>CM017904.1:3749526-4981096 GCA_008369825.1 Triplophysa tibetana | reverse complement strand
GCACAGCACTGCACTAAGTTCAGTAAAGACATAAATCAAAGGGTACCAAACTAAATAGTGTTGATAATATGTAATAAGATCTGGGAAACCCCATCACATGGTGAAATTTTACATATTACAAATATTACCAAATCTGTTTTTACTTCTTTCATACCTTGTATTTAAACATTTCTGTATTATTACCCATACGTAAACGGGTACTGGCAAAACCCGGAGCTCAAAACAAGAGTCTAACATAACATTACTAAAAATGAGTTCAGAACTTCAGAAGTGTACATTTGATCGTTTTGGTCCTTTATTACTAATACTGAAAGTGAAAGTGAATATTAAAAAAAAAATATGTGACAATTTGTCATTTTCATTTATTTGGAATAAACCGAGATATTGTAATGAATGATATAAGCTCAAAATTTACTTGAGCTTAAAGGACCAATACTGGGTTCTTTGGAGGATCTAAAAAAATGCAATATAAAATACAAAATTATACAGACTGGGCCTACATACATCAAATTCCCCGCCATGTTTTGTACAGCTGCCCTAAACGAACAAACAACTCTACAACACGCGTTCCCTCTCCCCTGAGGTATGGTTGAGAAACGGATCGCGGATGACCAGTGAACCATACGCATCGTACTCTACGGTTTAGAACGCATGTGACCCGTGGATTAAATGTAAGTTTAATTGTTTTGTAAGTAAGAGAGTAAAACGCGCTCTCTCTACAGTTCTAGTGCTCTCGCTCTCTCCCTCTTCCTCCAGTATCTGGATAAGTGCAATATTAAAGCAGTTCCAGATGAACAATGAAGCTCAAAACTGCTCCGTCACAAATCTAATATTACAACAAAAACACAAATATCTTGGTTCTGTCAAACAGAAAAAACGACGTTACTCACATACTTATCCGAATCAAAGCCACCTCCTCAGGGTGATTTTAAGATGTTTCTCTCAAACGACTCTCTGCCTGAAAGTTTCTCCATAGATATCTATGAGTATCTCTGCTAAAAGCCTTAGAAACCGTGGATCCTAACGCGTCTCTGCTGGAAAGTCTTTATAATATTAGCGAAGGTCCTAGCTCCTGCCTGACTTTTATCCTTCTTTTATAATTAAAATCCACAGACCTTTCAATTGAAGTAATACATCGCTCTTTCTATAGGTTACTACACTTTTAATAAAAAGTAATTTAATTTAAAGCTGCAATCCATAACTTTTCCAATGTCACCATCACTATCTTAAACATGGTTACGTATATTTAAGTCAAATGATGTCAAACTGACCTCTCCTGCAACATCGTACCCAACAACTCAAATTATAAATGAATCATAAGGTTGTAAGTCAACTCTTTAATAAAACACAAAATTGTGGCTTATTTTTTACCTAAAACAGTTATGTACTGCAACAATCAAATATTTAACTGAAGACTGTTTTAGAGCAAAATGACACTTCAAGCACCTTTGGTCTCACAATAATGGATGTGACAGCCTCACCTGAGCAGCTTGGCTTTACTCTGCAAGGAGTCTAGTTGCTCGATCTTGTTGTTAAGGTCACGAATCTCATCGTCCAGCTGCTGTCTGGTCACGTCCACCTGCTGACACAGCTGAGCAAAGGTGCTACCCAGCTCTCTGTGTCAAACAAAGGTCAGTTTACAAGCCTGCCACAATTAATATTTAGTTTTTAGCATCACTGTGAAAAGGACTGCTTTAAACATCCATTTAAATTTTGGAAAACAACTGAAACACAGAAGTAGGTTTTATGTTTCAAATAATTTTTTTTAATAATTAGAATAAAGCACAGTCACTTATTCAGTGAGCCTCTGCCAAAATAGACTCTGAGCTGAAAGTATTAGTGCACTGATAAATAGATTAATGTAAGAAATGCTTTTGGCAGAGGCTCACTGAATAAAGTGAAAGTGCTTTGTTTTAATTATTGTTATTCATATGAATCTATTATTCTTTAGAATTGCCGTTGCCGTTCCATGAATGCTGACCCAACATTCAACAGAACCGGACCGAATCATGGCTCCAAAAGCGAGATATGAACTGAACGTTGGGACTGGCGTATTGTTATACTCATAACACATATTCACTAGCTATTAAACCTAAATGATGTCATTTGTTTGTCTGAAAAATTGAAAGGAGAAAAAAATTGCTTTTAATGTGGCCTAATATTTACTTAAAACAAACAAAAAGATGTTGCTTTAGTTATATAATGCTATTGGCCTTCACATAAACAACATCTTAAACGTACACAAAAGAAAATAATATAAATTCTTTGAAGATAGTATACCCCAAAAAATGTAGGACTGCGGCGATATATATCGTCCAAGCCCTAGCTGCAATGATTCAACACATTACTGTATTCGACACAACACTAAGTGTAGTGGAACTTACTGTTGAACCTGGTGGCTGCAGTTGGATCCAGTGTAACTGACGATAAGCTGTAGTTTCTCACAGGCATAGTCCACAAACTGTCTTTTAAATGCCCGCTCTTTGGCTCTGGTTGTCCAAGTGAGTCTCTCATAGACATACAGCAGACCATACAAACCCACCGAGAGAGCAATGAGTCTCCAGCCCACAGCCTTCCAGATCTGAAACACACATTTCAATTCACTAATCATTAGTGAATATAATTTTTATTAGTTTATAAAAAGAAAGATACAAAGATCCCCGTACTGACACACATCCGATATCTTTAAGCCTTAATAACTGTGTGTGTATTTGTCTATTTAACTGCAAAAAGATCTGGGGAAAAAACCCTTTGTATTTGTGCGTTCAGAAAACCACAGTCTGTGAATGATAAATGATTTGCCGTGACAACAGTGCAAAACACACAATTAGAGATCTTTATGCCACAATCAAGGTAATTAATGCACTCTTACCACTCCTCCAACGACAATAATACCCATTGATGTCCTGGAGGTAAGAGATGCCAGTCCTGTTACCATGGAAACCATGAGCTCTTCCTGGGTCATGGTGCCCTGAGGGAAAGGAGGCATACTGGTGCTGACCGGAGTGATGGCCAATGGCCTTGGAACCTGACACAACAAACACACACACTTCCTTAGTTTAGAAGACAAATGACTGCAGCATAAAATCATTTTTTAATATCAGTTGAAAAAAGTTAATTAACATTACCTGGTCATTGTAGCCCATGAGGGCACGACGTGTGTTCTTGGGACCCAAGAAGCGGTTGACAAGCATTGTCCAGCCCAGAGAGAAGTGAAAGCTAACATCTTCTTGGAAGTCACTGCAAAGTTTGTCACAGTTAAGGTCGTAGCTAAGGGCAAAGCATTGTCTGGGCACCATCTTATCCACCTGCTCTCGAACCCCAATGGGCAGCAGGGGCTTCAGACCATCTGAGGGAAATGAAAATCTCACGTTACCTGCTGCTGTAACCTGCATCAACACACTGCAAAAATAAAATACTGACCGATCATATCAGTCTGTGTGTTTTGTAGAGCAGAAGTTATAGCAGAGGAAACATCTTTCTGACATATTCCTGCCCAAACCATCCTCTATGTGTCTGTGAAGCTCCTGCGATTTAAACAAATTAACAGAACCAAATGATACGTAAGCAGCTCTACTACAGTAGTCTATTACATTTAAATTAATGGCAATAGCTGCAAGAAAGTCAGGACATTGATTATGATAATTTATTTGAACATACAGACAATCGACGACCCAACAAACACTGATCCATCAAACACCGACAGGCGTGTCTGTGTGGTTTAAATTGGCCTTAATTTTACTTAATTTTCTCCTGGCTGTGCTAGATAGGAGTAAGGTCATTTTTGTTCCATTTTTTCTTTAAGGGCAATTAAATTGTTAATGCTAAGTAAGAGAGGTTTTGTTTGTTACTTTGGCAATACCCCCTCCTATGATTTTGTAAATAAAAATACTTTGAATTGAATGTAATTTGCCTTCATCCAGGAAATTGCTATTACTTCGGGAATGAATAAAACAAGTATTCACATCTAATCATTTGAGACACTACTACCCTTCTAAAAAAGACTCAAGTCAAAGATTGACCGTGAGCCACAGGCAACAACACATTTGTTTCCAATGAAATAAGATCACATCATGTTATTGGGGTGCGGTGCAATATTTTGTGAAACTGATAAAAAAGCAGAAAAAGACATATAGAAAAGACACTCACGTTCTTATACACTTTCAGCACTACTGGAGATGGATGAAAATCTATGTGGAAGTCATCCACAAGCACAGCCAGTCTCCTGATCTCCTCTGCCATAGCATTGGACACCTGCACATTCACAAAAACAGCTTGTAATTGACATTTTAACTGAAACTAAAAGTTGATAAACACTGACACACTGGCGGTCAGTTGTGGTCTAGTGGTTAGAGAGTTGGACTCGTAGCCAGAAGGTAGCTGATTCAATTCTAAGTGCCACCAAGAAATGACTGAAGTGCCCTTGAGCAAGACACCTCACCCCCGTTTTGCTCTGCAGTGATAGCTGCCTACTGCACCCTACTTGTAAGTCGCTTTGGATAAAAGCGTCTGCCAAATGAATAAATGTAAATGTACATTTTATTAACAGTAAGACTGTTCGGGTAGTCTACACTTAAGACATTACACCTGACAGTGTAAACATGTACACTTGTTTCTGCTACATACATTTTGCCGTGTCGCACCTCCACAATAAAAATCCTCCCAACCACGACTATAGTGACGCAGAATGTCCTACTCATTCCTCATTTGTTCGGCCATTATTGCTAAGTTCAGAAGACAAGCATAACGAAAAACCTAGCGACATTTTGGATAAACCTTAGCTTTTATTCAGTGGGAAAATATCGACAATACTGCCCCCGCGAGTGTGATGAGGTCATAAAACAGACTGACAACAGAAAATATGTAAATGGGAACAACTGTATTAAAATCGAAACGGGTCTGAAGTTGTAACTCAAAACAATGCGATGACATCACAGATATGTTAATTAGCGTGTGAAATCATCCAGAACCAGTTCCACAAAATCCTAGTGAAAATAAGGTACAAGTACAATTAAAAGTGCTAATGTTGTGTTTACCTGTTTCTCAACCTCCTCGGTTATCTTCTTAATTTTGGTCTTGCAGTCCAGGGTGAGAAGATCCAGCTGTTTTTCGATAAACTCCAGTCTGTCCTCTTTCTCCTCCTTCATATCTAAACAATGTATGCTAGAGCACAAACCATCATGTCACAAAAGCCATATTTAAATGCACCCATTTCTGTCAATCCAACTGAATTGAATATGATAACAGATGGCGGAAGTACTGTTTATATGTAAACTAAAATGTGCAATCAGAATCGCATAATCATTTACATCCAGATTAAATGTATTCTGACACAACTTCAGCTCAAGCACACAGTCAGGATTTGACAAATTTGTGTAGTGAAAACTGTGCAATGGACATTCAAAACTTGCCAAAACCATGGACTTGGCAAAAATTCACACAGGTCCTGTCATGATTCTAGCTTTTACATACTTACCTGTCTCCTGTTAATCGTGTTACTTTTGTAATTTAGCCCTTATTGCGTACTCAGCCACTGATAATGCAGCAACATTGTGGATATGTGTCACAAATATATTTTGAATGATTGTTGCGTCCCGCCCCTTTTTCGCGTTCACTATGGACAGGCAAATTGCTTATCACAGGAATCACAGGAATCTCATCACTCAGCGTTTGGTTAGGATGCGGTGTCAGTCTAAAGGTGGCGCTAGAAGGCCTCCATATTAGTATAGTAAATTACGGAAAAGTAATGTTTGGATAACAGCACCTTCATGCTCACCTCTGCTCTTGTGCTGCAACGTGCACAGAGTCCATTATCTTACGCAGGGCTTCAGAAATCTGTTTAGCTCTCGTTGTGTGCTGCTCAAACTTTGTCTTCACTGCTGACTGTGAGATGCATTCCTATAGGTGTGCATGTTTATGACAGTCAGGCAAACCACAATTTCAACAAATGATACTCGCTAGCCCAAAAACAAACTCACCTCAAAGCGTCTTTCAAAGTTCTGAAACTCAAACATTCTCGCTTGGAAACCTTCAGCCAGTGCACCACCTACATAAATCCAAAAAGGGTAAAAAACTAGAAATCAACATTTTACTTGCACTTCCATATCAACATATGAGCACCAGCTTTTAATTTTTATTAAATGAAACGATCAAGAATATAAGAAACAATATTTGCAGAGTTTGGTTCCAAAATGTGATAACTCTAGATCTAAAATCATGTTTTTTTATAGTGCATTCAAATTAATATCAATCAAACAGCAGTTGTTTTGTTTTGATTTAAGCCATAATAACTCAACAAATACAGCTAACTCACACAATAAATACATGATAACATTAGAAAAAAACGAGATTTTTTAAATAAAAAAAACTAGTCATCTCATTTTGGAATCAAACTCTTCATTGAAAAATGATGATGTTATAATGTGTGAACCTGCTTCAGGCATGCCCTGAGCTTTCTGAATGCGCGCCTGTAAGACTTCCTTAGCAGAGACAAAGAAGATCCTGTCACTGGCCTGTGCGCGGTCCACCACCCGCAGCTCATCTACCAAAAAACTAGTGCAGCGGTCCATGTGTTGTCGTCTCACCTGATAAAAAAAAAGTTTAATCCTAAAGTGCACAGACATTATACTCCGTATGCAGTTTTATTAAAATGAGAGGTTTAGTCATCATCTATCAGCAATCCTATCTTAAAGCCCCAGTAAAATCAAAATGAACGATTTTTTCCCTTTTATTAATTCCGTGACATGATGCTTAACTTCAGCCTCTCGTCGAAGTTCTCAGATGGATTGATGGGGATCTGGGGCGTGTGTTCACTATCTGTTTGCATTCCGTTTCTTTAAAATACAGTAGATTAATTACCAAAACCTCTTAAAAGATTATTTTGCTTTTGAGCATACGACTTACTCATTGTTTAAGTTGTTTTTTTTAGCCCATAGTGTGCTTTACAGACATAACTGTCAACACTCCTGTTTTCCCACAATTTCAAGTTCAAGTTGATCTTTAATGTCATTGCGCTTCATGTGGGGACATACATTGGAACGAAATTTCGTGCCTCACAGGATCATGGTGCTGCATAGTACGGACATACAACATTTAAGTATAATACTATAAAGATGAAAAAAAAACTGTACACAACTAACCTACTGACAGATTGACTGTTAATCTATAGACTTTAAGGATTTGAACCATACGAATGTTTAGGGGCGGACTGATTAGAGTCCAGGGCTCTAACAGCCTGGGGGAAAAGCTTTTGAGAAGTCTAGCGGATCGGGCTCTGATGCTCCTGATGCAAGGAGCTTGAAGAGACCGTGGGAGGGGCGGGTGGGGTCCTTCATGATACTGTTGGTTTTCCTGGTGAATCGTGCATTGGAAAATGTCCAGGATGGAGGGGAGAGGGGCACAGATGATCCTTGCAACTGTGGTCACTATTTGCTGTAGGGTCTTGCGGTCTGCGGTCCCATACCAAACAATGATGCAGCTGGTCAGCACGCTCTCAATGGTTCCCCTGTAGAAAGTGGTGAGGATGGGTGAGTGGTTTCTTCCAGTGAAGAAAGTGTAGGCGCTGTTGTTCCTTCTTGTAGAGTGACATGGTGTTGGTGGTCCAGGTGAGATCCTCTGTGATGTGCACCCACATGAATTTAGTGCTGTTGACATTTTATGTCATTTAGACAGGACACAGGTGATTTCTTTGGTACCTGTATGATTGTTGTGGATTTGAAACATGTAGGGACGACTGCCTGGCACAGCCACGTGTTGAAGATATCTGTAAAACGTCTGTCAGCTGTGCAGCACAGACTCCTAGTAAATCCCCAGAACGCAGGCATGCACGGACGGACGCTCTTCGGGCCTCTACCAACCAGAGACCGAGCGATTGCAAGCAAACAGACGGGGACTTCCTGAATGAGTACACGAATGAATATACGGGGATTGCGAATGGACAGAGGGGATGCTTATAGGTCTCCTGGATTCTGTAAACCAAATGTTGACAGGTATGGTTATAGATAAATACTCTTTCGCTTTATTTATCCACAATGGATTTAATTCATTCAATGCAGCAGAGTGACAGCGTGATGACATTGTTGCCCATCACCTGGCTAAAATTTGGTTACGTGATTGCCCAAAAATGTGGTTTCGTGATTGTCATGATTGCCCAAGTTTGATATGCCCATACAGTAGCTACTCAACCAGAAAAAGCCTTCCACCGTCGCCGTCTCCGCGGCGGTACTTCTTTAATGTGAGTTGACTCTTGTTTACTGCTAAGTAGTAGTCTATTCACAGATCTTCACTAAGCGCTAGTTGACGCGTCAATCTCATTGCCAGCAGACGGGCAAGAGTTAAGACTTTTAGCCGTAAAAGACAAACGCTGTATACAATATCAAAGTTACCAGAACATTAAGATTTTACAGACGTGTAATGCAAACGGGTATGCAAATGAGAACTTGAGGATGTGTGGTGTCAGAGTGTACAGACTGTGTGTAGTTTGTCGTGTAATGAGTCACACCTCTTCCATGTACTCTGGTTCGTTGGCTGAGGCGTCCCAGCGGTTGTTCAGAACAAAGATGTTGGGGCTAGAGAGTCGCTCGTTCACTTTATGGAAAAATGATTTCTCCTTTAAATCACAGAAAATAGATCAAATGTAAGCTTCACAAAGACGTATGAATTTATGAAATAATGTAAATATGAGATTTGAAGTAATCGTGCAGTGATAGTTTAAAGATTTATCTGGGTACATCTAACAAGACATTTAAGAAAAAAAGTAATTCGTTTTTTTATGTGAAGTTCATAGTAAACCCACTGTTTGCATTAAAGTGGATTCTGAGTTGGCCACCAGCACAAACACATCGGCATCAAGGCAGAAATTGTCGATCCAGCTGTCCAACTCTGTTGTGACATCAATGCCAGGGCTTGAAAAATAACATTTCATATTTACAGATATGTAAGTCACATAATGAATAACATATTTATTACAACACTTAATAAGTACACTTACTATTATAGAATGCTATTACACTGACCTCTATGGACTTTGGATTACAATCAATATTTTCTAATAGTGAATAATCAGTAGTATTTAATCTGCTTACCTATCCACAAGCACCAAGTCATCTCGCAGAAGGGCACACTTTGCTTTTGGCCACATGACACACACCAGACTGCCTGCGTCTAAATCCTCATCTTGATGCAGGGCATGGGCCAACTGGTTTACTGTCTGCCAACACACACCACACACAAATAACTCATTTTTGAATCTGACCATTTTCAAAACATCTGTTAATGCTGTCGTGGCGAATCGGCCTTCCATCGCAGAAAGAAATCTCAGAGACAAGGGTTCCAGGTGCCAAGAGTTTAAACTTTATTTGCCCGGGCAAGCAAAGTGGGATATTCAGAGTTCATCTGAAGGGATCCAACGAATACATATCTGACTCCATCTTTTATACATTGTTTTCAAGTTGTTATCACAGTTTAAACCAATCATGTGTGCATGACATCGTCTTCTTCCAATCAGTTTTCATATGACATCACTTTTTCATTAGCCCGTCCCTCTGCGCTCATAGTTCCGGCCTACCATATTAAGATTTAATGGTTGCGTGCGCCCCTCAAAAACAGGTGCCTCTTTATCTTGACACTTTCCTGGGGGTTTCGGACGATACATGATTTAACCATGTTTCTATCCAAGATGAGCTCATGGTTTAGCGATAATGAGCTACCCAGTGTCCTTGGTTGTATGTGATTTAATTAGACTTCCCTACAAAAGTGTGTGGGGTGTACGTCTTAGTTCTAAAAGATATTTGGTGTGTGTGCAGATGTTCAAGTTCTCAGACTCATAACATTAACTTTGTTAAAATGAGCTCACTGTTTAGAGATACCAGCGTCCTTGACTCTATGCAACAACCCAAACTTCCTTATTAAAAATGATGTGTGGTGTCCGTGCAGCTAAGATAAGATGCTTGTTGTTCGTGCAGGTGTTCATGAGCTCATACTTATACACAAGGCCCAATATTGTTTCATAAGAATACATGAAACCTATTACTAACTAAATGTATTATTTTATATAAGAAAACTCAACACTATAATAGAAAAACCACCATAATGCTTAAAGGGTCATTTATCAATAAACAGAAGTTTAATCTCTTTAGAAATATATGTGTATCAATTGTTTTGTCTCACAAACGCATTGTTTCACTTCAGAAGACAACAGTCAGAAAAACAGTCAGAAACATTTGCATTTCTTAAATGATGGAAGTCCGTGTATTTTGCAGCGTCACCAATATGAATACCATTACAGACCCTTTCATGGGAAGCGTGCGCCTGGACTGCAGATAACTTCTGTGTTTGGCTAGTGTCTAATAATATAACTATTAATATTTAATTTAATGTAGGTTTAAATTATTGTATATTACTATTGTATTGCATAATAATTTCTTAAAAAAATGATTTGTTGAATTTTGTTGGGTGTTCATTTTATTAAATACAAATTTGTTGAATAGGTCCTGTAGTTTTGACACATAAAAAAACAGCCGTATGGTAGAAGTTCTAAGTTCAAAATATTGGAGATACGAGTTTAACCATCTTTCAGTTCTTCTCTGCATATTTTGCTTGTTATCAGAAATAATCTCTGGGCACTATTATTTGTGAATGTATACCAGGGGCCCGTTTCAGAAAGCAGGGTAAGTGCAAACTCAGAGTAAGTCAACCCCAGAAAACGGAATACACAGGGTTTTTGGTTTCAGAAAGCGAGGTATTTCAAACGCGCGCGTTTGAGAGAGGGAGGGAGAGAGAAAGAGAGAGTGCGGGAGCGTTAAATATAATTCCCTGAATCGTGCTATCTTCACTCAATTGATGATGGCTTTTCATCGCCATGCTGCACGCGCATAACCTAGAGTGAACTTACTCAGAGTGGATTGAACTAACTCAAATCAGCTGGTCTGAAACTGAAAACTCAGAGTAACGATTCTCTGAGTAAATCAACTCAGAGTTCAGATTTTAACTCGGTGTTTGTTGAACTTCCTTATTGAAACGGGCCCCAGAAGTTAAGGGCAGTCCAAGAACGCATGCATGCGCAGTAACATTTGTTTATGTCAGGGCTACTCAAAGTCCGGACTACGGTCCGGATCCGGACCCGGCGGGGAATTAAATCCGGACCCGGTTGTTTGACTTGTGGCGCCGCTGCGCTCAGACCAATCGACGCATGACATCACATGACCGCGAGAAAGAGAGAGACGAGACCCGGCCTGCTCTGTAAGCTTTTGAATCACTCGCGATAGTGCAATGTCAATTGCTTCCGTGAAATCCAGTAAGCGTATGACGTTTGACGTAATCGAGCGGGTTAATAAAGCGACACTTCACCAAGGTGCGTGCGCGGTTCTATAGCTGAGGATGTCCGTTACTAAAAAAAGTAAAGTCGAAGAAAACAGAGCTTTTAAAGATGACTGGACAGAGAGGTACGGATTCATTTTGCCCCAATCCAGCACAAAGCTGTTCTTTTTAATTTGTAACGAGACAGTTGGAATTATAAAAAGTGGAAATGTCAAACGGCACTTTGCACTAACAACCACACCTTTTGTGCCACGGTTTAGGCAGGTGATTGAGAACAGACGGTGTCATTTCTCACATAAGGCTGCTCTGTATTTTGCACCATTTCATTTTTGGCCTATACCTCTTGGTATGTTTTGCCACTTTTGGATTTTTTTATAAATGTATTTAAATGCAAAATACTCTTTATTGTTTTCAAAAAAGTAATGTTAATTCATTATAAAAAGTAATAAGGATGTGTTTTAAAAACTAATTTTGAAACAACCAATTGTCCGGACCTTTGACACACTCGTGAATTCAGATTTGGACCTTTGAAAGTAGACTTTGAGAAGCCCTGGTTTATGTTGTCACTTTAACACCTTCTATATGATAACATAACAGTATTTTAATTTAAAACTGTGTTCAACTGAATGAATTCATCCGGGATGGCATAAGGTTGAGTTAATTATAAGATTCTTTTTATTTTTGGTTGAACTATTTGATTCAATTGTGAAATATCTGCTTTTTGTCTTTCTGCCCAATTGCTTACCTGACTTGACAAAGTGACAGTTTGCAGTGAAATTTGAACAAAGAACTTTGCATCTCTTTTTTATGTTCAAACAACATTAGACAGCATGTAAAAAACAGAAAACGAATAATACCATCCCTTTATACCATTTCAGAGCAAGTATTTAAAATACACATTACACTTATTTTGGAAAATGGTGAAAAACACTGACATTTTTATGTTTAATGTGAATTTAAAACTATATCAACAATAAACAGTATGGTTCATTAGTTCATGTCATGGACATCACTACAAGACAAAACTGGTTAGTAAATCAAGTGAATTAAGTGATAAGTGCAGCATGGGCAGATTTCTTAAAGGTACAGTGTGTAGCATTTTGAAGGATTAGTTTACCAAAATGTAATATATAATACAAAACTTTGTTGTGAGTGGTGAAGAAATACCTTACAAAATGAACCGAAATGTTTATATTACCTTACAATGAGCCATGTTATGTATATACACCGCAGACACACCCTTACATGTAATTTATCAAATTACACAGCCATGTTTCTATAGTAGCACTACACGGACAAACTGAGCGCTGTTCGGAAAACGAAGGATGCACGGGACTATGTTCTTCTTCGGCTGTGTTTTGGAGGCAGCTTGCAAAGCCACTACATAGAAGGATTCGCAGAAGAAGAGGAAGAACAATAACAATCTACCTGTTGTCCTTTTTATTAGAAATAGAAACGGTTCTTTGTTGCAGTAAGAAGTGAAATTTGCGCTAATGGCGGACCACACATACTCTGCACAAGAGCCGACCGAGCGTCAATCTGTGTCGTCAAAAAAATTTGATACAGCAAGGCGGAGTCGAGACAAAAAACCTGAATAAAGATCAGCGTGGTTTTTCCCAAATGGAGGGCACTGAAGCAGGAAAAGGGTTTTCTAAGCGACGCCGAAGTTGCCAGCTTTCTGCTGACAGTAAGTTTGTCTAATTTCTGCAATATAAGTGAATTGTTTGTTTGATTGCTTTAGCTAATAGATGAGCTGAGCATCAAGAGAAGTAGCGTTTTTCCTTGTACATTTTTAGCACTTTTTCATTGTACTATAAGTCCTTGCTGCATCGCCGTGTGCAAATCAGGTTAGAAATCATGTTTACAATCATAATTTGCATAAATCGGGTGTAAATTATATTATAATACTGCTTAGCTTCCACATCCTCTCTTGTGCGGTCCTCGCGGGTAACGTTAGCTCCTCTGTCTCTCCTCGCCCTGCCTGCATCTCCAACACCCCTACCTCTTCCTCTCCCTCTTACTACCTGTGTTAAGTCCTCTGATTGAAACTTTTGTGGTTAGATTACATGCCTTTAGCATTTGCAAGCGGTTTCAATAGGCTGTTAGTTACGAACCAAGTTACTGTGCCAAAAAATGCTATGCAAAATAAGCGAATAAATCACTGACACAATGTTAAACAAGTAACAACAAATGGTAAAAATGGGCTAGTAGAAAGGAGGGGATTAGACAGATGAATTGCGGACGAATCATTTGAGAGTCAGTCAAAAAGTAAGGTAAGAATAAACTTCAATGTGCATAAACTTGTTGTTGAACACTACATAAACCAAAGTAAGATGTTAAAATCCCTTGTTATGTACCCTTTAAACAAACCGTATGGTACACTGACATCTAGCGGCCGAGCTTGGTATCGGAGTCTAAATTCAAAATACTGGAGAGAAATAATGCAATGAATTATAACACACATGTCTGCTCTACAGGGTTGATCCCCACACATGTCAGACTTTAGAGATTACACATCCTGATTAACACTTTCAGCAAGCAAAGCTTATCAATTGTTGCTATAGGGAGATGCACTGTTACGCAAGGGGCCAATTCCATTCCTTATACCACAACACTGACTCAACATTTTAACCACACCCAATGATTCACGAGAACAAAAACTAAAGTCAATATGACATTGTTTTCTAACAACTAAGAATGTAATACAATTTTACCTTAACACTCTTTTTTTCATCTGATCCTTCGGTAAGCAGGAATGCCTCGTTGCCATCAGTACCCTCCACTCGCAGGAAGCAGTTGGTGGTGTGTCCGATTCCCGATGGCAAGACTTTGTCCCAGAGCATGGCATTAATGACAGAGCTCTTTCCATTACTGGTCCTGTAAAACAGGGAGTATGGCTGAGTGCTATATTTCATGCAACCATTCTGTGTTCAAGCATTAAGTAGCAATATAAGAGCATTATACCTGCCAAAAAAGACCACCTTCATGTGCCTGCGAGACAGGACCTCCGCAATTCCTGCCACTTTGGACAGGTATCCTTGGACCTCCGCCACCTGCTCCTCTGTTGTAACAGGATCCAGTTCTTCATTGCTGTAGGTCTCTATCACAAAAAAGGAACTTACAATTTATTTTACAAGTACTTTTACATTTACAATTTAAATGTGTCCAGACAGTATTGTCATCTCAATACAAGCCTTTAAGTGGTCAGTGCGAATAACTTCACAATTCTGACACTAAACAGTAAAAAGGCACTGTCTATGAGACAATGTATTAAACAAATTCGCTTTCATCAAGACATAAAAACTCCAGGGTCTTTAAAATAAAAAATATAATGTCAGACCTATGATAAAGCCATAATATGCTTTACCTCAAATCAATCTACTATAATAGCAAAAGCTCGAATGGGAAAGTTACTGAGCTCTGAATGCAGATTAGTAGCAGCTTTATTGACATGATACGCTTACTAAACTAGGTATTCCTTCCTAAACTTTCAGCCATCTTCCAATCTTTCCCATCTGCTGTGTGCGAGTCAGAAAAAAGCAGCTGCTCTTCTCGGCAAGACAGATGAACAGCATGCAAAAGTAAGCTTAAAGCTCCTGGTCAAAAGATAAATTGCAGCCGTTACCTTCCAAAAATGCTGAGCTCTCCTTAATGTAGGCGGCCAGTTGTTCAAAGATACCGTTGATCTTTTTCTTGGCAGTGACAAAGTGTTTGAGCGGAGAGGCATTCACCTCAGCCATGAGTCTCTTGTCCTTCTTACCAATAACACTCGTTTTGGGTCGTGGGAAAACCAAAGACATCTCACTGAAAATGTAGAGTGAGTAAAATACATTTTTAACAATTTTTTTCAAGTGTAAGTGGTGCCTGTCCATGAATATTTTGCCAATGATAAAACAGCCTAACCCCAAAATGACTACTGGCCAGTTTGACAAAATAATCTTCATCATGTTTAAGACTAATTCTGCCAGTGCCAGTTATTAATCTAGATCTGCCCGTCTCAATGAAATACAGTGTTTTTGTGTTAGCCATGTAAAGTGTCTGTTTATGGCACTATTCTATTAGTAAATTATATTAACATTTTTAACAATAACACATACACGCATGCACATCAAACTCAAGATAACAAGAAATCTCCCTTACGAAAAATGTATCATAGTAACCACTGTTTCATCACAGTATAACAGGGGTGTCCAAAGACAGTCCTGGAGGGCCGGTGTCCTGCAAAGTTTAGCTTCAACCCTGATCAAACATACCTGAACAGCTAATCAAGGTCTCACAAAGCAGACTAGAAACTTCCAAACAGGTATGTTAAGCCAAATTGGAGCTAAACTCTGCCGGACTGTGGCCCTCCAGGACCAACATTGGACACCCCTGCAGAATAGTAACTACAGATATGTAGTAAAGAAATCTTTCATCATTTATTCAGCCTCATGTCATTTTACAAAAATGCATGAATAACCTTGAATAACATACAAAAGGATATTTAGAGAATGTTAGTAAACAAACAACCCTGGGTCCCATTGTATGGACACAAAATATGTTTTATGTTCTACAAAAGAAGAGTCATATACAGGTTTAAACGATTTAAAAGGTTAAATGATTGAATTATCCCTTTAGGTGTACCCTTTATCATTGTCCTGATCAACATTCCTTTTAACACGATGAAGCAAGCACCCCTCTAGTGCACAATAAAACCAAAGAATTCAAAGAATCTCAATCAACAACAGAGACAGAGACGCCGGGCTATGCCTTAGTTGAATTGAAGATATTCCTTCACTTTTAAAAAAGCATTAGAATAATACTTTACTTGTCTGCATCTTGAGACAAAACAACAGCACTGCTATATTTTAAAATATTTCATGGCAAGTTTTATTCCGTTAACACAGGTCAAACATTAATTTTAGTCTGCGACTGGACTTAAACCTTGTCATTGAAACCAGGCCTGTAAGAGTTACTTTAAAGTCTTCTTCTACAGTCTTACCTTACAGCGATGTTATACCTATTACACAATAATCAGATGGTCAAATACTGCATCATGTCCCCTTTGCTTTATCTTCCAGCAACCTAACAACTAGATTTCGCTCAGTAAAATCAAGTCGAGTCCGTCCGAACAAAGTCATGACGCTAATATACAGTCAATAATATATACCAATAATATCCGAGTCATGACTTTCACCACATCAATGTCACTGACATCATCGCACGACTCATGTAATCGAGATCGAATCTAGCCCGGGTTAGACGAGTCTAAACCATGTAAATAAACGGAATCACTTTGCCTTTATCTCAACCAAGGACAGGAAAAAATCAAACTTGCAGTTTAAGTAACGTTGCTTCTACGAAATCAATAGTTATCATCATGCTTTGCTGCGCAGCACGTTCGGCGAATGACATCAATGTGCCGCGAGATCAATTCGACATGTTTTTATTCGCTCTCGCGGTGCTTTGATGTCAGACACTGACAGCAGCCGCTGTATGTTTTTAATCGCTTGCCTAAATTAATAGGTAAATTATTCAAAATAAAGTAATTGTAACATTAATATTAGCGAGTACATTATCCTGACACAAACCTAAGCAGTAGAGACACTATTATGCCAGGTAGTAAAAAAGCTAAAAACACAGTAATGTGTAACGTTAGTGTTACTGCTAAAGCTAATGCAAGATTGCCCTGACACGAATTGCTGATTTTCGGGTCTACAATTTCAAAACTCATCATACGATTTCTATTGGTATTACTATACCATAACATACCAAAAATATCAGCAACCCGAATCAGTATAGCAACAGTTATTATATAAACTAATTATATACGTTTACCGGGGAATGCGGAGTAATTATATCACACAGTCGTCAAACATGTTGATCCAGCAGTGTCCCAGAATAATCCCAAATTCAGGAAAAGCTGTTCTGATGAGTAACGTTGACTTAAATTATTCGATGGACTTCAGGCTAACGTTAAACGAAAACGAAACGAGTGAAAACAAATGTCTGTTTGACTGTTCACGGGTGAGGCAATGTGGCAAAATTAGTATTACGATAAAAACTGTATGTTTAGAGCATCAAAATGTAGAGTGCTATTAGCTTGGAGTGAGATATAAACATAAAACTACCGGCCATCCACCATTACCCTCTGTGCGTTATCGACGTGTTGTACGTCATCTAAATGCGACCGCTTTATTCTTTTCATCCTGCAGAGGGCGTTCATAGCCGCAAATATTTTATTAACAAATGTTCAGTAGGCTGTTTAGAATTCGCGTTTGTGTTTATGAAGCATAACCTTAACCATGACCCTTATGAAACCGAACCAATAACTTAAGAACAGGGCCACAATCTTGCACTACACTTCCCATAATCCAATGCTGGACACATTATGATTCATTACCTGTAGTTTAGGCATGTGGGGTGCTTTTTGAACGTCACCCATATGGCCATGCAGGTAGAAGTTGAAGCTCCTTCTCCATTATGAATGAATTATGAAGTAAGGATGAATTAATGGGTCAATATTAAAAGTCAAGTGTGTAACTTTTTGGAGTATCTATTGACAGAAATGCAATATAACATATACTGTATATAATATATATTCTGTATATAAGAATGTCTTCAGAGGTGTATAAAGCCTTTACATAAGGAAGCTGTAAGATTATTTCTTACTGTCCCCTTACTCTAAGTTTGATTATTCTGAGTTGAAGAGTCTAGTCGATTGAACCTTCAGAGTTTCTGGATCCAGGAGACCAAGAATGACGCAGACACAGAGATGTGCAGTTCAATCAGAGTCCAATTTTATTGTTTTAAAGGACTAGTATATATATGCATAAAACAGGAAGTAACGTCAGGATATTACACTGGTCATGGAAAATCACCAGACCTCGATTCATAATATTTTGTCAAGACAGCATATATTTTAGTTCCGCGTTCGCCATCATCTTCCAACATACACGGATATGAAGGCCTCGTTATTTCAGTTCCGCGTTCGCCATCACCTCCAACATACACGGATATGAAGGCCTCGTTAGTTCCCTGTTCTCCATCATCTAGAACATTCAGGGACCTGGTGACCGGATTTATGTCATCCAGTCCGGATCAGATATGTCTCTCAGGCATTTATCAATCATGAGACAGAACAGATGGTGTTAAACAAAACAGATAATCATATCAGGTTATGTACGGGTCATTTCAGGTTATGTAAGGGACACGGCCGAAATCCATATTCTCACAGAAGCATTATGTTTTTATTATCTATGAATGAGCTATTTCTATCCACATACACCGCAGGTGCATGCAATTCAGCATGTTGTTTCTAAAATATCCCTTAACAAACAAACTGCTCTATAGCGCAATTTCCTAAATACGTAATCTCGTTTGGCAAAGAAGTGAAAACGCGACAACATTTTATTTATTTCTCTGTAGTCCTTCGAAAGGGATGGGTGGAGTGAGCCCTTGGTTGCAATTCCTCACCTTTAAAGTCCACAAGGAGAATCATCGGTTTAAGGGAGTGATGCTGGAGGAATGCTGGGAACATAAAAATATTATCAAGTAGGCCTACACCACCGTGGATATTTCTAGTTCGTAAAGTTGTTTTACAAATACAAACAATTTGGAAGGAGAAATATATCCCCAAAGATTTGTATAGAATAATGTAGGTCAAGTTTATTCATCATGGTTGCAAATACTGATGGTTCTAAATATCCTGTCTTCATGTATCCTTCAAAACAGACTGAGCGAAGGACACAAAACAAAGGCTGACTTCCACGCATCCTTCTATTTGAGATGTCCTTTGCCAGCGCTTGATGATGTGGCAGTCGAGATATGTAGCCTTCCTAGGACATGTCCTTGTGTTTGAGAAACTCACCCCCTGTCTTTATATTTTAAACGGTAGCCGCATCCGAAAGCTACGGCAGCTGACTTACTGCCTCGCTGCCCAATCATGCAACGACTTCGGAGGCAGCGTTAGCACACAAAGGAAGCTCTAAGAAACTAATTTTGACAGACTTCATAATATCAATATCGGAAACTACCATACCAATTTCTCAGTAGAAATGCAAACAAAAGTTATTGAAAGAGAAAATTAAACTAGATTTATAAAAATGGTGCTCCAAAAGGTTCCTCTGGTGCGATTTTGTTTTTTAAGCGCAATCCTGCTCGACCAATAACTTTTTTTGCTGTAAACGCATAGCACTGTGGGACATTGTAGGCAGCAAAGGATACATCCAAGTTGCCTTAAAAAATCAACCAAAGAAAGGTATCTCATGAGACAGGAAGTAAAATTAACATGGAATCCAACCAGAAACCTTCTGGTTACAAGTTTGACTCACTAACCACTAGGCCACAACTGCCCCAGAGGCTAAATTATGTTGCATGTTCACTGCATTTTTCTGCAGCATGAGAATCCTACCTTTCTATAAGAGATGGGACAATGAATCCCAGATGATTTCCCTTTAAAGAAATATATTAAATCGTTGAGGTCATTAACAAGGTTATCTGTTGGTTAGTAAAATGAAGTCAAAAGCATGTGAGATTTGGCAATAGAATAATGTTTACACACAGAAATATATATATATATATATATATATATATACCTGCAGCAGTTATAGTTGGTCAAAATGTTACAATCTAAAAAGAAGATTGCGCATGTAATTTGGCAAAAAGTGAGTCCTAAGTCTAAATGACTCACATTATCAACTCGTCCCTCACCACTGGCACATTTCCTACTCTCTTCAAAGAGGCCCGTATTACCCCACTACTAAAGAAGCCTACTCTTAATCCTGCACTGTTAGAAAACTACAGACCGGTATCCCTACTCCCCTTCGCTGCTAAAACTCTAGAACGGGTTGTCTGTAACCAGCTCTCATCCTTCCTCATCCAGAACAACCTCCTGGACAGCAACCAGTCTGGGTTCAAGAGCGGTCATTCCACTGAGACTGCGCTGCTCTCTGTTATCGAAGCCCTGAGACTGGAAAGAGCTTCCTCTAACTCATCTGTTCTCATCCTACTGGATCTATCTCCCGCCTTTGACACTGTTAACCATCACATCCTCCTGTCCACCCTCAAGGCTATGGGGGTCTCCGGAATGGTGCTACAATGGCTCAGGTCTTACCTCTCAGGTAGGTCATTTAGAGTATCCTGGAGGGGTGAGGTGTCTGAGTCCCAACATCTCGACACAGGTGTGCCTCAGGGCTCAGTGCTTGGTCCGTTGCTATTCTCTGTATACATGACATCCCTTGGCTCTGCCATTAGGAAACATGGCTTTTCCTATCACTGCTATGCGGATGATACACAACTCTACCTGTCTTTTCGCCCTGACGATCCGACTGTCTCAGCACGCATCTCAGCTTGCCTAGCCGACACCTCCCCATTCTGGATGAACGGCCATCACCTGCAGTTGAACCTTTCAAAAACCGAACTGCTTGTAATCCCGGCTGATATAAAGACTTATCACAACCTTTCCATTCAACTGGGCTCATCAACCATCACACCTTCCAGAAAGGCAAGAAACCTGGGAGTGGTGATCGATGACCAGCTCAACTTCAAAGATCAAGTTGCCAGCACCACCCGGTCCTGTAGATTCATCCTCTACAATATCAGGAAAATTAGACCCTTCCTATCAGAGCATGCTAAGCAAGTCCTAGTACAGGCTCTAGTCCTGTCCAAACTGGACTACTGCAATGCACTACTGGGAGGACTTCCAGCTTGCACAACCAAACCTCTACAGATGATCCAGAATGCTGCGGCAAGAGTTATCTTTAATGAACCGAAGAGAGCACACGTTACTCCTCTACTCATTAAGCTAAATTGGCTCCCTATAGTCGCTCGCATCAAATTCAAGACTCTGCTCCTGGCCTACAAGACCACCACTGGTTTGGCACCACCTTATCTTCACTCACTAATGCAGACATATGTACCCGCCAGATCCCTACGCTCTGCAAACGAACGGCGTCTTGTGGTGCCATCGCATAAAGGTAGAAAATCTCTCTCGCGCACCTTCTCCGGATCTGTTCCACCTATGTGGAATGATCTGCCTGCTGCTACAAGATCTGCAGATTCTGTAGCCATCTTTAAGAAACGCCTGAAAACCCATCTCTTCCGCCAACATCTTACTGTTCTGTTCTGACTCAAGTTTCTCCTCTACTCTTTTTTTCTCTACTTGTTTCTTCTCTACTCTAAAAAAACAAAAAACAAAACAAAAAAAAAAAATGTATGAATGAATGTTTCTGTATACTGTGTTAGGCTATATGAAACCAGTCTTCTTTTTGATTGCACTTATGCTCTTGTTGTACTTATGCTGTCCTAATTGCTTCCATTACCTACCCCACTTGTAAGTCGCTTTGGATAAAAGCGTCTGCTAAATGACTAAATGTAAATGTAAATGCCTTAAAAACGGTGCTTTACTAGAAATTGTGCTCCGTGCTCGATACATGTTGAAAGTTTCAATTTTTCCCTGATACATGGTTTACGATTCTGATTTACCCAAATAAAGACTGGCCTAACTTCGAACCTCAACCCCAGTGTGTTATTTGTGTAGTTCTTGACATAAATGCATTCTTTGAAAGTCTGTATTTTCAGTCAAACGCTGGATTTGCCCGAATGCATAATGGAACCATATTATAATTGTTACCAGAAATCACATAGTAAAGTCCTATTAGGGAACAACAGGCTGTACGTTGATTTACACCAGAATGACTGAAACATTTTAAACATTAAAAATAAATAGTGAAAAGAAAGAAAATAAAATGCTAATTAAATTCTAATCTGTGTTTATGGTTAAAAAACCTAGTTATTCTTTCTTGGTGTGCAAAAGTTTAGATACTTCTATGACTGAGGCTTTATTTAATTGATTGGTATGATACTTCATTTAAGGTGTCTTTAACTATTATGGACTGAAATACAATATATGCAATGGACCTATTTTGCAAATACAACATGAGTTGTTAAATTGTACTGACGTATCTGCGTGTAATTACACTCTTGACCCACTAAACCTGCGTAAAACAACATAATGTCCACAATAAAGTCAATACATAAAGTGGGACTAAATAAAATAAAATAAATTACTTGAATATATTAGTTTTTCCTCTTTTATTTTTTTTTCCACAAGTCATTACAAGACGACTGATTCATAAAAAGGGCAAAACAAAGCATTTCTAAATAATATTGAGCTGTAATACATTTATATGTCAGTTTTTTTTGCAGCCTAAAAATAAGTACCAAATGCTTAAGAGGCATTTCTAAAAAACAGTGTGATTTGCTGATTGAATTTCGAAGCTAAAAAGGTTACAGATATCCATTGATTTTGTAATCAGTATGTATTGAATAAATGCATATCACCTCAGAGAAATAAATTAAAATGGAGTAAAAAGCCATTGCATAGAAGTCAAAAAGTGATCTGTCAAAACTGTTTTCAATCTTTAGTATTACCTTAATGTAACAAAATATTTACACTGACATATTCGGGCTCATTTTTTAAATCTTCGAGCACATAGCTGTTGATTCAAATTTTTCATGAGTAGATTCAAGTTTCTGATAAAAACAATCTCAACTCAGGGGTCCACAAATGAGACAAAGATGTATCTAACCCCCTCCGTGGTGGGCAGGCCCTCGTGGTAATGAGTGAGGCGTCCTGGGTGCATGAGCGCCCAGCCCTTTCTGGGGGCTTCAACCGAGCAGTTGTACCTCAAGAACCGGCAGCCTCCACCCTGATCAAAAGAGTGGGTGTAAATGTCCAAAAAATAAATCTAAACGTAATGCTCTACAGTAGAGTAGTACAACAAACAAACATTATGCAGTTAACCCTTCACACTTGCTGCCTGCATCCAGGTTCTTTTCCACTCGTTCTGTGACAGTCTTTGCTTAAAAGCGATTCAGGATCAATCTAAGAGTAACTCTGAGCAAGGAAAAGACAGAAACTTTTATCTTAGTGAGGAGGCGGGAATGACCCCGTTGCTATATATGACAGAGTCTTTTAAAGTAGTATGGAAATTATCATGCATTGCAACACATTTCTTCTCACTGTACGTGTTTCGTCCATTTTCTCTACTGCTAAAGAAATTCGAAAGTCTCTTAAAAGTCCTGCTCGCTGCTCTTAAATTTTTGGAACTTAAGAAGTCTTTTAAGGGTTAAAATGCTTTATGTATGACATTTTTCTTTACAAGGAATTTTTCTGTAATTCAAAGCGGAAACTTTGTCATTAGGAGAAACTCCTTGCCCTAAGATTTTTCATTAATACGGGCCCTGGTGTATAAAAAGTCTGTGTGTCTGAAAGGACAGTTCAAGGCAGGTCAAGGCATGTTGTAGGTTCTGTTATAGTGTAAACCCAATAATTTCAGCACTTTCAGGAAACCTCCATTTTGCACCAATAAGTAGCATTTTTGTAAACTGAAAGATCTTTTTTGGCTTCTAGCGTGGAAGAAATGTCTTTGTCTTTCATTTTTATAAAAGCCCTTCAGTGACATTATGTAAACTTCAAAAATGTAGCTCGTATGCACTTTGGGAAAAAAGGTTTGCAAAAAGCACAAAAAAAACGAATCTAGTAAATGGGCCATTCTACAGAATATTTTTAAGCATTCAAATTGTAAAATATCAAAGGTACACATTTAATTGTGCAGTTAATTTTCATAGTGTAATTTCAGAAAGTTTTAATATCTTCTTACTCTACCAAAATTTTGTCACTACAGAAAAACAATAATATATCACTTAATGAGCATTATATTTGACCTATTAAGATTTTGTTGAAATCTACCTTGTAAATGTATTTTTTGCTACTTTTAAAAAATGTTTTCACATGTAAATTAAAAATACTTATAATTTTAACATTATTTGAAGTATAATTCATGAGATTTTTGTATTTTGAATCAAGTCTGGTGTTTCATTGATTGATTAGTTTGAAAATAAACACTATCATAAAATCTTGGACACTGATTTTCAGACTTTTGAACACATTTACAAATGGTATGACTAATCTACTCACCATGTAGCTGTGAGAGAGAGAGGAACACAGATCTGATTTCTGATCAAAAATGTAGGGGTGTAGCTAAAATCAGTTTCAGGCAAAGGACTGAAACATACACTTTTTCGGAGGTGACATGAAAATGCGGGACACATTTTTTCACATAAAGTTCAATCATTTTTGTAACTTAAAAAAAAAACGAAAAAAATGAACAAATATTCTAATATCATTTACATAAGTTTCAATTGGGACAGCCACAACCCAATTGAAAGTACCCAATACATAATGATTTTAAATATATTAAGCTTACTGATATTATAAAGATATATGTGGGTTTTAATATATAATAGAAACATCTAAGTAAACAACTAAGATATAAATATTTAAATGCTTTTAAATGTGATTTTTTGATGTGGGACAACAGTTTGCATCAATTCTAGAATGTCCCAAATCTCATTAATTATGTGTTTTTTATGTTTGGGTTTCATGAAAACATCAGAAAAATCCTAAGCATGCTAGACACGTTTCAGACAAAGTCTTTTTATGGAAGCGGTGCCATTTGGAGACGGGATCACAATGCCTCTGGTGGGACTACTTCGCTAGAGCAGTCATATTGAGCATTGCATTCCCTCCTCGTTTAGGTCTGTGACGCATCTTGTTAATATCTATTATCTTTATTTCAGCTTACCTGATAGTCAATTCCCACTTGATTGAGTGCCATATTGATGGTGAAAGTGGAGGCATCATGATGAGGTCTCAAAGAGGGCTGCTCATCTGGTTTATATCTCACTACAAACGCCAGATCAAACTGCGCCTGCAGAACACACACACAAAAAACACAAGAACAGCCGCATTAACCTCAAGCAGTATACATTCATGTTCACAGGCAGTCATTTGTATAGAGAGTACCCACTTACCTCACTTATCTTATTTTTTCAAGAGCTAAGTTAAACGTTAACAATAATGTATCTCAACGGGTAAAGTGTAGAAAATGATCCTAGTTTGGCATGCTGAAAGAAATGCTAAACAATAGATCACCAAAAGGGAGTCTCTTTGAGGTGCACCGAAACTACATATCAAAAACGTTTTACCCTCATTATGGTGTAGTTAGCTACAACATCTACCATCAGGATCCATGCTAACCACCCAAACCTTTGAGAGGTAATGACAAGGAACAGTCCGGTGAGTCAAATCTATATGATAAAAGATACATTTTGCTCTCATCACTCCACTATTTTGCTTCTACCAATATTGTTGCTCGGCACTGAATGTTCAGATCATATCTGAGTATAATACAATAAGATTAAGGAGTAGTCTCAGACACATGCGTTTTAAGGCAGTTATAACCGAAAGAATGAGCTGTAGCATATTTCAATAGAAATAAACAGATCTTGTGTATAATAATGCACAACAATATTCATATGAAGTCTGTCAAAATAGTATTCTAAGCAAACCCACACAAAATATAAAAATAGAACTCAACAGAAACCTCTGTTTTCTAGAAAATACATTTTCAAAATCATTTATTTAAGAAAAAAGAAGTGTGTCGATTCGAATTGAAAGGTCAAAGCAAGGCTTACCGTTGTGTGATACCCAGGAAACATTTTCTCTGTGACTGGGGCTATATAATCGACCAGGAACTTTCGCCATTCTTTCTCAAACCCCACTTGATTCATGTGAATATCGACTGTGGGGACATTTTCATACCCCCCTTGGATCCTTTGATCCTAAACAGAACAAAAAGTATTTGTTAAACAAATAGCTACAAGATGTAGCAATTTTGTAATTGACCCCTCGCAAGCAGTTTGAATGACAGGCGATCTGACCAATCATAACACCGATATTTTGTGCCCTTGTGACTGACTGAAAAATAGCTTAATTTGTATTAAATTGAATTAAATTTATTGAATTATTTAAACAGAGAGATATATACTGTACCAAGCTTTAATGGAAGTTCACACTATAACTGTACTGCGCTTGTTGTATTTAACACAAATAAAGATTAAAACACTGATGGACTGTTATTCTTTTCTGCAACTAATATTTAAAGGTTACTTTTGTTTTCACAAAGAAGGATCACGGCTGACCAAAACTCTGCTCGAAGTTACTCTCTCTCTCTAAAATGGTCATCATAACTACAAATTTTGGAGTAAATATAAACAATTAATACACCATGTTTAGGTTAGCTATACATCCATTTGTGTGACGGCAAAGTTAGTAGCCTACTGCATCTTGTGAGTTTAGAATTACGTTATCGTCTGCTGATGTGGAATGTATATTGCAAACCTTTCTGTGTAAAATCAGCGTGTTTTCCAGAAATTCTGCACCATTTCCCGAGAAGACAAAACACATTTACACTGGGAGCGCATGGCTGATGCCAAAAGCTTTTCTGACATAGCAACAAAAACGATGGGGGGCGGTTTTTGATCTGTGAAAAAGGAAAACAGAACATACCACATTTCCACCTCCTGACCACTGGCCAAAATTCTCCATCTCTTCAACAAGATGATTGCAGCACACTTCATTGAGAACAGGGAACCAGTACACATCAGGGCATGGCTAAACAAAGAAATAAACATAAGGATCACTTGAAGTACAACAACTTGACAAAACACTGTGTTGTTTAGGGAAATGGTTAGTGATCCTTGTTTGCTTTCCCATTCCTCAGGGAAAGAATTTTGACAAACCCTAAGTAAAAACTTAGGTCCACTCGGCCTGCACCTTGTTTGCAAAATTCACTTTATTGTTAAAGAAAATTGTGCTATACACTTAAAGAAGATACAATTTAACATGGAAAAAATCCCAGTATTGTATGTTGACCTAGGCCTACATAGGATCATAATACTAGGTAAAACTAGACTGATAATACATAATACCAGACTGTTTCATTTAGACCATGTTGACTTTTCATTTTGTCCACCATTAAAGAGTAGTAAAAGTCTAAAACAACACTAGGCAACTTTTTTAAATGTCATATTATAAAAATTGTTAAGAAAATAAAATTATGCATATTTAGAAAATTGTCAACTTGTATTTATAAAGTTCTGTCTGCATTCTGTGCCGTTTTAGATGTTGAGCTTCAAAGTTTTTGCATTCCATATAGCAAAAGAATAATGGGAAACAAATTTCTTTTGTACATGAAAAAGACAGAGACTAAATGTGTTCCAACTGTGAAATGTCAAAATCCTCACTAGTTTGTTTTAAAACATGAAATTGGTGTCGTAATAATAAAATCTATATTTAATTCTTCCACACCATTTATTTCGTTATTTAGGAAAAATAACATTTTGTCATGTTTAAGTTAAGCATAAAAGCAGTGCTGAATATTTTGACAAGTTAATGTTATTTTAGTAATGAACCTGGACTTTATTCCACAGAAAGTGGGACAGGTAAAATAGCTTTCTCTAGAGACAAGTTTGGCTGAATTAAGTTGCTAACGTTTATTGTTTAATTTGTTTACAGATGAACGCTAAGGTTTAATATTTTATCATTTAAGACATTAATTTTTACTTCATTTTAAAACAAGAAAAAGATTTTAAAAATAGTGATCAAAGAAAGATGATTCATATTCATCCTCTCAAATGCATTCATAGTTCTGTTAAACTCACAAATAGAACCTTATTGAAACAAATTACACCTTTTTTTAAGTATGTACACAACTCATAATGTAAATAGGTAACAGAATATGAATTCTGTGTGTTAAAAACATTTTGACAAAAATGTCAGATAAAACCTTATATTTCGAAGGCTTCTACATGTTTTATCCCATTCTGCCTGTGGTTGAATACTCACAGTTTCTACAAGATTGTCTCTCATTATCTTTGAATAGTTCTTATGAATGTATCGCTCCTCCCAGTCCTGTTTGAAGGAAATGTACAAGAAAACAAAAGGAAACAGTTAACAGGAAAACACAGAGGCCTTTAGAAATGTTGTGTATAGTAACTAAATGAATATATTCTGTGAACTATTTGTGTTTATCTTACCAAAGGATTTTCAAAGATCTGCCAGAGATCGTTGTGCAAGTGGTTTGTTTTGTAATTTTCTACAGATAATACTCGACCGAAAGTGTGCATATTTGTTACAAACATGAAGATGCCCTAGAAATAAAATAAAATATTTTATTGGGTCATACTGAAAGCATTTCAAACAGTTGTTGATTATCATCCACATTTTGAGCATCATCCAGAATTAGGTTAATAGTGGGTTGATTATTATTTGTGTGTCTTACCTTATTTCGGACGTTGGCGCAGAAGGCCATATCTGGATCAAGTGTTGCAGACTCAAACAGGTCAGGGGCTTTGAGGTCAGTCCTTAATACATCTGCTTTCACCAAGAAAATGTGATACACATATGGCACGTTCCACAAACCCCTATGGAAGCTCCAGAGAATTATAATTTGAACACTGCACATTTTCATAAGGGTCTGTTAAGCACAAAGTATATCCTTCACATGAAAAAGATTTATAAAAACATGTCGATATGATTGCCTACATAAAAATATTGTAGTATACCATAGTACAATATAGTATACTACAGTATTATCTAAAACTTCGATAAGTTTATACAGTTTAACAATTCAGTAAGACTAATTTGATACTATACTACTAATATTATAGTTTTACTATTTATACTATTTGTTTGTTTACCTTGTATACTATTTACAATGTTTATTTTCTTTTTATTTAGCCTAGTTGTGCAAGCACTGTCAAGCTTTTAGAGATGCTGCAGTTTTGGCCAGAGGGGAACTTGTTCCACTGGTTGAGCCTGGGTCCTCCTGAGGTTTTTATTTCTCCATTGGAGTTCATATTGTAAAAAGCGCTATATAAATGATGTTAATAAAGTTGACAATAAAAAATGTATAAACTGTTAATAGTATACTTGCTGTGCGTGTTCTCTGGATGGGTTAAATGCAGAGGTCAAATTTTGGGGTATGGGTCACCATATCTGACAAATAGGTCATTTTCACTTCACTTTCACTCTCACTTCAATATTTATTAGTAAGGCTAAACAGTTTACTAACTGTTTTTGCAACAGTTTACTATACTAAATCATGTGGGCTGTCTGGCAGCGCAGTTTGTGTGTTGCCCTTAACTAAACACAAAAGGTGCTGTTTTAACACAACAGTTTTTAGAGTGTACTAAAGTAAATATTTTTGTTTGTTATTTTGTTATTTTATTTATGTTTTATTGTAATTTGTTTTGTATAAAATACTAAATAACCCAGGTGAGTCTTTGTGTCTTAACTCTTTTTACCATTTGTCAGATTTTTTTTAAGTTTTGATAGTGTCATCATATAATCTTCTCTCAAATGTCCCATCTAGATCAGACATATGTGCTGTTTGCCTCCAGTACTTTACTAGAAATGTCCAAAGCTTTGTTTTCTTCAGAAAACAACAACCAAGGCTTTATTATTATAGAGGTGTAGTAACCTTTTATAAATGTGTTTAAAATAAATACTCTTAAAAGATACGACGTATGCAATACTACTCTATAAGTACTCATGATTAATATGAGATTGGCGAAAACCCTGTGTGTTAGGGCCGCTTTAAGCAATATTAAATTTGGAATTATAAGGTTTATTCTTGCAGGTAATGAAATATAATAATTTGAGAAAAAGTGATAAGTTTAAGTCGAAATGCAGTAAAATTTAGTTAGATCAATCTATATTGTAGGCTTGAAGGAACACAAACAATTTGAGTGCAACTGACCTAGTCAAATTAAGTTGGAAAAAATTATATTTTTAGGTGTTAGAAATTTAAGTATTTTTTTTTAAAGTAGAATCAACTGCTGATTTTTTACAGTACATGTTTTGCATGTTGAAGGCAGAATTGTACAATATCCACAACAGGAAGATGTCCAATTTTCGTTAGGTTAAAGTTTTTAAAATAATATTTAGGCCAAATTTCTATTTTATTTCAATTACTATAAATGTTTTAAAAGATTTAGGAAACTACATAATAAATAAATAACGTTGCTACACACTCCTTAATAACAATATTTTGAAATGGTGACTCTGTTTTCTCTAAGATGAAAACTTACACTCTATTTCCCTGAACTATGTCCACATAGTCCTCCGATCTGGCGTAATACCCATCTGCACTGAGTGCACCCCAGAAGTTTGTCCACAGTCGCCCAGGTTTGGTCATCATTGGAGCAATAAAGGGCCTGTGGGGTTCATCAAAATAGTGATCACATGTACATTTGACTAAACTGTGATTATCTCATGTTTTGGTTTATAGGCTACTCTAAACAGGCATCACTTGTCAACAAATTAGATCTTATTTTTATGGTAATCAAGATTCTATATGCTTCCTTTGGGATCAGTGAGTAATTAATCATTATGAGGCAGATAACTTTTTTACCTATCATACTTTTAGTCCCATGTACTTACTTATTGAGCTCAATTAGGGTTTTAAGTGTGTCTTCATTTTTTAAAACCACCTCCACATCTATGCTGAAGAAGTATTCACAGTGAATGTCATCTCGACACATATCACTGAAAAGAAAACACAGGAAAAAATGAGGTTAATGTAATATACAAACAAAGGATTTGCATAATGGAGCATAATGGCATAATAAAAACAAAATGGAATAGTAGGGATTACAGGTGCCTGAAATATTGAATCACTCAGAAATTACTGTGTTTAAACTGTGTAAAAATAATGAATGAATACTGTAGTGGAGTATGCGAGGCGAGACCGTGGTTCGAGGCCGGTAAGTAATTGTTAATTAGCGCCAGTGATGCGCGCACCGGCCTCGCATCACGTAGGAGATTGGGAGCATATAAAAGGAACACGCGACCGGACCGTCGAGGAGAGAGGACCGGGCCCGAGCTTGTGTTTGTATTGTTTTAATGTTGTTGTTCGCCGGCGGTCGTCCGTGAGGGGCCGCTGGCTGTTATATTATGTTTTGGTTTGTTTGTTTGTTAGCCGGCGGTCGTCCGTGAGGGGCCGTCGGCTGTTATATTATTTATTAAATGTTTTTTTATTGTCTTCCGGTTCTCGCCTCCTTCCTTCCTTTTAATGAATCTTATTACATTGGTGCCGAAGCCCAGGAGGAAGGAGAGACATGCTGTCGGAGAGCCCTCGCTGCTGAGGGGCATCGCGGTGCTGAGGAGTTCGGGCAGCGCGGACGAAGGGCGTCCGCCAGTGGCTGCCCGAGGCGGTGGTTCTGGAGCGAGGATTCGGGTGGAACGGAGAGCTCGCTGCCGTGCTCCTGGGCCGAGGTGGGATGGCGGCCGTCCAAGAGGGAGCGGAGGAGTCAGCGCCGTTGGCCGTGAGCCGGAATCCTGCTGCCAACAGCCATGATGGTGAGGAGCAGGAAACGGCGGACTGACTCGCTACTGCGGTGCCCTCACACGGAGGAGCCATCGCCAACCGCCAGGAGGCGGAGGAGGATCGGGCCGTCCACCGAACGTCCAGCACCACCGCATAGCACCGCGAGGAAGAGCCTCTCGGCTGGTTGAGGAACGAGCGGCAGCATGTCAGGGAACCGGACTATAATTTTTTTTTTTTCCTCTCTCCCCTCTCTCTTTCCGGTCGCTCCGAGGGCTCCCGTCTCCGTTGTCTCGTCTCGTCGCTGCATACCCCCCGCCCCACCCCCCCCCCCCCGAGGGAGGGGGAGGGAGCATGCACAGTCGCGGGGGTACCCCCCGGCCTGTGAGGGGCGATGGGGGTATGTAGTGGAGTATGCGAGGCGAGACCGTGGTTCGAGGCCGGTAAGTAATTGTTAATTAGCGCCAGTGATGCGCGCACCGGCCTCGCATCACGTAGGAGATTGGGAGCATATAAAAGGAACACGCGACCGGACCGTCGAGGAGAGAGGACCGGGCCCGAGCTTGTGTTTGTATTGTTTTAATGTTGTTGTTCACCGGCGGTCATCCGTGAGGGGCCGCTGGCTGTTATATTATGTTTTGGTTTGTTTGTTTGTTAGCCGGCGGTCGTCCGTGAGGGGCCGTCGGCTGTTATATTATTTATTAAATGTTTTTTATTGTCTTCCGGTTCTCGCCTCCTTCCTTCCTTTTAATGAATCTTATTACAAATACATAATAACAGCACACTTACAATCCTATGTTACGTGAGGTGCCAGGATCTATACCCTCCTCAGGTCCGACCAGCTTCACAGCCTGGTACTCTGACTTGTGATCCTCCAAAAATGTTCCGACTTGTTTTTCATGATGTGGTTCCTGTAAAAAGACATTCAAATGAAAAAAATTATACTGTACAATTTATTACAGTTTTCAGCAATATGCATATTTTCACAACTTCAGGAGTGTTTGGCACATCATAACATCTGGAATGTTTGGCACATTTTTTGTAGTTAATGCACTTAGCAAAAACGGTACACTAGATAATAAACTCGGTGGAGTACATTGTATTTCACAAGACAGTGCATATCGTGTTCTTATATAGTCTTATATAAGTCAGAATAATACTAGATATACGTAAACACGATATAAAATATATATATTTTTTGAAAAGTATATACTACTGTATATGAAAGGGATAATGTTCAGCCAACTGGTTGTTTTTTGAGCCTTTGGTATCAGTTTTAGCGACATACCTTGGAATGTTGCAACTAATCAAATCATGTATTCCAGAGTGCCGTGTAATAAGTTTATAGTAAATTATATATCTTTTATGGTATTATCTTCAGAATATTCGCAAAATTAGTAGGGGATGTTAATAAACAATACACAGTTTACCACTTTTTTTACCACTTTTTGCCTGGTTTCACAGACAAGGGTTAATAAGGCTAGTCCCAGGTTTCAGCTGTCTTAATTTAAAATAACTTGCCCTGACATACCTTAAAATATGCCAGTGCCAATATTTTAAGATGCATTTTTATGAAAGCAACTTAATTTAATTATGGCATAGTCCAGGATTGAGTTAAGATTGTCTGTGAAACTAGGCCTTTGTGTTGGAAAATACATCTGCTTCAAAATATCTTACCTTATTATAAATGAATAAACTAAGTCGTTTTTTGGGGTATTTGAGGTTGAGCAAGCGCTCGAAGAACACAGTCACGAATGGGGTGGGCTGCTGAATGAAGACCCCAATAACCACGCCAGGATGTTCATTTTCCTGCAGACAAACCGGTCAGGTCAAACACAAATTGAAGGGAAACATGGCGTAAACTGCTGATCTGCACCTGTCCCCTCTTGATTTGATCCCATATATTGACCTTGTGTCTCTTGTGCTGATTCATTGTTTGTGTCATGTGGGTGAGTTCTTGGTCCGTGGTATTGTAGTGTAAGTCTAATTAGTCATAGTTTATGAAAATATTATATTTAGTCTTGTCTAGTTTAGTGTAGTGAGTCTTTGTTCCTGTTGGTACCCTTTATGTTATGTTGTTTTACCCCCTCGTGGGATTTTTTTCCTGTTTTATATTTGTCATTGAAGTCTATCTGTTAAACCCCTTGTCTGTGCCTGGGTCCTCTGTCCATGTCTTACCTTGAGTTTCACGATAATTACTTTCCCTTAGAATTACTTGTATGTGTGTAAGCTATCAGGTCCATTCTGCCATAAGAAAATAAAATCAATAATATAATATTTAATGCTGAGCACTTATTAAAGCATAACATTGCATTTCAAAATAGTTGAATGTTTTTATAACGCCTGAAAACCCATCTCTTCCGCCAACATCTGACTGATCTGTTCTGACTCAAGTCTCTTCTCTACTCTTTTCTTCTCTACTCTAAAAAAAAAAAAAGAAATGTATGAATGAATGATTCTGTATACTGTGTTAGGCTATATGAGACCAGTCTTCTTTTTGATTGCACTTATGCTTTTGTTGTACTTATGCTGTCCTAATTGCTTCCATTACCTACCCCACCTGTAAGTCGCTTTGGATAAAAGCGTCTGCTAAATGACTAAATGTAAATGTTATAACTCTATAAAAATGATTTTGTCGGGTAACAAAAGACGTCTTTATTTTGAAGAACCTAAATCTAAAATTTAGATTTAAAAACAGCTTTTATTCGAAACCAACATTATTTCATGACTGGCTTAACACAGTCATGCGAGGAGAGGTTAAAACAACCCACCTGGAGTTCAGAAAGAGGTCGCACATCCTTGTTACAAGTCGTACAGCCAGTTTCAAATGTCCACACATTCGGAATATAGTTGCCAAGATAGTTCATCTGAAGCTGTAACAACGTTATAAAAATAAGGACACTTAATAAGACTAGTTAAGTAAACTAAAATCCATGGTATGCTTTTGAATCATGACTGTACTTTGGTTGGTCCGTTGCCATGGATTATAACAGGAAGGGTGTCATAAAGCAGATTCCTGGCTCGCACACGTCCGTCTTCGAACTTCAGCACAACCTCATCTATTCATGCAATGCAAAAACAAAAAAAAGATTACAATTCTGTATATTGAAGTTATCTCTACAGTATAATAAACCCTTTTCTGGATGTTTTGTCCACTTTCGACCAATTCATATTAGAAGCATACTTTGCAATACAATCATCACAGAGTATACACATACATATTATTTTTAAATACTCATATCAACACAAACACACATAAGGAACACAAATACGGCCCAATAAAGGCAAAAGACCTTAGAGGGATAGTCCACCCAAAAATTCTGAAAATTCTGTCATCATTTACTCACCCTGTTTGTTCCAAACCTGTATACATGTATCTTTTCTACTGAACACAAAGGAAGATATTTTGAAGACTGTTGGTAACCAAACAGATCTCAACCCCCCCCCCCTTACTGCCATAGTAAGGAAAATAAACACTATGGCAGTAAATTGGGTAAGAAATATGTGTGGTTACTGACATTTTTCCAAATATCTTCCTAAATTTTATGTTTTTAAGTAGATTTTTATTTACAGTTAATGCTTTAATTAACGTTTGTGAAATTTCTGGTATTTGCAGCATTATTCAATGCCCAAAAAAGCATGTCTCAAACCCTGAACTAATCTGTGTTGCTCTCAGTAGATTGCGTTGGTCATTTTTGGAATTAGATATTGCACCTGTGTTATTTAACCTGTGCGTTTTGTCAGTAAATTACCCTCAGAAATTTCCTCTCCCATCTTCGCTTTTTTACAAAGCATGCTAATTTAGCCCTGTTAAGTAAATGTGGCCTCTGGACTCTTAACATCTTGCTGGAATTTGTGTATGTGTGCTTAGGTACATCTTAGAGTTTGTTGTAACATTCCAGCCTCATATAGCATTACAGGAAGTAACAAAACCCATTCTCAAGCCATAATCTGGCTGTATGTCAAATCTACAGCTACCAGCCAAGTAGAAAACCTTTACACCCAAGATACTATTGCCTCCGTTGCTTCCTATACACACCCTGGGGGGGAAAACGGCAACAATGTGTAACAAAAGAATAAGAAATACAGTGTTGTTTAACCTATTTAGTTTTGACAAACTATTCAATTAATTACTTACAAAAGCTTTCCTGTGGCTCAGTGGTTAGAGCATGGCGCTAGCAACACCAAGGTCATTGGTTTGATCCCAGGGGATTGAGAAACAAATGAATAGTACAATGCAATGTAAGCCGCTTTGGATAAAAGCGTCTGCCAAAGGCATAAATGTAAATGTAGATTTCCAAATTTAGTTTTTGTCCAGGGGTGTGTCTACACGGCGAACAGGTCTAAACGGGTAGTCCCAATTCTCTTAATGAATAATGGGTGTTTTTTGGGCGTAACGTGTAGTAAACCAATCTGTGTTTTATCTCTCACTGCTTTTAAGATCCAGTTGCACTCGCGGCATGGCGGATTCGCTATTTAAATGGCAGAGTTTGCAAGAGCGAAGACTGGACACTTCTCCAGAGAGGAAACTCATATGCTCGCATTTTCTACTAAGGCGCCTTTACATAAAAATAAATTGCTCCATTGACTTTAGAGTTTAGACCAGGTTTGAGTTGGTCTATAGCGCTCTGCCTTTTTTCAGTTCCTCAAAATAGCAATGATTATTTGTTCTGACAGCATTCTGAGTTCTTGTTATATTTTACTATAATCCTCTAAAATATATCAAATACACTGTGATAGTGTGGAAAAATGTTGAAGGTGTCTGAATAATTTTTGGTTTAATATATATTTATATCTATTTTTAACTTTTATTTAGGGACCCCCACTAAGGTTTGCTTAGAGCCCCGAGACGTCTAGGATCAGCACTGCAAGAAACTCAGTTCATATGGAATTAGTTAGTATTTTTAACCCCATCAAAGCATTTAATTAGGAATTCCTCATTAAACGGAAGGTGGAAATTTCCCAGCAGGTATCAGAAGGGATGGCAAGAACTTTACTGTTGCTCCATTTATGAGAACAAGAAACAGGATGTTCTCTTAAGAGCTGACGCTAAAAAAATTTGGTTTCCATTAGGGCTTTAATGATTTTATGCAGAATCTGCTTTTCAAATAAATGTGTATACTTAAAATAAGCAAGCTATGCGAGCAAAGAGTAACCAAGAGCTACACTTACCAAGAGCTCCATGAAGATTTTGGAATAATCTGCACCTGTTGTCCAAAGTTATATTTATAGATCTCTAAAGTAGAAATGGCAGGAAACAAAATGTCATAACGCAGCATAAAACACATGTTATTCGTCACAGAACAAACCAATAAAGTTTTATGGAAGCACATCTTGGGTAGCTTAAAAAAAACTAAGGTGAAACACTCACTCTTTTGTCTGGGTTGATGAATATTTTTGTGTAAAAGAGTTGGTCACTGTCATTATCTTCTCCTGACCAATCAGAAAGCATCTTTTTGAGATTGGATGCATAGCCAATAAAACCTAAAAAATGAAATGCAAGAGCCAGTGTTATATTTATGCATTAGGCAGACACTTTTATCCAAAGCAACTTAAAGGGATACTTCACCTAAAAATGAAAATTCTGTCATAATTAACTCACATTCGAGCAAACTACCCATGAACCTGTGAACTATGCCTTTGTCTTTATTCCCATTTACCCAAGTTCCTTATTAGTAAATTAACTCCTCGCTTGTTTCTATTTTCCTTGATTTTCCTTGACGTTCATCCTGGTATTCAAACCCCTTGTTTTGCTTTGTTACTTTGTCCGGTATTATGATGTCGTTGATGTTTGTTCCTGTGATTTCTAGTGTCTTTTCTTTGTGGATTTATTCGCTTACTACAATTTGATTGTACTTCTTATTTGCTATATAATCCACATTTAAATGCAAGAAAGGTCAAAAATTTAAATACAATACTTTAACTCCTGTTTAAGTAAGTGATGTGGACAAGTCAACTCAAAAGTCACAAAAAAGTGACACTGTCACTACATAAGCATCTTCTAAGTCTCTGAAAGCATTTCACAGTGCTCAGGAATGGTTAAAGAAAATTACAGTATTCGGTATGCGAGGGTCTCGAGACACACTTTACATAAAAGAAATTGCCGTGCCAACTTTCTACTGTAAACTAGCGCATGTTGAGATAAAAAACAATGAAAAGTGGGAATACACATTCTCAGTTAGTTGCCTTTTACAGTATTCTCCTTCAGTCACAACCACGTCCTATCATTTCTCACTTACAGTATAACTTCATTCAAGCAGCACAGCTCAAATTTAAAAGATGTGACGGTTTGGAATTAGTAGCGGTGGTTTGTTAAACTGTTATGCTGGGCTGAAATTCGTGGCAGAAGAAAGCAATTCCCCAGTTCCTTTAAAAATCGGAGGGATTTAAAGACACTATGATATGGTTTCTGATTTATCTTCACAATTGTGCCATCGAACTGTCCTATAGATGAAATAGCGCACTCGTAGTCATGTGATAGTGCTCTATATCAGCATGGCTATGATTGCTTCCGGCCTCCTACCTCTGACCTAATCACAACCATGCTGATATAGAGCCTTATTACACGGCTCATTTGATGCTGATATTTTCAAATATCAACAGCTCAAAACTAATAACACCCTGTAACCCGGATGCTGCAAATCATTTTGAGAGGGGCAGTTTAATATTACACAAAAACGTATTGTAAATATGTATTTTAATAACATATATGATAATATATTTACAAATTAATAAACCAATTAGCCTGTTCTTGACGTTTAAATGTCGTTTCTTACTTTAAAACCAAAAGTAAGACACCTTTTCCTCATGGAAGGCCGGTTTTTGGTAAACATAATCAATAAAATATTTCAAATTCACATTTTATGTCCATTTTTTTTCTCATGTGGCAAGTAGCTGTGTAATAAGCCGTATAATGTACAAGCAACCGGCTGCTATCGCGAAATAAGCCCAGACTGTGTGATCAGGACCTGACGCGAAGCGGAGTCTGCATAACCGGCTTCCTGTACATTATCCCTTACATATCACACTAATACTTGAGCAATACTGCATTTATATACCCTGAATAAAATCGTCTAAAATGTAAAACAATGTAAACTAATACAAGTGATCCCACCTCCTGCTCCGAGAAACCTTTTCCCTTCCCTAACGTGAGGATGTTTGTCTTCCAGGTGGCGGTCTGGCCATATGAGAGTTTCGGCAGAAAACACAACTTTGTGCTTGGTTTGCTGAAACTTCTTTAGCAGCTCTTTTGGACCAGAAGAAAAGATTACATCATAGCTGTAAAAATACAAAACAAATAACTGTTATGTCAAGAATGAAAACTCTTAACGCTACAATAAGCCGTTTAAAAGTTACATTTACTATGATGTAGCAGATAACTACCTATCCACAAACAGAATGACTTTATTGTCCTCTGTTATCTCATCCAAAGCAAACTTCAGCAGACGCACTTTCTGTCCTCCACCTGGCGGAGACATGTAATCTCCACCCTTCCATACTTCACCCCTTCCAAGTACCTAAAAAACACCAAAAGAGTGTTCACTATTATTCTGTAGATTAAAGTGCTTGATGTTGGGTCCATATGCCCTCCACCTTGTCAAATTCTATATCAGGCTGCTTTGCAACAATACATGGTTTTCAAAGAAAACACCATTGCTTATTTACAGTTTTTTCAATTCAGGTTACTTAATTTATTTTTATTTATTTGCTGATTTTACTTTTTAGCATGGTTGTTTCTAGCTTTTTGTTTTTTGTTTATATACAGCCATGGAAAAAATGAAGAGAGCATTTCTAAATTATTTTCAGTTTTTCTAAATGTACTATTTATATGTATATGTTTGACTAAATCATGATCATTTTTTCTGTGAACTACATACAATTATTTTCCCAAATTTCAAAAACATTTTTGTTTCTATTTGCATTTATTTCTAGAAAATGAAAACTATGTAAACTGCTTACATAACAAAAAAGAAGTTGTTAACCGACCTCAAAAACTGCAAAGAAACCAAGTTTTAACCAATAAAACAGTAAGATTTGTACTTGTGGAAAAATAAAAATAAATGTGACAACCTGGATTTTTAACACAATCTGTATGTGTCTTGTCATGCTTTTAGTCTTTTACATTGCTGTAAAGGTTTGATTTAGTTGAAATTCAACAGACACTGGACTAAAAAGGCCACAAAACATCTAAGATATTTAAATTTTTCTTGGCTATATTTACTAGCCCCAAACTATTAACAAACTATGAACTTTTAACAATATACTATGAATCTTACCTTAACACTGTAATTGAAATGTTGTAGAGATCTAATGAAACGTTTGAATCCATCCGTCTCCTGTGTGGCTACAGTCAGCACCAGAAGATCTCCTGAGAAGAGAAAACGCACAAGTTAAAGTAAATGCAGCTAATATTTGTGAAAACATCTCCATCGCTGTGCTGCTCCTCTGACTACGTGCCAACAGAACACTGTCTAATGGGTATTTCATATCCTTTCATCTTCTTTCAGAGTAAAACAGCGCAACTGGAATATTTAAATATATATTATCAGTTTTCACGCCTGTTTCAAGACATCTAATTTTACTGGAATATGCAAAGGGATTATTTTGTATACACGACTCAGTGTCACTGTTTGAAATCTAAAAAATATGGGTCGTGTTTAGAAAACTTAAACGCTGCTGTGTCACAATATAACGAATATATATTTTTGAAAGCATGATGCTCCTGGGCAGTAGGCTAAACATTGTTGGAAACTGAGAGATTAAGTTACTTTTTGCAGTTATTAGCGATGTTTTGTTATTGTTCATCATTGTAAACTCAAAATGTATGCCAAAGTAATTTCACACGGATCTGTAATGATATCCGCAAGAGCGGTCCACGTCAGCGGTATGTGGGAACGTGCATAATTTCTAACTAACTGTGAGCAAAGCATATGATGAATTTGATATACATATAACAAATCATTGTAGTATTGCGGTAGTGAAATGCATTATAAAATACACGTAACGGGGTGATTGAAGAGGTATAAAGACATTAAACCGAAATCACTGCCTTACCCTCGGGGATCGAGTCCTGCTGGTTACAGTTAAGCGTAGAAAATAACGCTAACAAACACACAAGAAAGACTGAAATTGTTTCCCACATGTCTGATTCGATTTTTCTTCAACCCTCTGCAATGACGGAGACTGATAAAAAACGGGCTTTTCTCGAGAGAAAGTTAGTTGTTAAAGCCGTTCAACATTTCAAGCCCACTTCTGCATTAACTCCGCCCTCGACTCCCACCATCAGCATACTCTTCTACCCTCAGCACATCCCGAACCGGAACAATACATTTTTCTGCCTTTGTTTTCTATTTGTCTCTCTATTTTCAAAAATAATTTAATTCTTATAATAAATGAATTCTGATTTCAAAATACGAAAAAATGACATAGCATCTCCTTTCATGATTGTTTCGTTTGAAAGGGCAGAATTTTATCTTAGTAGAATCTTATATTCCCTATTTAAACTAAAGTCATGTAAAAAAATATATTTATGCCTATATAGATAACGGTAAAATTTTGGCTAAGTACTTTTAATAGGAGCCAAAATGTATCATGGAAATGATACTTACTATCCTTCATTTTCCATTTTCCATTTCTCAAATCACTTAATAAGGTTCGAGTTGGCAAAATCAAACAGAGGTACATCAAAATAATAAAGATATAATATGATATATAATAAAAAAGTAAAGTAAACACATTTAAATTAACAAGCAATATCACATTTAGAACTAAACAATTATTTTAATTTGTGAATATATGAAGATAAATAAAGATTTGTTTTGTAAGAAATGTTCTGTAAGACTCATTTTTTATCATTAATATAATAACTGATATCTAATGTAGCCAACAGAATTGTACAGTCGACAAATTGAAATAAATGTTGGTTTCAAAAGCAAGGTTTCAGAATCATTGTGTCCATTTAACTGACCTAACGTTACCCCTTTCATTTCCTCATAAGTTACTCGTCATATCAGATCAGAAGGAGCTTCATTAACAAATGTGTTTACACACCTAAAGAATTTGACTTGGTTACTGCAGCTTAGTGCAGAAGAAAGTGTACACATGCTACAAACATAGTGCAAATATACATTAAGATAGAAATAATATAATTAAATAAAAACAATAATGCACTATATGCAAAAAGTGAAAAAATATAGTCAAAAAACGTCATGTACTGATGTGTTATTTACAGGTTTAACCTATTGTTGCTTACAATGTACAGTTCTCGGATGCTTTGTGCAAATGTGCAAGTTTGCAATGTGATGGAGGCTGTTTAGTAAGAGCTTTTAATATGAATAATGTAAGGTTTAAATCTATGTAGTTTGTATAAATATGAAAACATAATAATAAGAGATAAGAAAATATAGATAAGAACTTTTAGATTATTTTTAAGTGTTTACGTTCTCATTTTTTTTGATACAACAATCCTGTTGGCTCAGTGGTTGCTTTAGCAAGGCAAATGGTTGTGGGTTTGATTCCTAGAAAGCTGATATAGCCTGATAAAGCGTCTGACCAAATGCATAAATGTAATTCTAATTTTATGAACGTCAGCACGCAACTACCATACCTTAATACATAATACTCAACTTGAATTTAAACCAAATATCTTTTTAAAACGTTATATATAAAACTTAAATAAGTTATGTATTATGCCGTGATCCAGAATCAGCTTTAAAATCCCGTATCAGTTTCCATGGGGCATAACACATGCAGACGTTTGATCGTAGAACAGTGACGTGCTTGAACTACGACGGTTCTTGAACTACGACAGTTCCGGTGTTTTACGGCAATCTGATTTCCTTCCGCAAACACGAGAGATGTCAGCTGGCTGAGAAAGATGACAGGAACACACAAAAAATAAACAACCACAGACAAACATTAATCGACGCGAATGTTGTTCGAGCTTCAGAAAATACATCTAAAAAGTCAACGCGAGCCGGGTGAGCACAAATGCATTGACTATTGAGCTGACTGACAAAATAACAGCAACTGCATGAATGCAAACACAACAGAACGAGAGGATCATTTGTCATGTATTTGGATGCACATTTTGCAAAAAATCGACAAACTGGAAAGACTGAAGACCAAGGACCCGAGAAATATGTTTAAAACTTCTTGTTACAGGAAATAGTTTTGCCTCAATAAATGTTTTATACATAGTTGTCTATTCCGGCAGCTTGTGGCTTTTGTTTGTTGTTTTTCAAGTTAAACTTGATAAATTCATATTGTTATGCCAGTCAGAGCTCTTTGCCACTCCTAGCATTGACTGTTTGCAGGAAGTAACTCATGCACAATAGAGTGATCACAACGGAAGACGGCAGAAGTTTATGAGTAATCCATTAAAGATCATTTGGAGCAAAAGACAGAGATCATGTGGCTTCAGCAGAGATTAAAGGGCCTGCCTGGTTTGCTTTCGAGCAGCTGGGCCCGCCGTGTTTTAGTTGGGTTACTGCTTTTTTTCTTTTTTTACTGGTATTTGAGCTCTGATGGGATCCTTAAGTTTCTGAGCCTCTCCGGGGAATCTAGGGGAGCTGCGGGGGTGTGCTTGCAGAATGATATTCACAGGTGGATGTCCCTGGTTGACAGGGGGGAGGGAGTGGTTTTCACCCCTAAGACAAAAGAATCAGAACCCTTAGTTGTTGGCAATGGACATTTTTTAATTGATGTGGACTCGAACAAACTCTGGATATCTTCATCGTCACAGCCTGGCTCTGCACCTGTTCACCAAACAGATTACTCCCCAATAGTGAGGCTTCAGATGCCAGGAGCTCATCTGGAGGCCAGGGCCATGATGCTTTGGTACAGAAAAGGCTCCGTGCTATCATCTCGATGCATTCTGATGGGTAATTCTCAGTCATCTCGAGATTGTCTCGTTGTGCGAGAGGAGTTTGTCGCCCATCGAAGCCGACCCAATGTTTATCTTCAGCGGATTCACATATCAAATCCTACAGACCACATGGTTTCATTTGACGTGTCCATGGAGTCTCCGTCGTTTAGGACCACCATGGAGAAGATGGAAGATAAAGAATGCGTGCTGTCCTCAGGTAGGGTGCTCACGGAGAAGAAGGATATTGTGTTGGTTGTGGTAGCAACGAAGCGGCTGAGTACAAAGATCCAGATCCCTGCCAAATCGGAATATTCAGAAAACGTTGTGAGCGTGATTCACACCTCAGAGCCCACCGAGGGCACCAAACTGGACGAGACACTCGGCAAGCTCAGAGAATTAGTCAAGAAAGAGATGGTGGATGTTCTTCGACCTAATGTGGAAGAGTTAATGCAGGAGCACCAGCAAGCATGGGTTGATCTCTTCATATCTGGCAAGTAAACAGTTTTAAACACATGGTGACCGCTCACATTATGGTGGCTACTGGGTTTTTAGGAAAAAAATTAGTTTGAAAGGTAAATCGGTTTAATGAAATAGAGAATCAATGGAATTACTTTCACAAGAATAATTTGTGATCAACTTGTTGTAGTCTTAAGCTGTTACCTATAGCACCATATGTAAATGAAATAAGGGTGGCATGACCAGAGTCAAATTCTGTGGTAAACTTTTGGTCACTCTTTTTTTGTCCTGTTTTATGTTTCACAGGTGTCGAGATCAGAAAGATAACAGACACGCACACTCCGTCCAGTCGCACGGTCAACAACACCCTCTACTACATTCTCTCCACCTCCACAGCACCCCTGCTGGATCGGAGTATCACCACAGAAGAGCATGAGAAGCTGGAGGCGAGTTTGAATTATGCTGACCACTGCTTCAGCGGTCATGCTACCATGCATGCTGAGAACCTGTGGCCAGAGCGCCTAACCAACGTAGCTCAGATTTTACAGCTTGTCAACCTCTGGAACTTGACATTCCAGAAAAGAGGCTGCAAGGTGCTTGTTGCAGCAGGCGCTCATGGTATGATGCAGGGCATGGTGCTTAGTTTCGGAGGACTGCAGTTCACGGAAAACCATCTCCAGTTTCAGGCCGACCCAGACGTTCTTCATAACAGCTACTCTTTGAGAGGTATCCATTACAATAAAGACCTTATCAACTTGGCCGTGTTGCAGGATGTTGAAGGAAAACCATTCCTTCATATGTCTGTCAAACCCCAAGAGAAACCTGTCAAGTTGTACGCCTGTGAAGCAGGGTGCATGAATGAGCCTGTGGAGCTGACCTCAGAGCTACGAGGTCACATGTTTCCTGTTATGGTAACCCAGCCCATAACTCCCCTACTGTACATCTCCACTGATCTCACTCACCTTCAGGACCTGAGGCACACCATGCACGTGAAGGCCATCTTGGCTCACGAGGACCACATGGCTAAACAGTACCCGGGCCTGCCATTCCTTTTCTGGTTCAGTGTGGCGTCTCTTATCACACTCTTCCACCTGTTCCTTTTCAAACTCATCTACAATGAGTATTGTGGGCCTGGAGCCAAGCCACTCTTCAGAAGCAAGGTATAGACGGCCAGAGCAAGACATTTGTATTTGAGGTGGTATTGGTGGTGTGGTGTCTTCTCTTTTTTTCTCCTTTTATTTGATCTACCTTAAATTCTGCTTCTGGACAATGAGTAATAATTTGATTATTTGGGTGTTTTCTGCTACTTGGTACTAAATTGAAAGCACCAGTGCTGTAGAGTGGTTTCCTCATTTTTCAACACAATTTGTTCAGATTTTTGTAATAAATGATCATTGTGAATATTATCATATTTATTTTTTATTACAAAATGATATTTTTCATTTGCAAAGATTGAAGGGCAGCATTTTGTTCAGTCATTTTAGAATCCACTTTATTCAAACAGACCAGCTCCATATTCTATATGTAGAACTTTTAAAGCTTAAAACACCTGTTTGGAGTATTAAATTTCATTGTGATGTGATACTGAGTCCGGATTCAAATTTAATTTGATTCCAAATTTGTTTGTAAAAATTTCACTGGTGCCTTCAAGTCTTTATTCTTCCAAGTTGGTTTAAGGGGGGGGGGGGTTGTTTCAATGGATTCTGCTTTTCTGCCAAGTCTTTTTTTGGTTTACATTCTAATTCTTTTTAAACAGAGTCTCACATGTGATTTAAATGTTTAACTTTTCTTCAACTTTGAATACCTTGTTGATATTAATCTGTTGCTGCTATGGAAAATTTAAACCCAAATAAAATAGGCATCATCTTTTTCTCACTAATCACCATTACACACTATCTATAGTCATCAATCCCTGAAGGCAATTGTACTGGAAGTTCTGATAGCAGGAGAGAAGAACAACTATATGTATAGAGAAAGAAAGGTATGCATCTAGTCTAAACTATTTATGTCAAATACTGTTTCACATAATCCAGTTTTTATTGTAAGAATATGCATTGTTTGCGGTGTGGATCTCAAATTTTTCAGTGTTGGAAGTACAGAAGTAACGTTTATAAATATTTTAATTTGTACCATTTGAAATATAATTTTTTGCAGTGTTGCTGTTGTGTCATACATTGCTTTAGTTTGATTAAATGAACAAATCAACAGTTAGATATGGATCTTTTATTTGAAGAGCTTGTTTTCAAAATAAGATTATGTTTCAAAAGTCATGTTTTTATTATGATTTCATGTTTTTATTGTGTAAGTTAGCTGTATTATTTTAGTTATAATGGCATAAATCTAAATAAACCAATTGCAGTTTGATTGATATTAATTGGAATGCATAAAACATTTTTGTTATCTCATTTTGGAAATAAACTCTTCATTTATTTATTGTGTCATTTCTTTAAGTAGTTTAACCAAACAGAATTGCTAATTTAATTTTCGGAGACTGATTGAGACAAGTTTTCTCTGTCCGTTTAACCAGGATGGTAAACATACAGATCCATGTTTTTGCAGCATTTTAAACCAGGACAGGTCAAAACTGGATTGATTACAAAGTTTCAGGAAATTTTGATTTAACAAGCTGGTACAAAAATGAAAATATTAACAATCAATTCCAAAGGGGAAAAGAAAGCATTCACTCAATAAATAAAAGAGTGTTTGTATCTTTGTCCTTGATATTTGTCCTTTATGGGTACAGCAATATTGACTTAAATGTATTATAGTGTATAATAATCACTATTGGGGAAATTACTCAGCTCAGAGAAGTAAAGCGATTTAACAGTAATGTCAAAAAAATTGATTTGGGTATCAACATTGTAGAATGTCAGGCAATGGTGCTATTGATCAATCTTTAATCCGAAACGTTGGTCTGTTCCTCACAAAGCATATTTCAAAGTTTTAGTAGCACACCAGTTGTTTTGTTAACTCTCTTGATACTTTAATGGTGCTTTTCAGAACTTTCCTGATTTCAACTATTTCTCTAAAACTGGGAACAAAACAAAATCCTTAAATTAATGTATAATTTGAAGTCTAATCATGATCAACTGTGAAGTCACAACTGCTTTCTAAATAATAACAAATTAATTTTTCATCCTAAATATTTACATGATGTATTATTTCAACAGGATGAGGTCACTTCTTGAAGCCTAATCCATTGTTTGCAGAAGCAAAACATATCTCTGGATGTCCTCTCAGGATTGAGTTTGCCTTTTTATTTTGTTTATTTAATTAACATTTGTGATTGTTGTCCAGTTTATGCTTAATGGATTATAAGAGTTTGGTTACGTTTTAAATTAACAATAAGGGTGAGAGATCAAATTTATAAAGGATCCAAACAAGTTTTGAATGAATTTATTTTGCACTGATTTTGTTTTAATCCCTATCATCTGCTGTTAATTGTAAAGTTGCTACAAGTTTGCTACAGTTTTTGAACAAAATCAAATGTGTTACCTATACCACTCGATCTGTCATATCAGTTTCTCCATGCAGCAGAAAGATCTTGAAGGGCAGGTCATCTATATACTTGCCCAAAGTTCCATTGTATAGTATCTGGAAATAAAAGAGAAAGATGAAAATAGTTTAAGAGATGGTTATGGAGAAAAACATTTACGCACAATGGTGACACTGGTTAATGCATCCCAGTGCATGTCACACAACAGTGGAAGACCTAATCACTTTTATATGAGGGTTTAAACTTTGGCAGCTAACGTTACATGCATTTGTGTACAAAACTAACTGTCTAGTTGAAAAATATGGTAAAAAGCAATAATAGACGAGACATGCAGGTTCAAAGAAAACAACTGTTAGCAGATCACATATTTACTTAATCAGTTATTCAACTAAATGGCCTTTTCTGAGAATTGTGTTTAAAACATCATATTGCTGCTTAGATTAGAATTCAAGTGTATTTAAAACAAATAATGTGCTGGATCTCTCTTTTTGTTTTTATTATAAACACATAGTTACAATTTGATGTAATGATTTGCTTGTAAATTATTAAATCAAAGATTCAATCACCTCAATGTCTCACCTTGCCACTTGTTATGAATCAAGGGGGATGTTTATGAGCACTATAACACACATCAAGAAACTCACACAATGATCATGCATTATACACTAAGAGTACGAACTGTATGAGGTTTGTATTCTCTTAGATGTATTAAACACAGCTTGAAACGGCCAATGGGGGCCAAGAACTATTTGGTTACAAGCATTCTTCCAAATATATTTCTCTGTGTTCATCAGAACAAAGGAATGTACAAAGAATACACAATAAGCAATAATTAACAAATAAAAAGAGAAATAACTTAAGATAGGGAAGATAGGATGCATCAATGCATCTGTACACTAGCTGCTGTTTCCGAAACCTAACCGAAATGGGCAACACTAGTGGTTCTCCAACTGACTGCCGCAAGATGGAGCCAAACACTGTGGAACATTATTATAAACTAATTTATAAACTGAGCATATCCCTTTAAATCCTGAGTGGGCGTTCCCCTTACAACACAACATAACAGTGCTGCTGAGCGGAATCACTGCTTGTAAGCTACTGTATTCGCAGCTTTTCGTCGACCGTGAGATGCTGCAACTGAACGACAGCGTAGATCCTGAGAGTCCGGGTGCGGCTGTTTTACACCCGGCTGACTGTGATGATGCAGTGGCCCTTGATGGAGCTTCAGTGGCCTGCTGCACCCCGCTACAAAAACTCACGCCTTTCCATGTCCACAACCCAACCATGCGAGCTAAAGTCAAAGATTATTTCGTCTTTAGGGTAAGTAGGTACTCCTAAAATATATTCTTTCTAAAATGTGTTTTAAAAACTAGAAAGGTGGTCTATAAGGTTTTGAGACAACTCCGTTTATTAGACACCCTTATAAGCCCCTTTAAACTTGAAAACAATAGTGGAGACATAACAATTTACAATAACTGATTAAGCCTATTATGAAAAGATCAGTGACCTTAAAGATGATATACTGCATATGTTGACAAATGGGCCTACTGCTTTTGAAATTCAGGTATTTGATACGTAAATAAATATATACATATTACTTTTGCTGCATAATCCTGAAATTGTTTATATTTATGTACAGTTATTCTGCCTCAGCTTGAGGTTTCATATTAATGTGACTTGTGCAGAATTTAAATATTCCCCTTGTATTTACAAAATGCTGTATCTGAATGTCTGTATTACTTTTTCACAAGTGCAATTTTTTTCTAAAACGTTTGCTTTCGTTTTAGACAGGTACCATAGAGCAAGCGGTTAACGACATCCGCACAGTTGCCTTGCCTTCACAAGATGGAGAAGTTCTTAGTGTGTGGCTGTTGGCGGAGTGAGTTTATATTGTACAAAAATAGTGTTCGTTTGTTGAAACAACCCATGCAGTTGGAAATGATCATAATGTCCCTCAATTTTATTTAAAAGTTGTCGTACAAATAAGTACCTTGTTTTTGAAGATGTTGGACAAAATACTTAACTTAAAGTATTTTCTGGACACAAACTTCAGCAAATCAGGGAGTAAGGGACGGGTTTTATTAAAAAAATGTACAAAAATACATAATATATCTCTGAGGAGATAAAGCACACATTGGCACATTGGGAAAATGTGCAAATTTGTGAATTACATAATACCTTTTTACATTATCTAAAAATATAACTTTGATATCTTAAATATTGACTGAGTAAGGTAATCTCAAAGATTTAAATCATAGTGAAATAATGGCTGATCAACATTTCATGGTCGTTATGTCAGGATTAGATTTTTATACCTTAGCCTGGTTCTCACAGACAGGGTCACTGATTTGTTAATTTCATTTTAGCCATATTAACAGTGTCTTGAAAAAGTATTCATCCCCCTTCATTTTATTCACATTTTGTTATGCTGCTGCCTTCTCTTTAACTACTTTAAAATGATTATTTTTCACAGTGATATACACTCCATGCACAATAATAACAAAAAAAAACTGGGTATGAATACTTATTCAATGTACTTTTTTTAATTAAATTTTATCATTTTATTTTTAATACATTTGCAAAGCTGTGACAAATCTGGTTTTGGTTTGTCATTATTGTGCATGGAGTGTAGATTATTATAGTAGTTTAAGATAAGGCAGCAGCATAACGAAATGTGAATATAATGAGGGGGAATTAATACTTTTTCAAGGCACTTTATAACTGCTATATCTATTTCCACAGAATTGATCACTGGAACAATGAAAAAGAGAGACTGGTACTTATAACTGAGAGGTAAGAGCAAGAGAAAATACAGACAAGAGAATTTTAGATAAGTTTTAAAAGAGACATTGGTGTGTTGCAGGTCTTTGTTGGTGTGCAAATATGACTTCATAAACCTCCAGTGTCAGCAAGTGATTAGAATTTCTCTGAACGCTGTGGACACAATTTCTGTTGGCGAGTTTGAGTTTCCCCCAAAATCATTAAACAAGTAAGACTTTTATTGACCCTTTGTTGTATATGTGTGCCTTTTATATCTGCTGCTCTACAATTACTGTAGACAAATAAAGGTTATGTTCGAGTCAATATTAAATATGAACCTATTTAGTAGGCAAATAAACGACTTCGCAAGATGTACACACTGGTCACTGGCACTGCACATCTTCAATTTAATTTATTTTATTTTAAAATCTTACATGCATGAATAAATCTTAAATATAATAGTTTAACATTTTCGTTCGGTTACAATTATTCAGTTGATTGCGTTTCTTTCAAACGTTTATATATTGTTAAAAAAAAGTTATTCTGGACCAGCAATGAATCAGCATTGTTTACATCATCCGAATAGTTTATACACATCTTATTTTTCTTTTAAAACAAAGTAATTTTTGCTCATGAATTTAATAACTTTCCCTCATAATTTCCTTGACATAACAAATTACAATCTCTTATGTTTAACCTCTTTCTTCCACTCACCTTAGTCCATTCTTGCCATTTTTGATGATGATCCAGTTGTAGAGTGAATTAAGTCCACCATACATAAGATCTATCACATTACTAACATGAATAATGAATGCTGTTTCACTGTAATTATTTATACATAGGCTTCTGGTATAGATTATACAGTGTAATAAACATAAAAAATGTTTAAGTATATATTATTGCAGGATTGAATGACTTTGTGTGTTTGTCTGAAGGAGAGAGGGAACTGGTATCCGTGTGCAGTGGGATAAGCGACCAAGAGCTTCATTTTTAAATCGCTGGAACCCGTGGTCTAGTGACATACCCTATGCTACCTTCACTGAACATCCCATGGCACATGCAGATGAAAAGGTGTCTTCCATCTGCCAGGTAAATGTTTTTTAATAAAACAACGAGTGCATCCATCCAATTATATTTCATAATAAAAATAAAACAAATATCTTTTAATTTCTGATCAAATTTTTGTTTGATCAAATTTTTCTTGCTACTTTATTTCTTTGCCATTTGTTCGGTTAGAAAAAAAACATCACCTTTTACTGTTTTTAATTTAAATGTTGAGTTTGTGTCTCTCTCATTAAGAGGAAGTGTGTAAGAGGAAGACACACATGTCCAAGTGCCCGCAAAAGATTGTTATAAAGTTTAGCCGGAAGTTTAGTTTAGCAGTTCAAAGTTTAGCCATGTAGATGGAAAAAGTAGAAAATATTTGTGTTATGTCTTCCAGCTTGAAAACTTCAAGACCCAGCTCGTGCAGGCAGTGAAAAAGGCCCATAAGGAGTTCCCGATCCCTGGACGAGCTAATGGTGTGCTGATACTGGAGCGCCCACTTCTCATTGAAACTTACCTGGGCATTATGTCTTTAATCAACAATGAAGCCAAATTGGGCTACTCCATGACAAGAGGAAAAATTGGGTTTTAGCTACTGTCAATACTGTTACAGTATGTAAGCTGTTTTGCTCGTTGGATGTTTGTGGTTTGTGAAATATGTTCACTGAATGTGCCTGGATGCACGCAATGCCAATCTTTGTGCCCTCCATCCATTCACCCCATAAAAAAGCCATTATAATGGCTTAATTGTTTGATGGTACATTTTGTGTGTGTGGCCTTGGCTAATGTTAAGATGATTAATGTTAAGTCTAAATGCACTGATCCTCTTTCTGCATGCTTTAACAACAGTTTTTAACAATTGACCAAAAACTATCTCAGTCCTTGACAAGGGTGATGATTTGGGTAGTGATATTTTAGGTCAGGTTTACCATTTGGTTACCTACAATGACTCCATAATCTTAAGCAAGGTGTTTGGATAGGGAAAGTGACAGAATGCTTGTACAGGATTTTAAGGTTATTGATTTTTGACAGACTGGCTTTTCACTAGAAACAAATAGTTTGTAATACTCAAAGCGTGTCACGAGGGAAAATGAATCTATTTGCATGCCTTCTCTACTTTACAAAACATTCTTCAGCCTCTTTCATTATGGTATTGTTAGACTATAGCTGCACAAAAAAGTTTCTGTTTATCTTTTGTTATTGTCTTTGTGATGTTTTTGTAATCCTGGAATAGTTACTAAATAGTTGCTAAAAATGGGCTCAGAATACGGTTTAACTTTGAGGCATACATTTGAAGACTGTTTTGCGCCCATATTGCCATGTGGTCATTGTCGAATGAGATCTCAAATATTTTAGGATTTAGATTAATATACACCACAAAAAAATGCTGGGTTATTTCAAACCCAGTGATGGGTTCGTCCCCTTTTGACCCAACACTGTGTTGAAAATAACCCAGCATTTTTTTTGTGGATATCAGCAAGGCCTTACATACACAATATCAGCTGCTCTGTCTTGTATATCAAAAACTATTGTATATTGTACTTCATGTGCATTTCTGTGTTAATTATGGTATGCTTGCTTTATTATTTGATAAATTAAGCCATAAATTAATTGTTAATTTAATACATTTGTGATGATACTATTAATTCCTCAGGTCAAGTTGGTATTGCTTTAACTTGTATGCTTTAACTTGTTTGCTTGTGGATGCAACAAAGTGTAGGAGTCTATAAAGACTTCCACAGTTGATTGATTACGGGTTGTGAGACTGAAACATTATCTTCTTGCACTTTTTGGCTCTTTTGCTTATTCTGCTTTGCATACACAAACAGAGGTAGTCTTATTTAATGGCATTGTTGCGTAGTGTAAGCTTTTGACGTTTTAACATTTTAGAGTTGTGCATGCATGTTAGGTGTCAAATTGTTAAGTCATAGCTTTAAATCACCAATATAACCCAAGCACTTTTGCAGTTCACAACCATGTTGTTTATCATGCGCAAAATTTCAGTATTTTGACATTCATTTTATTGTAATAAAAATACTTTCTAATACCCAAAGCAGCCATTGTGGTTAAAATTGGATTAGGAATCCTAAATGACCTGGATTTTTCCAATACCTAGATTCAAATACCATTAGCATATGAATTGTTATAATTTTTTTTACTATTTAATGAGTTAAATCAAAAGGGCTTTGTTGGAAAATCTAATCCCCAAATAGTTTTTTTTTCCTTTTCCGGGTGGTGAAATTGTGACCTGTTATGACAGGTTTCGTGAGATTTACAAGAAAGCTAAAAAAAGGGGAGACATAATAATACTTTATACAATATAGTTAATTACAAATCCTATAAAAATAAACCTAAACAATTTTACACACAAAAAAATCAAACAAATACAGCACAGACATTATCAACGTATCAAAAGGCTTTACATTTACAATTCAAATTCATTTAAAAAAACACGACTACAAAACTGTAATGCTAAAGGCTCATACATTTGTGGTATTTTTAAGATGATACAGTACCGTGGGATTGGACTTTCATGTGTAACAGCTATAACTAAGGACATGAGAAGCAGATCTTAGAGAATGCTTAAATCAGTTCATATACACTATACTACTGGTATACACATCACAGATATCAGACATATCACAGCTGCTGTATAGATTCAAAGTTGGGCTCCTTGACAACTGTACTTGTGACTGAACTTCTGATTTTATTTAGTTTTTTTTTTATTAAAATGAAATAATCCAGTAAAAATCCCATTTGAAAAATGTGATGACAAACTGTTGTATGGTTGCAGGAACAATATTTTCACTAGTGTTTTTTGCATCTCTCATGCTCACGTGAAAGTATTTCACCTTTTTTTAATAGAAACAAGTTCTGTGTTGTAAGATCAAGCTCTTGGAAGTATTGATGAAGCCCTTCGGTCTATTTCTTATCATCAGAGTCCATGTAACACAGACAGAGCTGCTCCTTAGACAACAGGATAAGCGAGTTGCCACTGCAGTGCCAAAACAGAGACTGAACCTGGAAACTGCCTGTGTAGAAACACAGAATAAGATATTACTGGTCCATAGAACTTCCTTTAATGCAATCCATTTCATGTATTGTTTAGTTAGTAAAGCATTTACAAACAAGTTGGTTTAAAACATATCTCTGATGATAACTCAAATTAGATGTACTTATCACTTCAAAACAATATATGAATCATGTACAGTATTATGATGATTTTTCGCCATTATGTTTTTGGCAACCACAAACAGAATACGTTTAGCCAGTGGTTCTCAAACTGGAGGTCCTAAAATGTAATTTTATGAAATTTTAAATGTATTATAAATTCTTGTGTAATCAAACATCAGAAAAATAAGGCCACCAACTAAAAGTGTAAATTTAAGATTATGCCATAAGATTATGGCCTGGTTTCACAGACAAGATTTATCTTAAGCCAGCACTATGCCTTAGTTAAATTAGGATATTTAAGTCGCTGTTATTAAAATGCCTTGGATTAAAATATTACTGGTGTGCATCTTGAGACAAAACATGGGCAATGACATGACAGCTCAAACTTTCATTTTAGTCAGGGACTAGACTTAAACCTTGTCCGTGAAACCGGGCATATAAATCCTTATTAGAGGGTGCAAATGGATGCACCCTACACCAGGGGACCTCACAATGAAAAGTTTGAGAAACACTGATTTAGGCTGATATATCATATTAATTTGCAGAACAACTATCATTATTATTAATACATTTTAATGACGATAAATGTAACATTTGAGCCATCATTTTAAAAGATGGGAGGTTCTACATTAAAGGGATTTCACTACAGTTACGGGGTATCAACATGTGGTGAGCTTTTCATCATACCTTCTACTGGTACGTTTACAGACACGCAACCAGCTGGTGACCAGAGATAAACTCTAGTGTTTCCAGTGCAGAGGGCCAGTCGGGGTCTGCAAGGGTCCCAGTTAAAGCAGCGTACCGGAGCCGTCTGTTCAAGCACAGCCAGTAGACACAGTCTCTGCATGTCCCACACCCACAGACTCTGAGGCATGTTATCTGGCGGCAATTTGACACAGCATCAGCATCTCAATAACAACACCCACACAGACAGAATCAGAGACTATGAATCAGACAGTTGTCAGGACATCTGAATAGGTGGAATAAGCTGTGTGCATTGAATACAAGGGGATTTCCCAGGAAGCAATGTGCCAAATGGTTCAGACAATCTGATCCAGTTTAGCAGGCTGTAATGCTTCTCATAGCTGTTGCTGTTGCCAAATAGAGCAAGGGGCATGAGGTTTATGATGTGAAAAATAAAAGACACTGCTACTGTAAGAAGAGCTGCTGCTGTAAATTCACATTCAAGGTTAGTTTAAATATTTGATTTAATCATTTATGAAAGGGATACTTCACCTAAAAATGAAAATTCTGTAATCATTTACTCTGTTTTGAGTTGTTCCAAATCAGTGGCGGCTGCTGGTCTTTCAAAGAGGGGAAGCTCATTTCACAATGAATGAATGAACAAACTATCTAAAAAATATATATAAACACGACGGAGGAAATGTGGGTATACATTAAACTGAAACAAGGAATGTGGTGTATAATTGTGTGAAATGTATGATGAAAATTGGCAAGCAATTTCGGCAAGCAAATACCAAGAAATAGGTTGCAGCAGTCTGTCTTTCAACTACACTTGTAAAATCCGCAATGGGACTGAGATTGAATAGCTTTAGCGTCAGCGACTTTTTATAGAACAAAATCGCTGTCAATCAAAACGAGATGCAGTCTTTCGACAGACCCTCCAATCATCACGCAGACGCTCGGAGTCCAGGCCTGCCCACTCCTCCATTCATCCCAGAGACACTGAGCGTCCGTGGGCGGGACATAATCGCAGCATTATCCAATGACCGTCTTGTTTCTAAGCACTGAAAAAAACTGTTTAAAGCAGCCCCATTGAAGTCAATGGACGCTGGGCTTCAACGGAGTAATGCACTGTATGCTACGGGAATGAATGAGAAGGAAATCGAGTCAGCCGACCTAAGTAGCTGATTCTGAACGAAATTGTTTTCGTTCGAGATGAACGTGTTTAACGCATTTTTAGTCAATAAAATGTTAACATAATAGTACATATATTTGACCATTCATTTTTTGACAATTATAGGGGAAGCTGAGCTTCCCTTGCAGTCTTAAAGAAATCGCGACTGTTCCAAATCTGTATAAATGCCTTTGCTCTGATGAACACAGAGAAAGATGTTTGGAAACATGCTTATAGGCAGACAGATTTTGCCCCCCCATTGACTACCACATTAGGAACAAATACAGGGGTTGTCGAAAGTGCCCAAGGACGGTTTTCTGTCCTACATTCTTCAAAATGTCTTTTTTTTTGTTTTTAATAGAACAAAAAAAGAACAAGTAATTTTTCCTACTATGGGAGTCAATGGGGGTTGAGATCTGTTTGGTTATAAGCATTCTTCCAAATTTCTTTCTCTGTGTTCATCGGAACAAAGAAATATATACAGATTTGGAACAACTCGAAGGTGAGTAAATGATGACAGAATTTTCATCTTTGGGTGAAGTATCCCTTTAAAATAAACTGGGGTTTACTAGTGGTTCCTTTTTGTGTTCTCTTCTTATTTTACACATTTTTAAATACAACCTTAGATTATAGACATAATCTCACCATTTTTTGTAGCCAGGTAGCGATTATCGGCACTAAAAGCCATGGCAGAGATGCCGATTTTAGGGTTGGCGCGGTCTAGATCCGGCTTGATCACTGGAACTTGGGTTGGCAGCTCTATTATCTCATCTGTAATAAAGTATTGCTTTTTATTAGTCAAATGTTTTCTCAAATGGTCTCATTTGCTTAGCATAAGGAAAGAAAATTGCTCGTAGTATTTAATAGTTTCTTTCTAACAAGGGTACCTTAATGTAATTTTTCAAGAATTTAAGAAAAACTTTTCCCCTCTTGATTTCAGAATGAAATATCAACTGGACTATTTTTGTAAGATTTACTCAAACAGACTTTTGTATGTAAATATGCACAAAATAGTCGTAAATGTAAAAATCTAAGTGGTCATACGTTAATGATTATGAAGATTTCTGAAAAAGAAAGTTTTTTTTTTTGTAGTTTGGGGTCAAAAAATGGTCTGGATAAAATAGAGGATGCTTTCCATAATAAAAGTTAGAGTTTCTCTGAATGAGGTTCTCATGTTACCATAAAACTATATGGCATTTCAGATTATGTAGTGGTTCTCTATAGGCAGAACTTTGTCATCAATAGAAATAGTTGCTCACAATTCTTAATGACCTGACATCATGCTTAGCCAGCAAACTAGAGTCTCCATCGAGACAATGCTGTCTGCATAGCCAGTAATATTAGTGCAAACGTAAATAGTAGGGACTCTCCTCACATTATTAACATAGTTTATCTAGCAAGAAGAGTAGACTTGAGTAGGTCACAAGATTGATGAAACTTACATTTGCTCTGTGTGCTAAACAGCGAGTTACCAACAGTTAACTGATGAATAGAAAGATCGTCTCTGCCCACAACAACACTTTTCTCCACCTCCTTAAATACCACCTAGAACAAAACAAAAACAGCAATTTTACAAAGCTTTTTGACCAGGCAAAATTTTTGGATGACTGTCTTGGATTACAAATGATACTGGCTTGCTTGTTTGGGTGTTTTTGAAGGTGTCATAGATGTTCTTTAGGGGAACGTAAAATGGTTCCTGTTCCAGTTATTAGTGAGATATAATGAGGCAGGACATGAGAATGAATGCAAGAGAGAGACTGTAAAAGGCAACTCAATGAGAATGCGTTATTCCCATTGCACTGCGTCATTTTCCATTGTTTGTTAATGTAAACAAGCGCTTGTTTACAGTATAAAGTTGACACAGCAATTTCTGTTATGTAAAGCGGACCTCAAGACCCTCGCGTCCCGCCCTGTATTCTTACACCATTCCTGAGCGCTGTGAATTGTTCTATGAGGCGTGGCCAAATGTGTGTGTGTTAAATTTCAGTTTTAACTAGCTGGGTGACTCCATCTTGGTTTCAAGATGTCAAACATTATTTTCTTAAAAACACTTAAACAAATGCCTTTTCTATTAATTTAAAACAAGGTATGACGAAGCATTAATGGAAAAGTTCACCTCAAAATTTTGTCATTTAAAGTCGTTATTTTGGTTTGTTTTTTTCGGACAATTTAACAAAGTCTTTAATACTTTTCTGGACCTTGACAACAAATATAACCATGATGTCTATGAAGCGGCCTGGAAAATGCTCTGGTGTCACCTAAAATATCTTCATATGTGTTCCGAAGACGCTGGGAGGTCTTAAAACACGTTAAACGTCTCAAATAACACAGTTTTGATTTTGAGGTGAACTTTTCCTTTTATTAAAATATTTTTACTGACAGTTTAATAAAAAAATGTAAATCCCCCAAGCCATGATACCCCAGCAAGAAATTGATGAATTACTGTATATTTTATTACATGTAAAAAAAACTACCTGTATCGGAAATGAGAGTGTAAAAAGTTGTATACTCAATGTGAGAAGAAAATAATAATCTTTTAATATAAAGTAATCTGTTAATTTAGCCATTTGAAAGGAACTGGTAGATGTATTTCTTCACATAAAATCAAACTTCGGTTAAAAAATGTGGCTTGTCCTGTAGATGGTCTGCTCGCACGCTTTACCACTCGCACGAGCAGATTATCTACAGGACGAGGCAGATTTTTGTCTTTATGTCCATAATATTAATCTTTTACATTGTAATCCATTTATTTGTAATATTTTGCATAATTGTGTGCTGCTGCGCGTCCCTCTGTGTGTAATAAACAGAATGTACGCAAACTATGCACCCGTCAATAGGCACATATACCAAACACTATTTATAAAAACAAAAAAAATATTGACTTTAGACCAGGTTTCAGTTGGTTAAAATAACAATTCGCCAACAATGCACCTGAACAGAACTCGTTTTCAGACCAGCATGCCTATGGGTGCACAAATGTGCTCTAATGCATGTGCAATTGAAACAACGTGGCATAGGACGTGAAATTGAAATAGGCGTCAGGCTGAGACTAGCAAAAAGCACTTGTGTTGCACCTGGTGCAGCATTGTGCCGAGTGTATGAAAGGTCCCTATATGTTCATTAAAGATTGCATATCGCAGACAGATTCTGGGAATCTCATATTAATCTTGAGTGCCTATACAGTAGTTTTGCACACGTAGTATCGTCAAAGAGTATTTAGTTTGATTAAATTTATAAAGGGATATACGGCTGTACGATTATTTCTGGAAAAACACAAACTGCTAGAGGTGGGACTAGTGAGGAGAGTGGGATGGAACTACAGCACAAGCAAGCAACACATCATCACATTGACACAGGGATCCAGAATTATGAAAAACTTTCCGAAACAAGTTGGAGTGCTGGGGGAGTGCATCAAGTACAAAAATACTGTCATAGGTCCAACTCATTTTTTAAACAAGTTGACCATGTTAACCATGAGAAACCCACACGTTTAACAATGTAAATAACTCAGAATGCATGACATAGCATGATACCCGATATTTAAACATATTTTTAGTGAAAGAAAAAAAATCTATTTTGATTTCATGGGTACATTGAGGCAATAAATTGAAGGAATGTTGACTTTTTTATAAAATATCAGATCAAAAAACTTACAGCTTTGGAGATGCTTATTGTCCCTGGGTGCTCAAACTCTTTGATCTTTTTCCAGGTGATATGATTCAGGATCCGAACCTGGTGGAATTCCATCAAAACATCTTCAAATTTAAGTCCATACCTTTCTTTGATTAAAAGTACAAAGTACCTTAAATTTATGAGGTATTTTAACAGCACTTTCTTTGAAATTACAGATATTACAATTACAGACAATTTTGATCACTTGCTTACCATACTTGACTAATAATTTACCCTGAAATATAAATTCAGTCTAAGTGTAATATTTTTACTGACAGTTTATTAAAAAAAATAATCCCCCAAGCCATGATGCCTAAGCACGACATCAATGAATTACTGTATATTTTATTACATATAAAAAAAACGACTTTTGTTAAAGAGGTCGTATGACACGGCTAAAACTGAAATGACCGTTTGTTTTAGATGTAATACAATGTCTATACACGATTTAAGGTTAGAAAATGCTGTATTTCCCACATGCCGTGCATTTTTGTATCTGCTCTTTGCCCCGCATCTCTAAAACATGACATTTTTTTACAAAGCTCGTCGCTCTGAAAAGCGAGATGTGCTATGATTGGCCAGTTAACCAGTGCATAGGGATCGGTCGAATACTGCAATCATGTGACAGAAATATAATGTCTCTAACCATATTTGGAACATCAGGGTCCAAAGCAATTGTACCGACAGGTACGCCCACCTCACTTGTGTATACATTTGGGTGGTCTAAGTCGAATCATACCACGCACTGACGTAGATTTGTGGGTGTGTGGTTACACGAGGCATTTCAGGCAGGTCTGGTATTCGCGCCATATGACCCCTTTAAGATTTCATACCTTCTCATCATAGCTGCCAATGACCAGGAACTGGCTGCTGGGACTCCACGTGACACACTTAATGCCGAGAGACCACTCGTAAGCACTGTACGAGGACAACAGACGGCCATCCAGCGAATACAACAACATTTTATACTAAGGAAATAAAGAGAATCATACCTGCCGTTAAAACTAGTTGATTCTTAGTTGTTTTTAGAATATTTCATTACATTGTGATTCAGTTTTAATAAAAAATTGAAGGACTACACACTTTTGGTTACAGTAATACCATAGCATTTGACAATAAAATGTAGAATTGACATAATGAAGCAGTTCACCTCCAGACAGCTGTCCCACACTGCAAGCACACAGCCGTTAGGAGACCACTCCAGCCCCGCCAGATCTTGAGTTTCACTCTCAAAATGCTTTCATGTGATGAAAAAAGTTGTACAGTATTAGAAAAATCAAGAATCAATAAAAAGCTGTTATTTAAAACATGAACTGTATCTGCGATGCAAGCACTGGGGCTTGGTGAACCTGTAGCATGTGTGTTAACTGCTAGGCCAACACTGTAAAACGGATATTTACTTAAAATATTTTGTGTCATTTTGTTACCATAATTTTTTGAAGTACTTTAAGCTTATTTTTAACGCGATATACCATGAAGAAATCAAGTAAAATTACCTAAATTGTTGAAGCACATCACACGATAAGTTTAAAAAAATCAGGAAGAAATACTAATTTGAGCATTGGAGTTCATTTATTGTTCAGCTTAACATTTATTATTGTTTACAACTTTTTGATGTGCAAGTAAGCTGATTTGTCTCAGTACTGGCATTAGCAGCATTACTTTTCACTGAGTGAAATAACCAATATCATGAGCGCTCTCACATGAGCTAAGTACAAGCACCACTCTTCTAAACGATGGTAACCACCAAACTCCTCACAAAAAATAACAAACAGAATCTCTTCTAAATCTTAAAGACATCTGGACGATAAACACTATCCCAAACATGCTGGGAAGTATAAAATGTACTGCTCAGTTAGTGAAATGAACTAAAAAATGAATGTATTCCCATCACAAAAATATTCAGTAAAAGATCCTTTATTGAAATTGAAGTGGGTTGAACATGATAAAATTAAGTTGAATTCATTAAATAATTTGTGGATATAGAATTCCTATATATAATTTTAACTTAAATTTTGGTTAAAAAAACAAGAACACAATTGTAATCAGTTATGCTTACTCAATTCATGTAATGAAATCTACTACGACCCAGAATCATTTTTTACAGTGAAGGCTCTGACAATAAACAGAACTATAAACAGAATGGAAGTGATAAACTCACTCTGAGAAGATGCCAGTCATCACACACAAACACGCTGATGTAGTCTTTACATTCCCGTCGCTCCGCCAGAGCCATATAACGTCCATCAGATGTAAAGTCCATCCCTTGCACAACAAATTTATGCATTTAAAGCTAACCAAGAATATATACAGTATATTCTATACATTTGTTCTGTGAGATTTGTGTCTGCTGTTGAGAAATCCGAATTTTGGCTTTGAGGAACAGAAGCACAAACTCTAAAATGTTTTACTTTTTCTGTTTATTATGCCCTAAACATCTAATTTTACAAACCATGTTTCAATTTCAACGTGATCTTACTTGTCCAGATGATCATAAAAGAAGCGCGTAAGACTTGCATGAAGCTCCAAGTACTCTAAAACCACACTATAGCTCTTCAATCTCTTTAACAACACATTCAAAGCTGGCATGTCATGTTCAGTAATTATGTAAAAACAAATGTGACCTTCGGACACAAAACCATTCAAAAGTAGATTGGGTACGTTTGTAGCAATAGCCAACAATACATTGTATGGGTCAACATTATTTCATTTTCTTTGATGACAAAAATCATTAGGATATTAAAATAAAGATCATGTTCCATGAAGATATTTTGTAAATTTCAACGTAAATATCAAAACTTTATCTTTGTGAATTACCCAATAAAGTTTGGTACCTTTATGTTAAGCTTAGAATTTTCGCTTTCGGGTTTATCTACTCTCCACACATCATTACAGGGGTCAACCAATAGAGAGCATTAAAACAAACCTGATTCTTCTTAGCAACGGACTGCTACAGTGTCTTTGATGGACAACTTTTGAGGCGATTTTCTCAATATTTGGATTTTTTGCTTCCTAAGATCGCAGATATTCAAATATTGTCCTATCCTAACCATCATTGATCCATAGCTTTCAGATGATGCATAAATCTAAATTTCGAAAAATTGTCCTTGGTCCAGGGTCACAAATAACTTCTGGTGTCACAGACATGTTTACTGGAGGAATTTCACAAATCAAAGCATGAATAAGATTTGGGAGCAAGAAGGGAAAGGCAATATTTTGACTTAATAAAGAAATTTGGTCTGTTTCTAAAACAAAGATTTCACACTGTATGGCTACAAAAGACTATAGGAATGTATACTGTATGTGCTTCTGTTTTGGCATTTGTGGAATTAAATTATCTCTAATTATTATCATTATTATATACAGCAAAGTCAGTTGTTTTCTCACAGCATAATCTAGATATATTTAGCACTCACTAGACTATACTGCTTATAAAACAAAATATTTAAAAAGAATATAATAAAACATTTGACCAGTTATGTATTCTGGATAAGTGTCCCAACACAATGCCAGCACAATTCAACAATACAAGTTTTCTGTCAGCTTCTATTAGGTTAGGATCTATTGACAGCAGAAGTGACAGAAAGCTGGATACAATGCATGCCAGAAAATGAGCGATGTGCTTCAGTGGTAAAGCTGATCTATTATAGTATTGTGTAATATAACTTCTCTCCTTGTAGACAGGCGGTTATGAAGAATATGAGCCATATAGCACAGCTGTCTTTGAGAGTGCACTTCTGGCTGAATGTCCAGGGACTATCCTTAGGTCTCCTGGGTTTCCAGACAAAAGTGTGTGTCAGTTCAAGCTGTTAAACCTGATAAGAGTCATTTTAAACTAGCCAATAAAAGCGCACCTGTGACTGTACATCAGGTTTTTTCATATTCAATAGTCAGGAAAAACTGTTTCCCTGCTTCATGGGACAAAAGCATAAATCAAACATGTAAAAAATCCTGATGTAAGCAGTTAGAACACCATGTATCTCTCACATTTGAATTTTAAATTCTGAGTATACACTTATCGTTTAAAAGCAAGTTGGCACTTTTCGACAGAGAAAAAAAGTGGATTGGGAAAAGTTGATTTAGTTTCACACACCCAATGTTAACATTCACTCCCATGCACTCACCTTTCTGACAGGCTTTAGGATACTTGATGTAGGATACAGATTTTGTGCATAGGGACCAGACAGTTATTCTTAACTGTAAAGAGAGAGAGAGAGAAAAAACATATTTAAGGAAATAACTATCTAAATAAAGCACTTAACAAAGTCCCAATTACTAATCTGATAGCTGACAGAGCGACCAATTAAATACTTGGAATGAGATCCAGTGCCATACAAATAAAAACCAAACAAAAAGATCATAGAACATGTCGTTTTTTACTCATGTAAAGGAAACAAGAAAAAGAAGTAAAAATCTTACTAATATAAAAACAAAATTGAATGTATTCCGTTTTAAGCTACCCTTTCACGTACAGCAATACAGAAAAAATATAGCAGTCAATCAGTCAAATAAATAAAGACCCAAAGTTGCTTGTGGATTTTTTAATTCAAGACTAGAAATATAGTATTCATCAAGAAACATACTTAAATACTGCTATGACTACAACGATGTGATTACAATCCAATGACACCTGCTTGACTTTACTCTCAACATAAACGTGAAACACTGACAGCATGATAAGACATGAAAAACTGATTAAAAATGGAGGTTATAACATAAAAAGTAAATGTTCAACTTGTACAATATGGACAACTTGCATGTAGCCTCGTGACGTACTTCCGACTTGAAACTGTACGGCTTCTGGTTATATGTATTTACTATGGACTGTTGCTCCCCGTGAAACCTAAATGGTTAAAAATAAGATTTTTACGCACATCCGTTCATTATCAGCAACATAATAAGAAATATTCTAAACATCACTGGGTAGCCTACATAATATTAAAAAGATCTGAGAAAGTAATGGCTTGTGAACAATAGCGTTTCAATTTTTCTCCGCACACACACACCTCCGTTGCAGAATTTAACCACCGAACGCAAATCACAGAAGGCTGAATGAGACTAACAGTGAATGTTTGATATGCGAGATAGCACAGACTGTTGTGTTGTTTTTTATTGACAAATGTAATATCCATAAGTAAATGCAATTTTCTAGTCAATAGCTATAGGCCTACTACTAACATACTAGGAAGTGAGCTTCTGCTAATTTAAGATCTGTCATAAAAACCCACATTTAAGCTTGTTAAAATGCTTGTAAAATCCCTGCATGTAGATACACTTAACACTGTTACTGGAAATGAATGACTGAGACGCATTGGGGAGAATGCAGAAGACTACATGCAAGTAGTCGATTACTGTTGTATTATTTTAAATTGAATATAAACTAGTTTTCTTTGCCGTATTTGAGGTCTGAAAAATAAAGAGTATCTTTCTGTTATTTTGACCCGTATCTCCACGTATCTATCTGAATAGAAACAATATTATTAAATAGAAATTTTTATTAGGTTGTTATTAGTTCACAGAATGAAACAAAAATTATAGATTTACCTAAACATACCCATAAATAGTTAATTCAGATTTTTTTTTAAAATGGTATCTTTTTTTCTTCAGCGTGTTTAAAATCGTATTTCCACTAAACAGGGTTTTTCCTTTTGAAACAGATATTATAAACTCATCTTTAGCATTAAGATATGTCCCAGAAGCATTTAAATTAGCGGCCCCTCTTAAAAAAGATACACATTCCGTTAAGATTTTCTGGAACTGTGTAGCTCGATGACATTGGGTGGTTTTTGAGTTGCAACTTCGGACCCGTTTTGTTCTTTCTTTCTAAACATTCTGTATTTTAATACAGCTTACTGGCCAATTAAAATGAATGCAAAATAAATATGGCGGAAACACTGCATCACAGCCACTGCAGTTGCAAAAGTCTGGTCTGTTTATAGTTCCCAGAATGTTTACATTTATATTAACAGTTAGCAAACGCTTTTATCCAAAGCGATATACAAGTGAGGTAAACAATGGAATCAATGTCTTCCAAAGGCGGTAGATTCTGTTCGTACTTTGCTCCTAAACTCAGGAATAGCCTACCTAGATTTACTCAGGATTGAGACACTCAATCAGTTTAAACCCAGACTAAAGATGCATCTCTTTAATCAAGCATTCATCTAATTCACTGCCTAAACAAGTTTATGCCACAATACAGATAGCTTGGTCGCAACCGAACACTCACACCTCCGTCATTTTTTCCTACTGCTACTATCAGTTTGTTCGGTCTTTCATGCCTTCTCTGGATCTGGCTTGTACTCAGATTGGATAGCGTCCATGACGAAGTCCTCGTCGCAACAAACGATATTAGATATTGGATACAGTTAGACTTAAATACCCTTTTCTCAGTCTATTCTTAAGATTTATCATACAACCTGTTTGTTTATTTACTTCATTTTTTTACTTTCATATCTCAGTTAGCTTAATCAAGCAGGTGAGCTTGTTAAGATGCAGTTTTTTTTTAACAATCCAGCGAAGAATGGCCCTTGCTCTACCTTATCTGTATTTAACATGTTTTTTTGTGTTTTTAATTGCATGGCTGCTTTGATACAATTAAAATTGTAAAAACACTAAAAAGATAAGTCTAAATTTATTGACTAGACAATTCTGCAAAGAAGAATGCGCCAAAATTCAACGCTTGATTGCAGTTATCGCCGTCAAAGGTTTTTCTTATTAGGGCAATTACTTTTTCACATAGGGCCAGGTGCGTTCAGATACTTTTCAAATATTTGAATATTTTATATTCAAAGGGATAGTTCACCCAGAAATAAAAATCTTGTGATCATTTATTCACCCTGATTTAAAACCTGAATGACTCTGTTTCTTCCGCAGAAACAAAGAAGATATTTTGAAAAATGTTGTTAACTGAACCCCATTCACTTGCAATAATTGGTTTTGTGTCCATACAGTAGAAGTTAATGGGGTCCAGTGCTGTTCGGTTACCAACTTTCTTCAAAAGATCTTCTTTTGTGTTCTGCAGAAGAAAGAAAGTCATAAAGGTTTGAAATGATACTAGGGTTAGTAAATGAAAACATGATTTATATTCTTGAGGTGAAGTACCCCTTTAATAATTTTCTTACTAGGTCAAGAAAATACGATCACATAACCCCAGTTTTATCATTGCTTCACTGGCTACCCATTAAGTATCGTATTGATTTTAAAATTCTTTTAATTACTTACAAAGCCTTAAACGGTTTAGCCCCTACTTACTTAACCGAGCTTTTATCACGTTACAACCCAACACGGTCGACCTTTCTCATACGTAGCACCTAAACTCTGGAATAGCCTTTCTGATACTATTCGAGGGTCAGACACACTCTCACAATTTAAATCTAGATTAAAGACACATCTTTTCAGCCAAGCTTTCACTAAATGCATAGTTAATGAACAGCAGCTACGCTAATTATTCTCTTTATTCTCTCTCCGCCTCTGCCTCGGGATGCCCATCCAAGGCAATTCTACCACCAGCCCAGAGAAATATGACCATCGGACCATCCCAGCTCAGACCAATACACCCCCAAACAAGAGCAAAGACGGACTATTTGTCTCATTAATGCTGAAGTTACAATATTTGGTATTAAATGCTAAACTTAAATCACATGCCAGCAGTTTGAGTGCAGCTATGACACGTCAGAGGGGATCTGGCCCTCCCGGTTGAGCCTGGTTTCTCCCGAGGTTTTTTTCTCCATTAATCAATCATTGGAGTTTGGGTTCCTCGCCACAGCAGGGCAGTGTTGGCCTGCTCACCGGGAGACTGCATTTATTTATTAATTTAGAAATTATATATTATTTATTAGAATGATCTTACTCGTTGTATAAATACAATGCACTGTGCTGTGTTTTACCTTTTCTGTTTTTCCTGTTTGCCCTGTAAAGCTGCTTTGAAACAATACACATTGTGAAAAGCGCTATATAAATAAACTTGAATTGAATTAATACACCATTTGGAAGAGGGTGTGAAAAATGACTCAAAGCATCATTATTTTATTTTTACACAAAGATTGGTAGGTCTATTAGCAGAATGTATTGACTTTAATGTATTGAATCTCTGTTGCAGTACATGCCAATGGTGATTGTTAAAAAAATTGAAAAAGCACTTGTTTTCCACTCACAGTTGCATACCCAACAATCTAAAGAATGTTGTTCTTTGTCTAAAATATTGAAAATGTTTACAGGGTTCATAATTTGACATTAAATAGCATATGAGACAGTGGGGACGGTAAACTGATCATGTTTGAAGGACCTTACACCAAGCCGAAAACAGGGAACAGTGCCAAAAGATGGGGCATGTGGGTACAGTTGGACCAAAATAACATGTAGCATCTTGTTCCTACTCTTGTAATAGGGACTGTTTCATGTAATGAGGTGAAGAGACGTGCTGCAATGCACACAGAAACTGCAGCCTGCCAAGCCTACCATGAAGAATCTAAGAATCTTAGCCCAATGAATTCTTCAGTGTGGTAAGGAAGAGCAATACATTAACGACAAATGTTTAGTGATATTCCTTTAGAGCATAATACAGAATACATCTACTAGAACTGTACAAGAATTCTACATTTACTAGAATTCTTTAGCATTCATTTAATGATGACATAATTTCTTCTATGTAATGTAAAACTTGTTTTGACTCTGACTATCACCTGTCCAAACACCTACGGTATCTGACAATTTCAGCAATCTCACAAATGTCATCCTTTAAAGTTTATCCTACACTTTTATGAATACAATTTCAAAACCTCAGGGAACATTTGATCATGACAAAACCTTCATGATAGTACCCCAGAGAGAGAGAGAGAGAGAGAGAAATAGAGAGAGAGAAATATAGAGAGAGAGAGAGAGAGAAAGAAAGAGATAGAGGATGGACTACAGCAATTACATTTACCAATAGACCACTTACGCATCTGTGATTTGTGATAGGTTAAAGTGCACTGTTGTACTTTTTAAAGAATATTTTTAAAACAAACTAAAATGGTATGGTGATGCTATCACACACTTTAGACGTCTAAATTCTGTCAGGATCCATTTAGTATCCTCTAGGTGGCACCCTGGAGTAAGCTACTGCTTGTGATTTTCAATTTTTAAACATGCAACCATAAATTAGCAGATTAAGTAAATACTCATAATGTTCATTACCATTATAGTTTAAGAAAACCAAACTATCAGGGGTTAATGTCTAAAGTCAATGAAAGAAATAAGTAAAATTACCATGTAATCAGGCTATAAAGTCTTGCTTGGATTATGTGTTGCAATATTTTACCATGTGATGTAAAAAATTCTTTGACATCACCTAATATTGCTTTCGTACAAACTGAATCTTTTGTCTTCAAAACTAAGCGAGTAAGCGAAGATGTTGGAAAAATGAAAACAGACTGTCTAGCCATCTCTTACTCTCAGCCACTCTGGACAAAGATCAAGAATTCCACAGACAAACTGACAGACACATCATTCAAAGTGCATGAAGAACACACACACTCACACAGCTGCCCTGTATCTCAGCACCTGTCATTGATTCATGGAATCAAGTTCAGGCGACAGACGACTACTGTAACCCAGACACACAGACAAACAGAGGGAGAGAGGGCATATAAAATACAATATTCATTTATGTAGATGAATACACTCTCAAAATCAGTACCCAAAAATAGAGCGCAGATTGAAGTTCACCTCTCAAGTTGTGCATATTAAGCTGATCTCTCATCTTCCTTAGAGCCGTATAGAAATTCTTGTGTATTTCAGACTCAACAGAAATTATTACTCATAAGTTAAACTCATCCCTGTCCACAAACAATTTGTTACTTGTTGCTGTTACTAGGGTATTATTTATAGGCAGCAACATTTGACACGGCACAGCACTCCTCCCACCTTCATACTTACATGGAACTCAGTGGTGTTGAGTATATGACGCCCGTCAGGACTCCAGCGTGATGAAACTAGTCCAATTGAACCCTCATCTATCTTGCAATGCCAATCCGGCTGTTCTAGTGACCAAACCTGAAAATAAAATAGAGACACAAACACAGTTACAGCGTTTACAACCTTCTTTAACTCAATTTGACCTCATTTTCAATCAGCATGAAAGACTGGCAGTGGCTTCCCTTACAAAGGTAAGGCGCATTTTACAGCTAAACTGAAGAGGAAACGAAGTGAAAATTAGAAATAAAAGTATGTGTCTTTATATTACAACAGTAAACCTGCTATATAGCAGCTGATCGTGCTTAGTTATTTTACTTCATAGAAATCTAATTTTTTTCAAAATCTTTCAGAAAGGTTCTCTTTTTGATGTGATACAATCTGGTGTTCTGTAGTTAACATCCGATGAATTTACAGAAAATTGGTTGACAATGACTTCCAGAGACTGTCATTTAGTAAGTCATTTTAATTTCATAATAAAAGACTGACAAAAATTAGCAACTATTCAGACACAGCTAGACACTGCATTATGTATTTTACACAAAATTGAACACACACACGCTGTGCCTCGAATGAGAAAAAATCTTTCGGGGATCGCACACCGGATGCCGAAATGTAGTGCACCGTGCAAATCTGAGTGTACATACCAGCGGCGGCGCTCCTTTACAACTCTGGGCCCTGTACTGAGTCTTGCCGTGACACAGAGCGCCACACATTACAATCATTTAGACACAAAATTATAGTTTTACACCGGGATTTAAAAAAAATATTTTAAGATAAACAGGATGAAATGCCCTGTTTGGTTAATATTCAAGCTGATTTCAATTTGGTTTGGTTCTTCTCAAACCATCTATGGATGTGCTTAGAACCAGGTCGATAAAATCAGTTCAGACAGCAACAAAAAGGATTACGCTCCACTACTGTTGCCAAAAAAAGTAATGTAGGATACCTGCACTAGTCCTCTCTTGTACATGGCACAAAGGATAAATAGAGAGTCAGCGGACCATTCCACGTGCATAACTTGGTCCATGCAAGAGTACAGGTGCACAATCTGAAGGGTGTTGATATCCCGGACCATCAGACGATACTGAACACAGGTTGCCTACATGTCCAGATAGAATGGGGTAAAAAAGAAAGAGACAATCATAACTATCATATTACATCGTCATTCTAGTTACAGCAAACAATTACAGAGCTACTACAATGATATATTTGCACTGTGTTATTAAACACAAGGGCATTGAACAGCCTTAATTCAGTTTAATTAGCTAGGTTTGGAATTGCATTGTACTGTAGCTAGTGTGCATAGTGCTTTATCTGTTGAGCAGACTACATTATGCAACAATATGTGTTCAAAAATGTATATTTTAAATGTTTCATGCAGTTCTGCAAGGAAATGTCTGTAGGCTCAGAAAAGAGACTAGTTTATATAGTTTTTGGTCCATTTATCTTTGAGTGGAAATAAAATGTGGAATATGATGTAACTGGTCTATACTTGGATGATTTCTTACCATATATTTTCCATCAGGAGAAACTTTGCACAATTGATTGGACTGTTTTAAGACCTCTGAGAAATTCATGGTACCGGATACAACAGCAAATTACTCTATGCATAAAAGAACAAATACACAGATTAGATGCACAAAAAAGAATAAAAAATTATAAAACACAGCATTTCATTGGTATTGTGGGCTGATGCACGTTTTAAAATGTAGACAGGCAACCATGATAAAGAAAATATTGCAAATACTGCGTTTCAAAAACCTTTAGTGACCGACCAAGAAAGCATCAAACATGTTTCAAATGAACAGAAATAGTGCATATGTGCATGCTGCCTAAAATCTTATGTTAAATTTGTTTGTGCTTCTCATCATTCTCAAAGGCGATTATTCTTAAATGGTTGTAACTTAATTAGAGTAATAAAGGAATAATGACAATTATTCAAAAATATTTTTTATTTGCTATTAGAATTTTGTAATACTTTACGACCCTTATTTTGTATTTTTTTACAATGAAAACATGCTCCGGGTAAAGTTAGAACGTTCACTGGAATTTGAGAAGCCTTTTTAAACATTATCATGTTAATAACGACTAACTTAAATTAACTGAACTGACACTTGGCAGAGACGTGGGATGTTAACTGCTTGATATCACTGTTAACATGTCGGTTTTAACAATATTGTTTGAGTACGCAGAAGGCTCGGTAATATGCAGTTGAACAATTTACCTGTTTTAGCTTTAAGTTTCGATGCGCTGAGTTTATCGATCAGTCATTAAGATTTGCTAAATGTAACAAAGCTGTTCAAAGCAACCAACTGTCTGAGCCGAACGTAAATGTTGTTTCGGATATGACGTGTACGTAAACGTCTTTCGTAAGAGGGTGCAACCAATCAGGGCCGTGCTTTTTTAGATGTCACAGGAGAGTTATGGGAAATGCAGTTTAATCGTCTATTTTCAATGAACACGGTATATCATAAATAATTACGTCGTGCCACCTTGAGATTATGTAGTTTTATGACAATTATGTTGTGACATTACGGTTTTTAAAGCAATGCAAAAACGTTTCTTGTGCTGCCAGGAAACACAGGTCCGCAGGTGTTTTGGGATGTTGTTTAGTAAAGTTTAAGTCTCTGTACGATCAAAGACGACTGTCACACCTCAATCACACCATTTTGTAATGTGATAATGGAAATGTCAGGGTTTTTAATAGCATTTCCGCGACATCTTCATGAGGGATTCGTGTTTCCCGCTCGTGTTCACCCAAACGGCGGCTAACACCTCCTCCTGTTCCCCCCCATTCCCTCAACCCAACCCTCCACTGCCAAGTGCACTCACACTCAGTGAGCCTATTTACCCTATACCTGCATAATCAGCCTCATCTGCCTCTTTCTCGTATCTTGCGTTTTAACTAGGCTTAACAAGTGATTGAAGGTACGTTTTTTATTAAATGGCTTAATTCGAAGCTCGTTTCCTAGTCCTACCTGGCTGTAGGGTCAGAATTTGGGTCCGTTGCAGGTCAAGTCAATTGATTTGGGGATCCAAGGAACATCGTTATTCCATAAGAGAAAAATATCTTGATTGGTAAGTAACTGTTATATATTATAAATACTTTGTTTATTTAGCCCGGCTTTGTCTGAGTAATAGTGAGCATTAATGGAATGTTACTTAGTGTTCACATAACCATGTTTTTAAACCCACCCACTAAATGTTGGTAGGAAGCGTTCCTCACGTTTTCATCATCCACCCCATAGCCTATATGATGAAGTCATTTTAGCAGGGCTAACTCTGTGTGTATTGATATTCACAAGGCTATTGTTTTAAAATTATGTGCTAAAATGACTCTATAAAAATGATCAAATTACTGTTTAAAGTAGCCTACAAGTACACGTGTACCCCACCGATATTTGTTGCGGAATAATTTTGGGTCTTTATAAAAAAATCTGTAAACAAAATCGATTGTGTGTAAAAATCGATTTTGCCTCGTAAAGGCGATACAATGGTCAGAGTTCACTATGATAATAATTGTCTGTCAACAAGTATAAGGATAAACCCATGCTTTAAAGAAGAACTAAAGAATGCTTTTGTGCTTTTCTCGATCAGTTTTTTTAACTAATTTATTTCATACCTAACGTAACGATGAAAGCAATGGAACTAAATAAAGAAAACGATTGTTATATTTTGTTATTGTTATTTCATCTGTTAATATTTTATTTAGTTGTATTATTTGTATTATTAGTAGGCTATTAGTTATAGAAGACTAGTTGATGTAGTAGCGTTATTAGTTATTATTAGTGTAATTGTTATAGATTCAAAGAAAATATATTTTAGGTATTGTTTAGCCTTTTATTTAATTTTGTAAAGGAAAATGTAAATACTTTTTAAATACTTTGGATTATAGCATATGCTCAACGAATAAATGTTTTTATTTACATCATTATTATTGGGCTATTATTAGGTTATAATTATTCTCTAAATATATCCCTAAATACAGACCTAAATGTTTGCATATAGGGCTATTATATTTAGATTTTTCAAATACATAAACACAGATATGTAAAATAATGCGATATTTAATGTCATTAATGGCTTTAGGAGTGCTGGAGTTAAAATGAAGGCAGGGTATGTGTGACGGGTTTTGTGTAACTCGTTGTCAAGGGTGCCGCTATTATGCTATCAGTAGTTATGCTCTCTCATCGGTTATGTTGTCTCTATGAATACTTTTTATCCGTTTTTTCGTTTGCTTATAGCCTAATTCGAAATAACAAATATTAAACATTGATATCTTATCATAAATTAGAGCGTGCAGGCCTAAAGTTACAGTTTATTTCCATGGCGTGCTCTAGTTTGGCGGATAAGGCTGATCCACTTGGGGGTTGTTCAGTTTGAGCATCGGTAAGCTATTGCTTTATTAGTCGTTAAATGTAAAACGACGGTATTTGTCAGATGATAATTCAATTCTCCGCCTGAATCCCTGTTGTCTTTGTATAATTGCTGGAGGACCTTTAACTCCTCTCAAGGTGGAAGCTACCACGGGAATACAGGTCACATTTAGTAAACACGTTGCTACCACATAAATGTATAATGAAAAGTTGACATGTATTTAACATAAACGAGCACGTGTTAATTATTAATGCTTTTTGTGGCATTTTTTTTTCATTTTAAATGAACAATAAATAGATAAAAACAATAAATAGGCATATTGTTTAAACTAAATTGAAACAGATCAAACGTGTTGTAGTTTTATATTTTCACGTTTATTTTATTTTATACGTACAGTGGTTCTTTTAAAGCTTTCGATTTGTTTATCTCAGTAATATTTAATAGTCTATGGTATTTTCCCCTGACAGATCAAGGCAGTATTTGGCACTCGGCGTTACCGAGGAAACAAAGGCGACTCAAGAGTGCACACCGGATGCGACTAAATGGACTATTCTGTTGGTCTATTTAGGGAATTTACATGCAGGCCTATTTGTATATTATATAGGCTAAAAATTAAAAACAGCTCTGTTTTATTGTATTTATAGCTTATTTTTTACAATTTTAAACGGCACTGTGCGGGATAATTAAAACGCTTTATTTTTGTTACAATTGAAATAATTACGTGTAAGTAGTGATATCACTTATTTAGTTTTAGCATTTTATAAAAAATAAATTCTGAATTCTGACAGTATACAACGAAAAACATTAATATGACATTGAGAGATTGTAAATAGATAGACATCTATTTTCTCCCAGTGACTGTCTGTCAAATGTTTGAAAATTTTGTATTAAGCATTTAATATTTTTATAAACTAAATGTCTTATAACACATGTATTACCCTTATTCCATGTGTGTAGCTTAATATAAAGGGGAGTATGTGGTCGGTAGTGGGCTTTCACAGAAACGGTGCCAGGCAGGTTTGGGCACGTCAAGTCTGGCATCTTTTTGTGCATCCAATCTATGATCTATTAGGAACCAAAGTTCCGAAGACGCATTGGACAGCATGCAGGGTGGACATTTTAATAAAATTCTGTGTCTACAACTAAGCCGTTATAGTAGAAAATCATGTTCAATTTAATTCAATTTTAGTGTTTTACAATTTGTATTGCATCAAAGCAGCTGAACACCAAGCAAACCAACCTAAATAGAAAACTAATAAAAAAGAACACTAATTAAGTAAAATAGACCTTAAAAGTTACATGAAATAGAAAAGGGAAAGGAAAAAAGCAAATGCATTCACATACAACAGAATCAAGCATATAAACACACATTAGGCCTACACATTATTCCTCTTCTATAATGAAATGCTTCATTGTCCATTATACAGTAGTATAATGATTATGATTGTAAATATATAGGCATTTGGTATTAATAAATATAATTTTTTCCCCAAAATTGTTTTCCCAAAAGGGGAAGTTGATTTATATTGTGAAGCTTCATTTGCAAAATGTGCACAATGCATATTTAGCCGGTTGTGATACTTTTGGTCTGAATAAGCATATATATACCTCATGTAACTGAAGCAATGTCACTTCAATATCAAAGTATGTTTTTCTCTTATGCTCGTAACTCTTGTTCGCCTCAGCCTGATCTACCCAGCGGTGGAATTTACAACATCCAAGATGTCCCAGTCATCCACTGCTGATGAGGGTACAACCTTCGAGCACTTGTGGAGTACGCTGTAAGTTTATTTTCCCCGCATTTTTGTCCTTCAGCATGTAAAACACCCAAAAACACACTTCACCCAAAAGTGAAAATTCTGACATCATTTACTCACCTTCGAGTTGTTCCAAATGTGTGCACATTTCTTTGTTCTGATGAACACAGAGAAAGATACTTGGAATAATGCTTACAACCAAACAGATAATAATCTTATAATCAACCCCCATTAATTCCCATAGGGGGAAAAAACAAGTCAAAAGTGCCCCAGAACTGTTTGCTGTCCTACATTTTTCTAAATGTCTTCTTTTATCAAATCAAATCAAGTCAAGTCAACTTTATTTATATAGCGCTTTTTACAATGTTCAATGCTACAAAGCAGCTTCATAAAACATGTTGACTATAAGCAAAATATTTAGGCATGGTTTCAGAGACAAAGCCTTCAACAGAACAAAAAAAATGATAAATTAATTTGTGAGTCAATGGGGGTTGAGATCTGTTTGGTTATATCAGCAGTATATTTCAATATTCCACCAAACTAATTAACATAATTTTAGCAATTTCAAGATATAGCTTACTGTTTTGCAATTTATTTTATTCTCAGAATTAAAAAAGTGGTTATAACTACGGATATATGTTGTCAGGCACAATAAGGTGAATCTGGTCAGCTTTCAAAGATTTTATTCCAAAAGTTGACCTTCTTTTATTGTGTTATAGTGAGCCAGACAGCACATATTATGAACTTCCTCAGCCTGGACACTCAGGGGACAGGGTGGCTACTAGCAGCCTGCCCAGCAACCGTGCTGAAGTCTGCATGGGTGTTTACCACATGAGAGACATAAACGACAATGTGATGGTAAGAAAAAATGCTAAATGCTCCGAGTGTGTGTTTGTATCAAATAAATAATAAAAATACATTTGCAGGCTGTAAATTGCACATAAACACATTCCCAATTGAAGTCACTATCTTTGAGGTAAATGCATTCGAGCAAACATGGGACATTTATTTCCGCTCTTGTTATCAGGCTTTGCGTGTAAATTAGCTTCAAGTCGAATCAAATTGAATCTGTAATACTAAAAGTGGCAGATTTTCCCTCCTTATCAATCAGGATTCCCTCCACAGCCCCTAGTTTCCCTCTCTTGTGCAGATTTTTCCCTCCCTTCAGGCTCTGCAGGTCAGAGTATATTAGTAGAGGGTGTAGTGGGAGGCAGTCATGTCTTAATTAGAGGGAAAAGCCAAACTAGGAATATGACACCTGCTACTACCGCCCATCTGGGGCAATTGTGACGAAAAATAGATGGATATATGGACACATACTGTAGGATAGCAGGGGGAATCTCATGAAAACATACACTGCATGTCATATTTTACTCCAAAATGAAAAATTAGCATATTACTAAAAAGTATAAGAAAAAGCAGTTTTTATGACAATAGATTTTTTTGTATTTGCATGCAATAATTATGAGATTATACATTTTTTTATGTTAAGTATCTGGAAGTTATTTGGTATTGATTTTTTTAATTCTTATAAGAATCTCAATAAAATACAAAATTGCTGTAATATATATCCCATTTAGTAAGAACAGGCAGTACAACAAACACAACCATCGCTTGTTAACACTCTTGTTTTGGCAATACTGTCTAATGATAGGAAGTTTTTACAGTAATCAGAGTTTGGTGCTTGGGGTTTGGCTGATAATTTGACTGAATTATGTTATAACATAATTCTTTTTATTGCCTTGCTGGTATATATTTTGTACTCAGCAGTTCACAGTCGCAATAGTCAATGCATTATAAGTCATACTCTCTTTAAGATGCTTTACATGTTGACTTTTAGACTTGGATTTCAAGAACATTTATTTTAAGTGTTATCTAGTCTTTCTCTAGCTGTGTGCACTACACAAGTGTATTCACCACTCTGAAATTGCTCCTGCCTTGGTTTTATTTTAACATACACCTATGAAAGGTGTACTTATCCCTGAATTTAGTTGAGGATGGATCATTCATTTGGAAATGCAAAGCAAACTATACTTGTAAACATAAAGGTGGTTAAAAAGTTGCTCACAGCGATGTGAACCACTTTTGGTACCACAAAGACCCATTCAGTCAAAGGTTCTTCGAAGAACCACCTCTTTCTTACTTGTTTTTTATAATCTTAAGAACCTTTTTTGCCACAAATTACCTTTCAGATGTAAGAGGTTCTTTATGGAACCAAAAGGTTCTTCCACGGCATCGAAGATCCTTTTGAAGCCCTTTTTTAAGAGTGTAGTTGTCCCCTTGAACCAAAAAATGGTTTCGTCTAAAAGAAATGTGGGCAAGTCTAGACCTGCTTTTTTATTTAATGAATAATCATGAGCCCATGAAGTGGGAGGGCCAAGGATTTTTGTTGTTGGCTACATCTAAGCTGACAGGGCAAGAAGAACTGGCAGAAAATCTGAAAAAGCATCATACAGTTCCTTACCTTATCTTGAGTTGTTGTCTAGTTAATTCACTCAGAGCATCTAGAGTAACGTATAGGGACGTGAAGAATTGAGACTTGCAACACTCACCTGTTTATGCTGTGAGGTCACATGACCAGACCAGTGGGAGAATCTCCCCTGTCTGTGTATGCCTTGCGGGATCGCTACAATGCTGTGTATCGGTGACCTGCCTCATTATTACAGCACGGTAGGTGAGGAGCTCCAATGATTTTCAATAGATTTTTTTGAGGTGCTATATTGTTTTTTCATGGACAGGCTGTCTTTCAAATTCATTGTTATTCCCTGTACTTGTCATTTTTAAAAATGAGTGAAAAAGTTTTTGTTTTAATTGGATTCTTATGCACTAATGTCTTATTAATTCTTATATAAACTTTTTATTATGGTCTGTTTTGGCACTATTGTTTTACAACTTTTGATTATATGCAGTTAATAACATAAGTATATGATATATTTTCAGGGCTGTGTGACATATGGTATTTTATCTTTATTGCATCCTTCTGCTTTAATTAAATGTCTTATTTTAAGTATTGCATTGATTATTCACATATTATAGTTAGTACAGGTAAGGCTGTTTAGGGGCAAATTTATCTTCAATGATATTGGCAAAATCTTTTTACGCTCTATTAATATTAAAATGATGATGTATCTATTTTTTAGACAGGAACCTGTTGATCTTAGTTCACTTGTACATCATTAGTTTTGATTAACTGATTTATATAAGAAACTTAAATAAAACTGTTAGATGTTAAATCATGCAAACTAACTTGTAATTGCTGATTTGGTTTTGGTAAACATTTGCGATCCAGTTTGTTGAAAATTAAGCCAAACTTATACAGCAAACTCATTTTCGAGGTTCAAGCAAATGTACAGTACATTATTAACAGGATTTAATTACTAGTTTATAACAAGAGTAACACTATTTTGTTGTGCTATCATAAATCTAAACAATCATAAAGATAATAGCATTGCTTTCTGTTTACAGAAGAGGGTGCTGTTTTTACATGCTGCTGAAAACCACAGACTCTATTGCTTACAATAAGATGAAGATTTACAGGGATGAAATATCTTCAGATAATTTTTTCTTTTGTATTTTTCACTTGATATGATGCAGAAAGATTTGTTTGGTCTTTGATAGGTTGTGAATCTTGGTGGATAGAATATTTCTTAAGCAATCTGAACTCTACATGTTGTTTAGATTTTTTTATTTAACTTTTTCTGTAAAGGTTATTTTGTGAAATTCTTTTCTAAGAAAAAGGCAGCACATTTTGCACAGTCAGCAATGAATGACTAAATAAATGAGCAGTATTTAGGTGGTGAGAGAATGTGACTGTGGTTCTCCATAATTACAAAGAAAATGGCACAAGAGAAGATGAATCATCAAATGCATGTACTTACAGACAGACATGCACTACACACACACTTTCTCTTTTATAGCCCCACACGCACCCATAATGATGCTTATGTTTTGTTTTCACTTGTAGCAGTGGATATTTAGGCTTGGTAATGAGGCGGACCCGAGTGTGTGTCTATGTGACTGATTTTGAACACTGTTCTCACATCTACTTGTCAATTTTAGGAGATCATATATTTCCTAAACGGAAAGCCCCCAAACTATTGCGATGAGAAAAGCTTACATGCTAAGACAAGCCTCGCTATTATTATCACTCATTCTTAGGGTTAGGCATTTAAACAAACCCCTAAGCCTGCGTATTAGGCTTTTGTGCTTTACTCATCCTATGCCTATGCCACAAACATGATTCATACTTGAAATGAATTGGTTTGTTGTGGAGAGACATACCATACTTTTTGAAGCGATTGGATTTTGGAGCTTCTGCATGATTAAACTGCCAAAAAATCCCATTGAATAACATTGAGGGAGTGTCCCAATCATAACAACTTGGGGATGTGCTCTTTTGACTTGAATTAATAACAGCATAAACGTCACCGAGAAGGCAATATTAAACTAATAAAACATTCAAAACATCTTAACAACCACATATAAAACCACAAACAAGATTGAGGCATTGTCGCGGCAAGTTTTGTACATTTGAGTCAAGTTTTCTGTTAAGGCAGGTTTGGCAAAACCTCCCGCATGTTAACGCTGCTTTTGTACTTTATGGTAGAATAAGATAATTTGACACAGACATCGCCTTAAGATAATGTTCTCCATCAAGTCATTCTTGTGTGTTTTTGTCCGCCTGCAGACGTGCCATAATTAACGCAATGTCTGTTTTTGTCCTCTGTCCCTCTGGACTCCACCCATTCTTATTTGCTGTGTCCACAAGAATCCCGATTGGTGAAATAAGTCGTTTGTAAACATGAGTGTCAACCATGACATGAGACATGAAATGCTTTCAGTTTGGACAATGCACTATGTGAAAAAGAAGATAAATACTGCTTTTCATTCTATACTTGACTGATGTACAGTGGCAGCGTGTTTATATCTGATTTCACATGTTTCAAAGGTTGACAATCATTCTTCATTCATGTTTTGGAATGAATTGTGTGAAAACGATGTAGTTTTCCAACGTATTTCAATATATAACATTTAAAAGTAAAACGATTTGAAGCATAATTTTAGTTTTTTTTCTGTGTCTCATTGTTTGCTGTCTTCACACTGTGGTTGTTACTGACCCAGGTCAAGCAAGTCCACCCCTAAGATATATTTTTACTTGGTCCTGGTATATGGATCTTCGCTCAGAGTAATCCTTTTAAGATTTTTTCACCTGTTAAATTTTCAGATTGCATAGCAAAGGAAAAGAAAAGCTCATTCCAAATATGCATGAAGGAATAGAAAAAGTGAGACGTCTTTTGCACAAACTCCAGTGTATCCAATTCCACGAAATGATGAAAAACATGTTAAATGTTGCAAACAAATTTTATTTTTTTATTCTTTGAGGTAACATTAAACGAAAGCTCACTGCTGTGTATGTGCACTTGGATGGGTTAAATGCAGAACAAAAACTCAGAGTATGGAACACCATACTTGGCCTCACATCACATCACTATCACAGTATCACTAAAGCTTTAAAGCATTGTCCCTGAAGCAAAATCTGTAACATTCAAATGTTTGGTTTAAGTGCATGATCTAAATGAATGCATGTAATCATTAATAAACTTTAAAACTGGATATTCAAAAATAATAAGTCATATGAATCAAAAACATGATTCTATGTGTCCAGATAGCCTTTAACAGACGTACCTGTTGAGGTGCAGAGGGTTAAAGCACTTTATAATTTACGAGTGGGGGGTTATGATCTTTTTGTAAGGTAGAGAAGAGAATGGCAGGCAATTAGACGCTTTACAGATTACAGCTGTGTTTTTTTTTACCTGAAGGCATGGCTGCTTCCCATTTACGTCCCAATAGTGTGTAACTGGAGCTCCAGAGGTAGAGGGGTGGTTGCACACTAAACTTCTTATCTCCTCCCTCTTTCCTTTAATGTCAAACCTTAGCCTCCTTCTTTCACCTGTTCCCCTCCCACTTCTTTACCTTTCTCACCTTCCTTTCTATTGCTGTCTTCCCATTCAGTCTCAGTACAGCCTACTGAGCAGCAGCATGGACCAAAGTTTGGGGAACAGAGCAGCTTCGACCAGCCCGTACAGCTCAGAGAACACCTCCAACGTGCCAACACCATCACCCTACTCCCAGCCAAACTCCACTTTCGAGGCCATGTCTCCAGCCCCAGCAATCCCCTCCAACACTGACTACCCTGGACCTCACAATTTTGAGGTCACATTCCAGCAGTCTAGCACCGCCAAATCAGCCACATGGACGGTGAGTAGAGCGTCTTCTATGTTGTGTCCCCATGGTGTCTTGTGAGCAAGGGTTTATTTCCATGAACTGTTAGATGCGCAAGGTTTTTTATTTATATTGAATGATGGTTGTTCTTGTTTTAAAACTGCATGAACGTTTGCTCTTCTTGACTCTCACATTGGCCTTTCTAACAATGTTCCTCAGTTAAAACACAAAGTTTAAATTTTTTATTGCTTAGATATTATGATGGGTTGGAAGTGACTTATTTGCCAAATATCGCTTTAGTTAGCAAAAAGTTACAACGTATAAAACAGTACGAGTATAAGGATTGGTTGGTGTACTGAGGTGTTCTGAGTGGTTGCTAGCATTTTACTAAATCAATCAAAGTCAAAACCCACCCATAATACGTCTAAGTCTGGTTCTAATACAAGTCTTTAACATCAACAAGGTGAAAATATATGTGTCAGACTGATCAGGAAAGTAATCTCCTTCAAAAGCAATTCAATCATTTATGCGATTATTAGTGGAGTTTTCTTTTCTGTGATTAAGGGGACTATTTTTAAAGTTAAGCGATAGTCATTGATGCTTGTCATTGTAAGCACAATGTTTGGAATCACATTGAAGCTTGAAACCAGAGCAGTCAGTGTTTTCCCCAAAGTCTAGTGTCGCCATGCAGAAAGGTGCTACATCAGTATGTCATGAAGTTGACCCTCTGAAACAGAAGATGGGGCTTTTTCTTGTGTCAGGTGGCTCTTAGGTTGTTTGTTGGATGAAGTCAAGCATGAGGCTTGCTCTCTGAGTTTATGTGGAAGTGTAAGGTGATAGCACAACCAGAAAGGTGATTGCTATGGCCATCACTCAGTGCCTGTCTGTGAAGACTGTCACCTCTGGCACGTCTTGTTCCGCTCCATTCTCAAAGAATAGGTTTATGTGAAGCCTAAAAACAAGAGAAGAAGCTTCCAAAATGGCGTGGAGATGCAGGCACAGATTGCTATTTACACTTTAAGATAAATAGGCAGGTTCTGAATTTGAGCGTCATCACACCTCAGCTACAGTAGATCATAGCTTAACTACAACACTGGCAATTACTATAAATTGTTTTACTGTTTCATTTTCATCCCCAGCTGCTAAGTAAAATGTATTGCATAGTTTATTTCATATATTCCAAATTATTAAAGAGATTTTGTGATAACCGTTACCCATCATGCCCTTGAGTTGTCAGATCTCAGTCCGTTTTTGAGGGTCAATTGTGCATAACTACTGTATAACATTACCTATCAAGTTATTTGTTTAATTTTTTGTACATGACTTTTATAAGAAACTTAACAATGAGGTTCTTCTTCGCATTGGTTGTACATTATTAAATACATTGGGTATCTTAAATGAACAATAACTGCATTTATATATTTCAGTTAATTTTAAGTTATAAATAAACTATTCTTCATTATTGTTCATGTTAATGCATAATACATTTTAATCAATGTCAAAGTGGCTCAAGACTAATCAATTCTGTTTCTACTAATGTTGACAGTACACCTTTATATCCAAGTGAATTTATGTAGCCTGGTCATGGGTGCACTTAATTTTATGTTAAACTTGGCTTTATGACAATACATCTCTCAGTCCTGTATCACCTATTGATGCCATTGTGGAAATATCCTATGTTCACGCATATTTTGTTGACTTTTACTGCAAACAAATAGAGCGTTTATAAAGTAAGTAGTAGTATCCATGACGCAACCAGTTCAATATATAATACAAAAGCTTTTTCAAAGACCCTGTGTTCTTTCATCTATTTTTATTTGAAATAAAAAAGATGAATATATATAGGCACTATTGAAAACCATTTTTACATGAGGGCTTTTTCCTGGTTGTCACATGACTTAAAAAGGTAAGTAAATAATAACATTTCCATTACAGTAATTTAGATGTATACATTCATCTGGTCATATTCATCAAATTCAAATAGGTTTCACGTAGATCATTTTATAGGGCCTAGGGAAATAAAAATATATTTTGATGTTGAACTTTTTTTTAAAAAGATTTTTGTCCTTTGCAATTGAAAATAGAAAGTTTTAAATCTTACTCATATAATAACATCTTAAAGATATTTGTTTAATATTTTAAATCGGTTATAGATATTCTGTTGGTTGTATTTTTTTCAAATGCTTGTGTAGTGTGAAATAACCAAAACAGGAAATTATTCTAGACCAGCGTTGAACCAGCATTGTTTACACAAACTGAAGAGGTCTTTATCAACATTTAGACACACACTAACAAGTGATAAAACATGTATGCTAATACACTAAAAGCCAAAATGTTTGTAAAAACATTAAAATTTATTAGCAATTTGAAATTGTTTTTAAATGCAGCCAATTAGATTTAAGGAGATCCATAAAATTTAAGGAGGGAGTTTTTTTACAGTGAACAGGGGTTGAATGTCCATCACAAGAAGACAAGATGCTGCTTGTCTTTTTACTTACAGTATTTTGCTACAGCTTTTATTTTCACTCTATCACCCACTCTAAAGTCCAACTGTTTACTTTATCCTCATAAACACACAAAAGTAAAAGTATGAAGGATTGAAGTCATCCATTCCCAAATTTAGGGAATTTCCAGTTAAAAAGCTTGCAAGGATATTTAGGATTAGTGTGTTAGCTGTAGGTGACTAATCAGATGGGTTGTAATATGCTTCTCTGGGGTTTCTGTAGCCTCGGGAGAGGGAGAGGCATGGGGGCATATTGATTGTAATCTGCTTGATCTGTAAATGCTTCTCATTGCTCCCTGAAAACAACAGTCCTCTAAACCTCATGAATAAACCATGTATTACACAGTCTGTGACTTGTTAGGGTACGGTGTGTTCTCCAGCTTTCTCCACCCTTCCCAATTTGTTTTCAATCCAATGTTCTGCATTAATTGTTCAAGCATTTATTTTTATACTTAACATGTTAAAAGAGGGTTTAAGGGGTAGGAAAGTGCAAAATAAAATAACAAATAGCAAAACATAAATTTGCAAAAAAATTCTAAAAGCAAAATAATAAGTCAACATCAACCCTCATTTGAAATTGCTTGTGTGTATCTACATGTTTGAACTATAACACAATTAAAGAAATTAGCTAAAGTCTACCTAAACCATCATACAACTAATTACGTAATAAATTTGGGTAATAGGTCGTGGTCGCCCATTCTGGAGTTCCTCCGAGGCAGAGCAAGCTATATATTTATCTTTAAAAAGTATATATATTTTTCATTTCTTGGCAAATGACCAATCGTTTCATTAGACAAAACCCTTATTCATCAGCTGGTGTCATTTAGAGCCTTTGGAAGCTGCAATAAAACCGAAATTTGGACCTTAACCAACAGCCCCCTGTTGAAGTCCATTATATGGAAACCTTTCCTCAAAAGCCTCAATTATTTTCGATATTTGCATTTCCCAAACCCTTCATATGAAGGGTTAGTAGATTCAGAAAAACAATGAATTGCGACACCATTTGCTCACTCTCATGTTGTTGCAGGTAGGATTTGTTTGCTCTTTTGCCTTGATTGAGTCATGGTGCCCATGGGGTGATAAAAGTTTGAGTAAGATTTGTGTCATTTCCTGTCTCTATTCCTCCCTTTTCTCTTCTGCGTATATAGTGCTTCACTATAGCAGAATTTCTGCTAATACTATATCGCTAAACGAAAAGTATATGATTACTAAACACGATCTGAGCCAGTAAAGTTCATAATTTGATAAATTATGGGATCTCAATACTTCGTCTCTGTCCAAGGTACTGAACCCCTTTCATTAACACTGCTTTGTGTGTTTATAAAATGACCTTTTAGTGAGCTCCTATATGATTCTCTTCACTGAAAAGTACAAAAGATAATAATGAAAAACAAAACAAAAATGCTGTCAGGGTCACTTACATTTTGCTTCCAGAATCATGTCTGTTTCTGCTTACAGGCCTTTGCCTGTGATTTTTAAGGCCCCAATTATGGTATTAGTTTTTGTGAATCATAAAAATGAATAGTGTGTCAGGGATAACTATTTAAAAGCTCACTCTCAAACACACATCATGGCTGAAAGCAAGAGTTGTCATACAGGATGAAAATGAGTCCTGACACCTCAGCTTTTCCAATAAAGACCCCAACACTTTTTTCAATCTTGGCATATAAGTAGGGCAGGTCTGAGCGTGTCTTTGCTTCTAGGGTATTTGAGGCTGCTCTTCGTACTGTAGATTTTACCCTCATAGTCAGTGAGCGAGTCTAAACACGCCCCACAGCCAGCGCATCCTTCCTTTCAAAACAAAATCTATGAGTGCAATTGATGAGCGCAATTTCATAAAAACGCACATTTTCTTAATCTTGCTTATGGATAAACCGTCTTTCCTCTGGTTGAGATCAGCCTCATTTGCTATGTGTTTTCGTTTGTAGCTGATGTGACTTCACGGTTTACTTCATCTAACTCCACTTTGACAGTTGTCTAATAATTGCTTATTCGTTATTCATGCAGGTCTATATTTTAGATTATATATGTTTATTTTCAATTAATTAATTGAATTTAATAAATAATAAAAACAACTAATAAAATACATATGACAACAAATTATAACTTTGGTTACAATTTGAAGATAACAGTGTGTTTTGGTTCTTAAGGTGAGATACTTTAAATAAACAAGAATTGTTTTAAGAAAAACCTTGCCCCTCCCTAAAATGAATACCTGTCTCCACATGTCAGCCAACTATTCTGCAGCCAACTCTAAAGTAAGACTCTTTTAAAAAAATCATATACCCTGATCTCAGGAGAGGCTGTTTCAAATAGAACTAAAGTGAATGTGAAAGACCAAATAAGTGTAATTAGTGCTTTTGCACTTGCAAATACTTCATCACCAGCAAATTATAGTGAATCATTTTTTATGTATGTTTAAGTTAAATGTATACGCAGTTCATTAGATCATTATACTTTCCTCTGAGAAAGAAAAGGGTATACAGAAATGTGAAAGCAAACTTACCCATACCCGGCCTAAAACAAACAAGAGAAAGAAATCACAAATGGAATCACAGAAAAATCTCCCGTGTCTTGCAGAGATCGCAATTTTTCTTAATGTAGAAAATCTTTTTCCTACAGCATATATCAGGAGAGATAGTTGCCAATGGGATGCTGGCTGCAATTTCACAGCTGTTAGCATAGGGAGCACATTTGTGAATTTATTGACAGAATTTGCGGGTGGCTGAATTTGTGGGTGGCATGCTGAAACATGTCCATCAGGCTGTCAGACTCATCATTATCACTTACGCCTGCAAACCTGCCCAAACGTGTACTTTCCAAAGCTTACGTACCTCTGGCCTGCCGTCTTATTCCACCTTATAACACTTGCAAGCGCACGTACTTCTACAGTAAATAAAAGTTTTATGTGAACTAATAGATGTTCTTTTTGGTTCCAAGAAGTTGGTGATAAAAATGTTCCTTGATCAATCTTAAAACAATTACTTGTTTTTCTTTTCCCTTTGAACAAAGTATCAACATTTAAATTTTTGTCATTTTTAAAGTTATTTCCATGACCTTGGCACCATGAGCTACAGACAATTATGAATCTATAATCTAGCAGTACATTTAATAATTTTCAACCCACTATAAATCAGATTATCATAAATTATGGACTATATTCTAAGGATTAATGGGTTGGTGTAAAACAATGAAAGAATTATCTGAATATCTCTGTTACATGGACACTGCTTTTGTGCATCTAAAAGAGTGTGTTTATTTTTTTCTCATTCATATTCTCTCACTGAAAGTACATGAGCTAGTAGTGATGTTATACCATAATTATAGTTAGTATAACAAGATTATTAATTTTTACTACAACTCTTTTACTGTATTTTTTTACTTTTTTATTTTGCTAATATTCTGTAAATTCAGTCAATTTCAGTCAAGTTTCTAAAATATGTCATTTTGTACATTTAAGCCGGCTACTTTATCTTTCATGAGTTGAAAACAAAACATTTATAAAGTGCAAACAGTGTAACTGCACCTGGCCTACAATCTCCCTTTCATAAAATCTGAATCACATTAATACAAGTCCACACAAGGCAGGCTTGTACATTTGGTTTTTGGAGGGAATATTTGGGATATCTTTATAGTTTCGACAAGTTCTGACATGTGCTGTGTGTGAGTTTGTGTGTGTGAGATTTTAATGACGAGGAGACTCATCCCATGATGAGCTTGGGTTCATATGCCTGTAGGTCTAACCGTATCTGGTTTGATGCTGTAAAAAACTCACAGCAGTCCTGTTTTGAGGCTTTTAAATGTATAATGTCTTAATTCTGTTTTTTTCCACAGTACTCACCATTGCTCAAGAAACTGTACTGTCAGATCGCCAAGACCTGTCCGATTCAGATTAAACTGGCTTCCAGCCCCCCAAATGGTAGTGTGATACGAGCCATGCCCATATACAAGAAGGCTGAACACGTCACAGAAGTGGTGAAGCGTTGCCCTAACCATGAACTTGGACGGGACTTCAATGAAAGTACATAAAAGTCATTCACTTTGATTTCAATCAAATATACAGTATGTTTACTGTAAATAAGACATCCATAAGCTTAAGAATTAGAGTAACACTTAATACCATTGGATTTCATTCCAATTATCCATACTGTTTTTCAGCATTTATTTATCTTTGTTTCATGTCAATACAATTGACAAATACAAAAGTTAATTCACTGTGCATTAACTAATGTTAACAGATACAAAACCTTTATTTGAAAATGCTAATGCATTATGAATTTATATTCCTGCATTACCAAACAAATATAAATAATAAATACAACCTTATTGTAAAATGTAAGTGAATCCAGTATAAATGTGAACTCCTTGAATACTTTGGGATGAAGTAAAAATGACTGGAGAACATTTTTACAAATTCTAGGTAAAAGTTGAATTCTTTAAAGATCTAATATAGTTCTTACTATAATTACCACAGTTAAATTTGCGAAATAGTTTGAGTATTTTAAATATTTAGATTCCATAGCTTTCTATGATACCATTTCTTGGGGGGGAAATGACGCATATCTCTTGAGAGAAAGTATACTTGATCACAATGCATCACAGTGATTTACAATGAATGGCAGTTTGTTAATACACTGGATCTGGAATCTAAGTTATATAAAATCATTTCAAACTAAACTAATAAATACCAGAAATACATAAAAATATATATATTTACATATTCTCTTTCAAACTCTGATTGATCAGTGTTTTTATTATTTTCAGGTCAAACAGCTCCTGCAAGTCACTTGATACGAGTGGAGGGCAGTAATTTGTGTCAGTACGTGGATGACCCCGTGACAGGTCGACAGAGTGTTTTAGTACCATTTGAAGCTCCTCAGGTTAGTTACGACGTCGCTTGCAGAACAGAGTTACACAATTCTTACTGCACTGACCAAATTTGTATTATCCCTCTGCTATTTTTTAATGATCACACAGTTCAGGATACTAAACATGTTTGGACTGGATATAAATAGCCCAGGAATCATTCTGAGCAATAATATGATAGTTATCCCCTTAATTTCTTTGCAGTTTCTTCACCCTCATTTAAATAACAAACTTTTGGCGCCACCTAAGGGCACGTTTATTCTTTTATTTTGTGTTTTTTTTGTATGGGTTTGGTGTTGTAGAAAGTGTGGTATTATTATAGTGTTAAAATGGGTCTTACATTTAAAGTGCATATTTCAATTATAATGTTTCATATTTTTAAATCACAATTGTGGGTGTTGAATCCTTTTTAAGGGTGGTTTTACACATGGGTCTTCTTTAAGAGAACCGGACTTAGACCCCTTTAAGCATACCAAGAGGTGGACAAAATGTAAAGGGACAAGTTCTTTTTACGTTCACAGTGTAAGAGTCCTGGATTGTTTTTTGGTCCTGTGTATAATTTTTAAGAGGATCTATTGACAGAAATGCAATATAATATACATAACTAAAGACCTTAAAAAATTAAGCGTTTTCTAACCTTAGAAGGAGCTATTTCTATCTATATTTACATTTACATTTAGTCATTTAGCAGACGCTTTTATCCAAAGCGACTTATAGGTGGGGTAGTCAATGGAAGCAATTGGGAGAGCATAAGAACAACAAAAGCATAAGTGCAATCAAAAAAAGAAGACTGGTCTCATATAATCTAACACAGTATACAGAACCGTTCAATTTTTTTTTTTAAAGAGTAGAGAAGAAAATAGAGTCAGAACAGATCAGTCAGATGTTGACGGAAGAGATGTGTTTTCAGACGTTCGTTTGCAGAGCGTAGGGATCTGGCGGGTACATATGTCTGCATTAGCGAATGAAGATAAGGTGGTGCCGAACCAGTGGTGGTCTTGTAGGCCAGGAGCAGAGTCTTGAATTTGATGCGATCTATATCCACTGTAGGTCCCCTTGCATGGAATTCGGCATATTGTATATACAATATCCCTACACGGACAAACTCTACGGAGAACATTTCGTAAATACGTTATCTCATTCAGTAAAGAAGTGAAAATGTGAAGACATCTTAGTGCCGAGTCAGCTACCTTAGTGCTTCGAAAAGAAGGGGTGAAGTGAGCCGTTGGTTGAAACTCGCAACCTCACCACTAGAGACCTCTAAATTTCATACACTGGACCTTTAAGCAGTAATAGTGACACAGTGCCATTTAATCATCAGGAAAGAGATTAAGACGGGATCAGTTTCTGTTCACATTGGATGTTTTTTCCCAAACCATACTATTAGACGCAAATGTATCATCCTTGGGTGGTCTTGTATCGGATCACCTTAAAGGGTCTGAGATTGTTTGAAGTGTTCACATCTGGTCCAAGAACCCAGCGAACCATGCTCAGACCCCTGGAAAGGACCAAGTGTAAAAACACCCTCACAACATGTTTATACTGTTTAATTTTAGGGATCCACCTTTAAGGGTAACTTTGTTTTTTGACAGGTAGTATATGCTTTGTGCAGTGTAATGTAATAATTTGCAACTGCACATTAACCTCTTTTCTCTGTACCTTTGTGTTTCTCAAGGTGGGGACTGAGTTCACAACCATTCTGTATAATTTCATGTGCAACAGCAGTTGTGTTGGTGGAATGAACCGCAGACCTATCCTCATCATAATTACGCTAGAGACAAGAGAGTGAGTTCTGGAGCCTTACTATCCTTTCATGTAAAACTTTATTTGAACTTTTTTAACGTACATTAATAAATCCTATGGAAGTGTTGTTCATTGTTATTTTATGTATTTCATTGCCTAAACTATTTGTTAACAAATAGCTCCTTATTGTAAAGTGTTTCAGATAAAGTAGTATCCTAGGTGAAGGTCAAAGCTAAACTTTAGCATTTCTCTCCACAGCGGACAGGTCTTGGGTAGACGTTCATTTGAGGGGCGAATTTGTGCATGTCCAGGCCGAGATCGCAAAGCAGATGAAGACCATTTCAGAGAACAACAGGCTCTAAATGAAAGCGTGGCCAAAAATGGAAATGCTAACAAACGAAGTTAGTCACAGTTTTTTTTATGACAACAAAATCATGAAAGGCTACAATATTTTTCCAAATATCTTTGTGTTTATCAGAACAAAGAAATTAATACAGGTTTTGAACCACTTGAGGGTGAGTAAATGATGATTTTGGGAGGAGTATCCCTTTAGGATTGTATTGTTCGAAGTCATCTATTATCTACTTTTTTAATGTAACATATCTTCCAAAAGGTTAAAGCCCAACCAACCACTAACTCAAATATTCACATTACACTCTCTCTTAAGACGTTTAATGGTTATCTGTGTGGTTTCTCTTGACCTTTGAGGCTCGGTTTTTTACTTTATAGATTTCAAACAGACTCCAGCCAATTTAACAGGCCCTTCTATCAACATCAAGAAAAGGCGACATGGAGAAGAGGAGATGTATTACATACCAGTGAGTGTGGAAACATTTCATGTTTCTTGTTTGTGACTGGGTTTGGTTGTTCTTGGCTGTTCATAAGGACCTCTTCTTATGTTATTCTTATAACCTTGAATTACTGTGAAGGTCCGTGGCCGGGAAAACTTTGACATCCTTATGAAGATAAAGGACAGTTTGGAGCTTGTGGATTTTGTACCACAACAGTTAGTTGACTCCTACAGACAACAACAGCAACAGATTCTGCAGAGACAGTGAGTGTTTATATACACATGGCTTGACACAAAAAATGATTTCTGTCAATAATGTTAACAGGTAAGAATATTTACAATGCTTTCCCCTGCAGAATATTGTCTGAATATAGAAGTTCTGAATAATAGGTATTCATGTCAGTCCAGGTTTTCAGCATAAAAAGTAATAATAAAAATAAAAAAGCAGCTGTTTTTCCTACCTTAAAGACTTTGTTTTGTAAGTAATTAAAAGTATCATTAGCTAACTACGGTTGCAAGATCCATTGTTGACAGAATAGTTAAACACCTCACTTTTGCAACTGGAAGGTTATGATGTTTTAGAGCGCTCACTGCTCTAGAGCTATAGTCCAAATGCTGTGGTGTATCTCCTCTTTGCACTGCCTCTAAGCGAGGTGTGCTATGATTGGCCAGTTAACCAGTGCGTACTGATTGGTCAAATACTGGTCGAAAACTGGTCGAATACTGGTAATGTAACGCCTTGTACCATATTTGGAACATTAGGTTACACGATTTAAGGTTAAGAAACACTATACTATATATGTGGAAAATACAGTGTTTTTGAACCTTAAATCATGTTAACTATACACATTGCATTACATCTAAAAACAATCGATAATATTAATTTTAGCCATGTCATATGACCCCTTTCAACCATTGTGAAGTATTTTGCAGTTTGAAACTGCCTCCGGTATGAACGTCATAAACCTTTAAAGGAGTCATTAGCCGGAAGTATGTGTTTTTCTGTGTCTTTTGTGTGTTATAAGTTGCCCAGGCATGTGCAAAAATGTAAGTGTCGGAACAAAAGATGTATTTTATCTTGAACCGAATGCTCCCCCAGACCTGCCTGAAACGCTTGTGTTACCACACCCCCACAACTTGACGTCAGCTCGTGGAGTGATTTGACTAAAAAAGCCAAACTCTACACCCAAGTAATGTGGGCGGTCTTGTAAATCTCATTATACCGTCGCGAAGAGGCGAAGCAAACATGCGCGGTATGTGGAAAAGACAGCGTTTTTAACCTTAAATCGTGTTTACACATTGTATTACATCTAAAGCAGACAATAATATTCGTTTTAGCCGAGTCAAATGAGCCTTTTAACCAATCATTTATACACATTTATATAAATGTTCCAGCCTGCACAAAAATTTGCACAGCTCGCGAGTACATTGAGAAACTTTAGCAGCGGAAAGGGTGTATAGTTACATTCAAGTCATTTTAAGGGATGAAGAAATTATCACAGAAAACTTTTATGTATGCTATTTTGATGCTCAAATTATGTTTAAAGTAATACAGTTTTCGCCACAGTAGGACTTTAAAATTATGCATGATTTGCTCGTAGTTTTTTGGGGGGGAGAATAACTCTTTAATATAATCTCAACGTAAATGTATTAACGTTTTAGCGAGTGTCACATTATATTGATTTTAATTGGCTCATGTGATTTACAGGGGTCAAGTTGCCTCTGCATCAACTTATGGCACACTCAATAACATGAATATGAATAAGATTCATGGAACAATGGGGAAACTTCCCTCAGTCAACCAGCTTGTATCACAGCAGAATCAGCAGAACGCAGGGCCCTCAGCATCAATGTCACATATGGGTAAGTTGAAGATTTTTCCACAGAGATGATTTATTTTGTTAGATATAAGTTAATTAGTGATGCATAAGTTTTACAAGGGTGTTTAATTTGGTTGTTGGCTATGTGGATATAACTGTATAATTGTTTCTATTTTAAATCTTTACAAACAAAAAGTAAGATTTTAGTTCAATGTAATAGTACTTCATTTAACAGCATATCAAAATAGTTTTTTATATGATATGTATCACAGCCATCGAATCCTCAGATGAAATGTTAATGACTTTATATAAAGCATACCCATTCAATGGTAAGTATCATTATACTTTATTCGCCAGGATTATTAATGTGTTTAATTTAAAATTGATTTACCATATTCAATCATTCAATCAATTTAATTATTATACATGTTGTGGATTAACTGATCTTGATCAATGTTTTGATGAAAATACAGTCAAACCAACGATTATAATGATATCATTTTTAATATTTTTTACTAGTGGGTGCAGGACACTGTAGTTCCTTCATGTATGTGAGGATAGCACAGTAGAGTAAACTGGGACATATTATACCCAAGAATGCTTCATAACATGGATTGATACAAATTTGGAACAAAATTATTCAGACACTGACCTGAACCAAGTGTTTCTTTGTTTAATTGCTAATGCAACCTTTTACACCACAGCCTGAACAAAATTAAGCATTACTTGGTATTTGTCAACTTACCCTTAACAGCTGATTGCTATTCAACCTAATTTATACCTTTCTATCAAAGTTACCTGACATTATCAAGATGAATTTGTTCTGACACTGTTCAACTCACTACATAGAGTTTTTGTCATATCTCATTGCCATTTTTCAATTATAGCGGATAATGTGAGAAATGTTAACAGAGTCTGAATACATTCTGGTTTGACTGTATTTATATAAATAAATGTAATGACTCTGACATGATTGGCGGAACTTACTGTAGAATTATATGTGCTGATTTTATTCCTAACAGGTACGAACATGCTGGGTGGACACCACATGCAGACTAATGGTGATCTGAATGGAGGGCACTCGTCCCAGTCAATAGTGTCCACCTCTCACTGTACCCCTCCCCCACCTTACAATCCGGACCCCAGCCTCGTCAGGTACTTCACCCTGCAGTAGCACTTACTGTACCTGTCTATCTCTATCACACAAACTCATACTGTACATAAAGACTGTATATGCTATAGAGAACATGTCTTCTACCAACACGGAAGATTCATACAGCAGTTACAATAGATTCCTAATGAAATTTTTCATTTCAGTATAATTGAAATTAGCCAAACAATAAATGTATATGATGTCTGTTATCAAAAGTGGTTACAGGTTGTCTTTTTCTCAATTAAATTTTTACACATACCAGTTTTTACAATCACCATGATATTAATAGCCTTGATTATTGATATAGTGATAATAAAACACATAATATTGTAAACCGTTTAGTGCCAGTATCTGGCTGATATTGCAACATACTGTAGAAGCGTATAAAATCGTTATCATTAATTCTGTTGGCCATGATAATCCAGTACCTCAGAGATGACGTATTTTTGTAAACTAACCCCGAAGTAAGCGGCGCCCTGGTTCCCTCGACCGAAAACCTATGCATTTTTCCCATAGACTTTTGGAAGATTGCAAAAAATAAGCTCTGTGATTATCACAATTTATGATGTTTACACGTTTTGTCTATCAAGATAATCTTTACAAATGAACACCACATTTGTTACTTTTGAAGCCGAAATTCAATCGGCAGAAGTAAAAAGCTAACACGATGCTATAAACAGACTACACTTAAGGAATTCCCTGGCAAGTAATTACTACGTGAATAAATCGCATCTAAGTTTGAAGAGATTTGTGTCCATGTTGCATTATTTGTGAGCTTAATATGTGTGATGACGCCTAACGTCCCCGCCAAAGGAAGAAGTCGCTTTTAGGAACCGCCGTTTATAAGACACAATAAGGCTTTATAAAAACACAAGCTGGTTATAATTGGTGTGTTTTAAATCATTGAATAAAACGTGAAAATATCTGTAGGTTTTGTTTATGTAGTATGGAGTAAAGTTACCAGGCAGAAAGCAGATCCACATGCAGTGTCATTTAATGAAACAATAGAAGACAAAAACAAACCATGGAAATCCAAAGACTGACAAAGCCTAAAAACAAAGACCGACACCAGAAAAAGGAAATACTAGGGTTTTAATACACTGGGGTAACAAAGAAAACAAGAAACACCAATGGGGAACTAATTAACAAGAAAAACGACATTGGACTACAAACATGGCACGCAACAGGAAATAACATAAGAGTCCTAAATAACAGAGCCCCCCCTCCAAGGGCGGATTCCAGGTGCCCCAAAACAACAGTCTGGCCGTTGGAGCTGAGGCGGAATAGGTAGCGGGATGGAGGGCCAAGCCCATGAAGGGTAACAAGGCTAGGGCCATGGAGCAGTGGCGGACCTGGCCATGGTGCAGAGGAAGACATGGGCCGTGGAGCAGGGGTGGAGTCCAGGGCAGAATTGGAGGCGCAGGCAGGGCTGGACAACACGGAGGTACTTGGGACCTAAGGGAAATTAGCCACCCCCACGGAGGCCGGAGGAGTGTCCTCCAGGTTAGAGACCAGACGCCTGTGCCTTGACACCACCATCTTGTCAGGTAACTCTGCGAGCAGGCCCTGGACTGGCAGCCAGTTCAACTGGGGGCCATGAAGGCTGGGAACTTTGTACTGGCAGCCATGATGAACGGAGTGCCCACCATCTATGTTGTAACAGCCTTCTTACTGCTCCCCCAAAAAAAATTTCAGGGGCAGCCTCCAGCTTCACCTCGCTTCAGTGTAGGGAGACCGACACGCCAGCAAAGCATAGTCCATAAATTTGGGCCAGAAACCCTCAAGGACCATAATGGTAGATGATGTGGTTGAAGTGTTCATTAAGGGCCCTATCAAGTGTTTTTACTAGTTTCACTAGTTTCACACGTGCAGTTTAACATTTAATGTTAGAAAATAACATAACAAAATAACAGGGGAACACAGAACAGATCATACAAGTTTACCACAGATTTTATCTCGGGCGATTTAGCAAAAACCAATAAAAAAAACAGAATTTAGAGTGATGGAACCAGAAGTCCTAAAATGGGAACTCGCTTCCAGGTTTTGCATACAAAAATACATCGTCTCTGGGGCTTCCTATTGTGTACTTAAAATCTTAGACCTTATTCAGCCTGGTGCTATGATGATTTCAAAAAGAAGGAAAATACAGTTAAATCATTTCAACAGGACAGAGAACTAAGGAAAACAGGGATTATTTTAGCATTAAGAATAGTGCATTGGCCATATAAAATCTAATATGGATACTAGACACGTTTACCTTTCCATAGTATGATATTTCATAATATATAATAGTGCTATATATCTCCAGTTGGTATGGATTGCGAAGAACACAAGAGTGTGAAATTTTCTCCATTAAGTTTCTCATAAACTTTTCATGACCTGATAACCATACCTGTGAACATTTGGGTACCAGAATCCGGGAGACATGAGCTTCCCCTCTGTCCATTCGCGATTAAAATATCATTTTATACCACTAGATTAGCGTTTTAAAGAAATATGAACATGAACAACATCAGAAGTCAGGCTATTGCCCAAAACAGACAATGCACTACACTTATCTCAAATTAGGTGATAATGTCCTTTTAATGTGAATAATCTTTGTTTTCTTTAGTTCTTTATCCTGTGAAAATTAGATACCAATCAATGCGATCAATTAATTCAGCCCTTTGCACTTCTATCCCTCCCAGCCTTGTTTTGAGATCATCAGGACGACAGGCTGAACAAGGTCTTTGTGACTAAAACCCCTTTAGATGCAAAACCATTCTGACCTGATTTAATCATTCATCTTTATAAAGTCAGAGTCATGGAATTGTAATAATTCTTTACTAAAATGGCAAAGCAAGATTTCTACGATATTCCCTATTTGCACATAAAAATAAATGCATTCTAAATATTTCGCTGCTGGCAGAGAAGACCTCTGAAATATATATTCTGAACATCATTTTATAATCTGCATTTTAAAGACTATAAGCTTTTCCCATTATTAACCTTCAAACTTTCTTTCTTTTAATGATCTTGATTGTATGTTTAAATTAAGTATAACACCATGTTTAGTGCCTTTCCACTATTTACCTGATTCACATCAGAATTTTTTTGCTATCATTCAAAATAAATATACCATGCAAATCAGATTGTTTTATTAACTTCATTGTCACTCATTTGATTATAACTGGTAATGTTCCATCTCTGTTTACTCTCAATGTATCAAAATATTCAACATTTATGCCAAATCCAACAGAATCCAACAATAATGATATAGCATAACATAACATCACATACTGGAGACTCACACACCCTAATACTAAACAAGAATGTAGTGACTTATTGTGCAACCATGTGACCTTTACCGTTGATGGCATTTTTTAAGATGTGTCAAATATTTGCGCAATAGCAACCACATTTTGTGAGTTTTTGTTTAAAAATCACAACAACTTGTATGTATGTGATAATGAAGCGACAGACGTTGTAGACAACACAGTCACATTTTTCTGAAGATTTGCATGATTCAGTGGTCAACTCTACATTTAAAATGATTTTGTCTGATGAAATGTAGCTGCTACATTTTCCAAATATTTGGATTTTATTGTTTGAAGCAAAAAAATTTTAATGGTGAAGTATTTATAATAAAAAGATCGATGCACTGAGAAAGTTGTTATGCATCTTTAATGTAATTGCATGATCTTTATTGCAATGTTTTAATTTGGTTAAAAAACAAAAATAGAAGTCATTGCATGCTTAGTGTATTTGACTGCACTGCATTTGTTCCTGGTATCTGTATTGTGGTTGATGTAGCTTTGTTATTAGACCATTTAAATATTTTTAAATATTTTGTTAGTTAAAAAGATTTTTATTTATCTTCCATCAGTACACAACAATCATTGTAAGCTGCAAATGCCATGGTGCTTTGCTTGTTATGTTCTCCATGGGTGAATATGTAATTCACAGGACGCAGCCCCTTGGTCTCAGTGGGATTCCTTTTGTCTCTGAACAGTTTCTTAACCAACCTGGGTTGCCAAAACTGTATCGACTACTTCACGTCGCAGGGAGTCCAGAGTGTTTACCACCTTCAGACTCTTACAATGGAGGTACCTTACAGTTCAGTCAAAATATTCATCTAGTGAAATGATTTTCTACAGTGGTGAAGAAAGTAATATAATAATTTAATCAATTCACCAATGTACTTGAGTTATCATCTAACAATTGGGATGTCATTATCACAAAAAAAATAGTTACATATAGTAAACATCTCTACATCCATCCACCCATTCGACTTTCACCATCAAACATCATCTCAGGATTTTTGGAACACAAATCTGGATGTCTGATAGTGACACATGCACATACAAAATTCATGATGGATTCTGGGTGACGTTTATGTTCATGGAAACAGAATTTTATTTTAATAGTTAGGTGATTAATATGGTCGTTTTTTGCCAGACCATTCGATTAACTGGGCCACAATTTCTGAGGTTCCTCAGAACCTATAAGAATCAACTATTATCATGATATTCATCTTGTTTAACTGTTGCAAGTTGATATGAACAAAGTATTAAACTCACTTTCTATATTTCAGGATCTTGGGGCCTTGAAAATCCCTGAGCAGTTCCGGGTGGCGATTTGGAGGGGCCTGCAAGACATGAAGCAGGGCCAAGATTACGGCCAGCAGCTTATTCGCTCCAGCAGTAACATGGCCACTATGTCCATCGGGCCTGGTGGAGAACTGCAGCGTCAGCGAGTAATGGAGGCTGTGCACTTTAGAGTGCGTCACACTATTACCATCCCAAACCGTGGAGGGTCCACGGGGGGCGAGGAATGGGGTGACTTTGGTTTTGACATGCCAGACTGCAGGATACACAAGCACTCCATTAAAGAAGAGTTTGCAGAAAGCAACGTCCACTGAGAAGGAACGGTGATCCACAGAGATGATGTCTTTAGTTTGCCCTGTATTTCATACTGTCTGTATGTTTTTCTAAACTACAATGGACAGTTTATATTATTTTTTTTGTGTTTACTTCACATAGGAACACTTCCATATTTGTCAACAAATTATTCTACACATAATTATTTTACGGTACAAATGTTCTGCGTAAGGTAAACAAATAATGGAAAAACAACTGCTAGTGCTTTGTAGAGGATCCGTAGTCATTTAAAATCCCGTTTCCCAGCCATGATTTAGTGGTTCCTCATTGTGCTGCTAAGGGTTCAAATGCATCCTTTTCTCTTTTCAGCTGTGGCCTTATGTTACTAAACACAGACAGAAAACCATATGACTTCACTCAAGTCATTAATATTAGGACTATGGGTCATCATATTGGAGGTTGAACATGTACATGGTTAAAACCAGTGTGTGATTTAACAACATTGCATCATTTATTTTTGGCTTTTGGCTGTATGATGTTGAACGATCTATGTTCAAACTGGCAAGAATCAGTGCCCACAAGTGAATTCCCTGAAATCATACTTTAATTATTACTTTTCTGGTGATAGGTTTATTAAAAAAACAAAATAAATATGATGTGTTGCGTATGGCTAGCTCAAAACACATTGTGTAACCTGTGGGAGGGACCATAATTATATTTACATGAATTTGGCAGACAATTTTATTCAAAAGACTGGGAAACAAATCAATGTTCTTTGCATTTACACAGCTGAAATGCAGGAAATTACAAGACTATTCTCTCATTACCTAATTTCATCAGTGTCATGCTATACATAATAAGTCACAGAACCATACAAGTTCATGAGTATATTTCATAAATGTAAGAAAAGTGTAACTCTCTTAATATTTGTTTTGTTTTGTTTAATGAGGCAAACATTTTCTTTTATATTTCAAATGATTTTATTAGATGGTGCTTTACCCTGCATTTCAAAAAAATCTTTTAGGAATTTCCTTTTAAGTTGTTGACTGGGAATAGGTTTTGTAGTATTAGCCTTGCAGGTCAAGGTTTTATTTATAACGTTATATTATAATAATGCGTATAATTTGTCTTTGTTACTCAGTTAGCAAAATGTAGTCACTACAATGTTTTTATTTTTGTATTGTATTAATTATTTCTGTTTTCAGGATGCTTCATCAAATTGCAAAACTGTGCCTCACTTGAGTAAAGCTGAGGTATTAGGGTAAATCTCATGTAAAATGTCCAAGTTAGATTTCACCAGAATTTTCTATATAAAAGTGATAGTATACTGTATCTTTTTGACCATTTTCATGAAAATTGTCCCCCATTCTCACTACCATAAAGACATAATAATATTTTTCTAATGCTTAAGTGTAAAGTCAATTATGTTACAATGCACCACATTTTACTGATCTTAAAAAAGGCTTACTTTTATTTAAGCAAATATTATTTCTTTCTTCTTCTTTGTTTTGGTTCTCGGGTGAAATATGACAAGGACATGACAGGTTTTGTAAGATCCCATCAATAATTTGGTTTAACGAAGACAAGTTAAATAATTTGTTATTCTTTGAGGGCCCAGTAATATAATTTGTAACCATTAAAAAAACAGGTGTACAGCTGACTCACACATCTAATATAATAGGAACTCATCAAAACGTATTTGTCCTGATGTTTTTTAGGTGGGAAAATTTTAAGAAAGCAGAAATGTGTTCCAGGGAGTTATAATTGTCCATTCATGAATGTGTAAAACTACTTCATTTATCATTTTCTAGCATGTTACATGTCAGCAGAAAATGTCTCTTTAAAAATAAACTAAGGGCCTATGTCTTGAACATTAATAGTGAAGTGGGTTGTATGCAGTCAAAGTTTCAACGTTAAATGATCAACATGCAAATACATAAGTATGTAACTAGTGTTAACAATACTGTTCATTGTTGTTCATGTGTTAAACATACCCTTTTCAATATTGGGTGCTGTTAAAAGGGTTGCAGGTGACGCTAATTAAGGATTTTTTATCGGCAATGATGGTTAAATGCCATCATGTACATTAAGGCACTTTATGGCTTTAGGATATTGTAAACAATGTTATATTTACAGTTAATATCAGTCAGTATTATGTCATGCTGTCATTTTGACAATTACAGATTTTAGAAATGTTTTAATAGTTAATATCTTATGGTTTGATCAAAGAGATGTAATGCTGTTTCTTTTTTATATTGCCATGTTTAAAATATGTAATGTGATTTCTTTTTTAAATAAATGCTAAAGTGTGCAAAAAAATATGATTTTGATATGTATATTATGTCAACATGTGTCTAACATTTTAATCCTACACTTTTCCTAAAATGTTAACAATCTTACCCTAACTATTCAAAACAACACTCTAAAAAATAATTCATGGCATCTGTTGGCACAACTTAATTTAATGAATTTGTGCAAGTCAAAAATCTAAATATTTGGTATAATTAAATGTTGGTAAATACTTAATATTGTTTGTAATTTTAACCTAAAAATCTGTGTTTACGACAATATTTAAGTTGCGGTAACTCAAAGTAATTGGCTAGATAACCTAATTTTTCAACACCAATTGAGTTCCGGATTTCAAGTGTAGTTGAAATTGCAGCCGCTCTCACACTCCACTGGACTGTGTTCAGCAACCCAACCCTACGTCTTGGCGAGACGCAAGGTCGAACATACATTGCGACTGCCACCACTCTCAACACAACAGTGTGTGCAGCTGTTCCGTCAGCAAGGTAAGTCGGCAGAGCCAACCTTTCCTCTGGGCCCCCCCGCGAGATGTGGTCAGCTCCGCCAGCCGACGAACCACCCCCTGTGGGAATGGTGAAGCAGACCGTCCCCTTGGTCCCCCTGTCTTAGTCCCTGGGAGCTTGGCAAGAGGTGCCCACACTGTCTCGGTGGCTAGTGAGGACGGTTCGTCTTGGCCACTCGATTCAGTTCACCAGAAACCCTCCCAAGTTTCGGGGCATCCTCTCCACCTCAGTCAGAGGCAGGGACGCCCCTGGACTTCGGGCAGAGGTCGCCACCCTTCTGGAGAAACAGGCCATCGAGCTCGTCCCTCAAACAAGATGTTCAGCGGGTTTTACAGCCTGTACTTCATCGTTCCCAAGAAAGATGGCCGGTTGCGCCCTATTCTAGATCTGCATACCCTGAACAAGCACCTTCACAAGCTGCCATTCAGGATGCTCACGCAGAGGCGCACCCTAACATCCATCAGGTGTCAGGACTGGTTTGTGGCAATCGACCTGAAGGATGCTTACTTTCATGTCTCGATTCACCCTCGTCACAGACCGTTCCTATGGTTCGCTTTCGAGGGGCGGACATATTAGTACAGAGTTCTCCCTTTCGGTCTGTCCCTGTCTCCACGGGTCTTCACGAAGATCTCCCCTCAGGGAGAAAGGTGTGGGGGTACTTAACTATCTCGAAGATTGGCTTATCTTCGCGCACTCGCGAGATCTGTTGTGTACACAAAGGGACCTTGTGCTCCGGCACCTAGATCGATTGGGACTTCAGGTCAACCGAGAAAAGAGCAAGCTCTCCCCGGTGTGGCACTCTCTCGGTATGGCACTCAACTGTCACCATGACAGCGCGACTGTCTGCTGTACGCGCCCAGTCGGTGTTGAACTGCCTGGAACATTTCAGGCAGCCAGCGGTCCTGAAATTGAGGACACCTGCTGTTGGTTTTAGAAGCAGTATGGAAACTGCCCAGTGAAGCGTGGTACTTAGGACCTGGTTTTGGTTCTGTTTAACTTTGGTTCTGTTTAACCTTGGTTCTGTTTAACTTTAGTTCTGTTTAACCTTGTTTGCTTTAAACATTCAACATTGCAATGATTCATTACATTCATGCATGTACTTACTTTAAACTACTGATTTCTTACTATTTCGTGCTTCATTGAATTTTGAATGTTTAGTGACTATGCTTCGTGTTATTGGCTGGTTCTCCCACTGATTGTTCCTCGATTTGGCTCTTTTTAACTTTGGTTCTGTTTAACTTTGGCTCTTTTTAACTTTGGTTCTGTTTAACTTTGGTTCTGTTTGACTTTGTTTGCTTTAAACATTCAACATTGCAATGATTCATTACATTCATGCATGTGCTTACTTTACACTACTGATTTCTGACTATTTCATGCTTCATTGTATTTTATTGTGTATAGTTGTATTTTGTTAATACATTTTGTATAATACTTGCACTTTCTTGTGTCCCCGTTTTTGTTATGTCATGTTACGAGCCTTGGGTCGTAACAATGAGCAACAATTTTTAAGTTGTTGTTACATAAAAATAGAGAAAAAAGTAATCTGTCTGACCCAATGTATTTTTTTAGAAGTTGTCACAACTCAAAAATTTTGATGCAAACTGTTGCGTTAATTTAATTTTATTACACAATATTTTTAGAGTGAAATGTTTTATTAAAGGTGAAGGAACATATTATATTATGACAATTTGATTCCAAATCTACATCGGTCAGATTGACAAATCAGATTGAATATAGAATACAATTCATTCATTATCATTATATAATTATCTGCATTACATATGGGGTGCTTTTTTTAAACAATTTGTATTCTGTATTACACATACAGATGTGCTCAAATTTGTTGGTACCTGTAGCGAGGAAGGCGTGACGGGAGCCGTGGGGCTTGGCCGGTGGCGTGAGTGATCACGAAATCAGCTGTGCGCGCACCGGTCCCGCTTCTCCCACGGAGGAGTTCGGGAGCATAAAACGACAAATCGATAGGACTGGGGGAGAGAGGACCGGGCCCGGACATTTGTTTAGTTTGTGTTCTTGTGGCCAGCAGTAGACCATGAGGTGGCTGCCGGTCTTTTACTTTCGTATTATTGTTTGTTTATTTTGATTAAAGTGCCTTAAGTGTTTGCCGTTTCCCGCCTCCTTCCCTCCTTTTATTGAACCATATTTGTCATGATTCCACCTCTCCTTTTCAGGTATTTCTTGGTCTAGAGGTGGAATCATACAGGATCCTTTGTTTCATGTGGGAGAGAGACGATTTCATCTCTCTCTGGTCTGTGTCATTGTTCCTACCCTCCTGTTTCCTTGTTTGTGTTAATTAGCTTTCCTTGAGTGTCACTCCCTTGCACCTGTTCCCTCTTGGTTTCTCTCCCTTTAAAACATCCTCGTGTTCATTGTCCTGTGCTGGTTCATTGTATGCTGTACATCTTACCTCGTCTGTATGCTGTACATCTTACCTCGTCTGTATGCTGTACGTCTTATCTCGTCTGTATGCTGTTTGATCTTTGAGGTGTCCGTAGCTGTATGCTCACACCCTGTTCCGTATTCCTAGTTCCTTTTACCCAGTTTTGTAGTAAGTGTAGTCTAGTGTTGGTCAAGTGTTTGTTTTATTAGTTTATTTAGTCAGTGTCCTTGTTTGCCGTTTAAAGTATCCTGTCTTGTTTTCCCCATTGTGGGTTTTGTTTTGTCATTTTATAGTGTTCTTTGTTATGTTTAATAAATCTCTGTTAAAGGTCCCTGGAATTGTAGCCAACCTCCCTGGACGCGAGTCGAAAAAATCAACCCCAGATTGAACAGAAGGATAGTGCGAATGGTAGAAAAAGGCACCATCCGTCGCTTTTTGAGCAAAAGTGGGGTCCATTGAAGAATACCCAGGAGAAAGAAAAACATAAAAAAGCCAGACTGGAATTTGCTTAAATTCATATCGATCATCCACAATCCTTCTGGGAGAATGTCCTTTGGACAGATGATTCAAAACTGGAGCTTTTGGCAAGTCACGTCAGCTCTATGTTCAAAGACGAAAAGATTAAGCTTTAAAAGAAGTGAACACCATACCTATGGTGAAACATAGAGGAGGCTCAGTTATGTTTTGGGGCTGCTTTGCTGCATCATTGTGAAGGGCACAATGAAATCTCAAGATTATAAAGGCATTCTGAAGCGAAATGTACTGCCCAGTGTCAGAAAGCTCTGTCTCAGTCTCCGGTCATGGGTCCATTTAACAGGATAATTACCCAAAACACACAGCTAAAATCACACAAGAATGGATAAGAAAAAAACATTGGACTATTCTGAAGTGGCCTTTTATAAGTCCTGATCTGAATTCTATGGAACATCTATGAAAAGAGCTGAAAGTTGCAGTCTGGAGAAGGCCCCTATCAAACCTGAGACAGCTGGAGCAGTTTGCTCAGGAAGAGAGGGCCAAACTACCTATTAAGGTGCAGAAGTCTCAATGAGAGCAACAGAAAACTTTTGCTTGCAGTGATTGCCTCTAAAAGTTGTGCAACAATATTTAAGTTAGGTGTCCCATAATTTTTGTCCATGACATTTTCAATTGTTTTATTGTTTACAATATACAAAGCTTAATTACGCATGTAAACCCATTCTATCCATCAAGGGGTCATGGATTAAAAAGGCATACATATTAGCCTACTACGTAAAAAAGTCACATATATGTGCTAAGTTTCATATACTCAATTATATTTACGCTTGTTTCTTTTGGCTTTAGTTCATTTCCTGACTCCAAGTTAAATAATGTGTACTGTTGTTAAAATGTAAAAAATTACAATAAAATGTAATTTGCCACGGTGATGGGTGATGTTGTCTATGCTCGATTGATCAGGTCTGACTCATCAGAGATCACAGAAACACTGACGTGTACACAGAGCACCAGCAAGCGCGACGGCCGCGCGAATCGGCATCGGAGTCGGAGAGTGACACAGCGGTAGAACCGGGTAAGATGACTGTATATTCTGTCACTTCACATATTAAATTAACCTTTCAGAGGGCTTGACGCTGCGAGATTGTTGATGTTTCGTCTGGTTTTTATTTTTGTGTGGTGATATAACAATTACAAAAGTATGCTTTGTGTAATCTACAATAATATTTAGTGCTAGCAAAGTTTACCCCTAGCGTTTGGATTTCCCCGGATGTGAGTTGTCCACTTTTCTACCGTCCTGTTGGTCTTTGTAGTTCTTTTTCAAGTTGTTTTACAAAGACTTTGTTCCACAGTTAATTAAAAGAAAACTACAACCAGTTTGTTTCCGCCTAGGTTTACATGTGGCTAAAATATTTAGGGGATTGTAGTTTACTATCCTGCCGTCATTGTTTAATTTCAATAGAAATGAGGGTTTCGTAAAACTACAGTAACTAGCATGCTTTGCGTCCTAAGGAATCGCTTAGCTATGGCTAAACCGATGCTAAATTAGCAATTTAGCTGGAATGTGATAATCGTAAAGCTGTTAGTTACAATATCAATAAGTTTATGACAACAAATGTTCAACGTTTAAACGACAAGAGTTTCTCGAGGTGATTTTCCGGTAAGAAGAGACATATTACCTATATATATACCGGAACTGAAATGTCCTCTGCCCATGTTCATTTGCGTTCACTGTACTTTTCGAGTTATACATCATATACAAGACTAGAATCTGTATAATGCATTTCTGTTTCGTCAATATAAGGCATATAGGTAAATTTGAGGCCAATCCTCAGTAACAGAAGCAGTTGACTGTTATACAAAACCTGCAATTGAAGTACTGGTTTGAGAATCCAGATTTGGGGAGAGGCACCACACTAGATCTCCTGTCTTCTTAATCTAAATTATCTTTTTGGGCTGTTATATATTCTGCCTACTGTTACCTTACACTCCAAATCCCTTGTTGTTGACCTTTTGTCATGTTATTGTCTCTTGGACTTCAGATTACACGTGTAGATGGGCAGGAAATAATTACTGGAAATCAGTGGTTTTTATAAGGTTATTGAAAATTAAAAGCTACCTCAGTATTATCTCAGTATTTCAAAATGGAGTCAATAAACATTAAAAGAACACACAACACCTTTTATTACACAAGCAATTGACCTTTAACTCACAGTTCATGTTTATTTACACCACCAAAGTAAAGCAAATTGATACATAACAAAAAATAAGTAATCATCAAGGTTATTTATTGTTTATGAACTATTGAAAATGTGTAGGTCTGCTGTGATATTCTTCAACTGGCTTGTAAACATTATTGTAATGCATTTTTGCATGCCTGCTTTTTATCGGAGTTGCCTTTAATCTAAATGTTTCCCCTGCATTTGAAGAAGCATACAAATAGTCATATTCTGATACGGAGGATGTTTGTTTGTTTCATTGTCTTATAATAAATGGAAATCTTTTGTGTCGTTTCAAATTCACAGACAGAATGTCAGAAGGAGACAGTACTGGTGAGTCCATCCATGGGAAACCATCAACGGTTGGAAACTTCTTTAAACGGCTTGGGCAGGTGCGACTGTGCAAGCAAGATTCCATCTCAAATTTATTAACTTGATGACAAGAAGTTACAGTGTTTTGTTCTATTATTTATTTCAGGTTTATCAGTCATGGTTGGACAAGTCAACCCCATTTTCAGCTGTCCGATGGGCATGCACCCTTATTCTAACGGCCATATATATGATCAGGGTATATATTTTACAGGTAAACGCATGTAAATGCTATACTGTTTGGCTGTAAATTATTTTAAAATATATATATTTTTCTGTGTTTTATTTACATTTTGACTTAAAAACGTTGTTACAAAACAGATTTTTATTATATGTCCTGTGTGTACTGATAGTCTTCTATTTGACATCAGTATCCACATTTACAGTTAAAAGTTTATTTTTTGCACTTATTATTAGTAATTAGTAATTAGGCATTTTTTATTATGAATCATAATTGAAATTTAATAAACATCTGTTGTGTTTGTGTTATTTTTAGGGGTGGTATATAGTCACATATGCTCTTGGGATATACCACCTTAACCTCTTCATCGCTTTCCTCTCACCGAAAGTGGATCCGTCATTGATGGATGATCCAGGTAAGTGCAGAACTGGCTTTTGCATGTAGAGTAGTAAACTCTTATTTTGCATTATTAACTAAACTAAAATATTTTGTGGTTAATGAGGGAGCATTTTGTTTTATCTCTAGATGAAGGTCCAGCACTACCTACAAAACAGAATGAAGAGTTTCGGCCATTCATCAGGAGGTTGCCAGAATTTAAATTTTGGTGAGTTGTCACTTGATGTTTTCAAAGACCTCTGGAAAGTTTGTCAAGTGCTGTCAATTTATTTCATGTTGTAACATATTTCTTGTTAAAAGAGTAAGTTTGTACAAAATTGTACAGAATGCAGTTGTTTTTCTAAAAAAAACAGCACAATAGTAATAAAAAGAATAAATCTGACATTCCTTAATGGTTAATTTTTATCCCCTAACCCTAAAACTAAACTAGTTGAAATAAATTCAACACAAACCACCTAAGTTATATTCTATGAAGCCAGCCACATTACACGCATTCTCCTTAAAAAGAAAAGGTAACCCATGTTCTTCCAAATCCATCTGAAGCCACATGGTAACTTTGTATAATAAACAGGCATGTTCTTTTTTCCTTTTAAAAATGGAATTCCAGTATAAAGTTAATTAATTTTGTGAATTGTATGTCACAGCAAGCACACAGAAATGTTCTTTTGACTTTGACTTGATTAACAGCAGTTGTATTGTTACCAAGTACATATTTACTGTGTGTTAATTGTGGATTATGTTTTAGGCATTCAGCAACGAAAGGAATTGTCATCGCTATGATTTGCACATTCTTTGAAGCCTTTGATGTGCCGGTGTTCTGGCCCATTCTTGTAATGTATTTCATCATGCTGTTCTGCATCACCATGAAACGTCAAATCAAGGTTTGCCAACAAAGTATATTTCTTTTGCGAGATTTTTTATTTTGTTTATATCTATTTTGAGTGATTTCATTGATCCAACACAGTACTGGTGTAATATGCTTGATTTTCATTTATAGTGACTAACAGTGCTGTAATGAATATTTTGATGAGCATTTCCTGAGTTGCCCATTCAGTTTTGACAAGGTTTTGTGTTTTCTCTTACAGCACATGGTCAAGTACAGATACCTGCCCTTCACGCATGGCAAGAGAACTTACAGAGGCAAGGAAGACACAGAGAAACCCTTTGCTAGTTAAAATTCTCCCTCCTGAAATTAAAGTTATTGATGAATAATGGTGCGTAAAAGGGGCCTAGGGTTTTTTTCCCCTTTTTTCATTTTTTTTCTAGAGTAAGAAATATCTGGACCTAATGAAATAAGATTAGCATTATAATATTTTTCTGCCTTCAATAATCTTTTGGGTTTTGGGCCTTTGAGAACTGCTGTTAATTGCCTGTGCAGAGATAAGACTGGACAATTCAGAAAGTCCTAAATATTAAGTGAGATTTGTCTGCTTTTTTATCTGTTGTCCCCATTCTCCAAACTGAAGGACTTGATAAACATTACGTTCTCCGACAGACTGTAAGGAAAAGTACACCCGAAAATGAAAGTTCTGTCGTCATTTATTTGCTCTCAAATGAAATAGCTACTAATTTACACATGGAACTTGAATAGGGTTCAATGTTACCAGACAAAAAAATTGCATAAGGCTCCATAAAAGCAGTCCTTCTGTCGTCGTGTGAGCTTTACATGTGACCATAAAGTGTTATCTTCATTGCACATGAAGACTCAGAATGTAGTCATATGCATTGGTGCTTTTTGCCCTTTTTAAAGTAGGGCATCACCATCTACATTTACTTCATGGAAACATCAGAAATCTGCATATTTTGGTTTCCACAAAAAATTGTCATAGAACGACAGGATGCCTGAGGATAGAAAATGATGACAGAATTTTCATTTTGAATGACCTTTTACATTAATGAACCTCTAGATGGTAATAGAAAAGCAATGAATTAGAAGTTTTCAGTTGTATGGAAATTGATGGGAAGCAGTTTAATCACTATCCCATCATCAATCATTACTTGACCTCTATAGTGAGAGAATTAAATGTCGACAAATCTGTCATGTATTTGTTGTCCTTCCCAGATCGACATAAACTTTAGATTCAGTGTTCTGATGTACTAATGTAATAAGCTTCCGGGAGAGGGGAGACACTAGTGATTGTAGATATACTTAATGAAGTTCCAACTTGCCACATGTTAATAAACTTGCCTTTTATGAACAATCGTAATTCTTTTAATGTGCTGTACATTATTAGTATACATTGTAAACCATAATCACATCCGTTTTTGCTCTTTGTAAGTTATTATTGAATATGGAAATCTTCTAAACCCTAACCTTTGTGTTTTTTAACAAACATGCATTCCATTATATTGTATTATAAAAATATTGTCTGCTTGTTCTTGCTTTAGCATTCTCAGTAAAACCTTTCTTTCTTTTTCTTTTGCAGAGGAAACATAAAATTGAGGGCTTTAACTATTACAAATGGATGGAGAGGGTTGAAGGTTTTTTTGTTGTGCGGAGCTCTAAGAACTAGTGTAGATTTTAAAATTGAAAGATTTTCAGCAACTTCAGTTACCACTGGACATGAAGATTAATCCATTTTCAAAAAGAAAATTGGGAGGGGGTGAATTATATACGTGTATAATTTTTTTAAACCGGTTGGCATGTTTAAGTTTTTTTTGGAGTCTTTTCTTTCTGGCAATGCCATTTGTATACTGTTAAATTAATCTTCATTGGAAACAGAATCATTGAGTAGGTTTGTTAATTGCTGAATAAAAATGTCTGCATGTTTTAGTTTTTCTTGTCCTGCTGTTAAAATGATTTTAATAAGTAAATGTACATTTTTTCACTCCAAATGCGATTAAAAGGCTGTGTACCTTAAAGCCTCTCAACTTTATTTATCTTTATGGGTTTCAGCTTTAATGATAATGTAATAGACCTCTTTAACCTCTGTAAACTACACTGGTTCACCCTCCTGTTTCCGTTACATAAACATTTATATAACACATCCATAAGTATATAACATTTTAAAATGATATACAAATATCTTTAATATTTAACTATCCATCCATCTTCTTCCGCTTATCCGGGTCGCGGGGGCAGCAGTCTAAGCAGGGATGCCCAGGCCTCCCTAGACACTTCCTCCAGCTCTTCCGGGGGGACACCAAGGCGTTCCCAGGCCAGCCGGGAGACAAAGTCCCTCCAGCGTGTCCTAGGTCTTCCCCGGGGTCTCCTCCCGGTGGGACATGCCCAGAACACCTTCCCGGGAAGGCGTCCAGGGGGCATCCGGAAAAGATGCCCAGCCACCTCAGCTGGCCCCTCTCGATGTGGAGGAGCAGCGGATCTACTCTGAGCTCCTCCCAAGTGACCGAGCTTCTCACCCTATCTCTAAGGGATCGCCCAGCCACCCTGCGGAGAAAGCTCATTTCGGCCGCCTGTATCCGGGATCTTGTCCTTTCGGTCATGACCCACAGCCATAGAGTAGGAATGTAGATTGACCGGTAAATCGAGAGCTTCGCCTTGCGGCTCAGCTCCTTCTTCACCACGACAGACCGGTACAGCAACCGCATTACTGCAGAAGCTGCACCGATCCGTCTGTCAATCTCCCGTTCCATCCTTCCCTCACTCGTGAACAAGACCCCCAGATACTTGAACTCCTCCACTTGAGGCAGGAACTCTCCACCTGCCTGAAGTGTGCATGCCACCCTTTTCCGACTTAGGACCATGGCCTCAGATTTGGATGTGCTGATTCTCATCCCAGCAGCTTCACACTCGGCTACAAACCATCCCAGTCCTGGAGAGGCGGCGGTCCTGAAGAGGCGGCGGGCTGGTGTGGGTTTGCTTATAGCCCCCCAGCTCAGCCGCCATGTGTTGGAGTTTACCCCGGTGAACGAGAGGGTCGCTTCCCTGTGCCTTCGGGTCGGGGATAGGTCTCTCACTGTCGTATGCGCCTATGGGCCAAATGGCAGTGTAGAGTACCCGGCCTTCTTGGAGACTCTGGGAGGGGTGCTGGAAAGTGCCCCGACTGGGGACTCCGTCGTTCTGCTGGGGGATTTCAACGCCCACGTGGGCAACGACAGTGACACCTGGAGGGGCGTGATTGGGAGGAACGGCCCCCCTGATCTAAACCCGAGTGGTGTTCTGTTATTGGATTTCTGTGCTAGTTACAGTTTGGCCATAACAAACACCATGTTCAAGCATAAGGGTGTCCATCAGTGCACATGGCACCAGGACACCCTTGGCCGGAGGTCGATGATCGACTTTGTGGTTGTTTCATCTGACCTACGGCCGTATGTCTTGGACACTCGGGTGAAGAGAGGGGCGGAGCTGTCAACTGATCACCACCTGGTGGTGAGTTGGATCCGATGGCAGGGGGAGGAAGCTGGATAGACTCGGCAGACCCAAATTTACTGTGAGGGTCTGTTGGGAACGTTTGGCCGAATCACCTGTCAGAGAGATCTTCAACTCCCACTTCCGGCAGAGCTTCGACCAGATCCCGAGGGAGTCTGGAGACATTGAGTCCGAGTGGACCATGTTCTCCACCTCCATTGTCAACGCGGGCACTCGGAGCTGTGGCCGTAAGGTCTCCGGTGCCTGTCGAGGCGGCAATCCCCGAACCCGGTGGTGGACACCGGAAGTAAGGGATGCTGTCAAGCTGAAGAAGGAGTCCTATCGGGACTGGCTGGCTTGTGGGGCTCCCGAGGCAGCTGACAGGTACCGACAGGCCGAGCGGACTGCAGCCCGGGTGGTTGGGGAGGCAAAAACTCGGGCCTGGGAGGAGTTCGGTGAGGCCATGGAGAAGGACTATCGGTCGGCCTCGAGAGGAAGAGATATTTAACTATATATGGAAAATTTAAAAATATCAATTAATAAAAACTGAAACTGGATTTGCTCCTGGACCAATGTTTACAACTTGCAAAGAATGACTTTAGTTTCAAATAAATGGGGTCTCCAATGTAATCATCTACTTGCAACAGTTATAAAGCATAATGTAGTGTAGAGGTGTGTTTATCAAGATTTGATGTCTTTATAAAAGTCCAAACTTTAAAACAGTAGCATATATCAGATTTTATGTCAGATGTGATTGTTTAACTTAGCAAATTGAAGGCATGTTGCTAGCATTTTTTATATTCTGGGCCAAAATTAAATTCAATAATGAACATATGATAGCAATAATTATTGTATTACACTAAAAAAGATGGAAGTGTCATTTCAAAAGATCGACAATGCTATATTAAAATAATAGTTAAAATAACTTTATTTATATCTACACAGAAACGTTTTGGGAAATACGGCAATACTTTGACGATGTCCCCTTCTAGTGGTTTAATATGAAAAATACAGCCTGGCGCTTAAGGTTGAAATTAGCCTATACATTACAAAGTAATTGAAAATATATATTTTAATATATATTTGTAACAACGTTACAAATGATAATAACGGCAATCTAGGAATATCAGAAATTCCCCATTATCTTATCAATGGAAAATTAAATAACTGTTGATATACTCTCTAAGAGGCAGGCCACTTGGCACCCGAACAGCCCCATATTTTCTTACTGTTTCCATTTTTGACTCTTTCAGTAAAAGTAATTTTCGCTTTCCAGCACTCAACTCAACTTTATTTATATAGCGCTTTTTACAATTTTCATTGTTACAAAGCAGCTGTACATGAGACACATTGAATACAAGTAAAACAACTAAAGGCATATACCTGTAAAACAAGAAAAAGGTGAAAACAACAAAGACAGACATACAAATGCTTCACACACACAATATGCAAACATACTTACACACACACATTGACATAGACGCACACACACAGTGAAAGCACACATTGGCGATAAAGGAGAAAGAACCACAGGTCAAATATTAAACGGACTATAAATTCTTATATGCAATATTTATTATGTCTAATTTCTGAATTCTAAAGCAGCCCCCGAACAGGCAGATAGTGCAAAACAATATGCAACTATGGCTATATTCATGGCGAGAACCAGTTCATCAAGTCAGTCTAGGTAAGTTGAAGCACACACAAGTTGGGGGAGGGACAGTTTAGAATCATCAATAAACTTAACCTTCATGTCTTTGGGCTGTGGAAGGAGCCTGAAATAAACCTAGATTGACATAGGGAGAACATGCAAACTCCACACAGAAAGGCCTCCTGTCACAGCCAGGGTTTGAACCGGAGATCTACTCCCACAGATGTACAGTAAAAATGTAAATATATACTGTACGGGTTAGTGCCTGATAGACAATTATTCCCCAGCAAATATTGTATAAATGATCTCAATTTATAAAAAATACATTTTTTAAACCTGGATTATTCAAAGTTGTTTTTTGAGTGGTCCAACATCCTTACCAATTCTTCACTTTGATTAAAAACTCTTTTACAGCCAACCACTCCAAAACTATTTCTGTTTGTAAATTTAGCTTTGTATACTTTGAGTTTTGAAAGCCAAAATGTTAAATTTTCCATTTGTAAGTTGTCATAAAAGCATCCGCTAAATATAAATGTAACTATAAAGGCAAATTCAATTAAGTTACTTACAGTACTAATTTGGTTATTATTTATCCGGATGACAAATAACAATGCCGTAACACCAATAGATCTCGCATTTTAAGGAAAATGTATATAATGTTACCTTTGCACATGAAATGCGTTATTCAATTAACCCGCCTTGTCCTTTCTAAAGTTACAACAGGACACTTTAAACATGACCATCACAAATTTACTCACTATCCACTTATATACTTGTACCAATTTCTGATAGCAGACAGCAGTGGCTAATTGTTTATCATAATAAAATAGTATTAATTAATCTTTGCACATATACAAGGAATTTGTTTTGGTGAAAGGAGCATCCAGTTTACATAATCAGCAACCACAGTACCCGGAGACCATAACACAATAGAATACAGCACACAGATGATTTGAAAAAGGGCCTATGGATATAGACAATTAAGAAATACAATACAATAAACATAAGATAAAGAGATGGAGACTAAAGCTATGTGTGTATGTGAATATGTACAAGGAAAAAATAAGAATAGACTATTGCAGTACAAGTTATGTGCTACATACAGCAGAATGAAAATAATTTAGAGAAAAGGGTGTCTAATAATAGATAGTGTATTATCTGGAGAATATAATTATTATTGCACTTAATTATTATTGCATAGAGTTATTAATTGCAAGGTGGGTAAAAATATTTAACTGTTCAAGAGGTAGATGGCCTGAAGGAAGAAGCTGTTTTTGTGTCTGGTTGTTTTGATTATCAGTGCTCTGTAGCGCCAACCAGACAGCAGCATTGTGAAGAGATGATGGCTTGGATGTGAGAGGTCCAGGGTGATTGTCCAGTCTGAGCCCTTTTCCTCACTCTGGATGTATACAGTCAGTCAGTCAGCCATATTTATGTAACAAGCACATCTAAAAACAACAGCTGTTGGCCAAAGTGCTGTACAAAATTAAAACATATACCAATATAAAAAGTAAACAAAACACAACAACAAAAAGTACACTACAGTTATGCCACTGTGCTTAGTTGTGACCATATGCAATAGTGAATAAATACGTTTTAAGAAGAGACTTGAACTCAGCGTATGTTGGAGCAAATCTTATATAAGTTGGCAAATTGTTCCAAAGCTGTGGAGCAGCCACGATCCCCGTTCAATTTCAGTGTCCTGCGAACAGTCGACTGAAGACTACCAGTTGAGCGAAGTTCCCTGGAAGCATTACCGTGAAACAGGAGATCAGAGATACATGATGGAGCCATTCCATGCAAACCCTTATAAACAAACTGACTTTGTGGTGGAGCAAAACCAGACAGAGATGGATGTGCAGAGGACAGACTCTACGACTGCTGAGTAAAACTGTTTTAACAGAGTTTGTGGTAGGTTTAACTTCTTCAGCTGATGTAAGAAGTACAACCTCTACTGGGCTTTTTTATCAATACTAAAGCTTAGCTTACTAAATCTATACACTCTTAAATTGTGACTTTGAAATAATTAGTTCAAAATGCAATGAGAAAAGTCCTTGCAACTTGATTGTTGAATATTTATGTTTGGTCATAGAATAAAAAGTGAATTTGTTTACACGTGTTTACATTGCATTTTTTTTCTGTGAAGAATCATGTTAACCATTGACAGTCAGTCAAAAATTCTTTCAATACTTTATGTTATTTCATTTACCGCACACACATAACACCACAAACAAAAACATTCAATACAGTAATACCTTTCAATTATTACAGATAATAATGCTTCCAGCAAGCGCTTTGAATACCTCATATCCTGTTTCAAAAGTTAAGCGTTCTCAGATTTTTATACAAGGCCACCAAACTATCAAGACTGTTTCCACAAAAGAATTACAACTAAACAAACAAAAAAGATGAACTTGTATGACAAATACTTTTTTAAATACAAAATAATTGATTCCAACTTAAAACTTCACCCCATATGATTAAACAAATTATGCAATAATACATAATAGCTACTGTTAAGAACAAACTCATGTCAGCTTCAGTTTATACTGTCCAGTGGCCTGAAATTTGCCTAGAACTGGATTTGGAGGAAAGAGAATATAGTATACAGAATACATGTATTGAAAACTCTTATAAACCGCCAGCTTTTGACAACTACCTGAAAATGTACCTGCATTCACATAAAGAAGCCATGTTGACCAGTTTCAGTAAGTATTGGCAAAATCCACAAGATTTAGTGCCTTCAATGCCCTGTAAATGGCAATATTTATTATTCTGTAGCAATTTTTTATGCATAATTGCATTAGTTATTACAAATGTAGTGGAGTAAAGAATGCATATACTGTATGAAAAGATAGTCGAATAGAGAGTTAAAGTTGCTTATATCTTTGATACTACAAAGTATCGGTTAAACGTGCTGGCTTCTCAAACTAAATATGGTCAACTTGTCAAAAAATTAGTTGAACGTATGACGTAGTATTTCTGTGCTCGATCCCTTCCGCCAGGGTTCGTACAGGTTTTGGAAAGTTTTTTTCGAACAGGGTTCGTTATTGGACACTGCAAACCGCCTATGTGTAATCCAGCAAGCAAAAGAGCATGTCACGGGTCAACCAGCCAACGTGAGAAAGAGAACACCCATTACTGCTGCTTCAACTGGCTGACGGAAGTTTAGCTGTTTGTTTGTTAACTGCTTTTGGGTAATGAATGTTCATAAATAAACGGTGGATATAATGCTGGATTTGGAGATAATTTGAAACTGATAGATGTTGGAGTCCCAGTGCTTAAAAATTGCGGACATAAGCCGCACGTGGTAAGTCAAACTAAGTCATATGTCTGTGTTTTGTTGGCAATCGGGTTATAGGTGCATTATGTAAACAAAATAAACTTACAGTTAATTAATGCAATGATGTGTTGTGTGCTGGTGCTGTAGTTCTGCCCCCCCGCACGCCTCCAGGGGCTCTTATTTTTTTCAGGAAATAATCGTAAAGCTGTAACTGTCTTATATAAATTTGATCAAACTAAATACTCTTCGAAGATACAAAGGATGCAATACTACTGCTACTCAAGATTAATACGATTGGCAAAAACTGTGTGTCCTATATCTCATATTTAAGTACAGTTACTTATTACATTTACTCAATGGTTTAAAGTATTGGTTTAATTTCCAGCTGCATAATGTATGGAATACTGAACACTGGTATCCTAAACATCTCCAGAACAGATGAAACACTGTTGAGATGGATGAGATCAAGATGTTGCTTATATGGTGTCTATTTTCGGAGCATAATCTTACTTTCTTTTTGTTGGCTTCAAGGTATTAAGAAAACATTTAATGAATCAAAAAAATTGTGATGTAGCATTATTCGTTGCAATCAATTTAACGTGTCAAAAGGTGTGGTAAATTCAAACCTGAAAGAGTTTAATAATACAGAAAATAAAGAAAATGAAATACATTCATAGCTTTTAGTGAAAATGTTTGTGAGCACTGGCAAAGTTTATTTTATGACGTTCCCCAGTGGAATTGGTTGAATAAACATAGCTCAACAACTTAAGAGAAATATATCATTTAAAATGTATTTATTCAGCACAATGCTGAAAAAGTTTTTCCATGTTTAGGTGGCAAATACAAAACAATTAGAGAGGTTTCGCTTTATGCTCTTAAAAAACACCTAGTAAACAATATATTTTTATAATTTAAATTGATAAAAGCAATTCAACAATATGAATAGTGAAGAAACAGCCCACCGAACAATAATTAACACCCTTCAACCCATTTACTTTGTGTAAAATGGAAAGAACAAAAACAAGAAGTTGGTGATTGACAGCCTTAGTTACAATGACAGCATACTGTAAGTGAGGTAGAAAAAGATGACACACAATCATATACCCAGAGACAGACGGCCAGAGGCCATTAATGTGCTTTTATATTTACTGTTTTAAGGCTACTCATTTTGAACCTTTTAATCAGAGAAAAGAGAGGTTACAAACTCAAATCTTTCAGCAGGCAAGTGCAGATTGTATGGTGTTTATAGCCCCTCTTCTCTTAATGTTTATCTTGACGGCCTTTAAGGTGAAAGGGTGCCGAGACAAACGGGTCACCAGAACTCCCATGGTGAACTGTATCTCTTTTCTCTATGTCTGACACACCCTGATTGAATACATAAGCCTCCGTGGTCACAGGCCCTTCGTAGTGTCTCGAATACTTAGAAAGTTCCTGTGGTCTAAAGGGAAGAGGAGCCACTTGGTCAAGGATGCTCTGGTCAAGGCTAAGAGGATTGGGTTGTGCAAATCCATGATTGCCAACTGGATGTTGGTGAACTTTTCCTTCTTTCTTCCTACCAAAAGGAGCCTGCAGGAAAATATCAGGCTGCTGAGGCTGAGCCAGGCCACAAGGAAAAGGAGCGTTGTCAAAAACATCTCCATCACTATCTGCTCCTTGACCTATCCGAAATGGAGCTTTAGAGAACACATCCACACTCGGATCTGTGTCTGAATGTTGTAACAGATGCTTGGGTGAGTGGTTCAGGTTGTGACCAGAAGCCAAGTTTTGTTGAGTTATCAGAGAGGACTTTGGTATGTCACATGACAATGAATTGGATGAAAATTGGAGGTCTCTTGAAGATGCAGGACTTTGGTCATCTTCCTCATCAGAGTCTTGAAGCAAGGGTCTGGAGCCACTGCAATCCAAACTTGGAGTTTCTTCACCGCTCAACTGTGACAGTTCCCTCTCTTTTTCATCCTCTGCACCATTGTCATCTTCTTCATCACTGGAATGAAGACAGTCCTCACCAATGTTTCCAACCTCATCGTTACAATCCATATTGGCTTCTGCGAAAGAGACCACACAAGAAAATGGGTCACTACATGTACATTAAATCAGTGTGATTTCATAAAAGGGTCAGTCAGTGAATTTGATGAAAAGCCAGCATATTATCACTCTATTAACATGATGGAAAACCAAAGGGAATTGCTGGAACAGTGTAGACCAACCTGTAGACTAACAGCATTCAACTGATGTTTGTTTTTATAATGGTCAATGCTGATATCTACAAAGTAGATAGCAAATGTGTCTCAAAAAATGAATGTCAAATTTTTTTTGACAAAGTTTATAGATTTTACAATAGTGTAGTTATTAACTGTTGACAAATACTGAACAATAATCAGTCAGGAGGATATCAGCTTGTTAAGTGTTCCGCCAATTAAAAAAAAGCTACTTTTCACTCGTGTCATGCTGTAAAACTACATTCAAAACAACATTAATCTGAATACCAAAATTTTAAATGACCGGACAGCAATTCATTTATTTTTAAAAAGTAGGTGAAATTATTTGAGCTTGGAGACTGTAGTGTACACAAAGAGTTTATAAAAGTTTAGCTTAAATGCGTGATATGAATAAATATTGCTCATAAACGGCTGAAATTGTATTTCCTAGGTCACGACTTAACAAGCAGATATCGGACTGATGCTAACAGAACATTTTATAAGAAGGTATGTTTTGTGATGTGTCTTATACATTGACATTTAGTCATTTAGCAGACGCTTTTATCCAAAGCGACTTACAAAGAGTTAGGGAGCAACAAGCGATATGTCATACAGATTGTGCCTCCAAGAGTGTGCTTAAAAATGTCTAAATAAATTAAATGGGCAAAAATCTTTATTGCAAAGGATGGTACACAGAACATTAACACAAGGGCGACTGTACAATGTGAACAGCACATTCTACCACAGTAAAACCCACAAAACTATTGAGATATACCACACACATCTACCACTGACAAACAACAGCCTTGTTTCCACAAACCACCACTATTAACCTTTTAATAACCACAGTGTATTTCATAAAAAATTTAATGAAAACACCAGCAAGCTGTCTATGAGGTGTAAGGAGAATTTCCTGAAACCTGCCGACAACCTCCAGCCAAAATATTTCACCACAAAATCAAATGAAGTGAGAAAATCAAATTGGCAGATTTTGCATCGTGAAAATTAAGAGCACCCTTTCTCAACTGTAATGTGACGGAGGAAATAATTTCAGCTATAAAGGTATTTATACATAATTATAGCAAAATAGCGCTTTCATACCACCATCATGAAGAAGAAACGATTTTGTTCTCTGATTTTGGGGTGAAATGTGACTAGAACATGTTTTGTTTTCTTTTTAAATCAGCTATTCAAAGATATTTTTGTACTTGCAAATAGTTTAAGCGGAGATGGCACAGCGCAACATTAGTGTGCTTAGCAATGCTCTAGTTTAATATGCAATGAGAAAAGAGCCATGGAAACAAGGTGGTCACAGAAAAGACACAAAGAACTAAGATAAAGGCAGAGAGATGACACAAGTCTTACCTTAAAGATGAAGGTAAAGGTCAGCATTAAAGTCAGAATTAATACAGATGTGCACTAAACAAACTCCTTACAGTTAAAAATTAGCAATGACATCCCAATAGACTGGACAGGCTTTCATTGTGCAGATTAAGTATAAATAATTAAATATATAGAGAAATGTGAAAAATGGGATGTAGCTTATAGGTTCACCTCTGCAGGTATTGAATGCATGCTGGTATCACCGAAAAATGGGAAAGCACAAAACAGCACATAAGGGAATAATCCTGTTTAATGGACTGTATCCATGTTTGAAAGGGAAATGTTTTGTTGCTTTAAATGAGTCGTTTTCTTTGTGTTAAGTTATGAAATATGGGTGTTTTTGGACCCGCTTGATAACGAGAAGATGAAGCTCGAGTTTTGTTGCAATTATACAAAAAAGGATACCGACTTATCCTACATTTTTACCGAAGGAACTGCAAATTTACTGCAAGTTTATACAATTTTTTTTTTAAAGTGCTGACATAAATTATTCCATAAAAAATGTGTCTTATATAAGTTGTGGTGTGGCTATATTAACCTGTTTTAATATGTGGGTTCACTGGTTATGAACCCATGACCTTTGCGCAATGGTCCATCAACATACAGTACAGTCACTGTTTCTTTTAATCTTATGTGATTATGATTCAAAATATTGGATTTAATAGAGGATGTAATGTCTAAAAGGATAATCTTACATAGAAATGTCTAGATTAAATTTGTGTTAAGAGTAGCTTTGCATAAATGAATACCTATATAAATATATAAGAAGTTTTCTTGATGATACCGCTAATAATAAACATTATTCAACAGGAAATAAACTTAAATTTATTAATCTTAAAATCTGTTAATTTCAACATTTCTTAAAGAATAAAAATAAAATAAAAATTATAAAAGAGGCAATCGTATTCACGCGAACATCATGAAAGTCTTAGAACTGAAAACACCCTTGTTACTGAGATTACATCTGTTATTGACATCAGGCCCAGCGAACGGCAGGTTCTGGAATCCACCTATCTATGAAGACTTGGTTGAAACCTCCATATATGTGTCAGAATACACATTTCAAATATAGAAATGCCAGGAAAATGAGCCCGCCATTTTGTTGTTTTTTCAAAGTGCTTGGGAGCTTGCACTGCTGTGGCATCTGCCATTGCCAAGCAACCATGAATAAATGGTTTTTCAGCCCCGTTGCGCCAAGAACAAAGAGCGTGTCATACCAAACGGATATGCAGTGACCACCTCTCTCTCTATTTGAGCGCATCTAAATAAAAAAACATCTTGAACAAGGCAAAGATGCAAAATGTAAACTAACCGTAAGTGATAAGTACAGCGCATGGTAATAAAAACATTTGGACCTTTACAGGAAACATCCGGGGCTTCAGCCCCATTAGCCCAACCCTAGCTCCGCCCCCGGTGTGTATGATGTTTTGACAGACATACTTCACCAACAGTTTTCATTTAGATAACACTTTATTAAACCCTGCATCTTTCTGATGGTATATTCAATTTAATTCAAAATACCTTTGACATTGAAGCACCAGAGACAAAAGAAACACCAAGAGACATATAACACAAATGTTGTAAGAAAAAATTATACATTTGTGCTTTACCGTATCAATATACTTTTTCTTACTATATTTATCATGTGAATAAACATATTTTATAAAAATTTACATTCATCCACCAATAAGCCAAATATACCCATAATATGCAGTTCTATTGCGTTATACTTTTTATGTATTTAAAGGGGCCAAATTCCAATACATTACTGAACAAGAACAATGAAACAGACAATACAATATTGACGCAAATATAGTGGCCCCAAAATGTATTTGGACCCTCCGGGCACCAACGTCAACTTAATGTTGAATGTCACTGCATTCATCAATCAGTATCATTCTTCAAACAAATGATGCCAGACCTCTCTGAAACATGTTGAACTTTTTGAGCCATTTTTTCACAATAACTTTAAACCACTCTGAGAATTTTTTGTGGATGTATATCTGATCAGACAACCTAGTGTATTATAACCATAAATACAGTTAAATATGTTAACTTTTGACAACAAGGAAGTTATATAAGATATTAATCCTATAGCTGTTTCCAAAATTAACTGTTAAAAACACTTAGTATACAAACAAATAGAATAAAAATTGGACTAGATCAGGCTGTGGTAGGCAGCCAAGTGTTTAAATTAGCTAATGAAATACCAAATAAAAATTGTCTAACTTCAAATCTTTGTTCAACTTTTTCAAATCTGTTATATCTGGAAGAGTTAAAAATCTGGGGACGGATTAACGAAACTGTTCTTAAGATTGTTCTTAAAATGAAATGGAGCAAAATCGTAAGAATGTTCCTAAATGCGATTCTCGAACATTTCTTTAGAAGTTCTCATTCATTTTCTTAAGTATATCATAATTTTTTATAAGAAAAAATGATATGCTCAATGATAACCTTTACCTGCTCGTGAGGTCACTGTATATAAATCCATACAATAAACATTATTTGTGTAACAAGTGATGCCTCGCATTGTCATGTATAATAGCTTGTGATGTGTTAAACAACATTACCGATAGCATTTTAGCTAAAATGTTAACAAGCATTAAGATTTTATATTTATTATATAGTTTGTGACGGTATAATACTTGTGACCCTATTAGTTTCTAGTTGGCCCAGAATAATTGTGAAAAGCTCGTTTTTTTTTATAATTAAAGCTAAAGTAAGGCAGCTATAAGCCTTACCGTTATTATATGTCAAATTTCTGGCTCTTTGCTATACAAGTCAGATGTAAAAACAACCACATACATGCATTACTTAGAGAATTTGGATCTTTTCTAAAATGTGAACTATTGTAAGAATTAAGAAAAAATATGGCGTTTGAGGATAATTTTCTTCTTCAGGATGCTTTGTGAATCCAGCCCCTGCACTTTTATCATTAGGTCCGTTAACTTAGAAAGTGAGGTGTTCCCAAGTTATTCAAGTTATTAATTTAAGTAATCAAGTATCATCTGCATAACAAAAACTAATGCTAACATCTTCCAGAAGGAGCACATATACAGAGATAAGTGGAGGAGTCTACTTCGCTTGTGATTTACATGGCAATGGGAATGATTGGACAGATACTATATGACATAATCTACAGCAATGCTGATGGTAACCCCGTACCACTAATGACAAAAAAGTTTGAAAGCATACAGCCATTATCGATATAGCCAAAAGCAGCACCAACATCCAATAATGCTCCAATAACAAAGAGACATGATTCTGCATTTCTACCTTACAGTATAATAACATTCAATCAAAATGAAAACCAAATTTGCCAAGTCTGCTTCTTCTAAAAGTGTACAAACACTTAAAACGGTGTAAAATTTTGCTTTTGAAGCTGCATGTCTAACTTAATATCAAACCAAGTGGCATGCATTGACAATCATATCTAAAATATCAATATAATATTTTGGTCCACTGTTGGTTATGGTTGCAACAAGCAACAGAAAAAGAAGCAGAACGAGTAAATTAACAAAATGAAGGAGGAACAGACAGATTGATAAACAAACTAATCATGAGACAACACAGAGGAATGAAATCCAAGTATCTTAAAAGCATAGAAGAGAGGGATTTAGTGAATGCTGCAAATAAGGCAAGTGTTTCTATAATAGAACCTCCTTTTTATAGTGTAATAATAGTGTTTGCACTGATATGTTTAAAATTCATAGCTATTTTTGCAGGATATGCTGACTTTTAAAGGACAGCCCAAAATGCAATCAATGCAGAAAGGGAAATGTTTAAGACCACCAGCAAAAATTATTTGCTTAGTTTAACACGGTTTGCATTATTTGAAAACACTGATGTCAATGGCAATAGCCTGTTGCAAGACAGACAAAAAGGGTTTCCAAAAGTGTTGCTCTCTCATGCGTCCACAGCTATACCTACAACATGCACTCTGACAAAGGCATCTGCTGAAAAACTAAATTATGAGGAGTTAAATCAAAATGTGAACATACAGAAAATAAAACTCCCTATATTCCTTCGGTTTCTCTAACTAACCCTGCTCTATTTTTCCATTCCCTTGTGAACACTTGGTCAGAGCTTTCTAGTGTATTAATGTCCAGGCCCTTCAAATTCAACAGGATTTTGAGTGGCTGTCAATGTTTATCATTCAACAGCTAAATAAAAAAGGCTCAGGAAGTGATTTGAACAATACTGTTCCTCTGTATTTATCATTGTGGAGTGGACTCTGCCATCCTCTTAAATTTAGATTGATTTTAAAAACGAATTAACGATATAGTTGGCATATTGTCCTTGGTGTGTATTGCCCTTAAAGAGATATTCCACTCAAAAATAAAAATTCTGTCATGAATTACTGAACCTCAAGAAGTATTAAACCTATATAGGCTAAGTTATATATTTCGAAGAATTACATGCAACTGAGATTTCTAGGGTAGTAAAAATTTCAGTCCAAGGTGCCCGAGAATAGTTTGTTTTCCTAAATTCTTTAAAAAATATATATTTTGTGTTTAACAGAACAATTTTTTTTTATTTGAATTTAATAGTTTTTACAATATTTTTTTCTACTATGGTAGTCAATGGTGCCCCAGAAATCTCAGTTGCTAACATTCCTCCAAATATGTTTCTTTGTGTTCAACCGAAAAAATATATGTATGCAGTTTTGGAACAACTTGAAGATTAGAAATTCATGACAAAAATTTCAGTTTATGGGTGGACTATCTCTATAAGTGCTTTATATGCTAAAAAGTATTTAACTAAATGAAAGAAGGATTTTTTGCTGATGTAACCAAAGCGAAAACAAATTGGATGGTAAAAATATCAACCATTTAAAGTATACTCATGATACAATTAACTGTTTATGGCTAAAATAAATGTCCTGCCATCCTTAATTGCATGCTAAATATTTGATTTTGATTGGAATTATGTAACAATAAGGAAGTTAACTGTTGTTGTATAAGCAAATTTTTTTTAATTTATAGTGAAATGTACTACTCCATGTTTTTCCATTCTGGACAATAAAGGATTTATCAATGATGAATCATAAGTCATGAGAATGTTTATGGATCAGCAGAAGAGACAACAAAAATGTAAATGTTTGTAAAAACGGAATGAATATGAAAGTATGCCTAGGGTCAGGTGTATGGACAAGGCTTGGGAGTTGGAATACTCAAGATCACTGACATGTCTAAAACTCTCACTGCATGCCCCCTCCCACAAATACATCTTCCCTTTCTATCATCTGCCTCGCTCTGTTTCCTCTATAAGTCGATGAGTTGGTCCACCAGCAGAAGGGAGCGTGCCAACTTGGGCAGACTGGTCTCAGAACTGCCACTGTTGCTGTGAGAATGACCACCTAGAACATGTCAGAAAAGAAGGAAGAGAATGTGTCAGAGAGACGAGAGGCGAGGAGTGAATCATGTCCCAAAGAATGTAGATGAAGGTGAGTGGAAGAGGGCAGCAGAGGGTGAGAGAAGAAAAAAAAATATGGATGAATAGCAGGAAACAGAGGAATAAAGTAGATAAAACAGCACTGAAGTAAAGATTACATGTGTGAGTGGCTATATACTATAAATTTGACAAATAAATCAAAAGGAAAAGTCCGAAAGAATAAAACAAAATTCTTGAGCAAGAATCCCTGAAATATGTTACAGTCAAGGTGAAATTAATGTTGACCCATGTTAATAGAATTGCATGAATGTTATTCCTTAAAATAAGAATAACTTTGTCATCGATTATCAATATTTGGCCTGCTTCTGAAACAACTCTACTCTAACCACAAAACCAATCAATTAATCAAGACCTACCCTACAGAAAAAAATACCTTGCAAGTGTAACTTCATCTTGATTTCAAAAAGCTATAAGGCCCAAAATATTCATTCAATCTGAGACATTGGTCAATTTTTGTCAGTCTCATTGTTTTTAGAAAAAAGGGGATTCATTCTTCAACTCCACATTCAACAATATCCGCAAAAAATATGTCAGGAATATGCTGCTCAGTATACAACCATATGGCGACATTGGTTTTGCAGGATGAATTACAATTATCAAGTAATGCCAAAAACTTTTGCTGTTTACCTCACTTTCTTACCTTTGCTGGAGGTTTTGGAGATAATTACTGGTATTGGGTCAAACTGGTTATCAATGCTTTGGTCACCAGTCTCAGAGGACTGGACGCTGGAGAAAGTGTGAACAAGACCAGAGACTGCAGGAGGGTGTTAGTGGCACAGCAGACCAGCGGAGAGAAATGAAGAAAGAAAGAAATTAGGAAAAGAAAAAGAGACAGCGAGAAATACAGAAGTGGGTTGAGAGAGAAGTAACAGAACTGTTGGAGAAGATTTGACTGGCAAAATGCTTGCACGCTTGTAAAAAAATCATGTTGGTCTTTGACTTGTCCAGTTGAACTTTGATCTCTTTAATAAAAAATAAGGCAAGACCAGCATGCAGGCAAACAAAACCCCACAACGATACTTCAGGCGTACACCTATCTTACCATGATGGGACGGTCCACTGCACAGAGCAGCAGGGGTAAACAGGTCCATGGACTGGGTAAGGAGAGACGAGGGTGATGAAGCCAGTATTTGAGCCCCAGTGGAGGGGTGGGAGAGAAGGCCATCCAAAAGATAATCTCCAGATACCAAAGATTCTAGAGGACATATATCAAGTATGGTGATAAAAAATTAAAGAAAACAGGGGTGAGAGAAAAGAAAACAGACTGGTGACTGGAGTGAAGGTGAAAAAAAATAAGTTTTAAGAGGCCATCCACACAGAGACGCGTTTGGCTGTATACGTAAAGGACGAATCGCCTGTTTTGGGATCTTGAACTGTGCATTTTTTAAACCAGGTCCAAGAGCGGCCCAATCTGAAAATGCCACCGTTCCGTTTTCGTGTGTACAGTCAATCTATATATTAAAAAAAACTATGATGTCATCACCCCAGCAGGCATGCTCCAAGTAGGGATGGGGAGTCGACTCCAAAAGAGTCTTTTCCTCGACTCTTAATGTCCCTAAAGACGGATTCTACTCCAAGACTCTCGTCGACTCCTTTTCTACTCCGTAATTTTTTATGTTTACAGTCAAGCTTTTATTTCTCTGAACAACTGTTAAGACTTTGTAATTATATAAATGAAAGGGTCGCACTATGCTTAAATGTGAGTCTGTGCGCATAACTGGACAAAAATCAAAATCAAGTTTGAGGAAACAAATTATAAAGCATTTCATCCAGCTTAAAAGTGTAAAAAATCAGAAATCATATATTAAGTTCTTGTTGGTGAGATATTATAACAGCATATGTTGTTGATTTTAAAGGGGTAATATGACACGGGTAAAACGAATATTATCGTTTGTTTTAGATGTAATGCAATGTCTACACAAGATTTAAGGGTTAAAAAAGTTGTATTTTCCACATACCGTGCATGTTTGTTTCTCCCCTTTGTCCCGCCTCTCTGAAACATGCCGATTTTTTACAAAGCTCATCTCTCTGAAAAGCAAGGTGTGCTAATCATAGCCAATAAACCAGTGCGTAATGATTGGTAGAATACTGCAAGCGTGTGACGTAAATGTAAAGCCTTTTACCATATCTGGAACATCAGGTCCAGCAATTGTACTGACAGGTACGCCCACCTTACTTGCGTATAGATTTGGGCGGTCTTAGTCAAATCATACCACAAACTGACGAGATTTGTGGGGCTGTGGTTACACAAAGCGTTTCAGGCAGGTCTGGGTGAGCATTCGCTTTTAGATGGAATACATCTTCTGCTCCGACACTTCAATCTTTTCAATTTTAAAACTTATCACACACCAATGACGAGAAAAACACATTCGCGCCATGGTTTTAACCTTCAATCTTCATCAAAGAATAGATTTCTTAAAAATGTGACCTTTAAAAGCTAGTGGCATTTCCGTTTGTACGTTAATATTTGGACACATTTCGGGATTTATGAAGATAAGATAAAGGAGCACATCAGTGGACAGAAAATGACACACAGGCTCAGTGTGATTCAGGACTGTTTGTGATTGCGCTTTTCACTTTTGACGGAGACCATGCGCAAGCTGCTCGTATCACTCGGCACGAGGCTTCTCGTATCACTTATGCTGACTACACCCAGATCTACATCTCGTGTCACCCAGAAGATACCACTGTAACAGCTTGCATTACAGACTGCCTAGAAGACATCTCAGCTTGGATGAAGGAGCATCACCTCCAGCTGAACCCTGCCAAGACAGAACTATTTGTCTTTCCAGCACACCATACTGTGCAACACCATCTCATCATACAACTTGGCAATACCACAATCACTCCTTACAAAACAGCCAGGAACCTCGGAGTCATATTTGATGAACAGCTGTCCTTCAATGATCACATTGCCAAGACAACGCTGTCATGCCGATATGTCTTACTCAACATTATATATGTTAGACCCTATCTCACTGAGCTTATGGCACAACTGCTTGTCCAGGCCCTGGTAATCTCAAGGTCGGACTACTGCAATACTCTCCTAGCAGGTCATCCTGCAAAGGCTATCAAACCATTCCAGCTGGTTCAGAACCCAGCAGCACGCCTTGTCTTCCAAGAGCCCAAAAGGGCTCATGTGACACCCCTTTTCATCTCTTTCCACTGGCTACCAGTTGAAGCCCGTATCAGATTCAAGTCACTAATGCTGGACTGTCGCTGGATCTGCACCGCCATACTTTCACAACCTCCTACACTCCTACACCCCATCAAGAACCCTGCGTTCAGCAAACGAGTGGCGTCTTGTATTGCCTTCTCTAAGGGCAGTAAATTGCTTTCCCGCTCATTCTCCTTCATTTGCTTTCCCGCACATTCTCCTTCTCCAACTCCTTCCTGGGGGAACACACTTCCTAACTCGGTCCAGTCAACCCCATGCCTCACAAAATTCATAAAACTGCTTAAAACACAACTGTTCTGTGAATACTTGACAGATAGATTAAAGGGAAAAAAACGTACCCGCTCTCATTCTCTCAGCGGGTAGTGATTTAGCTTTAGTTGAAACAAGTAACTTTGTTTTAGCACCTATTATATTATTGCTCCTGTATGACATATCCCTTATTGCTCCCTGAACACTTTGCAAGTCGCTTTGGATAAAAGCGTCCGCTTAATGACTAAACGTAAATGTAAATCTCTTCCTCCAGTGACTCCCATAGTATTTATTTTCCCTATCATTTGAGTAAGTGGGGGATGAGATCTGTTTGGTTATTCTTTCAAATATCTTTTTTTATGTTAAGCTGATTTTTTTTATTAATACAGGTTTGGCACAATCTGAGGTTGAGTAATTGTTTTAGGTTAACTATCACTTTAATATGTCCATTTATATCTCTTAAGCAATGAAAACAACGTAATTTGCATGGTGTCACCTCCCCATGGGCCTTTTGGAGGGCGATTTATCCCGTTTGGAAAGCACCGATAGACATGATTGATCAGTGAATGATCTCTCAGTAACTGATGAAGGTGTTTTGAATGCTCCCATGAAATGTGGCAGAAGCGCATTTTAAGCCCGTTTACATGAACAGACCCAGTGCCGCTCTGCGTTTTGGTTTCTTTGTAGTGATTGTGTAACATATATAAACTTTTGTATTAGCAAGTGATGCTGAGTTTGTGACTTGGCTACGGTTATGCATTTAGGAATAATTCTAGACCTCAAAATTTTAGGGATATTTAGAAAAAAGTTGTATTTGATCTTTTCATTCTGTTACAAATATGTTCCATTTTATTTTATTGTTTTAAGTGTGTTAAAAGTGTTATAAAAATCGATTTTTTCCCAGAATTTTCAGTTCAGTGTATCATTATTCTTTTACTTAACTGCCAATTAAAAAGGCTGAAAGAGAAAGAGGTTGAAGTATTTGTATTATTAATTAAAAAAATGACATACAACTAGTTCTTTCGACACAGAGTAAGTTTCTTCCCCCAAAAGTTTTTCATATAACTTTATCACTAAAAACAAAACGAATATATTGTTGATACGATAATAGCGGTTTCAGTGCTTTAATTTTTTTGCTATACAGCTGCTATGTTGTTCTGGGAAGTTGCTTATACTGACAGTGGGTCAAACAACCCCTCTAAAGGCTTTATGATGCTCTATTCGTTATTCTTTATATGAGTGCAGTCAATCTTTCAAATAAGTATAAAGCGTTTTTTATTCTCGCACAACTTTCCTAAACAAGCAGCATGATTGGAGGAATCATTCATGCAAGGAGGATGAGACACAAGCAAAAGCCTAATGCAAATAAAAGTGCATGGGATGCTTGCCATACTAAGCACCACTAATATTTGAAATGACAGCTTTTCCATAAAAACAAATAATCAACAAAATATATATTTATCAATCCATTATGGCAAGGCCCCAGGAAGCTAGATGGAGAATAATGGACTTTCACACAAATCCAGTTATACGGAAAAAGGTTCAGTTGACACAGTCTTTTTATAGTCTTAAAGAAGTATACATGTAAAGCTGGTAAGGACAAATGTGTCAATATGCCCCTGGTTCATTTCTTTGCTACCAATATACACTATTGTGTTGTTATCAGTTGACCAAACCCAAACGCACGTTCTACTTAAAAAGATGACAAGTACAGTAATATAATTCCTAATGATGACAGATGATTATTGTCCATGTTTTCTTCTGCAGGCAAAATTACTGCTTATAAGTGAAGCTAGAATTTTGCTTCTTTACATGGTATACAGCCAGTAAAATCTAAAGACGTGTATTGATTGTATGTATACGTTTATGTAATTAGTGAAAATTTAGAACCAGATTTAAATATTAGTGAAGTCCTTTCACCGCCATGGGCGTATGTGGGGCTACTTGTTTGATATGTATGCTTGTTTACCAGTTAATTATGGAGTCCTTATGAAGTCAGTAGCATTTTGGTTATAATACAATATAGAAGTTTAGAATATTACTTAATAATTTACATTGTTTTATCCACCTGTTTGCATCCTACATCAATATTTTGTGCAATCACATTAGTGGCCACAGTAATATCCAGGGTGGGTGATGTGTAAATAACAGGAAACACCAAAATGATTTTGTTATTTGTTGATGTAGCAATATTTTTCAATCTTACTCCTGTGCCTTTCCTCAGTAATCGTGCTCATTTTGTGTGTTGTGTGTGTGGAGCTCATGACTCTCCCAAAACAACCTCCAGCATAGCCAGAAACGTTCCCAATTTAATAAATTGTGAAGACCTCAATTTTCCAAAGCTGGACATAACTTTTGGTCACTACTGTTTATTCTTAGGTCAGAGAAATGAATCTTGGAAGTTGTCCTAATGCCATGAAAACTTCTTTTAGATTTCACTGGTGAGAAAAACTATTTTTCCCCAAAATTGTGAAATGGTCAAACAGTTCAACCAAACAAATATCTACTGTATAGAGTATTTTGGAATAAAATATCACAAGACCATACACAAAACAATAAGTATATTCTCTCCTCACCCTAATACAAAGTAAGGGAGATCATGGTACAGAGACCATTTTATCCAGAACCCTTTGCACTTTTGGCTAGGCTTATAGTGTTGCGTGGTACTTCACAATGTCAGCATTTCAGCACATAGCTGCTATATGATAAAGAGTTGGATGGTATTTAGAGAACTGCTGACCTGTTATTTTGGCGCATCCAGGATCAGTCAGTAGAGAATCCAGACCAGGAATTAGAGAATCCACAACAGCTGCAGGAAAACAAATAATATACATTGTTTTTGTATATATATATATACACACACAGTACTGTGAAGAAGTCTTAGGCATGTTTCATTTACATTTATGCATTTGGCAGATGCTTTTATCCAAAGCGACCTACATTGCATTATCCTATATATTTACACTTAGCTATGTGCAATTCCCTGGGATCGAACCCACAACCTTGCATTGTTAACGCAATGCTCTTACCACTGAGCTACAGGAAAGCTCAGGCATTCAGCTTCATTTTTTTATCATTGATATTTTACCTTTTTTATTTAAGCAAGGAGTCCTTAAGGGCAAATGGCAAATGGGTCACTTTTACCTCCAACAACAGATGGTATCTAGACATAAAGTCAGTCGGATAACATTTAGAGACAGCAACCCCGGTTCCCTGAGATAACCAGAACAAGCATTTCGTTTAGCACAACGCTATGGGAAAACTCCTGTTTTATCCGAGACTGAAGCCTTTTGGTTTACGTCTGTGAAAATCACAGACCTATTGCGTTTGGGCCCGCCATTTTGGGCGGCACCGCTAGCCTATATAAGTCCGATCTGCCCTTGTAGGGCAGGCATGTCCAGACTGTAATATCTGGTGAAGTTGGACGACGGGGACAACCAGCCGCTTTGCAAATGTCCAAAAAGATATCCACATAGACCCTGCCTAGGAGGAAGCCTACCTCTCATAGAGTGGGCTTTCACCCCTAACAGACGCAGCAAATTCAGGGATTCGTAAGCCGCAGTGACGACATCTACAATCCATCTGGATGATTGCTGCTTCGATATTGGCAAACCAAGTGTGCGTTCCACGAAGCTTACAAACTGCTGTTCTGATTTTCTGACAGAATGTGAACTTTCACGGCTTAAGTGGTCTTGTTCCTTGTTTTGTACCAGCCGATGAAGATTACCTATTTTTTTGAGTATACGCTCGCTGTAGAAGGGGCTCTAGGATATAGGGCTCGAATATAGTTGTTAAAACTACTCTCCTGAGAGGGCCCGTCAAGAGGCCATACATGCAGGTCCCACAGCTCAGGGCGGAGATGCCAGATCATTCGCCTGTGTCTGGGAGCAGGTCTTGCCTCACCAGAATCCGCCACGGTGTTGTGTACAGCATCTGGATCAATTCGGGGAACCACGGCTGGTTCGGCCAGCAAGGGCCAATGAATATTACTGCGCATTTGTCCTCCCGAATACTGCTCACGACCTGTGGCAGAAGGGCTATGAGGTAAAAGCATAAAGACTGCGGGAAAGTCAGGTCTGGGCTAGGGCGTCGTTCTGCCTCGAGAGTAGCAACGGGCAGTGAGCATTATCTAGTGTCTCCATTCCCCAGGCTGCGGGCTGCTGCAAGGTAGTATATCCCCCCTGTGTTCTCTGTTCCCGGGACTTGCGTAGCTCTGACCGAGCGGACATTCCGCTGAGCCCAAAAAAGAAAGGAAATCGGCAATCATCAACACGCTTAGCGTGTGAACTGACAGATAACCCAAAACCTATAGCATTTGCACTGTTTCCAGCGCCCAGCATGGTATCTTCGGGGGTGGTCTGGCCTTGGCAAGACTTAACCCCTTTCTCCATGGGTTTGGTATTCGGATTCGACTCAGGGGTTGACCATCAGCCCTGTACCTCTTGCCCTGGGAAGACTGGTATGCGTATATATTAGTGGTGGGCATAGATTCATTTTTTTAATATAGATTAATCTCACTGTAATCTTGGAATTAATCTAGATTAAAATGGCTAATTTGAATTCTGCCAAATTAAAAATTACATAACGTAGCCTACTTAAAGCGAAGGAGTGAATTTATCAGCTGGCATCGATGAAGTGTACAGTAACGCCGAGGTAGCTAGCTTGGCTGATAGAGCTGTGCTGACGGGCTTGCCTTGGTTGCAGTCAAACATAGTAGTTTGACGACGACTTTTCTCCTGCACTACATCAGTGCTTGGTCCGTCATCCTCCGTAATAGCTAAGGGATGCTTTGCGTTTAGGTGGTACTTGAGACTGGAAGAACTCCTATAGTAAAACAATTCCGCATTGCACAAGGTGCAAACAACCTTATTCTTTTTGAGGTTTCCATTGGGAAGCTTCTTAAAAATAAATTTTTGGTGGGCCGTTATCGGCGCTAATGTGCTGCGTTAACGTGAGACTCTTAACGCTCGATAAAAAAAATGTTGGCGTTAATCTATTCTCAAAGTTGGGTTGGAAGCTGGGTCTATACTACGCAAGCTATGATGACTTTCACCTTGATATTTTAGCGCGAATGTGTACATATCTTAATTGCACTGTAGGGGGCGAGAACGAGATTTTTCAACTTGCGTGATTCGCGTCATTCTCAACTCAACTCAACTCAACTTTATTTATATAGCGCTATTTACAATTTTCATTGTTACAAAGCAGCTGTACATGAGACACATTGAATACAAGTAAAAAAACTAAAGGCATATACCTGTAAAAACAAGAAAAAGGTGAAGACAACAAAGACAGACATACAAATGCTCCACACACACAATATGCAAACATACATACACACACACATTGACATAGACGCACACACACACAGTGAAAGCACACATTGGCGATAAAGGAGAGAGAACCACAGGTCAAATATTAAACGGACTATAAATTCTTATGTGCAATATTAATTATGTCTAATTTCTGAATTCTAAAGCAGCCCCCCCGGCCAGGCAGATAGTGCAAAACAATATGCAAACGGTGGTGAGGAACCCAAAACTCCCATCGAGAAAAAAAAACTCAGGAGAACCCAGGCCCAACCAGGGGATTCCAGTTCCCCTCTGGCAAAAGCTGCTGCCTCTGCACAAGCTCAACAGTGCTTGCACAACAAGGCTAAATAAAAATAAAAAATGATAGATTTAAGATTATCATTAACAATCTAATAACATTTGAAATGTTGTAGGAAAATCAAAGTTGTGGCGTCCTTTATCCAGCTCTATCCTCTTAGCTCTTGTCAGGTCACCGCTTCCCATTCTCAGCTCTGCCATCAGGTCTGGGCATGAACTGCATCCTGCGGTAACCTTGGAACAAAGAGACAAGACTGGCTGAGAGTAGAGTACTGTTCTGCACTCTTTGATGCAACAAGTACATCATTTGTTGTTGGATGTGTTCCTGGTTCCTGTTGATCTAAATAATGCAGCCTAAATCCTCTGAGGATTAAGATCATGGAGGTGTAGTGTATGCAAGATTAAAAAGATGAGTCTTTAGTCTAGATTTAAACTGACAGAGTGTGTCTGCCTCCCGGACCGTGCAGGGAAGAATATTCCAAAGTTTAGGCGCTAGATAAGAAAAGGATCTACCACTTGCACTTGATTTTGAAATTCTAGGTATTACCAACTGACAGGACGCCTGAGAGCGTAATGTACGTTGAGGTCTGTAATACAATAGAAGTTCATTCAAATACTGCGGCGCTAGACCATGTAGGGCTTTATAGGTAATAAGCAAGATCTTAAAGTTAATGCGATGCTTTATAGGTAACCAGTGCAAGGTTGACAGAACCGGGGTTATATGCTCATACTTTTTTGTACGTGTAAGAACTCGAGCTGCCGCGTTTTGAACAAGTTGCAGTTTTTGTAATAGGCCTGCAGGGCATCCACCTAGAAGTGCATTACAGTAATCTAGTCTTGATGTCATGAATGCATGAATTAATTTCTCTGCATCTGACAGTGACAGCATATGACGTAGTTTAGATATATTCTTAAGATGGAAAAATGCAATTTTACAGGTGTTGGCGACATGGCTTTCAAATGACAGAGTACTATCGAATACAACGCCAAGATTCTTAGCTGATGACGAGGATTTTATGGAGCATCCATCAATCGTTAGGCGGTATTCTTGGTTGTTACGTATAGCGGTTTTCGGTCCAGTAAGTAACACTTCTGTTTTGTCCGAGTTTAGTATTAAAAAATTGTTACTCATCCACATTTTTAAGTCAACTATGCAATCCTTTATTCGATGAAACTGCTGGGTTTCATGAGGCTTAGAGGAAATATAAAGTTGAGTATCATCAGCATAACAGTGAAAGCTAATTCCGTGTCGCTTTATTATATCTCCTAGAGGTAGCATGTATAATGCGAAGAGCAGAGGCCCCAAAACTGAGCCCTGTGGTACACCGTACTGGACTTGTGATTTGCGGGACACCTCATTGTTTATTGCTACAAATTGAAAACGGTCAGATAAATAAGACTTAAACCATTTCAATGCTATTCCGTTAATGCCGACGTAATTTTCGAGTCTATGTAGAAGTATGCTGTGGTTAATGGTGTCAAATGCAGCACTGAGGTCTAGCAGCACCAATAACGAAATACAGCCACGGTCAGACGCTAAAAGCAGATCATTTGTAACTCTGATCAAAGCAGCCTCTGTACTGTGACATGCTCGAAATCCAGACTGGAATTCATCATTAATGTCATTCCTTTGGAGGAAGGAGCATAATTGAGTTGAAACTACTTTTTCCAGAACTTTAGATATAAATGGTAAATTCGATATAGGCCTGTAATTCCCTAGTTCTTTAGGGTCGAGTTTTTTTAAAAGAGGCCTTATAACAGCCACCTTAAATGCTTTAGGCATATGTCCTAATGTCAGAGATGAGTTAATAATACTAAGAAGAGGATCTATAATTTCTGGGAGCATTTCTTTCAGTAGTTTTGTAGGTATAGGGTCTAGCATGCATGTTGTTGATTTAGATGATCTAATGATTTTAGACAGTTCATCGTGATCTACTCTAGAAAATAATTGCAATTTCTCCTTTGGGGTGCTGTAGTTAGTTTGTTCAGCGGGTTTCACTACAGGTTGCATTGTTATAATTTTTTCTCTTATATCTTGGATTTTACTAGTGAAGTAAATTCGAGCTGCCTAATCATCTCATAACCAGGGTTTCATTCGCGCGATTCGCGCCACAAGTAGGTTACCCGCCTCTTTGCATTGACTTAACTTGTAAATCACTCGCGCTTGACGCGCCATTTGCGTTCTGTCTGAACACAACATAACGTTACTGTGAAATTACAACATCAAACATGACGTGCTAACGTGGATGCAGCCATGAAGCCGCCGGGTTTGCTTCAGGGAAAATTTATTTTTAAGAAGCTTCCCAATGGAAACCTCGACAAGGACTAAGGACAAGACTTAGGCACCTTGTTCAATTTGGAATTGGTTTACTGTACGGAATTGGTTTACATTGAGTTGGTTTAAAAAAAAAAAAAAACTTTCTCTCAACAGGTAGTGGTCTAGCTTTAGTTGAAACCAGTAACTTTGTATTGGCACCTAATGTATTATGGCTCCTGTATGACATATCGCTTGTTGCTCCCTAACTCTTTGTAAGTTGCTTTGGATAAAAGCGTCTGCTAAATGACTAAATGTAAATGTACTGTAGGAGCTCTTCCAGTCTCAAGTACCACCTGAACGCATAGCATCCCTTAGCTAATGCGGAAGTAAACAAAAGTACATCTTGTTGAACATAATTTAATTTTCATTGCAAATTATCATAGTAGAACAGCTTTCTCAAGCAGTTTGTGATGCATTTTGGAAACAGGAGATGATCCCCTGGTCTAATGCGCCACCTGGCTTGAGAAACCCGTTCTCAAAGACTTACTTTAGTCATTATTTGGGTAGCACACATATTCTGAATGCCTTTGGCAGAATTCAAATGAGCCATTTTAATCTAGATTAATCTGCCCACCACTAATATATATATATAAATATACAGTGAGGAAAATAAGTATTTGAACACCCTGCTATTTTGCATGTTCTGCCTGTCCACTGTGAGAGACATAATCTAAAAAAAATACAGAAATCACAACGTATGATTTTTTTAACTATTTATTTGTATGATACAGCTGATACATTGATAAAATCAATGTTAATATTTGGTACAGTAGCCTTTGTTTGCAATTACAGAGGTCAAACGTTTCCTGTAGTTTTTCACCAGGTTTGCGCACACTGCAGGAGGGATGTTGGCCCACTGCTCCACACAGATCTTCTCTAGATCAGTCAGGTTTCTAGCCTGTCGCTGAGAAACACGGAGTTTGAGCTCCCTCCAAAGATTCTCTATTGGGTTTAGGTCTGGAGACTGGCTAGCCCACGCCAGAACCTTGATATGCTTCTTACAGAGGCACTCCTTGGTTATCCTGGCTGTGTGCTTCGGGTCATTGTCATGTTGAAAGACGCAGCCTCGACCCATCTTCAATGCTCTAACTGAGGGAAGGAGGTTGTTCCCCAAAATCTCGCAATACATGGCCCCGGTCATCCTCTCCTTAATACAGTGCAGTCGCCCTGTCCCATGTGCAGAAAACACCCCCAAAGCATGATGCTACCACCCCCATGCTTCACAGTAGGGATGGTGTTCTTGGGATGGTACTCATCATTCTTCTTCCTCCAAACATGTTTAGACGAATTATGACCAAAAAGTTTTATTTTGGTCTCATCTGACTACATGACTTTCTCCCATGACTCCTCTGGATCATCCAAATTGTCATTGGCAAACCTAAGGAGGGCCTGGACATGTGCTGGTTTAAGCAGGGGAACCTTCCGTGCCATGCATGATTTAAAACCATGACGTCTTAGTGTATTACCAACAGTAACCTTGGAAATGGTGGTCCCAGCTCTTTTCAGGTCATTGACCAGCTCCTCCCGTGTAGTTCTGGGCTGATTTCTCACCTTTCTTAGGATCATTGAGACCCCACGAGGTGAGATCTTGCATGGAGCCCCAGTCCGAGGGAGATTGACAGTCATGTTTAGCTTCTTCCATTTTCTAATGATTCCAAAAGTGGACCTTTTTTCACCAAGCTGCTTGGCAATTTCCCCGTAGCCCTTTCCAGCCTTGTGGAGGTGTACAATTTTGTCTCTAGTGTCTTTGGACAGCTCTTTGGTCTTGGCCATGTTAGTAGTTGGATTCTTACTGATTGTATGGGGTGGACAGGTGTCTTTATGCAGCTAACGATTTAGATTATGTCTCTCACAGCGGACATGCACCTACGATGACAATTTCAGACCCCTCCATGATTTCTAAGTGGGAGAACATGCAAAATAGCAGGGTGTTCAAATACTTATTTTCCTCACTGTATATTATACAGTAAGGGAAACAATTATTTGATCCCCTGCTGATTTTGTAAGTTTGCCTACTTACAAAGAAATTAAGGTTCTATAATTTTTATGGTAGGTTTAGTTTAACTGATAGAAACAGAAAATCATCCAAAAATCCGGGGAAAAATGTGTATAAAGATTATAAATTGATTTGCCTTCTACTCAGTGAAATAAGTAACCAGCAAGAATTCTGGCCCCACAGATTGGTTATGTGCCTGTATGGACCACAGATTTGTCCTGTCACTTTAAGAATGTATTCCTAAATCAGATTGTTATGTATATAAAAGATGCCTACCAACAGAATCTGTATCTTCCATTTCAACCTATCCACCACCATGGTCAAGACCAAATAGGTTTTAAAGGATATCGGGGATAAGATTGTAGACATGCACAAACCTTGAATAGGCTACAGACAGAAGCTTGGTGAGATGAAGACACCTGTTGATGGGATTATTTGGAAATAGAAGTAATATAAAATAATAAACAATTGCCCTTGGTCTATAGCTCACTGCAAGATTTCCCCAAAGGAGTAAAGATGATCATGAGAAAGGTTAAAGATCTGCCTAGAACTACACGGAAGAAGCATGTTAATGATTTCAAGACAGTTAGGACCACAGTTAGCAAACAAACCATTGGCAAAACGCTATGCCACAATAGACTGAAATCCTGAAGCAACAGCAAGGTCCTCCTGCCCAAGAAGGCCCGCCTGGCTCGTCTGAAGTTTGACAATTAACTTCCAAATGATTCAGAAAAGGCTTTGGAGAAAATTCTGTGAGACAAAAATTGACTCCTGTCTTTGAGGGAGAGAAATGTTAACTATGACCCCAAGAACACCATCCCTACAGAGAAGCACAATGTTGGAAACATTATGCTCTAGGCTTTTTTCTCTGCTACGGGTACAGGATGACTTCACCGCATTGAGGGGATTAAGGACGGGCCAGAGTGCCGTAATATCTTGGACGAGAACCTCTTCTTAACTAGATCACTAAAGACAGGTCGTGGATGTGCCTTGAACACGACAAAGACCCAAAACATACAGTGCCCCCTTGAACTTTGCGACCTTTTGCCACATTTCAGGCTTCAAACATAAAGATAAGAAAACTGTAATTTTTTGTGAAGAATCAACCACAAGTGAGACACAATCATGAAGTGGAACGAAATTTATTGGATATTTCAAACTTTTTTAACAAATAAAAAACTGAAACTTTCTTTGTAAGTAGGCAAACTTACAAAATCAGCACGGGATCAAATAATTATTTACCTCACTGTATATGTTTAAGATAGTCAAGCAAAACTTATTATTGTTATTTGTTATTTTTCCTAAATGCATTAACATTATCAGGTTGGAGATTTGGGATTAAACTCTTATATACAGCTCGTTGACTGTGCCAAAACTCTATGTGGATTTGAAAATGTATTCTGAGCTGAATAAGTAATGCTGCAAAACATCAACGGTCATGGCACTGAACGCATTATTGCTGTTCATGAGGCCAAATACTCAAAGTGGTGGTGTTACTTGAGTTGACTTGAGATTGAAAAATGCTAAATCGCATCTGACATTAATCATCATGACAGCAAGCAGACTTTTTTGTTTACCTGTGCCTCAAATTTAGCCGGCAAAATAGTGTGTCATCAGATTCAAAAGGATTATCAAACCATGCTTGCGTAAGACCAGAAAGCAATAATTTACTTTACACTGAGAGTCATGACACGTATTTAAAACAAAACAAATCAGCAAGCTTAAAGAGCCTTAATTGTATGAAAGTCATACAGGTTTGGAATGTCATGAGGGCAACTATAATATGAATTTATTTTCTTTATGGGATTACTAGCACTAAGGATTTCCAGGCACTCACTAAGCACTAGGAGACTACTGTGAAACCTAGAGAGACAGTGAAAGATAAATATATCTTACCTCCTCCCTGGAGAAGGTCATTATTGGAAGACACAGACTGCAACCCAGAAATCAGATTATCAGGACAAGACATCTCTCCTGTTTTAGCTGAAAATACACACACACACGTACACACATTACTGAAGTCTGAGAGTTTCTTTAAATGTGCTCATAGAAATTTTTAATTTCTATTATGATATAGCAGACATCTTGTTTTGCTGACACGGAGTGACACAATACTGCATGAGTTTTCAGTTACAATTTTATGTTCTATTTGTAGACATACATGAATTAATCTATGCTGCAACAACAATGTACGATAACAAAAAATAAGAATATCTACACATTTCGGCCTCCTATTAAAAATGTAATATGGCTTTTTAAAATATGACTAGTCTAAATATATTTAAGTATTGTAATTTCTTTAAATTATTTCAGCAAAGACAACTTGTACTATTTAAAAATAAACTGAAAACAAATACTGTACAGTGCTCATTTACTTGGAATGCTTGTCTGCTTATGAAATCGTTGACTTTACCATCTAGTTTGGCAAAGTCCTTGTTAAGCAGCTCTTCAGCAGTAAGTTTAGAGAAATTGTCATCGCCAAAAGGGTTCCAGGATGCCGGGCCTCGAACCGAAGGTCCTGAGGTGTCTCCTGGCTGATAAACATTTTGCTGTGATGAGCATGGAGAACCAGAGGGGGTGGTATTAGCTGACCTACCAAAGACAAAAAAAGTTCAATGCAGTTTATAAGACGTTACAGCATCAGCGGTTCGGTCTTAAAGGGGTCATATGCAACAGTTTATTCAACACATGACTATTTTTCACATTCTCTCTAAGCCTCAGAACTAAATTGACTGTTTTTGCAAACATACCTTCTATATCTAAATGCCCCGTTATTATTGACTAACCTCAATACACTTCCATAGTGCTCAAAATGTAGTTCGTTAGGGTGGGAAAACTGGAGAGAGGCATTTAGGCTATAAAAGGATGCCTGTCATCATTTCAAATGTCTGAAGGAAGTTTTAAGTATGTTTTAAGTATGGTGCAGCGCGCATTCCCTTCTCAGCGAACGGACTTGCATAACCTAAAACATTCCCTTTACAGCAAACTTAACTTTGCATTCCCAAACAAGACACATAGGGAGCATGTGTGTGGTCCCCCATCCCCTGAAAGCAAGGGCACAGTAGCATACATTTATCAAAGTCTTCCCCTTCCCCAACAAGAAATAGACAAACAATATTTTTCAAACACTTACCTGTAGACAAACCCACATTAATATGTTGGTCCTGATTCACATTTTGCGTCTTTTCCTCATGCATATTTTAAATTATTATAAATTATTAGTTGTTATTTTAATCACAGCAGGCACTTGCAAATATCTAGTGACGCGGTTGCGACACGCATGCGATGAGCACATTTTTCTATGCGAGAAGGCAGCATTGAGATGGAAAACTTTAGTTAAAAAGTTTAACTTTTTGGATTGACACGCGCCAACGCAGGTCATTTGAAGAAAAAGTGGCACGTCTCGCTTTTACCTTGCGGTTTAAGACGCAAAATGTGAATCCGGCCTTATTGTTTCATTAGGTATATGAAATTTTAAACTGTAATAAATTTTGTGTTTCATTGATTTACTTGGACTTGTTGAGACTGGCCTCCGCGGCTGCAGCTTGAAAGAGGAGAGTGGACTTGCTAACAGGAACTCCAAATATGGTGCTGTGTGTGACATCACTCAAAATTCGTCTGTGCCCTCCTTTTGAAGCAGTTTTTGGGGAAGAGGGAGGAGTCAAAGAGCCAACCTTATGCTCCCCACGACTCCCAGCTACAGACTTTAAGATGGTAAGAGAACAATAAATACTTCAGTTGTATTATTTGACGGATGATTACAGGACTGTTTCTACAGGGAAGATGGGATAAAGAAAAAAGTTGGAAAACTTCAGATGTAACCCCCAAAACAAACACAACTGAACTCCCATGTAGGTATTTCTAAAACGACTTAACGTTACCTAAACAACGACTGGGGAAAATCACATTTCTGTCAAAGTTTACTTGTAATGAACAATACCTGTCAAAAGAAAGAATCCTTGTTCCACGGATAAAGTAAATCATCTCACGTTAAGCGTTTTCTCCTCTATAGATGTTCATTATAAGGAAACAGCTCAGCTCAAGGCAGCGAGAAACTAAGAACATAAAAACTTATATCATGCTTATTGCCGATTAATTTTTTTAAAGGTGTCATGAACTGGCCTTGTTTATTGTTTTATACTGTTGTATGAGGTCTACTTATGACCTATGCATGGTTTTTACAATTAAAAACATCCAAATCAATAATTAATAGGCTATTTTCTACCCGGGTTTTAAGGCCGGCTCGACAAACACTCTGTTTTAATGGGAGTGCCACATTGAAGACTTTATAAGTAAACGCCCACTGCTATGATTGGATAGCAGTTTGCGTAGTAAACTTAGTTGGAACCTTCTGTGAATTTGGTTAGACACGTAACGTTAGGTTACACATTAGCCTTATTTGCATAGGATTAGTATTATCTGGGGACCTCGTGAGATTTAGAAATTACCTCTCCACCTCTGTTTTTCATGTGGCGCATTCGCACGGGATAAGTGAAGGCTGTGATTCTTTTCTCAAATTAACGGACTTATTTTCCTGATGTGATGTCAAGGCTTTGCGTGTAGTTTTGTATAGCCTATTGTTGAATGGTGTTAATGATATATGACCGTACCTGTCAGCATTTGAGTCCAGTGATCGCAAACCAGACAGAAGATCACCGCGATCGCGGGTCTCAAATGTTACGAGAGTTTTAGCGATAAACAAACAAACGGGAGACTCCCGGCCAAAACTACATTGTTGGCAGGTATGGATATGAACCAGCATCCGAAATAATCTCAAAACACTTCAAAACAGCCTCCATTATTCGCAGACGGTGGATATATCCTTGAAAGATGATATATGAGCCCGCCAAATCACAGATATGCCAATTCGCATGGGAATAATATTATCACAGGATCTCGGTGCTCGACAACATGTTGTACATAATTTGTGGGGGAATTCTTACTTTACAAATTACAGACATGGCCGATTTGCACAGGATTAAGATCACAGACAACCTCTGCAATTATTACAAATGACTAGAGAACCCCCGGTAATACTAATCCCATGCGAATAGGGCTATCAGGGCATATCAAGCGATCTCTTTAAAAGCAATAGTGACGCATAGGATAAATATGTTTAACTCACATAGGATTGCGGAGCCATTCCTATCGTCTCTCTGCAAATCCACCATCGATTTGGGCGTAACGTGTTAAATGATTAACGTGAGATTATTCACTTTATCCATGGAAGAAGAACTCAGCAGTTAGTGTTAATTACAAGTAAATTTTGACAGAAATGTGGTTTTCCACGGTCATTCTTTCAGTAAAGTTAAGTCATTTTAGAAATACCCACATCAAAAAGTAAACCGGAAACTGATATCTCGACATCAGAAGTTTGTTCTACCAGTATAATTCATATGCTTAAAATGTAAAAAAATCTAGCTACAAGATTACAAGAAAGAAAGATCACCTTTGACATTTGGGTGAAAATGTCAGTAAGTGCCATTTCTATTCATTTCGATGTAGCAACAGCATCCCTTAAAGGAATAGTTAATCCAAAAATTTAAATTATTTGACCATTACTCACCCCATGTCATTCCAAACCTCTATGATTTACCTTCTATTGTAGAACACAAAAGATATTTTGAAGAATGTTGGTAAGCATAAACATTAGCACTCACTCACTTCATTTTATGGACACAAAACCAATGAGCCATTTGTCAAAACATAATTTTTTAGGGTTCTAGAGAGGAATGCGTCATTTCGAGGTCTTGAATGGCTTGAGGGTGAATAAATTCAATCAATGTCTAAAGTCAGATGTGTAGACTTGATAAAAATGAATAGAACAATAGCCTGAAAAAATAACTTTACAACAATGAAGCCCCTATGTGAAAGGTCTAGGACTGAAACATTCTTTACACAAGTACATACAGACTATCTGCATAAACTTATATGTTGCTGAATCCTAAAACGTTTAAACAAAACATCATAACGCAAAAGGAGTGGCACGAAAAAGTCATGCAATTTTAAGTATAACTAATTGCGCACTATTTATATATATTATATTTATATAGATTTCTACTGTACAGGCTACAAATGCACTGTATGTTGCACCTTATGTTCACTGTAGGTGCATTGGCCCACTTGTGTAAAAATGTTTTCTGGATTATACTTCATGGAGAGAAGACGTAGAAACAGATTTTGAAAAAGCCAACCGAACACTCCAAAGACCATTCAAACAAAGCAGATGCAGATCTGTGGGGAATTACCATCTGATCTAGTTCCACTTCAGAATGAACGGATGGAGGTGGGGGGGGTTCTGAGCTGGCTTTGGGCGGAGGAAGGGTGGAAGCGTCTGATGTTGGTGGTGGAGGTGCCATAGCTTTGGTTTTAGGATGGGTAGGTAGGGTTCCAGAACCGGATAAAATAATATCACCAACTACGGTGTTAGTCAGTAAACATTCTGCAGGCGGGGCTGGAGCTGTAGCCTTTGTTTTTGTCTGTGTGGTTGCTGATAAACGTATGTGATGCAATGGTGGAGGTGGTGCCCTAGGCTTAAGCTTAGAGTGTGTGAACACTGGGTTTGAGGAAGCTGCAAGCATTTGTGTAGGTAAGCCCCGGTCCTGTGTGGCATGATGCTGCTAAAATATGGAAGTAGGTATTGATATCACATTGTATTCAAAAACATAAAAGCTTTATATAAAGCTTTGATTTCATTGTTTAAAACCCAACACTCAAATGGCCCTGTTTAACATCAAATGCATTCTGATATATCCTTTGGTAACTATAGATCATTTTTTGATTATTTATAGAATATGTAGGCATTACCTGTTGTTGAGCAGTGAAGAAAGGTGTAAGTTGCTGTTGCACAAAAAGTGTGTGCTGAGGTGGGGTCTGAGGTTGAGATGGAGTGGCTTGTATTGTAGTGTGTGTAGACTGTTGCTGTCCAACAGTTAGGCTCTGTGATTGGCCAGAAACAACAGGCTGTACAGCTATGTTAACACCTGTGAGCCAACAGAAAAGCAGGACAGTGAGGTTTTGACCAAGCTCACTTAAATTTGTCAGAAGTGAGAACTTGTTTTTTCTGTTTTATAAAGAGAATTTCGGCAAAAGTTAAGTTTGAATACCTGCACTCTCATGTCGTTCAAAAGCTGTATAGCGAATGCCTTTGACTTAATGTCATCAATCAGGTTCAACTAATAAGGTCAAAGGTTTTTAAGAGTTTTCTGTTAAAAATGTTTGTATTATATTATCAATGATAGCTAAAAAAATATCTCGTCTGAAATGCCATGATGAAGTAATGCCAAAGTTCTTGAAAGCGAAATAACATTCATTCAAAATTCTGTTTCACATACAGTAGCCTCTATATTTAACTTCAATATGTTCTGATTAGCCGATAAAAAACTCTCCACGCTTTACTATAAGTCACTACTACAAATCATTTCCGTGCCCAGTAAGGACACATCTTCTGGAGAAAAACAATGTCAGGTTTTTCATTTTTATCGAATTGTATAGGGCTTCTTCATTTTCTTGTCTACAAAAGACTGAACAATGATAACTTTAGATAGTGTGATCTGCTCTATCATTTTGAGTAGTTATGACGCGGTGTTTTGAGATTTATGCATATGTATTTAGTCACAGATTCTTGGGCTAAGACAAAACCTCTATAGAATGATATATGTAAAATATGTACATTATAGACAAAAATAATTGCATTACTGTTAAAAGTAACTTTCAATTTTGTGAAAATCATTTTCTGAAAATTGTTCCTGTCCTGTTCAATCCTTTCCGGCCACAAGATAATTTCTTCAGTCAACAGATCTAAATCCAATAAAATGAAAGATGGGCATCATAAATGTAAAGTCGCAAATCTGCAGCTCTGTGATATCAGCTCTATGCTATCATGGACAAACGCCTTTAGAAGTAAACCATGAAAATTTCAGGCAGTTAAAAAGTTCATCCAACTTGGTTCTGGCAAGGTGTACCTTAAGTTGCTGATGAATGTATTTTTTATGGAGAAATGATTTGTGGCCTGGATAAAATGCTTGGGTCCAAATCCGGACCACAGTTTGCCAATCAGTGACCTCTGATGAAGTTAATTGGATATCTTATTTCGTGTTCTGCACAGGAAAGTCACATAAAGTCTTTGAACGACTTGAGGATGAATAAACAATGACACAATTTTTATACCTGAACTATCCCTTTAAGTCAATAAAGAATGTGTGTGCTCAAACCACTTCACCATCACTAATGGGTGTGAATACACCATGTGCAGTAAGCAGTCTGGTAATTTTCTATAGTGTAGCTCAACACACTCACTGATTGGCTGGTTGCTGGCTGCTGCAGGTACAATGGCTCTTTTGCGAGGAGTGAGAGCCGGCTGAATAGGCAAGATGCCTGTGATTGGTTGACCCTGGCCAGGTTTGGGTCGTTGTCGTGGTGCTATGGAAGTCTCAGTAGTGGGGATTGGATTAGTGAGCCTGAAAAACACGAAGTCTCTAATTGCAATTCAATATTACATAATACTGATAAACCAAAACATACATAACTAGCCAATTTGTTTTTAATAAATAACATAAAATAAAAGTGATAAAAAAGAATTCGATCTACCAAACTATAATTTTATACCTTGTGATATATGTTTTTTGATTATAGCCATATTTAGCAAATAAACCTACTCTTGAATTGAGACTGTTCAATTTGTTCTTCACACAGTAATAGACTAGACACAACTTTCAGTAAAATGTTGACCTCATTTAGCAGACGCTTTTAACCAAAGACCTTGTCAGCTTTTCATATTTACTTTACAGTAGCCCTTGGTCTCCCCCATATAGTGTATCTGCATTATATAGACAATAATGCACTCAGCTCTAAATATGTTGGTTACTGAAAATACATCTATTGACCACTTTTCCGTAAAATGCAAAATCTCATTAACACACATTCTGTAGTTGACCCCACGGATAAGGTTACCTGGCTTTGTTTTGACTTTTCTTGACCACAGCTTCACTGGCTCTTACAGGCTCTGGAAGTTTTTCTGGGATGGGTGCATTCTGGAAAGATGAAAGGGAATAAGGCAAAATGTATAAGGAAACTATTACCATACTTATACAGGATTTCTGTCTGTTAAATATGCTTGTTATAAAACATTGAAGCAAAACAGTTCCTATCAAGTTAATATTATCCTAGCAGACTAACCACTAGTCAACTTGTGGTTCATAATTCAAATGTATTTATGTGAAGTGTTTGAAAAGTCTGCTTGTAATATAAATGTAGATTATGGCTATCTAATTCCTGACACTGATACATCGATATGTTTCTAAATTTATTTGGGCCACAAAAAATCTAATGTTAATACCCTTTGAGGATCAAAAGTCGTCCTGTCTGAAAAGCTTTTACCAGTTTGTCTGGCAACAAAGCCATTCCTGAATATAACTCAAAATGGCGCTCTGCGGGTGTCAATGCTAATAGGTTATTGAATATGACTCAATGCGTCCATTATGCTATCAATACCGCTCAGAATTGGAGGGACCACTGGATCTAAGCCAATTGGCAGCTAGAAGCAATATCCTACTTCCTTTGCCGCTGCGTGCCAGCACTTACGATATCCACTGAAAAGGATGGCCATGAATTAAAAATGGATGTTTCAGACAAAACTCTGGGTGAGAGGATGTGTACATGCTAGTTTAGAGGGTGAGAGAGTGAAAAGTGATTGAGCAAAAACTCTCTTCTTTCATTCTTACGTTGACATTCTGTACTGAGCATTCTTTCCGTGCATATTTAAAGGCAAAATATGACACTTGGTAGATATCTGGCCTTAAATCAGCGTCCGGCTCCAGCATGTAACCTGAGAGAGGAAAATGACACCAAATAAACATGACTGAGGACGTTGACAAGGAAGGTCATTTTTTGGTGATTTTTAACTATGGGCACATTATAAAATTGACTTGAGCTGAAGAAACACACATTCACACAAACAAAAGTTTAAATATTATTATGCATACGTTATTTTTTCCCTCATTTTGAAAAGTATTAAAGCCCTCAATAGTATATTTGCAGGTTTTAACAGTAAATCAATAAATATAAGACAAAAATTATTATATTAGCTGATTAATCGTTATCTGAACTTACGGATGAGACAGTGCATGTCGTGCGAGTAGCGGGAATTGTCTGGGATGGTGAAGCTGCCATCACAGATGGCCACCTGACTCTCTCCAAAGGGCAATGTAAAATAACACAACTTATACAACAAGCAGCCCAATGCCTGAAACATGAACAAAGAGAAATCATCAGATTTATGAACAACGCTCTAGGTCCAAGCACTCTTGGTCTGTACAAATACAAAGTAATTTAGCATTTACCCTTCTAGTAGAGGTCACAACAGTGAATTGCTATCAAAAAGCCATTTTGTGTGTTTGCATTGGTTTTAATGGCATAGCTGCACATCAACCAATACACTAGTGCATCATCCTATTCAATGTCACCTCTTCAGATGTCCACCCACGTAAAAAAATGAAAACGTAAGTGAAATGTTAAAGAAGTTTAAACAACAAGTTAAAATCTTGTTTTTCTATGCCGTAAAGAAACAAGAACAAAATCGAAACTAATCCTAACTGAGGTCATCATACTTCATGCATTGAAAAAGAGTTTAAATGATTCATCTTTTTTTCTTTTCATATCAGTGGACAAAGATATTCTCACTAGTTAAGCTAGTGAAGAATTAGGGACACCTGGACACCAGCATTTAAGTTTTCAACTGACAGGTTAAAAGGTTAAAAGTTCCGACAGAGTAGATAAAAAAAACTTGGTTTCTGTCCAGTCAACAGTGACTGCAACAGAATGAAAATTGACATCTAGAACATCCCCCGACAATACTAAACAATATACATCCAGGGACTGGCAGCCATTATATATGCCTGTTGTGAAAATGTACACTCATTATTATTTTGTTGGCTTGACCTACAGTATATTTCTGGTTGGTTTGTTTAACTTGTGGCTTGGAGTATTATTAATTGGCAGCTGCCATTCCACTTCCTTACGGAGTACCTAAGCAACCGTTAAGCAAAACATATATCTCCACATCAGATCATTGTAGAGACATGGGGGTTGGTTCGTTTCACTCGTGGCTTGGAGTATTATACTAAAAGCATGCTCATTGTGATAACATCATGTTAGCAACATGCTAATTGTGTTAGCATCATGATAGCAACATTGTAATCGTTTTAACATCATACTAGTAACATGCTAGCGACATGCATATTCAACATACTAAGCCTGGTTTTCTTTTGACTTTAGCCTGGTATTCACAGACTGGATTCACAAAATATTTGTGTCCAACATATTAGAAAATGTTAAACCTAAAACCTTTCAAACTATTTTTAACTCTTCACGCCAGGCTTTGTTTCATTTCAAGTTCCATTGTATTATCATTATCAGAGGCATAAAATATTCATACAATGACAATGTATGTCACAATTCAATTGTCACAATTAATTTTGCTTTCGTGACATGCCTGGGGCATTCAAATTATTTTACCCACCCTTTACATACCCATATATCTGCTTTAGTTGTGATAACCTTCCCCCCATACAGATTCACCATTTCGGGGGACCGGTATGAAAGAGTAGTGTACCTAAAAGCACAAAATAAAGAGTCAAAAGTGAAATTATGGAACATTGGAGTTATTTTATATTCATATTATATAAGAAATTCGATTTTATGAAACGGAGTGTTTTGTATAATAAAAACACAGTAACAACAGGACACCTACTTTTTGATTTCCTCTTCTACAGCTGCTACACCTTCTGTGAGAGGATTCTGGGCTTTGTCAGTGGCACTGCCAAAATCACACAACACATAATGACCTCTGTCATGAAGCAAGATGTTCTCCACCTAAAAGAGACACTAAAAGGTATGAGTGAGAAGACCCAATTATGTTTGTGGCATGACTCACTACATCTGCCTTTCTGACACGTAGTATTTGAATTTCTAACTTATGCAGTGTTTCCCACTGGGTTTTGAGAGACTTGTAGTTCTGGTGAAGTCACATACCAATTAGCATATTCATATTGTCATTACGCAGTGTTTGCATCTGGACTAGTGTTGGTGCTGGAAATCTGTTTTATTTTCTACTCAATGATCTTTCACATTAGACTGCAGGGCTCGCGCACACATAAACTGAGCTCATCAAGAAAGAGAGCACGCGAAAAAGCGGGAGACAGCAAAAGCACCACATCGGGAAAGAGAAAAGTTGTGGAAGGACTGTTAATCCACCAGTTAAACCAGAATGGCAACATATTGCCATACAAGAGGATCGAGAAATATTAATGACTGATAAAAAGTTTAGCTTGCTTTTGAGCAATCGTTTTTTTCTATAAATGTTTTGTATGTGTGAATAAAACCCATAATCCCTGCTTATCAAACAAGGCTTAGTTTAACTGCCCAAAATTATTTGTTCAATAAAAAACATTAAAGTTTAGAATTTTGTATAATATAACTCATATTTCGTTGGTGTAATCAAACCTGATAGAGGATTTAAAGAAAATACCTCCCTGACATTCAAATGAAACAGGCTTACACTCGAAAAAGAGAATGTTTCCCTGCCATCACGCCAAGCATGCATCAGGGTAAATGTGAGACATTTTTTAAGGGAGTTTTTGCAGCACTCAGAATCTTCTTACTGTTGTAATCGTGGTAAGCGGGAAAATATGCTTTTTGTATTTATGGATGAATATTCTCTCCACAGACTAATAAACTTTTGACAACATTTTTAAACTTAAACTTTCCTTACATATTACATGTTCTTAAAACAAATTTATGCTCCAAATGTTTGCTAATTTTTATTCCTAACAAATAATCCATAAACAATAAAATATTACTATGACAATCCCGCTTATATTTAAAATAGTTTTATTAATAAAAATGAATAAAATGGATATTACATAATATAATATCAATAGTAACAACACGAAAGAAAATCATTGTTATTTGAATAAATGCACAATAACAATAAAACAAAGACAAATTTGCAGATTTTAAACGAACGAAATACTGACAAACCTTCTCTTGCCCTTTTGTCTCTGACACGCACTTTATGGAGCAGACATGGCTTAATTCATCTGTAGCGTCTCACTAAACTAAATGTACTTTATTTCTATAAAAAATTATCTTTAAGTGATTGTAAAATAGTTCTGTTTAAACAAATAAAATACAGGGTGGATAGAATTAGTTTGATACGCTTCTGGCTGAAATATAAAAATGTTAAATACAGTTTTTATTAAATAAATGGGGGGCCTCCAACTGTTTCTTAGAAACGGGCCTCCGAAATGCAAAGGCTGCAACTATCGGGTATAATAAAACATTTGCATAGACAAGTGTGTAAAACACAGTACACAATCTCTGCTAATATCTGCAAAATGTTGGTATTAACATTATATTTACTTTAAATAATCTAAAATCGTAATACAAAGAAGCAACTGTAAACGGAAAGATACATGTGTGTATAGGTCATACTTTAAGGTCCCGGTGGATGATGGGAATTTTGCACTGATGCAGTCGTGTGACAGCTTCACATGTGTCACAGAAGATCTGCAGAACCTCTGGCTCAGTGAACCCAGTCTGCAAGCGCTGGTTCATCAGATTTACAACCTGACCACCTAAATTCATATCACACACACAAACAAAAGCCATGGGCGATTTTAAAGTAATGAATTTAACTATACACAAATCCTATCGTTTAAACACTGCGTGTGTGACAAAGGGGTCAAGATACAATTCTACAATGTTGTCAGATTTTTTAACAACTGTATAATGTCTTACTAGCAGATCCAGACATGTACATGTACTCAAAGCCATCATTCACACTGACCTCTGCAGAAGTCCATCAGTATGAGAACTTCCCAAACGTCCCCTGATCCTACTGCTGTAATACTGGAATCCAGGAAGCCAACAATGTTTTTGTTACCCACCAGGTCCCTCTGTTTGAACAAGTAAACATACCTAAAATAATGTTGCGAAAGCCCATATCCTTTTGGAAAAGTGGCGGTTTGACCTATTTGAAGAGTAGATGTTAAGCTTTGTCATTTAAAGAAAAGCATTTTTCTTCTAAACAAACAAATGCTGTGTGTGTATTTCCCACTGAAATTAATGTTAGAATTTAATCAATGCAACATCGAGTCACAATTACTAAATAGTGACGAAGAATATCAATCTATTTTTGACCACAATATCAGATAAGATACACTTGGAGGCAGCTAAATCAACACTAGTTTTAAATCATGAAATAGATTAGTTCTTGAATGCCTTTTTAAATAAACTCATTCACTCACAAATGATAAAAGCCCCTGTTTAGTCATCTATTTAAGAGTCCACTGCGTGCAGCTGAGCATTTAAAGCAGCAAGACACTTTGTGAAGCTGAAACAGGGATAATATTTTTAGTGATAGACTGGATTTCCTTTAGCAACATCCCTGTGATCAGCCACAACTAGCTTGAAAATAAATTAGGCTGGTAATAAGATAAACCTAGTCGATCTAATACAAACTGTTCTGTCCATGTTTATTGTAGACTGTGGTCTTCAGCAAAAAACAGCCAAAAAAGAAAAAATGCTCACCATAATCTGAATTTCCCTCTGACACACTTGAAGGTCCTGTTCATTGTTGACATACATCCTCTTCATTGCACAGCGGAGGCCTTGATGAGTTCTAACCAGAAACACGATGGCAAAACCACCTGTGAAGAGGAAATCAAGATACTGAAGTTCTTTAGCACGAGACTGAAAGCGATCTCATTTAGGATTCAAGAAAAGCGAAAAGTATCACAGGAACACCGGCAAGCTGTGAGATAAGGGAACCAGACAGTGGACAGATACAGATAGTTTAGACATTTTTTTTTTAAATATAGTACTTTCAGCGCAAATAAACCTACCTTTCCTATCACACATGTGATAAATTCTCAAGCTGCCATTGCTAGCTTCTACAAGGATCTAGGATGTGACATGATGTAATGTATGTGATTTGTGATCATATCAAATATCGTATATGATATGATGCGATATGATATATGATATGATAAAATGCAATATGGGATGATACGGTATATGATACGATATACTGTCTGCTATGATATGACTAAATAAATAAAAAATTTGACTGAGGAATATTATTTAAAAGAAATTGTGCATCATAATAAAACGGTTTACGTGAATTCTTTTGGCCGTGATAATTTGAAGTGACAGCAAAAAAAGTGCCATAAAGGGAAGTGTCTCCATATAAAGTCTGTATATATATATATTTATATATACATATATACAGTATATTCTCACACCAACCTCAAAGCTTTACTAAGCACTTGTCACAACCTTCTACTTAACACCAAACTTTCTGTCAAGCATGCTGGTGGCATAATAATAGAAAGTGTATCAGAAAAGGGAGTGCCACAAAGAGTGTTTACTAAGTGAGTAAAAAGAGATCTGAAATGAACTGAGAAGGCAGCTTAAAAAACTCAAGACACAGTCTGACTCAGTACGCCACTAAAGCAGATTCAAGCAAACATGAAAGAGTGCTTGCTTACACCTCTTTATCTTACATAACCTGACGTGTTACCAAGTCAAATGCTGTCAGAAATATTTTCAAACTTTCAAATATCAAATACCCCTTAGTTTAGGGATAAGTTTATGGATCGTGAAAAATTTGTATTAGAATAATAGTCAATTATACTGTACCACAGATGCTTGGCATTGAGGATATTTGTGCTTGAGTTATGTGCCATCTCTATTTTGAACCCTTTGTCCCAACATGCACTACTCAGATTTCTTCTCTGTGTGTATCACATATCATTTCTCTATTCTACAACACAAAACTGCACTGTCCAATAGTGATACAAAGATACAATTACAGCTGTTTCAATGCTCAAGGGCATAATGGTGAAGTTATTGAACATAGCTGTGCTGATCTGAGACTATTACTGCAGTGTCTGTGACAACAGTATCTCAAAGAGTCGCCATACAATCTGGTCCAACAACGTACAATCCAGAATAGCCCATTAAAATGTTTATAGACTTTATGATCAGAATTTCTGTCCATTCATAACTAATGTTTGGAAAAGTGATTATTTTTATATTCAGAAGTCAGAATTGGGTGTAAGAATGAAATACACAGGAAGTCGGCTGGAATCTTGTGATGTAAACAAAAAGATTTCAGATTTCCTATAAACACACAAACAAGCATAAAAGACGTAAACGCCCACTGACTCAGGACTAGGGATGGGTATCGTTAAGGTTTTAACGGTATTACTACTTTTATCGATACCACTTATCGGTCCGGTACTTTAACGGTACTCTTATCGGTACTTTTTGTTGTGTTTTTTATGAAAGATAAAACTAAAGCTGGAGTTGTTTTCACTATTTAAAACATTCTTTACTGACATAACATATCTTAATGCAGGTAAAAGATGACTGATACCTGCCTATCATTCATAGAGAATTAAAATAAATGTGTGCCCAAGTTTGTTTGTGTTTATGTTTGTTGTTGTTTAATAGCAATAAAGAAATGGTATACCAATTATTTGTTGTGGCTGGAGATCTTCTCTTTTGTGATGATGTGTGTAGTGTAGCACATGCCTCTTGCAATGTACACACACACATAAAACGTTTATGTATTTCATCACTACAAATCAATTTTTAGGTAAGCTCTGCTTTATAATTTCTTAAGCATAATTTATTATTATTCATCCATTTTAAACGCAGTACTGTGAAAGCAATTTTAATGTTTAAGATTTATTTAGGCTACTGCAGATAAAAATACTCTAAAGATTTATATGAAGGCTATTTTTTAATGTGATGTGTGTTTATTAAATATTACATACTAATTTAAAGAAACCTTATGCAATGTTTATGTCGGTGTTATTTAGGAAGAATGCTAGGCTAGCATACGTGGATGATGAACTAGTAGCTAGGCAGTCAAAAACTTTGCATTTCTCTGTCTGCACATAATGCACTTTTGATAGATGTTTTGCCAGATTGCTTGTGTTTCCGCTCTTACAAGCAAAAATCTTGTTGCACTTGTTGCAACGAGCATTGTCTGCATCCACTCGGGTGAAATGTAACCATACTTTAGACCGTTTGATTCTCTCCGCCATCGTCACTCTATTAAGCGCGAGCTTTCGTTTTGTGTGCGCGCGAGCTCTGTTTATTGTGGGACAGACGGACATTTCGTGTGCGAGATTGCGAATAACGAAAATGCAGTTAGATGTCTTAAATATTATCGCAAAGTAGAAATGGTTGGTCAATTAAAATATGCTAGTTAACGTTTATTTATCAATAATAAATAGGAAATGTTGTTCTTAAATTCTCCAGGACCGACAGCAGAACCGTTAACGTCAGAGCTTATCGATACTTCGGTCTTTCATAATTTAGCCCCGAGACCGATAAAGTACCGAGTTTCGGTACCCATCCCTACTCAGGACAGTGCTAAATTTGGAGAGACCTTTTTATAGAGGTATAATTTCCCTTTTCTCATTTCCCGTTGTCCTGTTTGTGTCCTTATGTGATAATGTTTGCACCAGGGAGAGTTGGACGAATGTAACTATGATTCATCCATTCAGCAATGGTTCACACTCACCCACTAAAACTACAGCACTTAACTACAAGCAGCCCTTTTTTCCATTTGGTTTATTCTCGGCAATTCCCACTCAAAACTGAGCATCATTATTCCACCAGCTCTAGGGAACAGTTCCTATTCTCAAAGACAGAAAATGTAGTGGGTACACACAATATCACGTTCTGATTTTTTTCAAATATGGCAGAACATAATTCCAAACTCAGTGCTAATACATAATGCATTCTAAGCAATGCTAGAGTGAACGCTTTATATGGTGATTATGTAAACTGTCTTTTAAATTCTATTGTCAGTATCACAGTGAATCTTAAAGTTATTTAAACTTACTAGTATGAATTGGAGTAGCACACACCTCTCAAATAAAGGTCTGAAAGTTGAAAATGCATATCAGAGCAAAAACAAAGCCACGAGGTCAAAAGAACTTCCAGTAGAGCTCTGAGACAGGATTTTATCAAAAAAACCCATCTGGGAAGACAATGAGAAAGATTCTGCTCCATTAAATGCTTACAGAAGCATGCAGCCTCTTTGTATCATTGACCAGATCTCTTACTTGAGCTGGACAAACTGACAAAAGGACAAACATCACTGGAACACTCCACCAATCTGGACTTTATGGCTGAGTGGTCAGTCCCAAGCCTCTCTTCAGTGAAGACACATGAAAACTTGAAATAACAAAAAAAGCACTTAAAAGACTTCAGACTGTCAGAAACAAGATTCTTAGTCTGAATAATCTCAGATTCCACAATCATGTCTCAAGGAAACCAGGTACAGCTCATCACCTACACAATACCATCTCAACAGTAAAGCATCATGCTTGTGGTGGGTTATCAGCAGCAGGCACTGGCGGACTGGGTAGAAGAAAAGCTCATAAAATACAGATATATCCATAATTAAAACGTAGTCCAGAGCATTCAGAATCTCAGACTGGCTAAGCACACAGCTAAAACAATGCAGAAGTGGCTTGTGGACAACCGTGTCAATGTCCTTGAGTGGCCCAGCCAGTGCTTGAGCTTCAACCCATTTGAACATCTTTGAAGAAACCTGAAATATATCTACTGATGGTCCCGATCCAACCTGAAAAAGTTTTAAAAGAGCTGTGGAGAAGAATGGCAGAAAATTGCCAAATGCAGATGAGTAAAGCGTGTCAGACTACGTCCAATAAGATGTACAACTGTAAAAAGGTTGTAAAGGCGCTTACACAAAGTACTAAGTTAAGGGTATAAATACTTATTGAGGTTTATTTCTTTAAAAAAAAAAAGTCTTACAAATCTGTTTTTGCTTCGACAATATGATGTGCGTAGTGTGGATTGATGTCAAACAGGAACATGAAGTAGTTTAACATGAGGCAGCAGCATGAAAAGTTTAACGCAAAATCGAAAATGAAAAAAACACGAAACACAATGATGAAACACAACAACAATTCCAGAAACAAAAAAAACAAGATACCACAACGACAAGTCAAAAAACACAACGAGAAATCAGTCAATCCGGAAAAGGTAGGAAAGGGATAGTTACTCCTGATTGGAGGAAACACTGTCAAACAAGTAATCCAGAAAGTATGTTTACCATTACTATGAAGAAGGACATTCATGTAAGTTGACCACATTTGATCAATTTAGCCTATATATAATATCACATCAACACTTGATTAGTCTATAATAAAATCCACAAATATAAAACATACAACAGTAGCCTATATGTCACACTGTTAGATTAAAAGATTATAATCACCATCTCAGAACAAAGGCATATCTAAAGCAGGGCATGGTGCTCTGCTGCACGAAACCATGCATCGCATGGAAGAGTAAACGAATAATGAACAAATAAATATAATATAAAACCTGAAAAATCACAACTTCACCACAGAACATGGCATTGGCAATTTTTTCTTTTAATGTTCTGCATTACACGTGAAGTCAATGTTGTCTATGGCTGAAACCTCGGTGCATGAATCACACATCGCTGCATGTGTGCGCAAAATGCGTAATGGGTGCTGTGACAGGTCATAAAATGTATTTTAGGTATAAAAAGTATTTTCCTAAAACAGACCCGAGGCCCGATCCGCGTGTGACCTATGACGTGAAAGTTGGCCCGAAGCCCGGCCAAAGAGGCATAAAACAGTGGGGCCCCGACGGTCTCGGGCTGAAATGCAGGACTCTATATTCTTGGGTGAATGACGTGACACAACTTTTTTGTGTCCCTGGTTTAATTACATTTAAAAGGGTTAAAATTTCAAAATAAATTTGCTAAGTACTTGCATACATTCTCTTTTCTGAGGACCACGACTGAAATTGGTTTTAATTCATTTTAGAGAATATTTGGGAAATGAGATAAGATATGTCAATGTGGTATAACCTAAATAGTAGTCAGAAATCTCTGTGATGTCACCAAACATATCTTATTTTGTGTTCAGAAGATGACAATCTTCTGATTGTCTTCGTAAATATTTTACGGTTGGGAAACGACTTGAGGATTAGTAATTCATGAACGAATTTCATTCTAACTCTGAACTATCCCTTTAACTGTAGTCACACTACGAGACATGATGGTTTAAAACCACTTTAGCTAAACTTTCTTAACATCATGCTTGATTTTCAGTGTTAATGTATTCAACAAACAATGGCCTTTGGCTTAAGAAGCAACAAGTGGTGTAAAGTGTTAGTGGTGTAACTTGTTAGTGTCAATTGATGTAACCAGAATTTTTCATAAAAAATATTATATACAGTAAAATTAATGTGTAGCAAAAGAAAAACATTTAGTTTAGTGCATTAATAAGTTTTTTTGACATTTTTACATAATTTGTTCAAGATTATTTAGAAAACTACGTTTTCTTCAGCACTTGTCCCAAAAAATGTTCCACAAACGCATTAAAATATATATTTTGAGATAACTTTAATAAAATCAATTTTCGTGTGATATATTAAAATACATTCAAAGCACACAAATAAAATTAATAAAGTTAAAACTAGATCATTTTTTAAAGTCCCTGTGAACCAGAAATTGTGGTAATTTTTTTACTTGCGCATTTTCAGATTTTGAGGGCACATTATTTTGAAAAGAGAATGACTCACGTTGAAAACCTTTTATTAGAGACACTGAAATATTCCATGAAAAAATAGGAACTGTATTTTTTGGGGGGGGACTTTAATGTTAAATTAAAATGGTTTCATCTCTGTTTTAAGATTAAAATAAGCATAACAAAGTCAAGTGATGAGACTTAACTGAACACTGCCAATACTAATACAGACCTAAATGCACAAGCACACATTGGGGATGAAATCTGAGGGCTAACAGATGGCAAATATTAAGTACATTAATGAATAAAACAGTTGCTGACCATCTATTATTCATAAATTTACACAAGCACAGAGATCTCTTTGCTCTCTGAGGGAAGTGTGATACCTACCCACATAGCACCTCTCTATAAGAATGACAGAAAATAACCCTGACCAGGTGCGGTATTGACAAAAATAAATAATGTTACAATTTATATGTTCATTAAACCACAGCAGAATATGCTGTACAGCTCACGAGTATTTAAATGAGAAAGAGTAGTGTCCTTTTCTGCCCCGAAATAAAGATTCTGTCATGAATACTCACCCCGAAGTTGTACGATAGCCAATTGATGAGGTTCTTTCTGACTCCCCCCATAGAAAGCAATGTTGACCCAAAAACTTTAATTCTGTCATGATTTTTCCTCACCCTTTTGTCATTTAAATCCCTTTTCTGCATAACACAAAAGAAGATATTGAACAATGTAGAATGTTGGTAACAAACCATTCAACGGCGGTACCCATTAACTTCGATTGTATGAACACAAAGACAAAGCCAATGCCAGTTAATGGGAACCGCAACTGTTCGGTCAGTGCTATTCTTTAAAATATCTTATTTTGTGTTCTGCAAAATACAGCCATACAGGCTGGAATTGACAAGATGATGAGTGCATGATGAATGAATATTCTTTTTTTAGGTGAACTGTCCCTTTAACTCCTACCTTCTAACTGTCAGTCAGCTGCAAGTTCTTTATAAAAAAGAAACCTTCTTTAATTCAGTACTGGAAAACACAAGTCATGCCTTCTATTTTTCTCATTCGCTTTTGTGTTTCACTCGAAAATTTGTCAGAACAGGAAAGTAAAGACGATCGCGACTTCCAGTATACACAGATTTTAAGTTCAACTTGATGTGATCTAGAGCCAATAAATGTGACCCAAGCCAGTATACAAGTAAATAAAATGAAATGGATTTCACTTAAAACCGGTAGAATTTAACTGTTATTATTTTAAAATGCTCAATAAAGAATCTCACATAGAATACCCGTAACCCATTCCGCCTGAATATTTTCATTAATGCTTGCTCAAACATTATTTTGCTCAACATGGATATTGATGTCACAAAATGATGTTTATTCAATGATCGACAGAGTCAGTCATGATTTCCATTTCAATATGTTACAGTGCTTTGTTATATACTACACAATTTGTGTACTTATTTTAACTATTAAAGTCAAAAGGAAAGGTTCAGATGTAAAGACCTATGAATTCTTCATGATATTGAGGGGTGGTTTACTTCTTTCCACATGATGACTGTTCATTATTTTGACATTATTTTTATTATAAATAATTATTGTAATAATAATGATAATACTGGGTATGTTTGCATATTTACAAAAAAGAATATCTGTTTAGGTTGGAACAAACATCTTTCAGTATCAGGAGGAGCAATGGAAGAACTTCATGTTCTGCAGCTTGGGGATGTCTGTTATTGTGGGAAGCATGATACTGGAGGAAGACCGTCTTTTAGAAACATTTGATACCTGTTGTTATTTTACATTTTGGAGTATGACAAGCCTTGCGGTGCTGCTGTTTGATAGCTTTTGCTTAGGTATTTAAGAATTGTTTAAACTAGATGAGCCACTGTTCTTTTTATTTATTTAGTTGATTCTTGTAAATTGATACTTTATTGTTAGTAACTATATGATAAAGGAAGTACATTAATAAAACAACTGCAAGTTAAACTTATTGTTTTTGAAATAAATAATTATAAAAGGTATTTCTATGTTGTGCATTATTTGTTTACACTACAATATATAATACTAAATAGGATGGCCAAAAAAAATAAACAAATATAACAATAATAAATTGCACGTTGGCAAAAATAACCCAACAAATTAGTTACTTCATAACCCAACAGTTGGGTTAAACTTGTAACACAATTTACTGGGTTAAAATAACCTAACAATGGGTCGATGCTATGGCAACCCAGCATTGGATTATTTGTTGGGTCAGTTTAAACTCAACTGTTTTTAGTGAATAGGCAAAAGGCAACCCCATATTGACCCCTTCTAGAACTTGATGGGATATGACCCCAAAATGGCTCAGAGAGCATACATTCCCGAGAAAAAATACAGAGTGATTGGATCCTGTTAGAACAGTTGGCTAAAATAGATTATTGGTTGCTGAAGGTTGAGATCATTTTTATGCACACTTACTAACTCAATGAAGCTTAAACTTATCCGAAGTTCAAACTGGCAGAACGAAATACTAACAAGCTCCTTTTTTCTTTTGGTATTTAAGAACTGAAATAAAACAATCACATTATATTTTAGACTTTCCGTACAACATTTATTCTTATGGCAGAATGCATCTGATCTCTCGTGACACAACTATTCCAAATCTGCTTAGGCAATAACAGAGATAACCTAAAGCTGGAGCCACAAGTATTTGAAAAAATCCCCAGACACTGAGGTCATGAAAAACATTTGACAGTCTGTTGTCTCACAGACTACATAAAATCATCTAGTGGGTTTACATGGATCTTTTAAGAATATGCAATCTTTTAACATAAGATGTAATTTTGCAAAAAAAATATTCACTAGGCAATTATGCCTAGTCCACCATAACCACAAGAAACCGGACATGTCACTAAATAGTGGCACATATTCATAGCCCTTGAATAGGCATATGCAACTAGAAACGGAAAGTGACCCCGGAGGTGACACTTAACATAATGGCATGTGCCAATGGCTTCTGTGCGTGAGATGCCATGCCACCTAGTGTTAAAACCCACTCTCCATTATTTGCTGAGGCAGCACGCGTCACTCTGTGCTGTCAGCAAACGTGACGCATGAATGAAATTGTTTACGTCAGAGGATCAGAGTTATTCAAGGCCCTATGATTTCTATTCAATTAGGGCTAATAATTAATAATAACTTCGATTTACATTTAGAATTTTATTGAAGATGCGTTAATTCCACCAGGCGAGAAAATTAAGACACCAAAGTAGGTCTCTTACCCTCAGCCACAGTCTCCTCCACGGTGACTTGATACCGTCCTATAGTAAAAACCCGTCCGATAAAAGTCCCGCCGCTGCCGGACCCTGCAGCGCCTCCCGCACTGGAACCGGAGCCGGGCCCTGAGCTCACCATCTCCCGTCGGGCGTCAAAGAACTTCTTCATTTTCCAACCTCCAACACTTTTATTTCAATTATTGAATCATAAAAAAAGCCAGTTCCTTGTGTATACGACAGATCCACCGAAGCTTGACAGTTAAATTAATTAGTAAAACGATGACTTTTCAGAACGTTTAACGGAGGTAGATGCGAACCTGTATCACAATATCAATAATTCAAGTTGCATTTAATTCAGCAATTTTCGAGTCCTCGGTTGAATAATACAAACAGCCAGAAGGATTCGCCAAGCAGGATGAGTCACCAGCGACAAGTCTTTATAGCCTACTTGTGTACCTTGATCTATCATCACATTCTTAGCTTATATAGCATCTGTTAATGTCCCAAGAAAGCCACAGACGTCGCTTTTACAAATAGTGTCCACGTCCTGCCGCCACGATGTACTTTAAGGTGCGGTTATTCCTCGACAGTTTATCCGTAATGATTGTCGGCAGATAAGCGTTCTAGAGTTGCCCCCTCTCTGCGTTTGGTCATTCAATCATCTCAGCTGATCCCATAGAAACATATGTTCGCCCGAAAATCAGGAAGTGCCGCACGTACGGAGGGAAGCAGCTGGATCGTCAGAGAGGTTGTTTTGAAAGTGTTAATGGCTTTCTGCTGATATGAAAAAATAATGATACACGGTTTGTAAACAGGAATAAACAGCGCGTTAGTGGACTGACTCGACCGTTCACGGTCAGTGACGCTCTGGTAGTTGTAGCTGCTCAACAGAAAGAGGTGACGTCAGCTGGAAGACACACATGTGCTTCCTATAATGGCCTACAGAGGGCTCTAGACAGCCTTTACATTTATCATTTGGCAGACGATTGTACATTGACTTACATACTAAAGAATTGTTTCTGAGTTTGGACCGATTAGTGTTTGTAATATATTTAAATATAATGGCTATAATGTGTGGCCCTTTATCAGTAATTTGAATTCACTATAAATCGACTCCCTCCTATTGGAATACAGTTTCTCTAAGCTATCAAAACCATACATTTGAGGGTGATGAGGTTTACTCACCAGATTGTTCCTTGATTATTTGAAGGACTATTCAATTGGAGTTATGTCTGTGAATATAATGGCTGGTGTTAGATGTTAATCGTAAACATGATGGAGATTTTTTTACCTTTAAAATTTGAATTATTATTTGTATTGTTATTAAATTATTTAAAAAAATGGATTATATTTAGATAGGCCCTTATTTGGGTATAAAAACCTTTAATCCAACGAAGTGTGCTACGTTCAAGATACTTACATTACTAATATACAAATGTATAAATACACAAGAATCGTAAACATAACATATCTACTGTTCTGCCTAATGCTGGCGTTGCATAAACACCACAGGAGCACAGAACTATAAAAACCCAGTCCTGTGTGAAGTTACAGCAACCGACCTCTGAGGCATTTGTGATTTAAGACTCTCGGCGCTGCGCAAGACCGATCATTGTATGACATCAAAGTACCGCGATATATATCGTGAATCATTTCTTTAAATCGCTCTCCCGGTATTTTTATATCCGAGGCCGATATTTCTGCGTAGTGCTGCATGAAATCGGACACCAACCGTCTTCCTCTTACCCTGGTGACAATTTCGAATCTGTCCTAATCGCACTCTCGTGTGCCGTTCTTAAATGCCTCAGAGTCTGCACTACTTTACGTCAACAAGTGTGGACTCGCACGAGCTCCACAAGCTCGTAGTACGCCATTTGGTACGGGGTTAACGCGACTAAAGCTACGTCATTACTAAGCGCCATACACTTCAGTTCCCACATGGTTTACTGAAATAGGTCTATGGTGGAGTTTGTTTTCATTGTAGTTCTAATATAAATGTGCACATTCCTTAACGGTGTGCCTTAATTCATTTATTTATTTACCGTTAAGCGTACTTGGTAGAGAGGCAGGAGTCTACAATGGCACTGTTTATGATAAATCGGTATGTATTGATTTTATAGAAAACATCAAACAATGATGAAAATCAATTTCTCATATGAAACGATGAAACATTCATTCAAAATTAATTTTCTCAGTAGACCAATGTGTTTTTGTTGTTGTGTGTAGTCTAATGTCGAATTCGGACTAGGAGGACCTGCTACCTCCACGTAAGTTATTTGATATGTTTTGATCAGAATTGTATATGTTTTGAACAGGTACTTGGGCGAGGAGGAGGACGGTGAATGTAGCGAGTCTCGATCTAGAGCTCTGCTGGCTAAACTGCAGGAACGAGCCAAAGCCAGAGAACAACAGAGCATCTCAAACATAGCAGACAAAGATGATGGGCATAAGGGTAACATAAAAGAGAAGAAAGGGAAACCTGGACCGCAAGAGACTAAGGAAACACAACAGAAATCCCAGAGAAGAGGAAAACAGGCTAGAAAAACAGATTTAGCTGATGAAGGTGTAGTTTTGATAAAGAAACGCAAAAAGTTTTCGCTATGCGATGAAAGTGCAAAAACAGGTAAAACTACCATGCGGCTGTTTGTTTTATATTATTGAAATGAAAATGCATGTTGATTTTGTGGGTGCAAAAGAATTTTTGCTAATTAGCGGTGCAACTTTGCGTCCTATTGTGAGTACTGCTCAAAACAGCCAATTTTTTGTATCAAAAAGATGATGTTATTTAGTTTTAATTAATTTGTTTAGTGTTTTTCTAGGTTTGTGACCAAATCAAATCAGTCATAATGAATGCATAATTTGGGGTTTTCACATGCATTTTTCAAATACTAATTTTAGGAGATGATGAACCAGATAATGAGAAGTGTGCAGAAAAAACAGCAGAGAAAACTGAAGGTGATGTCGAGAAAAGTAAGGACTTTGAAACGGATGTAAACCAACAGCTTGATGAGTTACATGCAGAAAAGGACGCCTCCCAGACTGGTTTGCATATCTTGGGTGGGTTCGAAGAGAAGACTGAGCAAAAGGTTTGTGGAAAATATTATATAATAAATGTATTATCTTCTATAAAGTAAAGAGACAATATTTAGTTTTGTACATCTACAGGTGAAAAGAGTTTTGCCCCAGTGGTTAGCACAGCCTGATGTCATTGAGAGGGACATTAAGGGTAACCTTGTCCCTGTCAATGAGGTACCGGGCATCTGTCCAGTTCTGCTAAAGAAACTCAAAGCCAACGGGATACAGAACTTTTTTCCAGGTAAGACCGAAAGATAATCTTTTAACATTGCATTGAATAATGGGAGTATCGGTTGTGCTTAGTAAAAGGAAAAGTACTTTTAATGGGATACTTCACGCAAAAATGAAAATTCCGTCATCATTTACTCACCCTTAGATTGTTCCAAACCTATAAAAATGTCTTCGCTTTGCTAAACACACAAGATGAAATTTGGAAGAATGTTAGATCTCATTCACCATTTACTGCCATAGTAGGGAAAGTAAATACTATGGGGGTCAAATCTTCCAGATATCTTCTTGTGTGTTCAACAGAACATAGAATACAGGTTCGGAACAATCTGAGTAAATGATAACGGAATTTCATTTTTGAGTAAAGTATCTCTTTAAACTCATCGACTGAAGATATCACATTATTCTGCATTACTTATTACTATATTTCCTTCTCAGTTCAAGCTGAAGTCATACCTGCCATTTTGAACAGTGTAAGCTCCGAGCTGCTGGTCGGTCCAGGTGGCTACCGTCCCAGAGACATTTGTGTTTCGGCACCTACGGGAAGTGGAAAGACACTGGCTTTTGTTATACCCGTTATACAGGTACAGTAGGAATCTTTTTTGTTTATTTGACTGTGTTCAGATATGTTGGGATTAGAGCTGTGGCTCTGTGTATACATTAAGTTTCAGAGTATCCATTAAGGTAGTTATGAATAATTAAGAGGGAAAAAAAATGTATTAGTTACAACCGATAAATTGCCAATAACCAGAAATATGTATGAAATTACATTTAAATGTGGGAATAGATTTTTAGGTAGATGTGGATGTACTTGTTTGTTACCTCAGGCACTTTCTAAGCGTGTGGTGTGTGAGGTCCGTGCATTGGCTGTACTACCCACCAAAGAGTTGGCACAGCAGGTAATGTATTAAAAATGGTCAATATTAATTACGTACTATTATCTAAGGAATTGTTTATCAATTCCTGATCTTTACTTTTGTGTGTGTTTTTTGTGTTCCAGGTGTCAAATGTGTTTAGCTCATATGCTGAAGGCACTGGTGTGAAGGTAGTCATGATCGCAGGACAGAAATCATTTGCTGTAGAGCAAGCTCTGCTCTCTGAAAGCAGAGGCGGTGTTTGTTGCAGTTTGGCTGATATTGTTGTGGCTACGCCAGGCCGTCTTGTGGATCACATCAACAAACACAACAATTTCAGTCTACGCCACCTACGGTTTCTGGTGAGTTCTGTACAAAAGTGAGAATAATACACCGTATATTTGTTTCAAATATTCCGTTTATACATTTGTGAAGATGTTCGTGTTTGTTGTAGATAATAGATGAAGCAGACAGGATGATTGACAGCATGCATCAGTCTTGGCTCAGCCAGGTGACTAAAGCAGTGTACAGATGCCAAGGTGACCCACAGATGTCAGTCTTTAGAAGAATTCTGCCTGGACCAATAACAGTGTCAAGGTAAGATTTTTTAAAGTTTTTTTTACTTCTATTATGGTTGCTAAATGAACTAAAATTCTATGATCTGATTGAGTTTCATATTGATCTGATTGACATATCAGTCACATATAGATATATTTATAAACTCCTTGGTTTACATTGGCCAACATTTATTGCATTTATTTAGGTTCCTCAACATGTTCTCTGTCTGCCATTGGTCATTGAACAGCTAATCTTTTCCCCAAACTCATTCTCTTGGTAAAACCAATGTTGTTGTGTCATTGTGGGACTGGACCGAGGCATTAAGACAGGTTATAACATATGTAGTTGAGCAGTCTCTGAATATTTACATGGGATGTTTTCACTGAAAAACACTAAACTAGTCCAAAAGCTCCAACCTTTGGAATAATTGATAAAGCTGTAGCAATTAGAAAGCTTAATGTTCACAGTGATAAAATATCTGACATTCGAGATCTATCTTTTTGAATACACAGATTCTTAAGATTTGGAAATGACTAAGATTTCACTTAATATGTATGTTTATAATAAAAAATTTATGAAAGCAAGAATACCAGATAGAAGTTTCAGACTTTTGAATTGGATGTTAATTTGTTTATTTGTGTATGTCAGTTTGTCTCCACCACAGATGCCTCTGCAGAAGCTGCTGTTTTCTGCCACTCTCACTCATAACCCTGAGAAACTACAACTGCTGGATCTACACCAGCCACGACTCTTCAGTTCCACAAAGACCTCTACAGACGGGGACACACAAAACCAGGAGTCATTTCAGTTTCCTCAGAGCCTCTCTGTAAGTCAATTGGATAAGTGTTTCAGTAATCTTGTCTTGCTTTTGCACACACAGGTTAATATGTGCTTGTTTTTCGCAGGAGTATTATGTCCCCTGCACCCTAAACAAGAAACCACTAGTCATCCTTCATTTCTTGCTTCGGCTCAAGTTCAGTCCTGTTTTGTGCTTCACAAACTCTAGAGAAACTGCACACCGGTAATGTTGGAGTTCAGTACCATCTGACTCATTGAGATTAGCAATACATTCAGATGATGTTTTGTTATTTCAGATTGCTGATGTGGTATTTCCTTACCTGCAATAATGATTAACAAAAATAAATATGCTTTTAATGGGTAAAAGTACAGTGATAGAGTTCAGATGGACAACCATTTTAGCCTATAGATCAGAAAAAAACATGGAACAACTCTTTATACAGGAAAAAACAAATAGGTGTACATTTGTGATTATAACAAATTAGGCGTCATTTTGTTGCTTGACTAACTATCTGTCTTTTTTTGGCTCTTAGACTATATTTACTTGTGAAGTTCTTTGGCGGTGTGGTTGTTGCAGAGTTTTCGTCCAGACTAAGCCCAAACGAACGACAAAGAACGCTCAAAGATTTTGAGCAGAGGAAGATCCAACTGTATGTATTTAGTTCTGAATGTGCTTATGATTATGAATAATTTGATTTGTAAAGAACATGCATTTTGTAATTACGTGATCAGACTTATTTGTCTTATTAGATTGATAAGCACAGATGCTGCTGCGAGGGGCATTGACATTACCGGAGTGAAATGTGTCATTAATTATGATGCTCCACAATACATCAGGACGTACATTCACAGGCAAGTTAATAGATCATGATAGAAACGAGGGATACACAATATATATTGGACATTTGGCTATAAATACATTATTTTTTTTATTACATATTCTACACCGGACGCATACATTGCAACACGAAAAAAGACAATAGAACCCATTACTCTCTATTACACTCCATTACACTCTCACATACTGATGCTCTCTATGATTGTAAACCATACTGTTCTAATGACCTTATTTGGTTGTACAGTTTCAGTACACAGTAAAAAATATATTTACAAATTTTAATAATTTATTTTTAAGGTATAAATAGCAAACATTCATTATTGTTTCATCTGAATTGAACAGAATTTTATAAGTGATGCATCCAAATTTGAGATCTGAGCCTATTTTTATTTTTCATGTGCAGGGTGGGACGAACAGCGAGGGCAGGAAAACCTGGGCTGGCTTTCACTTTCCTTTTAAATGTGCAGGTAGGATTTTATTTATTTAGGGAATTATATTTTGCTAAGTTTGTTGTGTATATAGCTTTTCTCAGTGCTTGATTAGACTGTTTTAATTTACATCTTCGCAGGTTGCAAGATATCTTAAAATTTGCTGTCAAAACTCACATCAGCAAAATGCATATTTTATGTGCATTAAATAATAACTTAAATGCCTTTCTTTGCTTGTGCATTATTTTGACAGAATATGATTGGCTGAGATTTTCCACATGCCGGCACAAAAATTGCATATGTAAACATTTATTCTGTCTTTAGGAGAAGAGATTCTTGCAGATGGTATTGGACGCAGGCAGTCCTGGCATACAGAGGCAAATAGTCCAACCAGAAAGTCTTAAAGGCATGGAAGCCTGCTATGAAAAAACTCTTGTTGAGGTTGGCAAAACTGTGAAGGTAAACACTGATTTGCTGAGGGTTCTCTATAGCTAAAACCTTATTGGCAGGTTTTCCAGACATGGAATTCTGTTATCGGATTACATTTGATCGGTAGTGGTTATTTTAGTTTGGGGAGCTTACTGTTTGACTGATTTTGTCTGTTTTTTAATGTTTGCCATATTGAATTCAATTCATTACATTCCAAAATGTGCCAAGTTGATTTATGAAATATAATGCAATTCATTTTTTGCTCTGTCTTTGTTTTAAAGGAGGAAAATGCAAAGAAGCGATCATGAGAAAAGAACATTGCTCATATTTTGGGGATATTTGAATGTCCAGTGATTTTAAAGTTTTGAAAAAATGAAATTATGTACATTATATGAACGTAATGAAATAATCTAAAATGCTTTTAATAAAATGAAAAACCGTACGCCTCTTTTAATTCTTCAATATGCACAATTATTTTGCAATTAATTAAGAACCATTTATTATAAATTTCATTGATTGACATGTTTTTGTGTTTCCTTGCTATTCAGGCATGTTAAGTATAACACAGTGTCTACACCGGATGTGGTGCGGCGCAATGCGATGCAACACGACATGAGACAATAGAATGCATTACAACTCGATTCCATTTAAAATTTTGTCGACAATCCTAGAAAGAACATTTAGTTACAGAATTTCTGATGAAATTAGAATTTAAACTGCAGCCATGCTAGTATGTCAGCATATCCCTGAAATCAGGGATTCAGCATTTTTGTTCTTCGTGTTATGAAGGTAAGTTTAGAATGATGATGAATTTCTGTTTTGTTGGATCAGACTGTTAAGAACAGCCAGAAAAAAGCAAGTTTCACATTTTAACCGTATGTGCCCCAGTATAAAAATCTTGCAAAGTATTTTTTCTTTTTGTTTTCGACCACTTCTTTATTTTACATGTTTAAAAGGGTGAAGTCACAAGCATGGTTTAATTTAATATAATTGTATATGGTAATAACTAAAATTCTTGTGATGAAGATAAAAGTCAGACCAGTCACCTGTAGTGATTTCAAGACTGGTTGCTGAGGGTGTTGTTGTGCGCATGCGCATGTGTCTCATGAGAAAGCACCGCGCTGTTTGTTAAGAGGTTTACTAAACCGGAACACGAATATCGAGCATCGATATGCACATGTTTCGTCCCTTTACCTGACGCGGCCTCTTACATTTTATGTGGTAAGGAACATTTTAAAACAATATCGGGTTTATCTGTTATGAGATGGAAAATGTAATGAATTATGTACGTTAACGTTACCTGCAATTCTGTTAGCAGACATGCTACCAGGACAAAAGCAGCTTCCTACAAAGTGCATTTGCATTTTAAAAAATAACCTTGCCTAGAAACTTTATTTTTTTTTCTCTTTATCCCAAACGTACAGTAAATGACATATACGTTTTTAAAAGGCGTACTATACTGTAACGTGGTAACGTTAGATGTGCACATTTATCTGATGAATATTACGAGCAGGATCATTGTACCATAGATATTCTATTTCTACAAAAGTAATACAACCATTATGGTTATAACGTTACATGACAAATACCAGCCACTAACTACCCACCCACCACATAATAATATAGTTTTAAATAAAACATGTGGTAAAGTGCTGTTATCCTCTGCCGTCATTAGAAACGTATTTATATTAAATAAAGGTAAATTCATTTGACATGTAACCAGAAGCTTGAAACTGATTATTATATTGATGATGATGATTAAAAGTGCACTTTTTGAGGTAGTGAGCATGAATATGTTCATTACTTAATTACGTTCTTCCAATACTATGTGATATATAGCTGAAGTTGAATGGATTACTTTTACTGCTCCCTTGTCTTTGGTAGATACAGTTCCACCTGTAATGCTGATGCTTATATCCTTAAAGGGATAGATCACCAAAAAAATGTAATTCTGTCATGAATTACTCGCCCTCAAGTTGTTACACACCTGTATACAAACTACCATAATATATATTTTTAAATGGGAGTCAACGGTGCCCAAGAACTTTTTGCTTTCCTAAATTCCTGATTTTTTTGTGTTAAACAGAACAAAAAATTATACAATTATTATATTCAACGATGCCCCAGAAATGTTGCTAACATTATTGAAAATATATTTCTTTATGTTATAAAGAAATTGATATAGGTTTGGAACAACTTGAGGGTAAATCATTTTTATTTTTGGGTGAAGTCTCCCTTTAAGTGGCGCTGGTTAAATGGCCTTTAGCTTTTTTAATGTGAGGAAAGGAATTCTGACTGTATTTATGTATTCTGAATTTTCAGTTTTAACATACAACACATTAGCGTAAGAGATGCTTAAATGGCATACTTTTAGAAAGTTTTTTTTATACCTTCAGTACTCCAAATGTGTTACCAAAATTGTAAAAATAATGGCTTATCTAAACGTCAATCTAAACGTTGTATTTGTAGGCAGCATTGCAGGTTTTAAATTTGGCCATTTTTAAAAGTGTTATTTAGACAATATGTTATCTTAGCAGAAAAAGGTTTGATGCCCTGTAATGCCTATAGCTTTACTATGTATGTTTTAACTCAGCCAGCCTTATAATGAATTGCATTTGTATGTTCTTTAATCTTTGTCCTCTGTGTTGTTTTTATATTTTGTAACTATATGACTGGTTCTTCTGTTTCAGTTTTCTTCCAGTAATAAAGTTTGCTGTATATTGAATTTTATAGATACATCTCTAGGGTGTTGTTTGAGCAGTTATACAGCACGATGGGTGCGCTGGGGAACGGTCGACGTGGTGGACGTTCGCCATCTTTGCTTGTGGCTGCTCTCATCGCCTGCATTCTTCTGCTTGGCTTCAACTATTGGGTCTCAAACTCAAGAAACATTGAGCTACAGGTTTGTAAAAAAAACTTCAAGACTAAGAAATTGGGTTCGTTTTTTAAATTCTATGTATTATAATGCATGCTACAGTGCCAGAACCGTTATTAAATATGCAGTAGATGCACAAATGGTGCACAAAATTGAGGCCTATTGAGACATTCATGGTCTTTAAGTCCGTTTAATATTTGACCTGTGGTTCTCTCTCCTTTATCGCAAATGTGTGCTTTCACTGTGGGTGTGTGCGAGTGCGTTTGTGTGTGTGTGTGTGTGTGTGTGTGTGAGAGTGAGAGTGTGTTTATGTGTGAGAGTGTGTTTGTGTCTGAGCGTCTATGTCAATGTGTGTAAGTAATGTTTGCATATTGTGTGTGTGAAGCATTTGTATGTCTGTCTTTTGTTGTTTTCACCTTTTTCTTGTTTTTACAGGTATATGCCTTTAGTTGTTTTACTTGTATTCAATGTGTCTCATATACAGCTGCTTTGTAACAATGAAAATTGTAAAAAGCGCTATATAAATAAAGTTGAGTTGAGTTGAGTTAAGAAGTATGTTAAGAAATAAGTGATTTTTTTCAAACAGAGCAAGATTTTGGAGCTGGAAGATCGCATGAGGCTTCTGGCTGCAGACAGAGATAAAGAGCATCAGAGTAAGATAAAGGTGGAGGAAGAGATGCACATGCAGAACGAGAGGATGGTGTTAATCGAGGATACACATCGTAGACAACAGGATACCGCAATGAACAACTGGAAACAGGAAAAGGTATGAGACCATGCCCTGTATTTATTCTTTGGACTCTATTCAGGGTGCAATAGGCATACATATTCCAAGCATGCATTGACAAACAGAATTTAAAAAGCTGGTACAATTCCAAAACCATATATACTTGATACTAGGGATGGACATTTGTTTATTCTAATTTACAATACAAAATTACTGTTTGAATTTTTTGGCTGTTTAAGGTCCAATGTGTAATTTTTTTTGAAGGATCTATTGACGGAAATGCAATGTAATACACATAACTATGTCTTCTTTCAGCTCACATAATTTAGCGTTTCTTTCCTTAGAATGAGCTATTTCTACGTACATACACCGCGGGTCCCTTTACATTGAATTCAACATGTTGTTTCTACAGTATCCCTAACAGACAAACTTCTCTACAAAGTGTGTTTCGTAGATACGTAGACCTGTAAAAGGGAGAGGTCTAGTGAGCCGTTGGTTGCAATTCGCAACCTCACTTCTAGATGCTGCTTAATTTTTGCATTGCTTCTTTAAATTGATAGTTTGAATGGATACATTTATGACCCAAGGTGATTAATTTATGATCCTTTTTATTAAAAAAAGATATTGTCTGTTATAGGAAATTCTGAAGCTCAACATTTCCTCCAGTGTTAAAACAGTGCAGGAAATGAAGAGTAAGTCTCTCTACCTTGTATTTGTATATTTTATTGTCCTTTTAAGTGATGAATATCATGAAATATGTATATTTATATGTCTGTGTATCTATGTTTTAGATCATATGAAGTCATTATTGGAGGATCTAAGTAAGAAGCAAAATGAGCTGAAGTCCTGTCAAAGTAATGCGGACATGTTCATGTAAGTCCATTCTCAAAACTGATTATATTACATTATCAAACTGACAAACAATAATTTAAATGGCTGTTTGTTGCCGAAATTGTGTAGGACTCAGTGTAACAAAAAAATTGCGACCATGGAAGAGAAATGCAATGAGAAAACTGAGGAGTCAAAATTAGAAGAGCAGAATGCTGAAAAGGAACCTGCACCTGTCTCTACACAGGTACAGCTATGAATCATCAAAATAATTTACTGTCTTGATGCGTTTTGTAAATTTGTGTACGGTGAAAAGAGAGATGTTTGTTTCTTTTATGGCCCACCCATTTGTTTTTTATGCTGCTACAATACCCTTAACCATTTTATTACTATTTAATTTATACATAAATAATGAAAACATCGATCATTCACGCGTGATTATATACATCTTATTCATTATACATTTTAATGGTTTCATGCTGATTATTTAATAATGATTATTTAATAATTCTGCACAGACTTTGGGTGCAAAAGCCAAATCTGATATTCCTGCTACAAACCATTCAGACAAAAATGGCAGCAAGCCAGAACTGGAGTCACGTGCAAAAGATGAAGTTCAGGACCAGAACAATGAAAACCTTGGTATTTACCAAAAAAAACTATATCTTGCATACACATTAATTACAGAATATAAAAATGTATGACCATGAAATGGTTGTTTTGAATATAGCCATGGGTGGGTAAATAATATCTGTTGCATTTTTTTATCTATATTACTAATTTGTGTCACTCTAGATTAGTTTTTTGCTCTTATTATTTTCATGTTTCCACAGAAGACCTATGATTTTATGACACCTTTTTTTCTGCCTATCAGCTGCTGTGATTATAGGAAAATCAACCACCCCAACTTACAAATCAACAAGAAAGAACGACACTCTTGATAGACCAGACAGTAAGAAAGATCCAGAAGCAGTGATGGACATCAAAGGAGAATCCTTGAAGACAGGTGGGGGAAAAGAGATTCTAGTTATTTAAGGAAAAAATACACACACACACACACACATTATTAATTTAAATTTTTTTATGCAGATACTCTGTTGGATGAAGCAGAAATTCTGGAGCCGAGAGATGATGACATCGGGATTGGGGATGGGAATGAGGAAAAAGACAGAATTGGAGAAGGGAGGGAAGAAGATGATGTCATCATGTATGACAATGAGGGAGAGATAGAAAAACAGCTCTCCAAGATTAAAGGTAATTTTTACATCTTTTACCACACAAGGGAAATAGCTTAACAATATATTATTCAACCGAATGCTGTGGTTTGGCCAATCCATAAAACAAAAATCAGTGTTCAGTCTTCTGACCTTATTTGACATTGGTTAGCTTATAATATAGATTTTTTATTTGAGTTGGGATTTGTGAGAAATGTCAGTTAGACATAATTTGTATTAACTGCAAATTAAACTGTAATTTTATGTTTCAAACAGAGATGGCGATAGAGCAAAAGTAACGATCTGTTTCTTTCAAATGCATGTAGGGCTATTTCTTGAGTTATAACAATTCCATGTGTTATTACAGATGAAAATCAAGATGCCGGACAGGATCTAGAGGACGAGATGGCAAACTATAACGGTGATGACGACAACCAACCAGAGTCTGAGGATGAGAAACAAGCAGAACTCACGGGGATGTAATAAACACACACTTCTGATCACACAATGTGTCTGCTGATACACTCCTCCCAGATGGACTCCCTAACATATCATTGGCCGGAGTGACAGTTGTGACCCTGTCCATGACTCGACAGACGTTTATATGATGGGAGGGTTAAACTTGCTGTAATGATGGTATTCGAATTTGTGCTGGGTTAATACTGCACTACTGTGTAATGGAGGATTTGCACCACACAGAATTCATGTCAAAACAGTAACTTTCTTATGACTTACAAAGATAAGCCTGGTACAATATTCCATTACTAGTACCGACTTTAGATGAAACATGAATGTAATGAACTTCTGTGAAATCAAGTTGTCAAACCTTGCCATAAACTAAAGATGCTTAGCTCTTGTACAAAACAGAAATGCAGAAGCTAATAAATGTATGCTTTAAATGATGCTTTTATTTAATGTGACTTACATTCCGTGCAGGCTATACATTTTTATCTGTGCATTCCCTGGGAGTTGAACCCCTGACTTTGCTAGTGCCAGTTGAGCTACCCGTTAGCCACAGAAAAAACTTTTAACTTTAAACTGCTTTTGTTTTCTGTTGTTTTGATATTACTGTTTTGAAGCGGATGACATGATATTTGAACTGGTGAAAAACAAGAATATTTTGTAGATCAAAGGACTGTTCATCGAGCTGTCCACAAATTCACTGTACCTCATTAAATACAGCACATTCTAGTCTTTTATTTGCTGTAAGCTTGTTTCTTGTATGTTGATTTAAATTGTTTTTTTTAAGTTTTCATGTTAAGGACTGTTTTTTCTTGACAAATTTGTGATCTAAAAATAAAAAATAAACATTTTATTTGCATTTATTTCTCATCTGTGCCTGTAATGGTTTATACATTTATTTGAGTCCACACCAACAGACAATAACATTAATTCTATTAGATGCTTGTTGGTTTTGATTACATTAATTTATTCAAAAATCGCATCTAGAGTCGGAATCAGATTTAAAAGAATACTGTAGTTCACCCAGAAAATGGTCCCAATTTACTTTCCATTATAGGAATAGAAAACACATTTACATTTACTATTGTAAAGTTAATGGGGACCATTTTGGGGTGAACTTTTCCTTTAAGGCATCTTAAAAAATGGATATTGACAAGAGACAAACAACTTTCAGGAATCAAATACGTGTCAGAGATTGTCTGGCCATAGCTGCTTTATTGAGCATCAATGGAGGAAAAAATACTTGATAGCGATCCCAATAATTTTTTTCCTTTAAAGTTGTGGATGTTGGTCTAGTGTAGATGGTGGTCTAGTGGGTTAAACCACTGAACTGGTAAATCAAAGGTTGCTGGTTCGATCCCAGCAGCCACCACCAGTGTGTCCTTGACCAAGACACTTTACTCCATGTTGCTCCAGGACGATTGTTCCTGTAATAAGTGCACTGTAAGTCGCTTTGGATAAAAGCGTCCTCCAAATGACTAAATGTAAATGTTGTTCTCTTGAATTTAGAATGATTTCTGTCTAATTTTTATCTATGGTACTGTAGACTCGTGACTCGACTTTAAGAATTTAAAGAATTGAAGAATTTAATGTACCCAAAAGCAACACTGGTCATCTATCTTTCTGTTTATGTTTTCAGAACATTACAGTATTAAGAACACATCTGAAATGCACAAGTTTTAATTCCAACAGAACATTTACAAACATTCAATTCTTTTGCAAGGATTTGCTCTCTAAGTTTTGTATATTTGTTAATGACACAGAGAAAAAAAACATGGACCTCAATACACTATTGATTTTGCCAATACCTGCACATGATGCTCGTATTAATTCTAAGGACATTGAAACCAGATCAATCCCATTAAAGTTATGGCTAGTATTTTATTCAGTGGCCACAATAAGGGTTAAGTCCATGCTTTAAAGGAGTTTCTGCTGGAATCATGGTTCTTCTCAAATTATCTTCACTACAGGAAAGTATTTGTGTGCGGAAAAGTCAAATTCAGGAAGTGCCTGGATGGAAAAGAAAGTTCTCAGTTATTTAATTCAGTTCAACTCAAATGTAGTGCATTTTGCAATTTACTTTGATTTTTAAATTCTCAACATCAATTCAACATGATCTGTTTTTTATATTGCGAACGCCCACCAACTGGGGAAGTAGAAAACTAGCACACTTGTCTCATTTCTATATGTTTGACATTTATGTTTGTTTACGTTATTAAAAAAGTAATATTCAATATTTCGTCCCCTTGGAATTATAAGGTTCAATCTGAAATTTTGGTCAAAACATATTCTTATTCTGTTACATTTTGTTAATGTTATGTTATGTTTTTTTTACGTTGCGTACATTTTGGGACTTCTTTAAAAAAACAAAAAGGTCTATCTATAGTAAAATGGAATGCAAACACTGAAGCTTGTCATCTCAAATCTGCTCGGAATGCAGAAAGAACCTTAAAATTCCAAGGCGAGGATTTATTTACAGTGGTATGTCGATTGTTATTTTACGATTGTAAGTCTACTACTGAATACCTCGATTGTGTTTACTTTTGCAAATGATGTACATGATTATTGATCACTGCCAATTAAGAGCATACAGTACACCAACATAACTTCAGAAATAAACCCTAAATATTTCTTAAATACCATTTAATTACACATCTTGTACCTTGGTCTCCTTCTTGTGTCCTCCAGCCAGTAGTTTCATTACCACAATATTGGGTTTGGCGACTTTAAGAATGCGATTGACCTGCATCAATAAACCATAAACCCCGAAAGAACATTTAAATTACATTTTAGACAATAATGAACAATATAATTAATAAAGGACATTTTTCAACGTAAGCAGGGTTTGACTGGCTATAAAAATATAGGAGAATGTTTAATGTACCTCTGCATCTGGGCTGGTGATGTTCTCGAGTATGAGTTTGGCCTGCTGGAAATGTTTGCTGGCTGCCATGTAGAGATCCGCTGAGCGAGGAGGAGGATTGTACTTCTTTAAATCAGACATTTCCTACAAACACACACACACTTTATTTACTGTCATATATGTACCAAATAATTCCGTCACAAAAAGTCAGAAAAAAAAGAGTACCTTAAACTGTATATAGTGCACAGGAGGTGGTGTGACGACGCTGTTAAAGGGGGCGAAACGATGCTCGTAACGGACCTGCTCACTGTCCAGCTCAAACTGAGGTTTACGTACCTTCCTGTCCATATCGAGCGCTATCATTGTCTTGGAGAAGAAAGTGACAGAAATATAAGATGTATAATATAAGTATTTATAGAAGTTTCTTTTAAACAGTGATTTAGCAGCGCAAAGATCATGGATTAATGTCATAACACATATAATCAAAAACAAATGTATGGATTCATTGCACTCCTTTGAATAATGCACACGTACATAAATGCATCTGCCAGAAAGTACACATTTAGTCACTTAGCAGATGCTTGACAGGGCACTTAACAGAGCATTCTGAGTAAACATTTTACGATGAGTTCCCTGGTTTTGGTGCCATTACCTTGTACATGCCAGCACACATGTTTTGGTAAGCTTGACTCATGCTGATCTCTTTACTCAAAGGGCGAACTGAGGAAACAAGGAAAAATGATGACTGGAGCTGGTTGACTGGTTAAATGATGACAGAATTTTTAATACAACAGTCACAGTAAACTATAGGTACCAAACTAAACCCAGTACACTGTAAGTGCACGTAGTGTATGATAAAGTAAAAAATTTAAGTACAATTTATTTTTAAAAGATCTGAATCCTACAGAATAATATGCAATTGTTCAACTTGGCAGCCTGTGAGAACCTTTCTTCTTCTTTTTGCTTTTCTTGCTGCTCCGAACTTTAAGCTGTTCTTCCAGAATTCTCTCCTCTGCCATCTGAGAGCTGTCCGCTCGACTCAACGTTGACATCAGCCATGCATAAAGGAACTCCGATAGATACCTGTGTATATACACATCGACGGGGAGAAACATATCACTACTACAGCACGAAACAGGTGGGTCTTTAGCTTTAAAAAATAATGACATTAAACTGTCTCACCAGTAAATGTAATAATACTCATGCATGCTGTACAGCTCCAGCTCAAAACCGCTGAGTAGATACTGGATCATGATTCTCAGGTTGTGATAGAGGATCCAGGTGCCCAGACAGGCCAAATGCTGCCTCTGAGGTTCCAGCTTCATCAGCAGGCCGTGAAGAGCAGCATCCACCTTCTCAGCCTAAAAAACAGTCGAAGACGCTGGATGATGCATCACAAGACACTCAGACGGCGCAGACTGTCATAACACAAATGTCTAAATGTGTTGATTCTTGTTTAAAAAAAGCTACAAACTGACTTCCTCCACAAACACACCTCATCCTGAAGGGTGGCAAACTCCTCCAGTATGTGACCGAGTTTGTCTCTCTGTCGTGCTCTGTTGTGTCCGTGAATCTGGATGAGGCTACAGAAGGGCTGTGGGTCACACCACTCTTTATTTCATTACATTCATACAATGTTATAATGAGATGGCAGAAATTTGCTTGGGGGATCTAGTTTTTTATTTTTACACGCAAAAAATGACACTATGTATGTGTGCAATGTGCGTTTAGAGGCTATTTTATAGATAGATTTTTGGGTGGAACTTCGTTCCTTTTGAAATTGATGCCTTGTCCCCTCTTGTTCAACCCATTTTCAGCCTCATTTATAATTACATGCACAAGAAAAATGATAACAAACCCGTGAACAGTGTGTGACGAAGGAGTCAATGTAATCTTTTGCCTGATGGTTATTGTTCAAACTGCATCTGTGGAAAAAACACCAGCACAATGTTTGTGCGACTCAAGGACATAATCCATTCATTAACTATCCGTTTATCCAATTTATATATTTGATCCATAAATCGCATCCAGAATAAAAAGTTTGTGTTTACATAACATAAAGTATGTCTGTGTACTGTGCTTATTTAATTTGTATTGGGTGAGCCTGACCTGTTCAGTGTTTGCCTAGAGTCTAATAATATAATTATTTATATTTCATTTAATTTGTGTTAATATTAATATGTATTATTATTTTATTGTATAATCATTTTATTAAATAAACGATTTGTTAAATTTTGTTGAATGTTCATTTTAATAAATAAACAATTTGTTGAATGGGTCCTGTAGTTTAGTCACATTGAAACAAACCATATGGTACATTGACATCTAACTGTTTATCAGAGTCTTAATCCAAAGTATTGGACAGACAAGTTTAGCCAAGTAAAGGTTCTTCTTGGTTTCTTTTGCTTGTTATCAGAAATAATCTACAGACATTTTATTGTTTGTGAACGTGTACCGGACGTTAACAGTAGCCCACGAATGTGCGCATGCTCAGTAACATTTATTAATGTTGTCACTTTGATTCCGTTTATAAACACACACATGTGTACACATTTAGAAGATATTAACATGTATTTATTGATATTTACCAGTAATTAAAATTATTTATAACGTTAATGATTTTTTGTATTTTATATTTTTCTTAAATATATGCATGCATGTGTATGATTTATAAACACAAAATTAATATCCTCTGTGCACATTTTGGATGCGATTAATGATTTGACAGCCCTAATATATGGCTAAATGCTGCAATTGTCAGAATCAAGCACTCCCAAAAGCCTGTGTATATAAACAAGAATAATTAATAAGTTAAAGAGTACAAATGGTCACCTACTTAGTGGACAGAACAGGAGGGCTGACAAAATGCCGCAGTGCATCCTTGATCATGTCCTGTATCAGATGAGTCCCAAACACTTTCCTATTGTCAATCAGAAACGTGGTCTACATCGCACAAACAGACAGACAAGAATTAGGTGGTACGGCTTTCAATTATGATCCCAGAACAGAGCTTTATTATTTGAGATGGGAGCAACGCTTACCTGCAGCAATGATCTAGACAGAACACATGGAGACTGCTCACTGAACTCACAGAAGAAATCCTACACACATAAACACACTCAGCATCACATGTACGCACTGCCATATTTCCACTGTTTGGCATAACAAGATTCCACAGCTAAGTGTCTTACTGCTTTATAAAAGAGCTACAGGGTAAATAGATTAAGAACAGAAGATTTCCATTGAAATTATATTTTATTAATGCATATTAAGTGGATTATACTTCCACCAGAAGTTCTCATCCCTGACATGAAAACAAAATCTATATAAAAGCCAACATACTCTACTCAAATACTTAGCAAACAAAAACAGTCTACCATGTGGTTGAATATTTAATAAATTAACTGGATCATTTATGTATCAATAATTACTATAACCTGTGACTTTGGGGGCTTTTGCGGTAAAACCTTCTCTAGGCAGTGACCTATAAAATTGGAGGCCCTCCCCTCAAATGTTCTCCTTTAGTTTAATTGTCAAATTATTTACCAGGATACTGTGCAGGTTTGCTATGTTGATGACTTCACAGATGGTTTTAATGCGCTCGATAAGTTTAGTGAAGTAATTGACCATTTCCTCTCTCTTGATAATCTTGGCATAGCGTGGGAAAGTGGGGGGCAGCAGACGTTGGTTAACCAGCGGCTCAAAACCCATCATTATCGGATGATCTAGAAAAAGAATGACACTTGTAAAATGAACTTCATAATAAACTAATTTCATTAGATTTGATTGGTCAAGGCCGTGAATGTGCATTTAGTTATATTCAACTGTGGAAATTGAAACAAATTGTATTTTGGAGAACTAAGTTGCAAACCTTGAGCAACCATACGAGATAAAGTCTTGGAGTGAAGTTCACAGAGATATTATGAGTCACATGACCAGCTAATACTACTTCATACGGGTACCCTGCATTTTCCAACATTGAATAACAATGAATGTTGAATAAATTAATTATAGCCGATGATAAACAGCACATTTTTGAAAAGGCATGTACTAAAATATATTGAGCCTACTTTGATCATTGCAAGTAAGAGGTCTCACGTAAGCATAGCTTTACCTCCTTTGGTGGTGTCATTCTGTGACTGTATCCCATACTGGATGGTGGAGTGTATGGCAGGCAGTATATCAGCTGCCTGTGTCATCAGCTTCTGTGCTTCACCAACAGCACTCGTCTTAAACAAGAAAAACCGATTGTGAAATGAGCCAATGAAAATAAGTGGTTGTTTTGTGAAATGTGCATTGTTGAAAGCAGCTTTACAGAAAATGAGTGGCCTACCTCTTTTTTAGTGAAGGAAATAAGTGCACTGAGCAGCAGACGGGTGAATTTAACACGGCTGAAGAGAGCCGAACACTGCTGATGCTGAATAGTAAAATAAAAACGACATCTCTGTGAAAATTACCACACTACCGTTTCATCATTTAGGGTCACTTACCCATTTCTTATTTCTCAAACTTTTAGTTAATTGATTTAAGTTGATATAAAACAATGGAAAAGTAAGAGATACTAATAAAATAAATAAAAACTACATATACTTTAGTATCTTAAAAGTAGCTCTGTGTTGCCTATAATTAGCAAAAATGTTATGTTGTCATTTTATAAAATAGAAGCTTTTAAACAATAATTTGTTCTTTTCATAATAAAGGCAAGGTTTTTATATAACTCATAAACATGTAAATATAACTTTAGATCAGATTCTGATCGAAGGTCATGCAGAAGTTTTCAGTTACCTTAAACTGCTAGTTCACCCAAAAAGGAAAATTCTGTCATCATTTACTAACCATTATGACTTTCCTTCTTCCGCAGAACACAAAAGAAAATATTTTGAAGAAATTTACATTTACGCATTTGGCAGACGCTTTAATCCAAAGCGATTTACACTGTTACGTAACAATGTAAGTTAGTAAACAAAAAGCAATGGACAAAACCAATGCATGTGAATGGGGTCCAGTTAACAAAATTTTCAAAATATCTTCTTTTGTGTTCCGTGAAAGAAAGTAAGTGATACTGGTTTGAAATGACAAAAGGGCAAGTATAGTGAATGATGACAGAATTTTTTTTTGGGTGAACTACCTCTTTAACTTTTATACGGTAGTTTATCTGTTTTGTCTTGAAAAAAGTGGATTGTATATCAAAAACTTGCATCCAGCTCCACTTCAGGATCTCTCTGTTCACCCTGTCGACTGCGTGTGCTCTGTAAGAAAGCAGAGATACATTTAACACGAGGAATCATGAAATTAGATATAGGCTTGAAATAGATCAACATACCTTTACTTTCCTTTGAAGTTCTTCCTCAACATCTTTTAGCATACCTAATAAAATGGAAATACATTCCAAGATTCAATGCAAAAGGATTTTAAAATTGTTATTTTCACCACAGTTAGACACATTTCCGCCAAAATTCAGTAGTCTGCAACCTTGCATAATATAACAGTTGTTCAACTGTTCAACCCGATTCTTTTTACTTATAAATTTTAACTCCTCATCAATAATATTTTATATAACTATAATATAACTTGTTAAAATAGTAAAATGTTACCTGATCGGTCTCTTTACTGACCTGTTACTCTCAAATCTGTTACATTGTTTGCCATTTTAAAGCCGTATGTCATCGCCTGAAAATCTTCCTGATTCAAACACATAAATGAATATTCACTGAACAATTCATAATATACGAAACATCAATTCTTTAAATTACACAAAATAAAAATACAAGAATATAATATAACTTTTACATTGGATATCATAAAAACATAATGCAACAAAATATTACTCCAACAGTTAGAAAAGAAAATGTCTTGCCTCCTCAAACACAGCTGCTTTGTTGACTTTCTCACGGGCAATGTCACAGATTTTGAGGATGCCTAATGCAAATGCTTTAAGAGCAGGGTCTTGGATCAGATCCGGGTTATGAACATACAGACATGTAAACACGGTCTGAGCGAGGGAATGACCTTCCAGCCATGTGATCTGAGAAAGTTAAAGACAACAGTAACAGAAAGCTTGTTACAAGTTTATGAGACACAACAAAGTGCTGGTAAATTATATAATACTGACCAGACAACAGAAACTTGTGTCCATGATCCCGATGAGCTCAGGAACACTCAGGTCTTTCACTCTAATGGCCTCATCCTTCACAGAGAGAGATGTCAGTGTATACTTATCGCTGTAAAACAGTACACTGTTTACGGTTATAATTTTATAGAAAGAATAAGTTCAAGGAAGAACAAGAAATTATAATATATGCTTAAATAATGTATCTGTATTTACAACATTACACGAATCAGAGGGTTGGAGAGAAAATGTTCTTTATTGCTCATTCAAATATTCCCATAGTCCTCATGCAAAATATAATTTCTTTTCATTTTTGTAGCTTACTGGTTTTTTGAAATTTAACCTTTTGAGGTAGCAAGATCATGGACCAAATATCATGAGAGATGCATCATATGATAGCAGTACTACAGGTGCTACCTTAACAGCCTGTTCAAAGTTGAGAACTTTACGGTTAACTTGGTTTCCGATCATCCCCGCATCCATTTTAGGATCCATCATCTCAATGGCTGACATTGCCTCAAACAGACCAAACCTGCAGAAACACAAACTCTTCAAATGTAACCAAATTTCAAATTACCCCCAAAAGTGCTTCTAAATCTTTAAAAGTGTATGGTTTAAGGATAAACAATATTTTGTTGTGTAAAAAACAGGATTTTTTTATTTCCTGTTTTTCTTGTCAATTTGTTATTCAATTTGCTCTGTAATTTCAAAGTCTCTGACCTTATTAAAAAAAACTGTAAAACCATCTTGTCAAAAAAAACAGAATATTCCTGGCAGCAGGGGCACCAGAAATAAATGGTAAAATAACAGTTTTCCCCTGATCTTTTTGTAAATTATTAGTTTTACATTTTTGACCATATTTAAAAAAACATGAAAAAACATGTTTAAAAAAGGAAAAAAAAATGTTCTTACATTATACATGAAAAACCTATAAAGAAAGCTACACAGTTGCTGATGGTCTGAAAGCACCTTTATGAGGTAAGAATATTTAAAGGATGCAGATTAAATATACTTACAGTTTATCGTGTAGCAACTCGCCAAGTTTAAGTTCTGCAACAAAGAAAATAATTTATTCAATTCAGCAAATTTACTATTGCATTTCAATACAGGGAAGATTCACAAATTAACAAGTAAGTCTAATAAATACAGAAGATGACGGATAACATCAGGACTCTAATGGCTTATGTCATACTGTAGGAGGGAGCTGATGTATGATGCAGTTACAGTGGCATGGAAAAAGTAGGTCATTTCAGAACTATTATTAACCTTTAAATGGTAAACCTGCTAAAAGTAAGGAGTGATGAAGCACAAAATATCCAGAAACCAGTCTTGCTGCCAACTTTACTTTCAGAAAATGTACTATTCAACACACAGACTTAAACATTTCTCTGTTTTCTCTTCTAGTCGAATCAAGCCCATCTAGTCGGATCAAGTCAGATCAAGATTAAATGCATAACTCAAATGCACTGTAAGTCGCTTTGGATAAGTGTTTTTCCCAAATGCATTGATCTAAATATAAACTGAAAAAAATCAAAGACCAATGATACTAGCTCATAAATTAATGAACAAAAAAATGACACTAGGATAAAACAAAGTCTGTAAACTGTGTATTTTAAGGCTTGGTGGAAAATGTCTATTCTGAGAAAGAGAAAATTTTGATTCATATTTAGCCAATAAAAACTCCACCATCAACTATCAGCCATCACAGAAACTGTGTCCTGTGACATTATGCATTGTATTCAATGTAATACTTCTTAAAGGCATAGTTCACCTTCAAAATGAAAATTCTGTCATCATTTACCTTAACCACTTGTCATTTTAAACGGAAGATATTTGAACCATTACCAAAAACAGTTGGCCCCCATTGACTACTACTATATGGAAACAAAACCAATGCAAGTCAATGGGGTCCAACAGTTTTCTGTTACCGACACTTTTCAAAATATCTAAAGAAAGTCATACAGGTCAAAAGGGCATGTAAATAATGACAGGATTTATATTGTGAAGGTTAAACTATTCCTTTAATGACTCTTATTGTCCAGCAGATATTCAATATACAGTACAGGGGGTACTATAAAAACTAATAAAATTAGTCGTTTTCAAATCTGACAGCTTTACCCCAGTCCCACTGCCTCATCGGACAAGTATCGACTGGACACAGTAGGAAGTTTGGAGTGGGAAAAAAAATCACATGTTGTGTTATTGATACTTTATATTCTGTTCTGTCATCATACACAGTTGACATACCACATAGCAGGGAAGTTGGTATATTTGCACACAGAGCATCAAATTACAAAAAGACATATAAGACAGGGTTAACCAGCATTTTTATCCTTCGGCAACTCTCAGTGCCTAAGGGCACAATGTTCTCTATGGCTTAAGTCTTTTTAAGATTTAACCAGCAAACTTTGGATCGTCAACAATTATTTTTAAACACCATGCCACATCCCCAGATAATGTTATTGGCTAAAACAGTAAATCACACCTTTACAAGCTCCTTTGAAGTCTTGGGTAATGTCTACCCAGTTGGCATTGTTTCTCATCTTTTCTGGGATTCCTAGACCCCAGCCTCCCTCCTCCTCCTCTACTGTTGACTTCATCACCATGGAGACAGCTTCTAACACAATAAAAAATACATACATGTGTTAGAAAGATTTGATTGAACACGATGCCATTTCACAAGATACTGACTTAAATTTGGTAGCAGCTGCAGTTGACTTCAGACTGTGTGTCAGATCTCTGACTTACAGTATGATCATACTTTAGCTTCATTTACTTGTATCACAGCATTAAACTTAAATAGTATAAATAAGCAATACAGTACACTTGTACTATGCGAAAAACGAAAACAACGAAACAGCACTGAACTATCGCTACTTGTCGCCTTGGAATAATGTGCATTCTGAGCGGTTTGTAGATAACAAGCTTCAAATATGTTGCTCTCTATTTTACTTGTCCAAAAAAGTCCTAAAATGTTCACAACCTAAAGAAAAAGACATCACACAATTTAAATAAGTCACAGAATAAGAATGTGAAGAACTCAATTTTGACACAAATATCAGATATAACCTTATTATTCCAAAAAGACGTGTAGACGCAATGTCTTCTTGCACAAAAACAATTAACGTTAACGTTACCCAAATGACATTAGCACAGATACTGTGGTCAATTAGCAGTTTCACTTCAAAATGTATAAGTAACGTTACTGGTTTATACATACGTTTTATGTTTATAATACAGGAAGAATAAAGATATACCTTCACTGCCAAAAGGACGTTTAAAAAGAAAATATATGAATTCCTTTTGATGGTCAGGCTTTCTGTGCTATGGCAAATATTCAGCACTGTCGCCGCGGACGCCAGTGAATGACGTGTCACTGCGCTTTGACTTGTGGGACATGTAGTTCTAGGCTTACAGCTATATATTTTGTGTCATCTTTTATTGTAAGATTTAAATTGCTCAAGGTGTCTTTTGTAGGCTGTGTGAGGCTAATGTACTACTTGTTAAATACATGCATTTTAGCAGAGGATTTATCACAGTAGATAGAATTTTTTAAAGAGTATGGACAATGATATTCTTAGATTATTTAGTTCTCCATTCTGGTGACCAATGGATAAGTGAAACCCCTGGGTGTCCGCTGTGGCAAGCCGAATTCGCTTTTAATTATGCTCAGGATATTACATTTTGATATCAACAATTACATTTTTAAAATTATATTTTTTGATATCAAGAATATAATTTCTACTAGTAACAATTGCTATTTTGGATATCAGTCATTACATTTTCACTAGTAAAAATGTGAATTCTTGATATAAACAATCACGCAATGCACTCGCAGAAATGTGTATTCTTGATATGATGTAAAATACATAATTCTTGATATCTGTAACTGCATTTTTACTAGTTAAATTTCAAAATAGACTGCAATTCAAATTCAATTTCAGATATCAATAATGCATTTATAACATGTCCAAAATCTTGTTTCAGATATCAGAAATGCAATTCTTACTATTACAAAAACATAATTTTTTATATCAACAATAAATTTGTCACTAAAAAAGGAAATTCCCGATATCAAGAATTCAATTTTCACTAGTTGAAATGCTCATTCTTGATATCTTCATTTGTATTTTATCAGTGTGTTAGTATTTCTGATATCAGGAAATAGATTTCATTTGTTAAAGAAAATGACCATATTATTTCTCACAGACCTATAAGGAGACAGAATTGTTGTTTGAATCTAAAATAAATGTTTGTATATTTATTAAAAAATGTTTTATTTTGAGTTTTTTGGGATAAGAAACGTCGCTTACGTCTTACCGGAAAGAGGTGGAGCTACGGTGAAACGCTGATCTGTAGATCATCATTGCGAAAGACAGTGATGTAATATGCATTGTAAATTGTAGATTGTGCGCCAGATCGCTGTTACTGGGACGCGCCCTCACTTCCTAGTCTCTTGTGGGTTAATGTAAATAATAATACCATTAGGGAGCTTGTGTCTGTCTGTGTTGCCAATAGAGATAGGTTCAATGAGTTCAGATGGCGCATATCTTGCACGTTTTAAAGGTTAGTAAAGGCATGTTTGATTATTCCCAATTTGTCGCTATGTTTATGCTGTGTCAGTAGCAGATAGGTGCTGTCCCGTTAGCGGATCTCTGCTAGCAGTAGAGTTTCATCTGGAGGACAGGTGGATCTGACATGATCATGAGTACTCTTAATACTGGAAGGTGTTTTTATTAGTTTATGAATTCAAGGCAGTTGAATTTTATTATTAATCTGATCTATATCTGAATAATTATGGTCAACCTTTTTTAAACCATCTAACGTTTATGATTTCAACTTTAAGACCTTTTCATGACTCACGCCATGTCTCATAATAGTACAAATATTTTCGACCCTATGATAACAACGCTGTATAGACTTAAGATATTGATATGTTCTCATCACATGCTGCTTATTTGTTAGTCAAATGCTGTAGGTAACGTTACAGGATTGTATGGAGTAATATGCTGAGGTGTATTGTATATAAACCCGTTATTATCTCTGTAAATTATTTCTGCCTTGTTTTCCCCTAGCTGTCAGATTGAGCTGTACATGTGACAAGGAATGAATAAACCCAAAATGGCAATGGAAAAATGGTTAGTTCTTTCCATATCGACACACATTCACACTCACAGCTTTGACAGTTGTTTAGCTTTTGTGATGGTTTCCTGTGTTCCCAGTGCTTCACGGGTGCTGATGTTGCTGAGTCAGCTGGACCGACTGAACGAAGAACCCAAAGTGTGTGATACAGATGCCATCCGTCAGATCACAGGCAAAATCCTTCACATCCTCCAGACCCAAGGTGAGCTGATGCACAAAAACACAAAACAAATGCAAATGCATTCGGAGACATCCTAAAGAGAGTGAGATTAGAATACCTGCCCAATAAAACCAATGAAATTAAAAATGATCCCTTTTACTTTCTTTGAGACAGGTTTGGATCATAAAATGTTTTCAATCACAAATTTCAGCTAAAATCATCTAGGTGGCAGAGGCTACACTTTGAAGTTAAATTAATGCTCATTTATTTTTTATGTATTGATTTATTATATAGCACAGTAATTTAATGCCGGTTGGCATCAAAGTAGTCATTTTGAAAGTTGCGCAATAAGAGAAAATAATAGTTATGGTAACACCAGCTGCTAGTTTCATTTGGAAACAAACGTTACAGAAGTAATGGGTTATGATTGCATGTTTTATGTGTATTACGAGTCATTTAAATAGCTGCAAACTTTACATTGCTTACATATTGCATCATATTTGAACTTAGTGACATTTTTCTAATACTAGATGCACTTATAATGTCCACTTAGCGAAAGAATTGAATGGACACGTTAAGTACACATGAAGAATCCAATAAGTGTTGCAATAAGAGAATATTATAATAAACTCATGTTGAGCTACATAATTTGCAGTGGTAATAAAAACGTAACACTGACTTGTGTATGAATTAACTGGTTTCTCGCCATGAATATAGCCGTAGATGCTGGAATGTTGTTAAGAAGAAATAAATTAATAAAAACATAACCATGCAACCCTGAGGTTGTCATATCTAAGCATGCCAAGATCCTAGACGAACTGTGATGGCTGTGGGATATCCAGCATTTGTTTGCCTTTCTGACCCCTGCGAACCGTATCCGTACAATTGACATAAGTGTAATATCGACCCCTGCACAGTGTCTTCATCAACTGAGAAAAATATTGAAATGTTCCCCTTTCCCCGAAAGGCCCTCCTTGTGCCAACCCCCTTCCTCTCTTTTTACGGACTCCTCTTTTTCACATTCATAATCGTATCTTACTCTTGTTTTATCTGGTGTCGAAGGGATAGTTCACCTTCAAAATTAAAATTCTTTCATCATTTACTCACCCTGTTGTCATTTCAAACCTGTATGACCTAGAAGATATCTTGAAAAATGTTGGGAACAGAAAATCTTTGGTCCTCATTGACTTGCATTGGTTGAGTGTTCTTACAGTAAAAGTCAGTGAGGACCAACATTTTTTGGTAACCAACATTTTTCAAAATATCTTCTTTTTTTTAAAATGGTTTAAAATGACAACAGGGTGAGTGAATTATGACAGAATTTTAGTTTTAAAGGTGAACCATTCTTTTAATGTGTCACTGGCTTACTTATTTTGGATCTTTTACTGTAGGCGTATGTTTTGGCTGACAGCACCTGGGCAGGGGGAGAGGTCTATGTCTGTGTGAAATATGATTACACCGGTATAGAATTTCCTGACTATCAGTGCTATGGTTGAAGTGCCGGAGTGTGTTGAAGTTATGAGAATAGACACAGAGGTGGGTTGGAAATGTGTTAGAAAAGATGGACTATAGAAGCCTGCCAGAAGGAGGACAAACAATTTGTGTTGGTCCCCAGGCAGGCCGGGTAAGATAAGAAAGATAATAAAAAATTACTCTGCATTAAAGCACAGCTAAACTCTAATGAAAAATGTTTAAAAAAATGTAATTTGTTACAAACAATTTTATGATGTTATTTACTTTTCATAATTAAAGTACTTAAAAAGTATTTTTTACAAATACATTTTTTAAATATTTTTACTTGTTTTTTTCTTTATTAGTAGTTTTTACCAAATGTATGCCAAACAAATCACCTTTTACTGTACTTCTAGAATGAATCAATATTATTGTATTATTAACAAATTTTTCGTTCCTTTATTTAAATGTGTATGCTAAATGCAAATGAAACAGTAAATGTTTCCATTTTACCAAAGCCTATTTACAGCAACAAACTGCATGAAGAAAACGGAATTTTACAACGTAGCCTATGTCAGTGGTACTATTTATTTATGCATTTGGCAGATGCTTTTACCAAAGTGACTTACATTGCTCCTATACATTTGTTTAAAAGTACGTGAAATCTCCTGGGATCGAACCCACGACCTTGGCGTTTTAAGCACCCTGCTCTTACCACTGAGCTACAGGAAAGCTTATGCATGATTTTCTATCCATTTTTTTAATTTATTATCAATTGGATTTGTGTTCGCGTCTTATTAGTTAACTGCATTCAGTCAAGAGTTAAAAGTGATTGAAACCATACACCACAGTAACATGACTTGTACTCTCTCGCTTTCTGCCATGTCACCACTATTTGATTTGCACAGCACATTTTATTTATGTGCAAGTACATGTTGTAGACTGTGATATGTTCATTTGGGAGGACGGGGCAGCTCTGTCTCCTGTGTCTCTTATGAGCCAGCATAACTCACACACTCGCTGATATTTGACACTGCCCAAACTACTTGTTCTTGACAGGGTGATTTTAAAACATAACCTGCCTGCAAAGTTGTGATGTTCTTGACTGTTTTAGGTCCCAATGCTTGAAGTGTTATTATTAATTGGGTTTTATTAGGGCTTGTGTAGTGGTAAGCAGTAGTTTTCTATCACTGTACATTTGTTGAGTTGATCCTTTTGTTCTTTTTCACTCTATTATTAGCAACCGTCAATATAAATTGTTACTGTTGCCAAAGATGCAATGTCGTATATTGTAAATCAGGGTTAAAGACTGCAATTCAATGGTAACAGTGGTGTAGACATTTTTTATTTATCTTGGCAAAATTATTTGTACAGCCCGGTTATTAAACATTGAAAATATGTTGAATAATAATATTATATGCAATAATATAAAAATGTAATTAAACTTATATATTTTACAGGTCTTTCCTTGTGGTAAGCATTTAAACCCAGGTTACTGTAGGAAAATTGTCCCTTTACTAAGTATACTAAATTGCTTTGTAAGAGAAAGTTTCTGTGTACTTTTTAGCAGCTTAATTTGTTTAATGATCTGGAAATAGTCTTTCTGTTGTATTACATAACACATTTTTTCGTTTCTTTTCAGAGAAGACCCGTAAGGAAATGGTCTCTAAAGGCTCAAGTGGGATGGAAGTTATTCTCTCATCTCTAGAGGTACTAGACAGATAGAAAGTCTCACTTTATTTGCAAAACTCGACTTGCACAATGAACTTTTTATTTTTCAGTAAAAAAAGCACCATATGTTCCCAGTTATTTGCTCCTGCAACTGTTTGCAATTATTCTTTTTCACACTCTTGGCAAATTCACAACAATCCAATCGATTTCCGGAAGGAAATCTGCCTTACATGTTTCTCATTCTAGAAGCTGTTACACTCAAATATACATCACAATTGGCCAATTACAGAAAAATGAAAATTATAAAAAATGAAATTGTTATTTGACCGGTTTAAAAGACTAACTGTCAGCAAATAAAAATGATGCAAAAAAGCCTTGTGCCTTGTGAGTGACCTGTGATTAAATACTTAAGATTTGACTTAGATCTTGAATTTGGACTCAAACTTGAGACATGTTGTCTGCTGCTGGCATACACCACAGATGATATTACACTCACAATCACTTTAATTGAGCTCAGATTATTTCTGTTTAAGTGCTTTCCAACTACTAATCCACTTTATTCTGCACAGAACACACGGGACTTGCAGACCACCCTAAACATTCTCAATATTTTGAGTGAACTGCTGACTGTGGGTATGTGTTTATTTTCTGTGTCTGCTGTGTATAACCAAAAATTGTTGGTTTATTGAAATAAACTCAGCAAAAAAAAAGAAACGTCCCTTTTTCAGGACTGTGTATTTCAACAATAATGTTGTAAAAATCCAAATAACTTCACAGATCTTCAATGTAAAGGGTTTAAACAATGTTTTCCATGCATATTCAATTAACCATAATCAATTAATTAACATGCACCTGTGGAATGGTCGTTAAGACCTTAACAGCTTACAGAGAGTAGGCATTTAAGGTCACCGTTCTAAAAACGCAGGACACTAAAGAGACTTGTCTACCGACTGGGAAAAACACCCAAAGAAAGATGCCCAGGGTCCCTGCTCATCTGCGTGAACGTGCATTAGTCATGCTGCAGGGAGGCATGAGGACTGCTGATGTGGCTAGGGCAATAAATTGCCATGTCCGCACTGTGAGACGCCCAAGACAGCGCTACAGGGAGACAGGAAGTACAGCTGATCATCCTCGCAGTGGAAGACCACGCTTAACAACACCTGCACAGGAACGGTACATCCGAATATCACACCTTCATGACAGGTACAGGATGGCCACAACAACTGCCCGAGTCACACCAGGAACACACAATCCCTCCATCAGTGCTCAGACTGTCCGCAATAGGCTGGGAGAGGCTGGACTGAGGGCTTGTAGGCCTCTTGTAAGGCAGGTCCTAACCAGACATCACCAGCAACAACGCCGCCTATGGGCACAAACCCACCTTCGCTGGACCAGACAGGAGTGGCAAAAAGTGCTCTTCACTGATGAGTCACGGTTTTGTCTCACCAGGGGTGATGGACGGATTCGTGTTTATCGTCGAAGGAATGAGCGTTACACCGAGGCCTGTACCCTGGAGCGGGATCGATTTGGAGGTGGGGGGTCCGTCATGGTCTGGGGCGGTATATCACATCACCATCGGACTGAGCTTGTTGTCATTGCAGGCAATCTCAATGCCTTGCGGTACAGGGAAGACATCTTCCTCCCTCATGTGGTACCCTTTATGCATGCTCATCCGGACATGATCCTCCAGCAGGACAATGCCACCAGCCATACTGCTCGTTCTGTGCGTGAGTTTCTGCATGACAGCAATGTCAGTGTTCTGCCATGGCCAGCGAAGAGCCCGGATCTCAATCCCATTGAGCACGTCTGGGACCTGTTGGATCGCAGGGTGAGGGCTAGGGCCATTCCCACCAGAAATGTCCAGGAACTTGCAAGTGCCTTGGTGGAAGAGTGGGGTAACATCTCACAGCAAGAACTGACAAATCTGGTCCAGTCCATGAAGAGGAGATGCACTGCAGTACTTCAAGCAGCTGGTGGCCACACCAGATACTAACTGGTACTTTTGATTTTGAGCCTACCTTCATTCAGGGACACATTATTCTATTTCTGTTAGTCACATGTCTGTGAAACATTTTTAGTTTATGTCTTATGGTGTTGACTCTTTTAGTGTTCATACAAATATTTACACATATTAAGTTTACTGAAAGTAAAAACAGTTGAAAGTCAGAGGACGTTTCTTTTTTTGCTGAGTTTATTTAAATGCGCCACTTTCATGAAAAATCTATTTTAAAATCATCCTTAATCCATCAGAGACTTCCTTCCACAGACGAGACTTAATTTAAACATCAAAATCCCGTCATTTTATCATCTTAGCGAGTAAAATCAAATCAAATGCATATCAGCACTAAATTCAGATATAGCAGCACGTCTGTTAATTCAAATCTCATTGGTTTTTATGCGTGTCTGATATTGAGTCACAAGACACACAAGAACCAATTAATTCTGTAGTTGTTGATGTGCCACCATATTTTAATTTAGCAGTTTTAAGTTTTGCTAAATAAACTAAAAAATATCGTTTTGTGTCACGATCGGGGAAGGCAGAATCAAGCGCAGGCAGTGGTTGTAAAACACAAAACTAATTAACAAACAAAAGACCCACGATTGGGTAAAACAAAAACTGAACAATACTAACTTCAAAAACAAGATTGTAAAACAGAGACTTCCCACGAGGGGGCAAAAACAGAGGAACACGATTAACTAAACCAGACAGAAGGCAGGAAGAAGGATCAGCATAAGTAAAGACAATGAATGGCACATCCCAAGGCAATGAACCAAAACGAAACGGCACAGGAAAGCAAACACAAGGGCATTAAATAGGGGAACTAACTACGGATAATTAACAAGGGGCAGGTGATGGGAATCAAACACTGATTGGAAGCTAAACGAGGGGGAGAGAGTGCTTGGCATGCCAAAACAAACAATACCATGTCTCTCTCCACATTAAAAACATAGGACAGTCTTGACCCTGCCACAAGACTAGAAAAGCATGACAGGAACGCGAGAGGCAGGATCATGACAGTTTTGCTTCAGAAGACAATTATTAATCCACTGAAGTCATTTTAATTTGTTTAATAATAGATATTTGTGCTTTTTGCATGGTTAACATTTTGAGTCCCATATAAGAAGATAAAATGATGCCACGTTAATATAGAATGATTCTTCACAGAGGATGTGTCTGATTTGTGCTTATTGTGGTAGGTGGAGGCCGCAGGATTGGGGCATTTGTGTCTAAGGGAGGAACAGCTATTCTGTTACAGTTGTTGGTAAGCTCCAGCAAAGACCTTCCATTGAATGAAGAACTAATGCTGCACATTCACTCTCTGCTGGTTAAGGTCGGGCCGAAAGGTAAGACAGACATCACATTAATTACATTACTGTATGTTTGGACATAGTAATCTAAGCCCAGTATAAAATATATATAACATTTCAATTAAGCTGTTGGAAACAGCAGTGGGCATTGACTTTTCAGTGACATCTATTCCTTCTCAGACAGGAAGTTTTGTGTTAAAGCACGTCTGAACGGGGCTCTGAATGTGACTATTAATTTAGTGAAACGCAATCTGCAGAACTGCAAAATGTTGTTGCCGTGCCTACAAGTTCTACGGGTCTATGCAGGCAACAGTAAGTACATTTGTTTTTATACTGTAATTCCTGTCAGGTTGGTAATAGGAATCTACCTTTTGGTGCAATATGTTCCTTAATGTATTTTTATCGGACTGGGGCAGATAATGATTATTTCTAGATTTACCTATAGTAAAGAGGGAAAGTTCATCCAAAAATTTACACAGGAACAAGTTCCAAACCTTCTTTCTGTAAAACACAAAATAAGATATTTTGAAGAATGTGAGAAATCAAACAGTTCTAATGCAGCATTAACTTCCCTATTAATTTTGTTTTCTACAGTAGTTAATAGTGCCCCAGAACTGTTTTATTACAGACTTTCATTCAAATATTTTCTTTGTGTTAAGCTGAACAACGAAATGTAAACAGATTGTGATTAAATGATGATGGAATTGTTATTTTTGCGTGAACTATCCCTTAAGTAGTATATCTAGTTAAGTTTTCAAACATGCAGGTCTTACTTTTTTCACCTGTAGTGGTAAATGCTGTGTCGCTGGGTAAAAGTGGTGCTTTGGATCTCATGTTCGAAATTATTGGACCTTACAGCAAGAAGAGCACCACTCTGCTCAAGTATGTGTGTTCATGTTTACTACTGCATGCATCTAAATTACATTTTAAATGGTATAGATCGGCAAACCGGTGGTCCGCAGCCCATAGGGGGTCTGCCGTGGAACTGCAAGGGTTCGGCTATTACTGTTTACTCAAGGGGATTTTTTTTTAAAAAGGGTACAGAAATATGACAACCAATGTTCTCTTTAAGCTGCGCAGCCCCGCGGACTCATTGAAGCTCCTGCGCATTGCAATATTAACCTGTGTTGCTGCAGACCATAGGTGCAGACAAAACAATCCATTCAGAAAACAACTTTTTGGGTAACAGCCGCGACAATGCTGATCCACGAGAAAGACAACGGAGCTCAGAATTATAAAATTGCGGTTTGTTTTGCAACATACAGAGAAGCGAAAGAAAAAAAGGAATGAGACTTAATAAAACGGCCTGATTTTACAAAGAATGCATAAAATCTGCACTAGTTTCTTTCACATCCAGTGAAGGGACGGGTGTCGTGGCTCCATCTCAACTTTTAAATATATCCTTCTGTGTGGTTTTATGAAATTATTAATCAAAGATGATCCGTATTTACTCTTTATTAAGAATTATTTAATTATGATTACAAGCAAATCAGTAGTTAACCCTTCATGGCATCATATTTAGTATATGTAGTAGTTCCATCTATTCGTGGGACATGTGTCATTCCAAGATGTCAAGTGTGCCAGAATTACAGTCAGACAGATGTCCCTGTTGTATGTGTAAAACTCACACAGACCCTTAATTTAATTCCTAAAATCTATACAGTTCTTATAACAGGTCATTGCTAAATCTAATCAGAATGACTCCAGTTGTAAGGACAGAAACATCTTATCATTATGTTTTGGGTACAATGCAAACGGACAAACATTGCGGCCTTGGTGTGTATATGTGAGTGTATGTGTGTGTAGCTCGAGTTAAGGAATGAACAAGAAAGCCACAGATGGACAAAGAGGACATGTTTTGTGTATTTCCAAACTCTCTGCTGTCGCACCTGATAATCAATGGAACCTTATGTTCTCCGACGTATATTCTAAAATAATGTGGGCCTTTAGTCCTTTTGAAGAGGATGGATGTCTTAAGTAATGACGCAGTTTAGTTGACTCTGTTAGCATAAATATCACTGTATTTCAAATTTAAAGGGTCGACCCGTGGAACATCTTGAGAGTGCTGAAGCTGAATTCTACTGGCAAAACTACAATATATTTTTCTTCACTAAATTTAATCTATTAATTATATTCCTGACTCTGAGTCTTCTTTCATCATATCTGGTCTACGGGTGTTTTACTGTAAATCCCCTACACCAGAGATAACCTCTACCTCCACAAGAGTAGTCTTTGTGCCATTAACCAGGGTCAGTCACATCATTGAGGCCTTCAAAAAAACTAAGGTTCAAATAAATGTTTAATTGTCCATCTCACAGCAAAATGAAAATGTTTGATGGTGGACATCACTTAAAATAATCAAGCAATCTGTACTTAAATCAAAAAATAATATTGCTGTGATAATAAGGGTTGTTTCTATTTAAATTGCTCCATTTACACATTTTCTATTTGGGGGACCTGATCCATGCATCTCTCATTAAGGGGTCCTTGCTCCGAAAAATTTTGAAGACCCCTAAATGATCCTTTTACTATGAAAACGAAAGTGTGATGATGTTCAACACCATGTTTTTTTCTTCGTCTCTAAAATAGGGTGGCCTTGGATACGCTGGCTGCGTTACTGAAATCTAGTAAGAGACCCCCTTAAAAACATGTCCATGTCATATCACCACAAAATGTGTCCACAATTTAGAGAAAATTTTCTTAATTGTTCTTTAAGTGTTCTTGTAGTTCATTGGTAGTGTCTTACATTAGGAGTGCAAATGATGCACTGTTGAGTCATTTTGGCGTGGCCACCAAATGCATAAACGTAAATTGTGCTAAAAGTAATATATCTCAATCACAAATATTAATGGTCCTTAAATATCATTAAATTTTTTTTATAATTAACTTGATGGAACAATGTTTTTTTTATAATTTGTACACTGTAATAAGAATCTTTCTGAAGTTCTGAACATTTTAAGTCTAATTCACATTGACCTGACACAGTTGGTTATCTTTTAGTATTTTACTGTAGGCCACTGTGTTACAGTATATTGTATATGCAGCTTAAGCAATATCAAATCAGAGCACTCTTGGGACATCAGATTAAAGGACTGGAACATGTACAACTTCTATTTTTCTGTTAATATTATTTTACACCGCACATTTTTTGCATTTTTGTTTGAGTTTACATTCATAATATTTCTTGTATGTGTGCTCTCAAGAAATGAATGCCCGGCGGACAGTGGACAGAGGTTATCTGCCCACTCTACTCGCCATCTACCAAGACTGGCATCGCAACGACATTCGTCACTGCCACTTGATCATTCGCAAAAGCATTTTAGGGTGCATCAAAAACCTCACAGCCATTAAGCTTGGGAGAAAGGCCTTTGTAGATGCGAACGGGATGAGGATCCTTTATAACACATCCACTGTATGAGTATTACAACTTGAATTACTGTATAACGTGCCAAATAGCTTTGCTACAGTTTGAGCTAGTAAGTAACTAAAAAATGTGATCTGATTAGGAATGCCTGCCTGTCCGGACACTGGATCCATTGGTCAATGTATCCAGTCTAATTATGAGGAAATGCTTTCCAAAGAATCGCCTACCACTGCCTACAATTAAGAGTGTTTATCAACACCCGCTACCACACATACCAGCTGGAGGACCAGTGGCACAGCTGTACAGTCAACCTCCAGAAGGTAAAACATACATAATGTTCATTAATATTTCTTGCCACACTCTGAAGTATTGCTATTGATAATACACTGTTTTAAATGAACATTGTGGTTGTATGTGAGAAAACTTTGCATATGTATTTCTGTGTCTTTCATGTCAGTGGATGATGTCGTTGATGAGAGCGATGAGAATGAAACCACTGAGATTGACACAGAAAATGAGGAGGACGAAACCGGGCACAAAAGAAAGGTACAACCATCAACATTTCTATCCTAATGGCTGGCCCATATGGGCTTTTCAGTAACACTGATAGCTGGAGAGCGTAATAATTCTATATAATTTGACATTGACGTGTGCATTGGGCAAATGCTTTTATCCAAAGCAATTTACTGTATATGTAGTCTTTACATTTTTAGTCAGTATGTGTGTTCCCCGAGGATTGAACCCATGACTTTTGCATTTCTAATAAAATGCTCTACTGTTTAAGCTACATAAAACTTATACTGTATATTATATATATATATGGATATATGTCACATAGAAAACTTCAGATCAAATGTAGTTGTAAATCAATAAAATCTATGATAATTCTAAGAACACAGGATAACATGGAGAAAAAACAAGATCACACTTGAACAGAACACAAAGAAGTTACATAGAACTGTAACACACTAACCTTTTTACAAAAATACTTATTGTGTTATTGTTTTAAACACAATATGTGTTTTTATTGGAAACTATGTTGGAAATAATTTGCTAGGCACAATGATCTGGGATACAGCTTAGCACTCAATATCTATAAATATTTCGCATAACAGATATCTCAGAATTTTAAACAAATACGATTTTTTTATTATGTTTTTATTGCGTTTCTTTGTATTATTTTAGCTGTGTTGTTTTACTTAATATTTTTTTATCAAAACTACCCATGTGCGGCTTGATTGATATTAAAGGGATATTTCATCCGGCAAATCAGAATTTCCAGGAACAAATAAGTATTCCAGGTATAACAGGTAAGTCTCTTACAAAACACAGGCAGGTAAACAAACAGGTAAGTATAGCCAAGGTAAAATAAACATCAATGATGCTTTGTGACAAGCAGAAACGGCAGAAGCAACTTCGGTGTAATCCACTATTGGAATTGATGACCTGATTCGAGAGATTGTTGGAAAACCCTCTGCATCTTCAGCAGTTATCTCAGGGTCATTAACGTTTCACTCCTTAACCTGTGTGCTTTGCCTGATCAATTAACCTTCACCTGCAGTGGGGTTCCAACTTCGATCCTTCATTTACCACAACGGCTAGTCTCTGCCACCGCTGCTGTTTCCCCTGTGGCCTTCTTCAATCTTTTAGGTTCCATCCCAATCTTCTTTAAGAAATAGCGCATAGATGAAGCCAGAAAGCCACTGCAGCCAGCTTCAAAAGGGATAAGTTATGCACTCCATCCTATAATCAAAGCCTCGTTGATCAAACCTTGATACTTTGCTTTTTTCAGTTCATGAGAAATAGCTAGGATGTCCCATGGCACAGTGACCTTAACTACCAGGATGGATTTAGCACTATCATATCTGGTCGGAGTGTAGTTACCACCATCTCTTCTAGGAAGACTTCTTTTTTAAGGTCAACATACATTTCCCAGTTTGAAGCTTTGTGTAGACTTAGGGATGGGGTGCTGTCAGTTCTTCTTGATTTGGGAACTATATCTCCTTCCTTTAGGAAACTTGAGGTGGTACTTGATATTCATTGGGTTTAACCCTCTGATTGTTTACTCATTTTGCAATTTCGGTGTGAACCTTGTCATGTCTCCATCTGTAACAACCTTCTCCCAGAGCTTTAGGACATCCTGTCAGAATATGATTCAGGGTGCACAAAGTTGCTCCACACTGCTTACAGGATGTATCCTCAACCTTCCTACAGATCTAAAATTGCGTTGGTAATATCTCAGCTACAGCGCGCAAGAGGAAGGTCAATTTCCCCGGATCAGCACTCCATAGCTCTTTCCAGGAAAGATCCCACTTCATCCACTGACCTTGATCAGAACGGCCTTTGCAGATGGCCTCCGTGGCATCAGAAACAGGAACATAGACCTTGCAGACGGCCTCCGTGGCCGGGGAATCAGAAGCAGGGTAACAGACTCTGCATACAGTTTCTGTGGCAGTGTCATCGGATACAGAAGCACATTGCAGATAACCTCTTCAACCCAGGAGTAGCACCCAAATTTTCTTGGGTAATTGTTCACAGGGAAACAGATCTGATGATGACGGGATAATCATTTCTGAATGGAAGTCTATGAGGTATAGCACAGCTCAGCCTCTGCAGATGGAGTGTGGGCGGAGTCACAGGTGTTTACGTGGTGTTCACGTGGAAAAGTGACCTCAATGCATATATATAGAGTCTAAGTAATGGTGATCAGGTGCAGGAGATAATCAAAATGGAAATTGTAGTCTGGTTAAAATGTACAGGGAGTGACAACACTGTCTGTGACCCCACACTAAAGATGCTAAAATCTAACATAGTCTTGATTTAGTGTGGATTCCCATTTACATTTGATTCATTATTTCTATACCTATTATTCTAAATTATGAAAAAATATAGAGAATGAGTAAATGACGTTAGTACATTTTGTGTCTTTTATATATTATGTATTTACATTAGAAAAAAGGATTTGATACAATTATAGTCCACATGCGCGTTGAACTGGGTGGATTTAGATTTAGAGGGTCAAGAGTGTAGTTGCATGCACACACCTAATATATTGGTCCAAAAATGTAAGTCACTTTGGATAAAACATCTGCAAGATACATCAATGTAATACATGTACAGTATATTAAACATGGCATGTCAATCCTTTTATGACGACTTGTTCCTGCTCACAGTACTAAATGAAGTTCAGAATTATAGAAGAGCCAATAAAGTTTTGTGATACATTTTTTTAATGTGTTTTTTCCTGCAGAATGATGATATTGAGACCGATATCAACAAGCTGCGACCCAAACAAATGCAGACACGCCCATTTGATGAGTTGAGAATCTACGAGCATTTCTGTGTGGAATTCACAGAGGATTTTAAGGTGAGGACAGTTATGGTGTTACTTTTTAATTTAAATATATGGATTCAGGGGCTTATAATAGTACTCTGACCAAGCAGTTTGTTCAACTTTATCAACATTAATCGGCATCATTATCAACATTAGTGTTTTTTAAACTTAATGAAATATTTATTAATGAATAACTGAAAGCTTTCTAGAATGTCTTCAAGATTGTTCACCTTCTAAAAATGAAATTTGTTTAGTCTCAGGATAATGATTTCAAAAGCTGCAAAGCTGTCATTTTTCCATCGAGTGTTGACTCACATCGCCCTATCGTCATTCCCACTACACTCGCCCCTGTCGGGTCTCCAAAAAGAGGGCAGCAACTGGAAAACGTTCAGCCACACAAATTGACAGAATCACCATTGGAGCTAGGCAGCATCTCTATATCAAAAACCCCAGAGGGCAAATCGGCCCCTGATTTGGCCTGTAGTTTGAGCCGGCTGGTCCTGGATGGAGGTTCTGATGATGGGCATCAGGAGGAAAGCGGGGAGCAGGCAGTACTTGAGGTTCCAGATACAGCCGCAGTTCTGCCACTGCATGACCCTGACCTTTACCTAGAGATGATGACGTATACCCGCTCAGTGCCCGCCTACACAGAGGTGGCATACCCAGATTACTTTGGCCATGTGGCGCTTCATCTCCGTGAGCCCATCTTAGAGAGAGTTTACGGTGTGCAAAGGTATTACACAAAAGTTGAATAACCCTTTCTTACCATAGAATTCCATCCTTGAATAAAAAAAAATTCTAGGAAAAGATGGAAATACACATGTAGGTTAAAAAGTAGTCCATTTGATTTATGTATTCCAAGTCTTCTGAAGTCAAATGATTGCTTTTTGCATTTGAAGTCATCATTTGCTAAAAAACATACTTTTCTCTGTAACCTTATCTGCTTTCTATGGTAAAAGTTTGGAACAACACAGCCAACTTCATAACACTAGGAATATACATTGCAAGTATGAACTACCCTACTGATTTTATTGTTTGGACAATAACGTTCTTGTATACAAACATTTCCAAAGGTGGTTGTCACTTTTGGAAAAGCCAAAAGTTAGCAAATGACTACAGAATTGTATTATTGGATGTATGCCATTTAAAGTTTTCCTTTTCAACAGAACAAAGATCTTCCAGGACATCGAGAGACTCATTCATCCCATTGACATTCATGACAAAGTCGTATATGACATAGACAATCAGAGGTCAGTGTGCATTTTAAACATAGAGAAAGAAAGCAAGTAATTACATGCAAGATCACTATTTTGTTAAGTAAACTGGTTGCAGACAGGCTTCTGAAGGTCAGAAAAAGGATCGGTCAGAAACGTTTAGTAGTTTAATGTTGGTTGCTTGACCTGATGCATAACTTACTGTTGTTACTATAGTAAGTACTTGCATGTACTTACTATAAGAGGTATAACAAGACACTGTAAAACGAAGGATCCAGTAAACGAAAGAAGCACATAACATTAATAATAAATCATATTCATTAATAATACGAGTGAAATAAAATATATTAACAATAATATATGATCTGGAACAAGCTTTAGTTAGTTAGATATTTATATTTAATCGTAATTTCGAAATTCAAATGAAGAGATAGACTTTCAAATTTTTCAAAATCATGTTTTTTATTTATAATGTCAATCAAACTGCAGTTGGTGTGTTTTGATTCAAGTCGCAATAAATCTAAAACGTCTTGGTTACGTATGTAACCTCAGTTTCCTGATGGAGGGAACGAGACGTTGTGTCGAGAACGACAGATGGGGTTCGCCCTTGAGAACCAATCAACTCTGACTACTATAGAAAAGGCCAATGAAATTTGGCGAATGAAATTTGCATGCCGGACTCCGCCCCCGGATATCCGGTATAAAAGGAAGCCGGCGTGCAGCATTCATTTACCTCTTGTTCTGAAGAGCCTGAGAGCCTCTCAAACTGCAACAGAAACGATACGGGTTTGTGGCATAAGGGACACAGCGTCTCGTTCCCTCCATCAGGGAACTGAGGTTACATACGTAACCAAGACGTTCCCTTTCTGTCGGTCTCTCGACGTTGTGTCGAGAACGACAGATGGGGTTATCTATGGAAAACACCACAAACGCTGTATCGCGTCATAATCTCAGCGAAACAACGGTAACAAGCCTGGGTGTGTCAGCTCGAAGCTTTCGTGAAACTTGTAACCTTCCAGTGTGGTGGTCAGGGGGTTCCAGAGCTTTCCTGGAGAAAGATGGGTACAGCCCTGACCGGTAACCTTTCACGGACGGGGCCTTAGTTCTCTACAGGCGAGAGGCCGTCCGGCTCGGTTTACACCGGGAAAGCACAACTCTTAATCAGAGAAGCGCTGCAGAGGCCACCTCCTACCCGTGGGGTCGTAACGGCATCCACGACCCAGTGCGCCAGCCTCTGCTTGGAGACAGCCTTCCCCTTCTGCTGTCCTCCAACACAAACTAGGAGCTGGTCAGAGCTACTGAAGCTCTGCGTGCGGTCCAGGACACAACACGGATGGGGTTGGGTCTTCCTCCCCGATGGGGAGCGCCTGCAAGTCCACCACTTGGTCCCCGAAGGGAGAAGTGGGACCTTGGGCATGTATCCGGGCCTGGGTCTCAAGATAACGTGAGAGTTTGCCAGGGCCGAATTTAAGGCAATCCGGGGACACAGAGAATGCTTGGAGGTCCCCTACCCTCTTGACTGAAGCGAACGCCAACAGGAGGGCCGTCTTACTCAGGAGAGGAAGATCGGAACCTCCGAGGGGCTCTCAAGAGGGTATGGAGTGGAGATGAGGCGGATTCCGCCCTCTCGCACCCGTTAGGAACCTGGTGACCAGGTCGTGTTGCCCTCGAAACTTTCCATCAACTGAGTCGTGATGAGTGGCGATTGCAACTACATACACTTTCAGTGTGGAGGGGAGATGTTAGTCTCCAGTCTCGTGAGAAGGACAACACAATCCTGATCAAGCACCTCAGTGGATCTTTCTCGTTGAGGAAGACACCAGGAAGAGAAGAGGCGCCGTCTAGAGGCGTGTAACCGCCTAGTAGATGGGGCCCTAGCCTGGGTGATCGTCTCAGCCGTACAGGGGGAGTAGCCAACTCAGGATCTTCTCGTCCCTTCTAGAGACCAGACATGGTGTTCCAGAGGTCTGATCTGGGATGCCAGAACGTGTCCTTCCCCTGAGAGAGCAGGTCCTCTGTCAGGTAAAAGGTTCAGGGAGAGTCGCTGTCTAGAGCATCAACTCTGAAGCCAAGTGTGGTTAAACCAGTGTGGTGTAACCAATAACACTTGGTGCTCCTCTTCCCTGACCTTGCACAGTGTCTGTGCAAAGAGGCTCCTGGGGGGGGAAGGTGTGCTTCCGCCCGTCCCGTGGTCAGCTGTGCGCCAGGGCATCCGTGCCGAGGTGGGCCTCGGTCAGGGAGCACCAAAGCAGACAATGGGTGGTGTCGTGGGAGGCAAAGAGGTCTATCTGTGCCTGTCCGAACAGCACCCAAATGAGCTGGACCGGGGGTGGAGTCGCCACTCTCCGCAAGGCGTATACTGACGAGAGAGCGCGTCGGCTGTCTGGTTCAGTTTGCCTGGGATGTGTGTGGCCTGCAGGGAGCGGATCACCTGCTAACTCCACAGGAGGAGGCATCGGGCAAGTTGTGTTAGCTGCCGTGAACGTACGGCACCCTGGCGATGTACGATACGGCTGTCGTGCTGTCCCGGAGGACCAACACGTGCTGGCCCTGCACTAGAGGCCGGAGCCTTCTCAGCGCAAGCAGCACAGCCCACAACTCTAGGCAATTGCATGCCAGCGCAGACGGGGGCCCGTCCAGCGCCCCGCTACTGCGTGCCCGTTGCAAACTGCACCCCACCCCTGCAGCGAGGCGTCCGTCGTCACCACGCTGTGCCTCGTAACCTGGATAAGCCAGTCGTTGAGAAAGTTTTGGACCCCGCACACCTTTTTCCCGAGGGGGAGAAAGGGCGGCTTCCACGATCTTGGTGAAGACGTGTGGAGACAGGGACAGACCGAAAGGGAGGACTCTGTACTGATATGCCCACCCCTTGAACGCGAACCGTGGGAACGGCCGGTGTCGAGGGGATCGAGACATGGAAGTAAGCGTCCTTCAGGTCGAATTGCCACGAACAAATCCTGACACCTGATAGATGTCAGGATGCGCCTCTGCGTGAGCATCTGAACGGCAGCTTGTGAAGGTGCTTGTTCAGGGTACACAGACCGATGGGGCGCAACCCGCCGTCTTTCTTGGGAATGATGACGTGTGGGTCGTGACCCACTGAACATCTTGGTTTGAGGGACGAACTCAATGCCTGTTTTGCCAGAAGGGTGGTGACCTCTACCCGAAGTACGGAGGCGTCCCTGCCTCTGACAGAGGGAGAGATGATGCCCTGAAACTTGCGAGAGTCTCTGGCGAACTGGATCGAGTAACCAAGATGGACTGCCCGCAAGGCCAGCGAGACAGTGTGGGCAGCTCTCGAGCTCCCAGGGACTGTGACAGGGTGACCAAGGGGACGGTCTGCTTCATCATTCCCACAGGGGGTAGTTCGTCTGCTGGCGGTGCTAACCATCTGTCGCGGGGGGTCCCCGGAGGGAAGGTTAGCTCCGCCTTTTTACCTGCCTGGCGGGACAACGGCACGCACTGTCGGTTTGAGAGTGGTGACAGCTGTCGTATGTGTACGACCTCACACAAAAATGTGGCTTATTGCCACTGTCTGCTTCACCGTCAAAAACTGCTGAGCACAGTCCTCGACGGTGTTACCAACAACCCACCCTGCGAGATGGGTGCATCAAGAAAGCGAACTTCCTTGGTGTCACTCCTCTGCACAAGGTATAACCGGGGGTGTCTCTCCTGGACCACTACCGTGGACATCGTCTGACCCAGGGCCCGTGCCACCGCCTTGGTCGTCCGTAGAGCGCTGCCAGCGGTGGCACGGAGATCCTGCATTATACCCGGGTCGCCCTTACCCTCGTGGAGCTCTCTCAACACCTAGGCCTGGCGGGCCTGCAGGATGGCCATGGCGTAGAGAGAGGAGGCAGCCTGGCCCGCGGCATCGCAAGCTTTCGACACCGTGATGCCGAAGTCTTGCGTGCTTTGGGCGGTAGGTGTGGCCGATTCCTCCCAGGTTTTTGCCGTCCGCGGCACAGGTGCACCGCGGGCGGACGTTCCACCCAGGGGATCTCGACGTAGTCCTTGGCTGCCCCACCATCGAGGGAAGTAAGGGAGCCGGAGCTGGTTTCACTGGAACGGTCCGTGGAGCGTTCCAAGTTTTACACAGCTCCTCATGCACTTCCGGTAAAAACATGGCACCCGGGGTGGGCGCGGTTTGCACCGCGCTCCGACCCTAGGGACCACGCATCCCCGGGTTAGCACGGGTGACATCACTTCTGCTTCCTCCTGAACTCGACCCGGGGGTGGAGCTCAGATTCGTCAGAGCCGGATGCCAGTCTCCCTCCGATGCTGCGAGCGACGTCTCATCTACGTCACACGTCGTTTCCGAGTGTGTGCGTGAGGATCCGGACGGTATGCCACCGCCGGTTGGGGAACGTTTAGAAGAGCGAATCGGGGTGCGATCGGCCCGTGAGCACTTGGCTGGCGGGTTTACGTTCGCAGAGTTCCCCATATCACTAACGCTGCTAACGTGGGTGGTCATCGGGGCCGTAGCCACAGATGTCACAGCCCAGGTAGCAAACGAAATGGTGGCTGGTTCCCGTAGGAAGACAGCCACCCGTGACAGCAACTTCTGAATGACAATCTTCCATCAGTGCGGGCAGATGCGTCAACGAACGCTGCTTCAGTGTGCTGGACGCCCAGACACCTAATGCAGCGATCGTGTCCATCCCCCTCCTCGATGAGGGTGCCACACCCAAGAGAACAGCGGGACATGCCGCGCTGGAGAATGCTCAGTCAGTCCTGAAAAGGACTTTTTAGAAAATCTCTAACACCTCTGGAACCACGAGACGCCCAGGGGAAGGTCGCTGCAGGTAGGGACGATTCGCTGCAACACGTCGTAGCACCAGCAGTGTAGTTTGTAGAGGATTTTGAATCCTGAGTTGTACTCATGAGCGAAGGCTCTGAAGAACAAAAGGTAAATGAATGCTGCACGCCGGCTTCATTTTATACCGGATATCCGGGGGCGGAGTCCGGCATTCAAATTTCATTCGCCAAATTTCATTGGCCTTTTCTATAGAAGTCAGAGTTGATTGGTTCTCAAGGGCGAACCCCATCTGTCGTTCTCGACACAACGTCGAGAGACCGACCGAAAGGGAAATACAGCTAACTAACACAATAAAAACATGATAAGATAATAAAAACATGATATGTGAAAAAATTTAAAACAAAGTGATCTCATTTTGGAACCAAACTCTTCAGATATAGGTCAATTTGGCTCCGCAGTAAAATTTGCTTAGATTATTTTTATTAACATACTGATTATTTTCTAGATGGATCCAAAAAAGACAGATTGTTATCAGTAGACATAATGTTACACAAGACGTACTAAATGTCTTCCTACTTCTGGACAGTACCTAATTGTATTTCAGACACACCCAAACTCTCTTTTGGTGTTTAATGTAGTGATTAAAAAAGCAGACTTCACTGCTAAACATTTCTGGTCATTTCTGGATGCCTCTTCTCTTTCAGTTCTCCAGTTGTTGAAAATGGGGAATCTCTCAAATTTAACTCTAAATTTGAGTCCGGAAACCTACGGAAAGCAATACAAGTCAGAAAGTATGTGCAGACATCTTTTCTTCTGGTAATATTATAATAATACAAGTATTATTTTATTATCATCATGCATGATCTGTTTCTATCTGAAGGTTTGAGTATGACTTGATCCTGAACTCAGATATCAATAGTAATCACTATCATCAGTGGTTCTATTTTGAAGTGGGCAACATGCGTCCAGGTGTTCGCTACCGATTCAACATAATCAACTGTGAGAAGTCCAACAGCCAGTTCAATTATGGTGGGTCTATTAAGGATTTGTTTGCTAGCTTTGAGCAGTTTAACTAACCTTAATACATTTTCTCACATGTTTAAGGGCTAAATTGTCTGCTATCTTGATGTTATAGTAATGATATCTGTTCTAGTCTGCTAAAAAAAGGGACTGTGATCAGGCCCGTATTAAGAACACATTGGGCCAAAGGGCTATAGCAAACTCTTTTTATTTTAGTATCTTTTACCAGAAGAAATTATATTTTTTGTTGCTATTATTTCAGTTCATCTAATTTTCTACATTTAGAATTTAATATTATATTTGTATAATTTAATATTCTAATTATTTTATCTAAATTTTACATTTAATTATTTCTATTTTAGATAAGCACAAATTTGCGTACAACATTTAACATTCTAAATTCTTTAAAGATGCAACCAAATACACAGCTTTGGAGAGATCAAGGTCAATGTCTTGAGGGACTTTATTTAATAGTTGCATCAAATCATTGAAAGTATGCAGTTCCATTATTTGCAAAGAAGAGCGTTTTCAAATGTATTTAGTTGCTTTGCCAGCATTCTATCTAAATTACGCATTGATAAATTCTGATGGTCATCCTCAGATAAATCAATCAATGATCGCTGAATATTTCCATAGTTGTAGCAATGTTCATTTGTTGCCGAGGTCATTTGATCATCCTGCCATCGCGAGGATGATCGGGAGTGTCTGGATCAATGATAGACCACGCTCAGCTAAAAATGTTGTTGTAACTACAATCCTTTTCAGCACATTCTCCCAGTACTAACACTCCAGTTTGATCCAAGGTACCATGCACTCTCTGAGCGCTTTTTCACCATCGCGCCAAACCTTTCAAAGCACGGTCTGAAACGGTTGCGGTTATGTTTCCAAGTGAGCCTGCCTCGGCACAGCATGATAACAAATCTATCATTACCTCCATTTCACTGCTGATTATACCCTGTATGATTGTGTATGTGACAAATAATAAACTTGAACTTGAAACTTGAACTTGAACTACCCAATCGTGTGATTAAATGCGTGTAGTGACGTCACCACTCTGCATTGGTCACTCGTGGTTTGCCTAGATACCAGTTTCTCTCCGTAGCCAAAATAGCATGTTATTTAATAAGGAAATACTTAACTGGTTACCAGCTGGAGCTTTATAAATTGTGTTCTGAATGCACAGACCTCAGGTATACTAGCTGCAACAATTGTTTGATTTTAGTCAACTTACCTCTAACCTCTATAAACAGACAGTTTCTGAGATGCAAGATGAAGTGATTTGTTCTTTCTGGCCTCCCTTTGCTGCGACAGGTATGCAGGTGCTCATGTACTCGGTGCAGGAAGCCATCCATGGAAGCCCCCATTGGGTCAGAACAGGATCGGACATCTGCTACTACAAGTAAGGACAGTCCTCAATATGCTGAGTGATTGCATCGTGAATTTAATCTTTAATCTTTCTATTTATCTACCTAGGAACCATTTCTCACGAAGCTCCATTGCTGCTGGAGGTCAAAAGGGAAAATCCTACTTCACCATGACCTTTACTGTGACCTTTCAGCATAAAGATGATGTCTGCTACTTCGCTTACCATTACCCGTATACCTTTTCAACACTAAAGGTACTATACAACTGCCATACAACTAGTGTGTTCTGGGTGCTCAGGTTAAAGTTTTTTTGTATCCGATCATGTTACCCATTTATTTATGGAGTGGGTGTTGTAAACATTCAAACAACATGATTAGGTTTTTGGTCAGATGCTGCCAAAGAGAATGAAGGAAAATGTGACCGTGATAACAACTTTGTTGCTCATCTTGTAAATTAATTGAATGACTTGTAGTTGTAGGCAGATTAAGGCGGCTGAAGTAACTTTTGAAAGTCCTTTAGTTTAAATGGTGTTGTCCTTTAGATGCACCTGCGAAAGTTGAGTGATCTACGCACAGCTCAGATCTACTATAGAGAGGATGAGCTTTGTCAAACACTGGGAGGAAACAGCTGTCCCCTGCTCACCATCACTGCCATGCCAGAGTCATCCAGCAATGACCACATCAGCCAGTTCAGTACGTACCACACACAGACACAGTTACAAATGACTCGGGCAACTCTTAGGCCATGCCTTACCATGCAGGATGTTAGAAACCGCATGTGTCTGACTTGTTCTCTGTATCTCTGAAGACTGAGCCATAAATTTAAACTTTTTCACTTGATTCATGGAGCCTTCAGATATTTCCAAGAAATTATGTTTGCTCTTTTAATGCTTTATTTCCTTCATTTTTATATATTTATTTATCGAATTACGTTAAATGTGTTAAAAGTTAGTCACAATTTTGCTGCAGCTCCATGCGTTGCTAGTAGCTATTGCGGGAACTATTAAGATTCTCCATGAACCGCCTCATTCCTGTTAAAAACTGTTCCATTGGAGTCAAGAGTTGGCGCAACTCTCTCTCATAACGGCTCTGGACTGCTCAAGCCAATCGTGTATTCGTACCGAACTGTCACGGGGCAAATAACACATTTAAGTTATCATACCTATATGCCCTTATCCCTTCAAAGTGCAAAGCCCTTGGAGTTAAGCCTTTGGAGTGAGCAGGGCATGTTCATGCCATTATGTAGACGTTTGGAATGCACTTGGCAAAGGGAGCGACATAATTTCCTCAAAAATTATCTTCAGCTAAGTGAGATATGTCAATATGTATTTCCACATAAACACTTCCTCCTTTGTAGTTTTGTTTTTATTGAGTAAATTCTACTGCGTCTTAATGTTTGTGTGTGTCCAGGGAGTCGTCCAGTGGTGTTTTTGTCTGCCCGGGTCCATCCCGGTGAGACTAACGCCAGCTGGGTGATGAAGGGCACTCTGGAATTCCTTATGAGCTGCAGATCTGAAGCACAGAGTCTGAGAGAGAGCTACATTTTTAAAATCATCCCCATGCTCAACCCTGATGGAGTCATCAATGGCAGGTATGTAAATAAACATCAAAAATCACCTTTTATTTAAAATATAATTTAAAATTGAGTAAAACGTAGGGCTGCACAATGTTTGAAAAATATGACATGAAAATTCGTTGCTAAATAAAGCCATATTCAATATGTGATATGAAAATGCTTTAAGTTTGAAAAATCAGTAGGGGCGAGGTTTTTTTTTTCACTACGAATTGATCGGATCTAGAAAAGTAGGCAGACTGACAGTTGGACTGCTCCAGAGCTCTTGAGAGAGAGAGTTGCGACAATTGAAGTTCAAACTTTGAGCCTTCACATTGTTAGGAAATTATCTTTGCTCTTTAAATGCTTATTTCTTTCTTCTTCTTTTTTTATTAATCGACTTACCTTTTTAAAGAGTTAAAAGTTGGTCACAATTTTGCTGCAGCTCAATGCGCTGCTAGTAACTTGCGGGAACTAATGAGAGTCTCCATGAACCGTCATTGCTGTGAAAAAACTGTTCCATTGGAGTCACCGGGGCAAATTACACATGCAAGTGATCATTCCTATAAGCCATACTCCCTTCGAAGGGCAGAGCCCTTGGAGTTTAGACTTCATAGTGAGCAGGGCATGTGCGTGCCATTATTTAGACACTTGGAATGCATTTTGCAAAGGGAGCGACATAATTTCCTAATGTATTATCTTCAGCTGGCATGTTCCTGTGACCAAGCAGCATGGTGTTGGTCAGTAGATGTCGCTGTTTTAATTGCATAACTTAAGCATAAAGCTTACCTGTTGCAGATAAACATAAATTTTGTATTTTAAAAACCTTTATATATATTGGTGTCTATATATATTATATAGCATATGTTGTTTAAATGTATGTTTATCTGCAACAGTTAAAACACAAAGGCAGATATTTGGAAGAATGTCAGTAACCAAGGGAAACGCAGCCCAGATCTCATCCCAATTAACTCCCATAGCATTTATTTTCCCTACCCAGGGGTGAGATCTGTTTGGTTACAAGCATTCTTCCAAATATCTTCCTTCGTGTTCAGCAGAACAAAGATATTTATAAAGATTTGGAACAGCTAGAGGGTGAGTAAATGATGACGGAATTTTCAATTTTGGGTGAACTACCCCTTTAAGCAGCTATTTTTCCTAAAAAAGACATTTGTTAAGATTATTTCGAATGGCATTTTGTTGCGCCACATCTGTACTTGCTGGTGAACTTCACTCTTGTCTTCATAGTCATCGTTGCTCTCTGAGTGGGGAAGATCTGAACAGGCAGTGGCAGTGCCCCAATGCAGACCTGCACCCCACCATCTACCATGCCAAGAGTCTACTGCAGTACCTCAGAGCTACAAGACGGACTCCACTGGTAAGTATCATATCGTATCCAAGTGAATCCCATAAAAGGACACGCTTAACTGTGTGTTTACTGTGCGCTTTCAGGTGTTTTGCGATTATCACGGCCATTCACGGAAGAAGAACGTTTTCATGTATGGCTGCAGTATTAAGGAGACAGTGTGGCAGACCAATGTCAACACCAGCTCCTGTGATCTACAGGAGGACCTCGAATATAGGGTTAGACGCTGTCACACACTTCTGTGTGTTAAATAACTAAATAGTTTATTGGCATCTTAACTGTCCCGGTCAACAAATTTTCACAGCTATTGTTTTGTGAAATCTGCCTCTGAGATTCACATGTCTCACATGTGTAATGTTTTTAGACTCTGCCCAGGTTGCTGTCTCAGATAGCTCCAGTGTTCAGCCTGTCTAGCTGCAGTTTTGTAGTGGAGCGTTCTAAAGAGGCCACGGCACGAGTGGTGGTCTGGAGAGAGATTGGAGTTCAGCGCAGTTACACTATGGAGAGCACCCTGTGTGGTTGTGACCAGGGAAAATACAAGGTAAGGGATGTAAGGTGGCTTTTTCTTTTTGCAAGGAAATTACAGTACTTGTGACTAGATTAGGATTGAGGCAGTTGGTTTTAGGCTATTGCTTGGTCCAAAATCGTTTTGTTTTGTAAAGCAAAACTAATAGGGTTACCAAAATACATACAGTAAAATAAGGGGTTCTGCTGGGTTGTAAAGACTTACACTTTAACTATCTGATATGCGGATGTGCTGCACTGGTCCATTATGAATAGCCCCTAATGTAACAGTGTTGTTATTAATCTTAATAATGCATATAATAACATTATTTGATATAGCTCCATCTGACACTGAAAGTCACCAGTGGTTGGCTATTTTTCCTTCCTGTTGATGCTTTTTATTATCCAGGTCATTTAAGTCTTTATAACATGTTTTTAATTCATGTGAAAATAATCGATTTTACAAAATCAAACTATAAGTATCATGTTCTCCTGTTTACTCAATGTAATGGGTTGCAGATACTTTACTAATAAATGAAAATGCATGGCCTAAATGTCTCCAACAATGTAGTGTAAAAATATCAGGGAAGACAAGACATGTTGTCATGATGCATCTAAACAGTAGATGGCACCAGACCTGTAGATTTCTAGTAGTGACTCACTGTCTCTGGTACACATAATGGCTTCTCTGTGAGCTGTTAAAGTAACATGGCTTCTTTCTAACTTTCTTTAGTGTGTAGCTGAGGGTCTAACAAGATTTTTGCAAGACCAGGGAATTCTGAGACAAGAATTGTATTCTCTTTTTCATTCATTCTTAAAAACACAAATAAACAGTAGTTGACTAACCACTGTGCTGTACAAAGAATAAATAAATAAAAAATATGTAGGAATGAACAAAATTATGTACTTATCGTGATCATCAGAATGACTTAATGCCAGAGTTAAAAAGAGTGACTAACCTGATTTTAAAGTCCTCTAAGAAGTGTACAGATCTGGGAGATACAGGAGTAAACCCTGCCATACCCTAGCTTCAACAACTGCAGACGTACAATCATCTTTTGACCGCAGCTTTATAATTGGAATAGACAAGGTAGTGTTGTCCAAAGAACAGAAGAATCTGACTGGCTTATTCAAGTTTAACAGTTCTGACAAATAAGAAGGCACCAAACCATTCAGGGATTTAAATACAAACTGCACAAGGAGCCAATTAAGAGTCATTCAATTTAGAGTAATATGGTCCCTTTGACGGTGCTCTCAACATCCATGCAAAATAAAAAAAGTTCTCTGTGTTTGTGTTTGTAGGGTCTTCAGATTGGGACACAAGAACTGGAGGAGATGGGTGCTCAGTTTTGTTTGGGTCTACTCAGACTGAGACACTTCACATCGCCTATAGAGCATCACAAACACAATTCCCATTTGCTGGATGTGGAGAATGACCTGATTGAAAGACGCAACATTCCAAACATCACCAGGTATCACGTGTACATTGCACACATGCTATGCGTGTATGGAGCATAATTTTGTATTGGACTGATCAATTCAGAGTTTAATTGGTTTAATTACTGGATGAATTAGGGCAATTTAATACTGAGTCTGGGTTTTATACACTAATTTAAGGAAAATGTAATGTTATAGAATCTTTATGATGTGGTGTAAGAAAAAAGCTATGTAAAATGTTAAGGCCTGTTTTCGCACTGTTACCCGGTTAGTGAATGTGTAGGAAGCAACATCTAAGGGGTAAATGAGAAATTCTGCCATGCAATCAGGTTCAGGTCAAACTTCAATGTCTTCCTCACCATTTTTATCACTATGCAGTACCTCATCTAAATAAAAACAAAATAATATGAGAAATTCACAATATATGCACATAAACTCTTAAAATGTAGATTTACCTGCTGATTGCATTACACACATGCTCGTACTCCTTACTATACTAAATCAGTCAGGTAGTTAGGACCTAAGCCATTTAGTGCCATACATTTAATAAACAGGATTTTAAGTTCATACAATGCTCAATGGGCAACTACTATAGTGTTGACAGAACCAAGCTTATATGATAATACTTTTTATTCTTTTAAGAACTACTGCTGCAAACTAAAGTTTGGTGCAAATAGGTATACATTTAAAGGGGTCATATGGTGCGTGTTTTTCTGTGTCTTTAGTGTGTTATAAGTTGCCCATGCATGTATTAGACACGTATAATTGCAAAGATTAACAATTTTATAAATAAATAAAAAGTGTTGGAACAAAAGATGAATTCTATCTAAAAAGAAAATTCTCACCAGACCTGCCTGAAACGCCTTGTGTAACCACACCCCGGCGAATGTACGTCACTTCGTAACATGATTTATCAAAGACCACCCAAATCTAAAGGCAAGTAAGGTGAGCATAATTGTAAATCTCATTGTACCGTCACTGCCGCGGAGATACTGTGTGTTTCATGGCGAAAAGAAAGGCTCTTTGTTTGCCTTGCCAAAAGATGAGACAACTAAAAACGAATGGTTACATTTTATTTACAACACTGTTCCAGAAAAGTACAATCCGAATGTTCAAGTTTGTACAGCGCATTTCACCGACGATTGCTTCACGAACTTGGAAGAGAGATTAAGACCAGCAATGCGCAAAAGCTTTGGTTAAAAAGTGGAGCCATTCCAACCATTAAAACTTTGCTGACGCTTCAGATTTGCAGTCTGTAAGTATATTTCCATTGTAAAACACTTTGTTACGGACTAACGCGAGTTGAGTTTGTCGTGTGTTTGTGATCTGCAAATGCAGACACACGCGCAATGTGAAAAAAGACAACATAAGTCCTAATAATCAGTAATAATGTTACAACTACAGGCAACAAACGTCATGTTTATAATGTCTTTTTATCAAGTATTTATTTTGGGGTTTATTGTCTTTGTTGAGTCGTGACGAGACATGATCAAGAAGGGCCAAAGCGCTCGCGTTATTTATTATGTTACCATTCCCTGCTATAATGCGAGCTTGTTTCTATCTCACACAAACTCTGTATGATGTATATGGTTGTTTGTTTATAGTCTTTATAATGTCGAATATAAAAGGTAAAACAGTTAGCTATAGTTTTAAACTATTTAAAATATTAAAATAATATTTTTAATAAAACCTTACCAAACCTTTACATCCTGCTAAAGTCGTGCGTGCAAAGTTGATGAATCGGCTTAATCATCTTCATTTTCTGTATCAGAATTGGGTTTGAATTGATATAAGAAAGTACATTTTATCACCTGTCAGTACATGATGTTCTGAATTTGGTAAGAGGAGTTACATTTGCCTCACACACTTGCAGTATTCGACCAATCGCTACACACTGGTTAACTGGCCAATCATAGCACACCTCGCTTTTTAGCGCGATGAGCTTTGTAAAAATCAGCGCATTTCAGAGAGGCGGGGCAAAGAAGAGATACAAACATGCATGCCGACTGGAAAATACGTTTTTGATCCTTAAATCGTGTATACACATTATATTACATCTAAAACAAACAATAATATTTATTTTAGCCATGACATTTGACCCTTTTAATACAAATTTATCTTCTTCAATTCCAAAATACTTTCACGTGTAAACACTTTTTTCATATATGGAAAGTAAATTAATTTTGATGAACAATAAGTCAATCCATCAGCTTCCTTCATTGCTGTTTATAAAAACAGGGCATTATAATACAAAAATACTTCAAATAAATGTAAGCTTTTGACTCAGCATAGAATTCCATTCACATAAAAACAAATAATTGTTCCAATTACTTATTATAGAGTTTCCGATAAAGTAATAAACTTTCATACAAGTCTAATGGACACAATGTTGTATAGATAAACATTGATACCGCATAGGCCGCTAAATCATATGTCAATAAGGCAGCCATATTGAGGAGGGCAAGACTGTCGTGCATGTCGGTCCTCTTCACAATTATTGACCAAGAACAATAAAGTCAAAGCCAAATCCATACTTAATATCAAGGAGTTTTCACAATTACTTATGACAATGTATCATTTTCCAAGTCTAAAAATGTACAACTGGTTACTGGAGACAGAGGCTATTTCTCAATTCCAAGAATACGAAGCATGGACTTGTGGAGACTCGGAAGAATGAACTCGAATAGTCAAGCTTCAGTGACATCTGCGACTTCAAGCGGGTTCGGTACGCACAAGTTTGCATTCGTTGCATCCTTGGTGTCAGAGTATTGGAACCCGACTTTGACAGTGGAAGATGATGTCGAACGAAAACATGACGACGCAAGATCTCTGTGGAACGCAATTGAGAAACAGCCAGAATGGCCACATAGATCATAAAGAAACCATTGAAATCAATTGACATTTACATTTATGTATTACATTTATTCATTTGGCAGACGCTTTTGTCCAAAGAGCATATAATCATTTTGTCAAAATTTGAGCGTTTTGTACTTTTTATCCAGACAAAGACACAGCTACCCTGTTTATTTGTATGTGTTGATATTGCAGTTTCGCCTGCCCACACTATGATCATGCATCACCCTCTATAGGGGAATTATGAGAATGCATCAAACAGTAAACAAATATACAGGGAAAATTCAAGGGGGTTATAAATGCAACAGCTGGGATATCACATTTCAATATAACATTAAGCAACTCCAATGTTCAGAACAATAATAGCCAAGATGTCCATGATGTCAGATGCTTCTAGCATCTAGAAGCTTCTTGGGAATGTTCTTTAGCCCCTCCCAGCTTATGTATTTCTGTAATGGATAACAATATGTGTGCACACACACACACACACACAATCTTGCAGCCCTCTTCTAATGGCCGGCTCCACTTGAAGAGATTTCGGTCACATGGGGTTCGACGCAGAAAAGAAGCACTCTGCTCATTATAGTCATCTAATCACCTGATCAAAAACGCTCGCTAATCCACTTTGAGTCTGCCCCCCTCCCCTCTGCCCGTCTCGCTCGGATCCAGTTTCTTCCCCCTCACACCATTAAAACCATTAAAAACCCACTAAAACCAGCCAAACCACCAGACCACACATTAAACCATTTAACTGCTTAACAAGAGAGCCATAAAACCATCATCACTCTTTGTAAGGTTATTGTGTTAGGAGAGAGCGAGAGAGCGATGGAGAAAAATGTCTCATCTGCCAACACAAGGCTTTTGACCACTAACCTGCAGGAGTCCTTAGTTGGTTTTTCTATATTGAGTTATTTATTATTGCTCAACAAACCTCTGACTCTTAAGTAATGAACTTTGGCACGTGTCCTGCACCCCTTTGGATATTAATGATACGTGAATTTATAAGGATTGTTGAGGACAGGTGTATTACTTTTCCAAGGGATCCAATTTAGGGATTTTACCTGGTGTTCACTCTGTCAAATTATTTTTAAAAGCATTATCTTATAATCTTGATCAAAATACTAGGCCATCTACAACACAATGGCCACAAAGTCTTATTACAAAAATCCCTAGCAACGATCCACAAAAGACTAGCTTTGTGTTCTTCAAAATGTAAATATCTGTTTTTAATGCTGTTTGAGATTGTGCTGTCACCTTAAAACTCTCTCTTAGTTGTAATAACCAGCAAATAATGTATCTTTTCTGCAGTCCCACCACATATGTGTTGGAAGAGGATGAGCCTGCATTCCTGGAAGAAGTTGACTACAGTGCGGAAAGCAATGATGAAAATGACCCAGATCTTGAACCCGATCTCCAGGATAACCGTGCCCTCCCGGACCCCAGTTCTGACTCTGAGTTTAGCCACCAAGACTGTCTTACCTGAAATCATACCAGGCTTACCTTAGCCTAATGCTCTGGTTGAACTTAAATAAACCAAACGTCACCGTTTATTGGCCTGTATTATATATCACTCGTGTTTGCCTAATCACCCACTATAGACTTCTGAATTGTTCACAAAATGTACCTTAATTATAATTACCAAGCCCCAAAATCAGCTTCATGCACCTAGAAACATCATTTAAAAGGGCCTTTTTAGGACTAGTTACATATAGATGCTCTACATGCTGTAGCATGGTAACATTAAATGGATATCAATCTGAAACACATAATTATAATAACATGAAAATATATTTATTATGCACCTCATGTCGTTCCAAACTTGTTTGACTTTCTTTCTACTGCAGAACACAAAAGATGATATTTTAAAGAACGTTGGTAACCAAACAACATTGAACTCCATTGACTTTCACTGAGACATTTCTTAAAATATCTTCTTTTGTGTTTCACTCAAGAAAACCACATACAGTCTTATAAACGTTTTAAATGACATAAGGGTGAATATACCATGACAGAATTTTAAAAACAGGAAACGTAAAACAGGCACATTTTGATGGTCCTTATAATCTGGATTAAAATAATAACCATTCATTTATACATGTTTTTGATATATGCTAAATGGTCTCACATTTAAAACTCATAGTATGGTGCTACAGTAGGAAAGTTTCTAAACCATTCATAAATATCAATGGTTGCTCAGTACAGGATTCACATATTATTACCGACAGAAGCAAATGAGTATAAAATCAACACTGCACGCCCATAGAAACACCTGACCATACAACAATGCAATCTAATGAATGTAATGTTACTCTTATTCTCACGGGACAGCTCACCTGCGTGCTTCATGCCATGTCCTGACAGGGTCACAGTGAGGACGCAGTCTTACAATACTATTGTGTGTATTTATTCACAGCACTTTTTGTGGCTGTATGTGCTTTTGTTATTGGACAGCTCCTGTAATTTTTTTTTCTTTGTTGGATTTCTACAATTAGTGCATGATCTTTAAAAGTTTTAAATTTATTTTATTTATTTTATTTGCATATTGGGAGAAAAGCAAAGTGAGACTTGACTGTGCAATGTGTGAAAGTGTTTGTGTTTGTATTTGTGTGTGTATGATGACAGCAGTTGCCCAATGTACTAAATATGTGAATGTGGTAATGAAAACCACACAAGTAAATTTGGTTGTAATGTTTGTCAAACTTTAATTGGACATATGGTTAATAAAGAGAAGTTAAGCCAATGGGTCTAATGCTTAAAGCTGCTTGGACTGATATTTGATTGAAAAAGAAAAATGTGCGACTTCACCATTAAATTTATGTCAACCATTGACCACCCCGCTCTCTATCATCTTAAATCTGGCCATTTTACGATGTTGCACCTTTTGCATAACATGAAATTAAAGGCCACCAACAAGAGTTACAGATAACAATAGTAAGTGGGGAATGAGATCTGTTTGTTGGTTACCTACATTCTTTCAAATATCTTCTTTTGTGTTTAGCAGAACAAAGAAAAGAATACAGTTTTGAAACAACCTGAAGGTGAGTTTTCATTTTGGGTGAAACGCAATATTTAAGGTTGGCGAAATGAAACTGTTCTGGACAAACTATGCCCGCCCGTCCATGCAGCTGTTGACAATGATTTGCTACACTTGATTTCTTCTGCGCACAAACAAAATTATTTTCACCGTTAATTCTGTGTTAAAGGGGTCATATGTCGTGTCTTTGGTGTGTTATATGTTGCCCATGCATGTATTAGACACGTAAAATTCCAAAAATGTAAGTGTCGGAACTAAAGATGCATTCTATCTAAAAGCGAATGCGAACCCAGACCTGCATGAAATGCCTCGTGTAACCACACCCCCACGCATGTACGTCACTTTGTGGTATGATTTGACTAAGACCGCCCAAATGTATAGGCAAGTAAGGTGGGCGGTCTTGTTAATCTCATTGTACCGGCGCAGCCTGATGTTCCGAATATGGTAAGCGGTGTTACATTTCCGTGCAGTATTCCACCAATTACTAGGCATTAGTGATCTGGCCAATCATAGCACACCTCGCTTTTCAGAGCGATGAGCTTTGTATAATATCAGCGCGTTTTAGAGAGGTATAGCAAAGAGGAGATACAAAAATACAGCTTTATTACCCATGAATCGTGTATACACATTGTAAACATCTAAAGCAAACAATAATATTTGTTTTAGCCAAGTCAAATGACCCCTTTAAACAAAACATTTCTTTAGGTGAATGGCCAGGCTGGAAAGAGTAACTAAAGTGGGGGAGAGACTCGTCTTGATCGTCGGAAGAATGCTAATCCACAGTCAGCATTCAAAACGAAAACTTCCGTCTTTTTTTAACGCCATCACTTCCTTCTTTGCCTTCTCCCTTTTCACCATCCTTTTATTTTCAACTGTGCAGAAACAACAGGCTCAACCGCAGCCTGCTCTTAAAAGCATGCAGCTGCATTCATATAAACACTATATCCCTTATTAACCATGCAAATACATTTGACATGCATATTTCAACACAACTAGAATGTGGATTTCATGATTTCAACTCCATGTATTGGAGATATCTTTATCAACATCTAATAAAACTATGTCTTTTAAAGCTTTTTTTTCTCTATTTCTCTCCTGCTGCAGCTGAGGTGCAGAAATATTCTATTAAATAGCAGTTTTTCCTGAATAACTACTTGGTTTTCTCCATTTTTCTTTTAACTGTGTGGCCTTTTTCTGTAATTTGACAGGTTTTGACCATCTTTAAAAAATAGATTTTAAAATAGCAGAACTTTTCTGGCTGCTGCAAGGGGCACCAGAAATTTACCGTAAAAATAATAGTTTTGTAAATTTGCAGTCTTCTTCAGTAATTTGACGGTTTTTGATCATATTTAGAAATTCTTTGAAATTACTTTTTTTAGTTATAAAGCAGGGTCAAAGTTAAGCCACAAGAGCTATAGGAATCAAACACACTGATGGCTATATCCCTTTGAAAACATTTTTGATTATGATGTCTGTAAATAAAGCCAGAATAATACAATTATTCAATGTTTTACATGAAGGCTATACAGCTTTAAACCAACAATATTTAATATTATTTATATATATTTAGAATTATCTTAATATTTTTTAAACAATGCTTTGTTAAAATCACTTTCTAACTTTGTTCTAGCTGATAAATGAGAAAAAAAAAATAACTGGGCTGTATATTCACACAGCATCACTCAAACACTTCCCCGACAGACAAAGCCACCCATAATGCATACTCACAAACACACTCAAATAAATGCAGATGCCCTCTATGGATGAGTGAATTATTTAGTTGTATATGAAAAACACTATCGACTGATTATCTGTGTTCTGAATTATTAATTTGTGAAGATGCTGGTGGGGGGAAGCAGGGTTGTACTTGATGTGTATGTGTGTCCTGAATAAGTGAATGATGAGGAGAGAAATGCAGAGAGGTAAAGACGGGAAGATGGGTTGAGGGCAAGTATACAGGAAATGAAACCTAGTATCTTAGAAAGACACACAGCAAAATGGTGACATTGCATCCTTTACATTTAGACCAATATTGGACATGGACATTGGATACAGGACCGGAAATACTTTGGTTATAAAATCCTTTTTTTAAAGAATGGCACTAGATTTTGCTGAAAAAAAGCCACGGACAGAAAGGCTTGTAATGTAGGAATTTGTTATGAAACCTATGACTTTTCTTTAAATATGCTGCATTTATAAGCAAGACAAGGCCAAAATAAAATAAATAACATTATCTAACTAAATTAATTATAATTGCACTATATTTCAAGTACAAACATCCGTGATGTCGGAAGTCCGGTGAAATGGGAACGGGAATGGCCGGGTGAAGGTCCTGATACAGCGTGGCTGTCAGCGGTGGAGATGTTACAGAATGTTTGTAAAAACAAGTTAAATTTCTAATTTTACCAAACCCTGGACCTGATTTAATCTCTGCTTTGGAAACCACTTTTAAGGGTATTTAAAAGAAAAATGTATTGGACAAACTACAGAATATCAGGTACTGTACATTTCTTTTGTTAATATACAAAAATGCATAAAAAATCTGTGCAATCTCCCCTTTTAAAATGCATCTATTGTTAATCTTTGTTGATCCTTTTTGTAGCCATTCTCTTGGGATTTTATAGGTTCAATAATCCAAGTCTCCTCAAATTTGTGATTCAGCTACATGAATTCAAAGTCTTTAATACATATTTGATTTCTATTCAGATAGATTATTAAAGATAAACATTTTCCAAAGATGGACACTTAAGATTAAGACTTGAGGTATCACTCATTCATATTCTGTGGAACAAAGTTAAAAGGCTTCTTCTGAAAACCCCTAACCCTCTTATATTTACAGTGATGCTTGTCAACACAACTCATTAGCTGATGACGCCACACTAATTTGTTCAATGCGTTTTATTGATGAAACTGCAGAGTGGAGATTCACTTGATACTTTGCCATAATAATGCTTTCATCCTTAATGTGAGCTCATAGAGAATGTCTTGATTTGAAACAGCAAATCAACAGTAGGAACCATACGCTTCAACAGATTTCTCAAGTGATTCTGCACTGACCATAAGCACAGTCCCATGACAAACACAAGAGCACCTCAGTCGACTGTAAACGCCTATCACTGTACACCTGAGAGTATTTGATCAAAGTCATTTTTAGAAGCAAGATAATCCACTCAGTGACTGATGGGTAACACCCGGGCAGACTTTTCGATTCATTCAGGTACAGATCATATAGTCTACTTAAAATCAATAACCTTCAAAATTAATAGAAAAAATATATTTATTAATTACAGACGCATTACATCACAAAGCAATTTATGAACCTAATTAGTTGTACCCTTGTCTTGCCCGCTCTTCTGGTTTTGACCATGACTATACATTTAAGATTTAATTTGCATACATGTAGGCAATAAAGATAATGCACATATTGTAATCGCCAATTTAAGTCTCTGCATAATAAGGAGACGCGGTGCTGTATCGTGAATAAGTGAAGGCATTGTTAGGCACAATACAAGTATCAAAAGCCAAAAAATATGTAACTTTCATTAAGTAAAACCACTAAAAGACTTTATTTAGTTGGAAAAATAGTCCCTGACCATATATTAAAAGCAACATTTTGTTTTGTATACAGTATGTTGCTAAGGTGCTGCCTAGTGATATTCAGAATCGTTGCAGAGGTGAGCAAAACAGCTAATGACCAATCAGAATCAGGGACAGAATTATTAAGTAGCTACATTTTACACCACGCATGTACTATTTAAGCTTTGATAATCAGTTAAAGCACAAAACCACAGCACAGTAAAACACATTGATCAATAGTACCCACTGCTGGCTGTCAACAGCTGTTTTCCTTCCACATGTTGACACTAAGCAGCTACCAATGTGGTCAGTGTGATGAATAGACAGCACACACTAATATTCCAAATAATATTCGTTGGTTACCCAAAATAAAAGCCCTGACACCAGAGTGAATCTGTATTGACGGTTACTGTATATAGTGTTTACATATCCACAAAACCACGAAACCTCACAGTTATCCACATGATGCCTGTAGTTAAGTGATGCTTAAAAGCTTATATCTCTCTGAGGAATCTAGGTAGAAAGGGGGCCTTGTCATTGTTATAGGTGTGACCCTCTCTTTAAAATTGTTTTAAGTACTTTATCTGGTTTTCGCATCATAAAAACGTATATGTATATATATATATATATATATATACATTTTTATGATGTGAATCATACAAAGTAACACGATCATTAGTATGACTAGTTGAAAGAATCTATTCTATACTAAAACAGTGGCCAAAAACCCTCTAAAACCAATCTGCTTCACCAACTTAACCAGCTAAAACCAGGCTAGGAGGTCAACTTAAACCAGCCAACCAGCTTAGGCTGGTTTTATCTTGTTTGTATTCCTAAATCGTCACTGGTCCACACATCATACTAAAGTGTATGAATAAGGTTGTTCATACAAATCATAGCCTCCAATCGTTACAAATTGCCTGACAATTACAATTATAAATTACCATTTACAACAGAACCAGCATAAAAGTGGAAAAACAATGAAACCAGAAGAGCGGAGCTTTGTGGTTTTAGCGCACTCAAGCCCATTTGTTCCTTAGAGAATTTTGATGCATGCTGTGAGAAGTCATGGCGATTGCTCTGAGTGCCATGGATGTGTTTTGAAGCATTTAGCCCCTCGGCAATTAGTTAGGTCTTAATGTACAATGTCAAAACAAGCTATCGATCCACTGACTGACCAATCCTTTATCCCTTTTCCCCTCTGCCTATTTGTCAGTGAAACAAGAGGGGCAATTTTTCTATTTTCTCTCTCCCCATTTTACATTTGCTTTCTCTATTAGTTTTCATATATTCAGCTCTTCTATAGCGACATTTTATACATTAACCACATTGATTGTGCAGTTTCTCTAAATTGTTATTAACTACCTCTGGTCTTCATTATGAAGGTAATTTCTCAGACTGGCAGCCAATAAGGCATAAATAATACGACTGTCAATAAAGCATTTTAGTGCCTGTAAGTCAATATGTTCGGCCCATGTCGTCTATGCACCCTGTATGGACCTCTATTGACGAACCTATAAACACATACATAATTCACAGACACGGCTACAAATTCAAGATAATATATTTAACACACACACAAAATGTTAAGGTAAGACATTATACTTTTATTAAATACAATGTAGGACATCTGACTCGTCCTCATTTTTCAGAGAATGTCACTGTATAGATATAGAAACCATACAGACAAGAATGTTTGATTGTACTTTTGTAGACGAGAGGATAACTGTATAGCTTCATAAAAGAAATCACACACTACTTGATACTTTATTGTAATTCAATTTAGCTTTTTTTCCGGACTGTGTCAAGAACACCTTTCCCATCTGTCAGAAAATGTATTAAGAGAAGGAAAATGGTCTCTTAAGAACACTGAATTTAATACTGCAGATACCCGCAGATGGACAGTAATTTAGCTTATAGGCATTTTGAAACACCAAACGAGGTTCTGTACATTTGTTTAAAAGAGCTTGTAAAGTATGCAGTCACAGTTCATTGTTCCGTCTCAGGACGCTTGTGGATATTTGTGTAAGCTATACCAAACCAACCGAGAACTCCTCCAAATCTGTATCTCCTTTGTTCAGATGAATTTTGGTAAGTTCCCAGTCATATCCCCCTTTAAATAATATAAATAAAAAATATATTTGCAAAAATTCGAAATTTAAGACGTTTTTAGGATCATAGGGATTTTTTTATTAGGACATTATTTCTATGACAACTAAGTACAAATTATTATAACTGTATTGGATGGATGGAACATCCAGGTTAGAATAACAGTTGAAATTTTGGAAGAAAATGTGCTTACTTGTCAAGAATAAAATGTCACAAAACAAAAAAAACAAAAATATTTCCATAGAAATGTGGCTTCAAATATATGATTTGTTTGTTCGCTGGTTGGCTTGATTTTGTTTGTTGGTCGTTTGATTGATTTTTTGGTTAATTATGCAGGTCATAAGTGGTTTTATGTTTGTGAGATTAAACCATAAAATCAATACATACAGACTTTTTATCAATTCTTCCCAATGAAGAACACTCTACCCAAGAAAAATCTACATTCAACCCCAACCAAATATAAAAATAACATCAGTAATTCATTTTATATAAATAAAATAGTCAAGTCAAACACATTAACTACAAAATAAAATATAAATAATAAAATCTAAAATTACAATTAAAAGTTGTATAACATTAATGTTTTGCTTATAGTCAATATGTCTCATGTACAGCTGCTTTGTAACAATCAATTTTTAAAAAGTGCTATACAAATAAAGTTGACTTGACTTGAAATAAAACTGATTAGCCACAGTTTGCATTTGTGAACATTTTTAGCCAGTCAACAAAATAGACAGCTTCAAAATTTGGATTGATTCGTTGTGGCATTGAATGCAGTGTGCAAAGTTTCACACAGAAGTGAAGATTGACAGTTCAATAATAAATATCAATGCAAACAAAAGGACGTCTGGATAAAGCCTCCGTGGTGATAAAGCTGATTCTGTGTTTTAAATATAATAAACGAAAAAGAATGTAGCTTACGCATGTACCTCTCTTTGTCGTCTCTTCTTTCATGGTGTTCCCTTCCCTCCTCTGACAGTCTATATGAGTCTATAGGGAGTTGGCGCTAATAGTAGACATTTGTCCTGTTATGAAATATATATTACACCATAGCAGTTGTGTGACCCAAAGCTTGAGTACTACATTAGAGCTTTAACTTGGTAGTAAAACATGGCGAATGAGAAAGACGTAAAGAGGTTGTAACTCAGCCCTCGCCATAATCGGCCACTCTGCCTAATTAAGCTCCTGTAGTAAATGCACACTGACAGTATCGAGGTATGGCCTTTTCTCAAATGACTCCATTTAGCCCTCTATGGTGCATGTAGTGTTGAGAGCAGAACAGAAATTTCTACTGCTCTGAACACAATTTAGTGGGTCATTCTGTCATTTCAGATTTGCTTGGTCAGAGTCCAAAAGCTTACAATTAAACACCCAGATTTAGCAACACATACGTCATATGAATTTATACTGTATACAGCACTCGCGATTTGCCACCGGCTATCATGATGTGCAGAATCAGATGTACACTATCTGTCAAAGGTTTGGACACACTTGAGTGAATACGTGTTTCTCTTGATCTTAAAACGTCTTTTCATCCAAAGACTTATTTCGCAAATAAATAAATATCTATAAATAAAAAGCAATAAATGATGCCTACATTCCCGAAACGAAGAACACAGATATACAGTATACAGTAAGACTGAGATTTTGATTTGACCTGCTACTATAATAATTACAATAATTACATTTGTGTTATTTGATAGTTTTAAAGTCTTTAATCCTTTATCCTATCCTAAAATATGGAAATTACCAGCGAATGAAGACTTGATGTGTCCAAACCTTTGCCTTGTACTAATTGACATTTACATGATATTGTACAAGAAATAAAATAGCTGTGTGCTGACAAGATTCCAGTGGGCAGAAAAAAGCTGTTTTTTCCACTCATTATGCTCCTGAATGTTGGACATTAAATCCAGCGTCAAAATTCGATTCGCAGTTGCGACCAATGTAATAATTGAGGATGCAGTGGAGTTCACTTCGTCCAGAAGTTGAGGAAGGTCAACCTGTGTGAAATGTTGTTCTTGGTGCGCATAAACATTGCCAGTACGCATCGTCATTCCTGCGTTTTTTGTTCGGAAATAAATAATACATAGTCATAATGTAAACAGACAAGATCCTGTTGCTAATCGATCTAGACATTTACATTGTCAAGACAGGTGTTGGGCACGGAAAAGCACGGAAAAACGAAGTCTTAAAGCTTGAGAAGAGAAGGATGATGGGATGGATAAGCAAGAGGAGGGCAGGTTTAGGTATCCATGTGCAGTCCCACACATATAACACATGCTCTGTTATCCTAGGATGTCTAGGTACACGGGTGATGCCTTTGACAGGTTGAGAAGCAGGTTGTGGATCTCTTTGATGTTGAGCCGGGTGTGTGGCTCTCTCAACCAACATCCTAGCATCAAGTCATACACCTCCTTTAGACAGGTTCGGGGTCGCTGCAGTACACGTCCTTGGGTGATACACTCGATAACCTAGAAAGAGCACAGCATCAAACGTAAGCAATTGTCAAATGCTCTTGCAGCCCAACTGGTAGACACTAACAGCTCATTGGATTGGGTTTCCAGGAAACAAATCAACTACGGCAGGGGCCACTACAAAGGTTACTGCATTCAATTAGTTTTACATATGAAACATAACGTCATGGAATTCTAGCAACAGGTTGTGTGGATAACGTCTGGATGTAGTGTTTGTGTACCTCATTATTTGAAAGCTGGTACCAGGGCTGTTTCCCATAGGTAAAGATTTCCCACAGCACCACTCCCAGACTCCAGACGTCACTCTCTGTGGTAAACTTCCTGTACATTATACTTTCTGGTGGCATCCAACGAATTGGCAGCATGGTGTGTCCTCCAACCTACACATGAGAAACAAATGGAATGACTTGTTGACCACGATGCTCAGGTGCATTGCAGGATATCCTGCAACATTTCCTGGTCCCAACATTATCAAAGAGATAGTCATTTCAAACCGTTACGACATTCTTTCTTGTGTGTCGCAGGACACAAAAGAAGATATTGTGAACAAAGTTGGTTAATGAACATCACTTTCCACTTCTATAGCATGGACACAAAACCAATGCAAGTTAATGGGGGCTAGTTAACAACATTCTTCAAAATATATTATTTTGTGTTCTGCGGAAGAACGAATGTCATACTGGTTAGTAAAGTGACTAAACGATGACAGAATTTTAATTTTTGGGTGAAATATCACCAAAGTACAACAAAATACAAACAATTATGACAACAATACACATTATTTCAGGGATTTAATACACAAATGATCAAACTCCCATGTTGTTCTTTTAATGTTATCTTCAAAAATGTAACTGTTTCTAAAAAAATGTGTGAATGAATTAATGTGCTCTAACAAAATGCAAGTGCATATTCAAAAAATGGTAATGGTAGAAATATACTGTGTGTTTGTCATTTTGATTTCTCGTTCTTATGTTTATAACTTTTTTTCTATAAAATAACACAGTTCGCCAGCTTAAGCAACATATAGTACAGTACACTGTACATACAGTGTACAGTAATGGGAAAATGATGTCTGGGGGGCATACAACATTTGCTTTTAATGCCCCTTCATGTTAGATTATATCTTCAAAATATGTTTTGTACAAACTATGGTACAAAAAGGAAAAGACACTAAACAATTGGGGTATTTCATAAATTTGTGTGCCCATATACAGTGAGGGAAATAATTGTTTTATCCCATGCTGATTTTGTAAGTTTGCCTGCTTACAAAGAAATGAGGGGTCTATCTTATTTTTATGGTGTGTTTCTTTTAACTGATAGAGACAGAATAAATACAAAATCAGGGGAAAAAATGTTATATAAGGGTCAGTTGTGGTCTAGTGGTTAGGGAGTTCGACTTGTAATCAGAAGGTCGCTGGTTCTGGTCTCTTGGTCAAGCTTAGTGCTACCAGGAAATGACTGAAGTGCCCTTGAGCTAGGCACCTTACCCCTGTTTGCTCTGCAGTGATAGCTGCCTACTGCACCCTACTTGTAAGTCGCTTTGGATAAAAGCATCTCCCAAATGAATAAATACATTTCAGTCAGTGAAATAAGTATTTGAACCATTAAAAAAAATTACTTTGTACTTGGTGGAGAAACCCTTGTTGGCAAGCTAAGAAGTAAGACTGTCAGAAATGATAGTTGTTCACCAGGTTTGCACATTTGTGAGGATAAATTTTAGTCCACTCCTCTGTAAATCTTTAAGGTTTCTTGGCTGTAGCTCACCAAATTGGAGTTTTGGCCTCCTTCACAGATGTTCTATAGGACTAGTGTCTAGAGACTGGCTAGGACATTTAATTTGTTTCTCTTTAAGCCACTCTTTGGTTGTTTTAGCAATGTATTTTGGGTCTTTTTCATGTTAAAGGCACATCCACGACCCATCTTTAGTGATCTAGTTAAGGGGAGTAGGTTCTCGTCCAAGATTTTACGGTTCATGTGCCCGTCCCTAAGCCGCTCAATGCGGTGAAGTCATCCTGTACCCGTAGCAAAGATAAAAAGCCCAAAAGAATAATGTTTCCAACACTGTGCTTCTCTGTAGGGATGGTGTACTTGAGGTCATAATCAACATTTCTCTCCCTCCAAAAACAGGAGTCAATTTCGCCAAAGCCTTTTCTGAATCATTTTAATTTATATTGTAAAACTTCAGACGATCCAGGCGGGCCTTCTTGGGCAGGAGGACCATGCGGGTGCTTCAGGACTTCAGTCTATTGTGGCATAGCGTGTTACCAATGGTTTGCTTGCTATCTGTGTTCCTAACTGTCTTGAAATTATTGACAGGCTTCTTCCGTTTAGTTCTGGGCTGATCTATAACCTTTCTCATGATCATCTTTACTCCGTTGGGGAAATCTTGCATGGAGCTCCAGAACAAGGGCATTTGATAGTTATTTTGTATTTCTTCTATTTCCAAATAATCTAACCAACAGTTCTCTCCTTCTCACCAACCTTCTGTCCGTAGCATATTCAAGGTATTTGTACGTTTGCCTGCAATCTTGTCCCAAGGTACAATCTTGTCCCTCAAATCCTTTAAAACCTATTTGGTCTTGACCATGGTGGTTGACATGGAAAATACAGATTCTGTTGGCAGGCATCTTTTATGTAAATTACAATCTGACTTATTAATACTTTCTTAAAGTGACAGTACAAATCTGTGGTTCATATGGGCACATAACCAATCTGTGGAGCCAGCATTCTTGCTAGTTGATAGGGGATCAAATACTTAATTCACTGAGTGAAATGCAAATCAATTAATAACATTTATATAATATTTTTCCCCTGATTTTTTTAATATTCTGTCTCTATCAGTTAAAATAAATCCACCATCAAAATTGTAGACCCTTCATTTCTTTGTAAGCAGGCAAACTTACAAATCAGCAGGGGATCAAATAATTATTTCCTTCACTGTAAAGAGGGGCTTTGAAGATAATATTATACTCCAAGCCAAGCCTATTTTCAAAGCTTCACTCCAAATACAACAATGCCACAAGAATTGCAACCCAAAGACATCAGCTTTTCAATGTTGGGCATCACGTTTGGCCGCTACTTTACAAAAATACCACCACCACAAACAAAAACTGATTAGTCAAATAATTGCAGAATAAAAGTTAAACTCTACAAAAAAAACAGAACTGTCTGACAAAGGCTAATGCAAAAGACTTTCATAGCAGGAGCGGTCAATAGTATTTCCAGTACAGGACCTGATATAGTGCCGTAAAGCCTCCCTCTCTAGATTTGGATGCCGTAAGCACAGGGAGTTGGTCTGGCCAAGAGCTCAACCCCAAAACCAATCATTTCATTTATTAGCTTTCTCCATAATGCGCTGCCTCTGAAATATTAATTATGAAATTGTGGTCCAGTATGTGGATTAGTCTCAGATTAATTGGTTTAACATACTGGACTCATCAAATATTAAGGTCAAAAGCTTTTAGGCTTTTTCAGTGGTCCCACGGTGGAGCTGAAGACTGGAAGGGTCACTTAAAAAGTAGTCTACTACACAAGTGCCATTAAAACCTCACTTCACTTGGATCAAACACACATACTGTACACACACATCCACTCAGAAACGCCCTTCTGAATAACAGTTATCTAAGATGGGCAATGGTACAGTTTTTTTACTGGAGCTAATAAGATGGCTTATGTTGTGTTCTTACAAATAGAAATATTTGAAAACACATAGGTTGGGACTTGATTTTATTAATTCGTAATGATGTTCCTTTTTTAACACGTTAATGGCATTACTCACATCATAGGGTTTCAAACAAACCTAGTAAAATAATTATGAATTTCCATGAATTCAGGCCCTTTTTAATTTATATTTCACATATTTCTTATTAATATCATGTTCAGTCTAAAAGAAAAATGAGTGATGTACTGAGAAATTTTAATTTGTTTACAAGACAAGACTGTGCACTATGGTTATCAAGTCTATAAATATGGGTTATAATGAACAAATGTGGGTTTAAAAGAATGTTATGAAGTGCCTGAGTTCTGTGGTTGCACACCATGCTTTCCCTCCGCCCATCATCCACTGCCTTCTCTGACCAGCTGTTTCTATAGCAACTGATGTTCTATATGCCTAATCAATGGTGTACTCATAGCCCACACATGCACACACACAAATCCACTGACCCACATCTGAATCTCAACAGAGGCTCGTGAAATGAAGATTCGTGTCATAAAAACCATAAACTTCTGAACACAGTTATCTTCATCATTTACACTATCAATATATAAGTGGAGAACATCATTAATATACAGTACATGCTGCTCTTCAAAAAGAAAGTCTCTCTTCAACAGTCTCTGCATTTCTTTCCTATAGTGTAATGTTTGGTTTCTGCCTTTTCTACCCACGATCATCACATTTTTCCTATGTTTTGACTGTTTCCCTAACTTGGCCTCTCTCCCTCCGTCTAGATGTCTCGTTCTCTCTCTGTCGGCCTAGATGCTGAACATGGAGGTGAATACTAATAAGAGATCTTTAATGACTTTTTCGGTTTCTGACGGATGGCGCAAGCGCTCTCTTCTTTTTCTTTGCTGTTGCCATAGTAACCCCTCTTTCTTGTTCCCACGCCACCTTCCTCTCAGAATCCTAAACTGAGAGACACTTACTGACAGGAGAAAATCAGGACACAAACGCACACACAGACTGAAATTCTGCTGACATCACGGAGGCAAAATCCAGTAGGGTCAAGGTGTTCAAATAACTGGTACTCAGTAATACATACGTAGCAACGAACATGAGAAGCATATTGATTTATATGTATACTGGGAAAGGATTTGAATACTTTAAGTGTCCTTTGAAGCCAGCATTCACTTCCTGATACTGAACTGTAATAGAATGTAAGGTAATACCATTTTTATCAGTTTAAGGACTAGTGAAATCAGTGGTGTAACTTTGTTTTGAAAGTAGTGGGTGTGAAGGGGAGCAGAAAAACAATACTTTAATAACAAATATAATAACTCGATGGGAATAGACCCTTTGTGGGTGGACAATGGATGCGTAAGGGGTGCGTACATGGTGCGAAGGATGCATGCAATTATTTTGCTCGCAAGGGTGTGTAACCTGCACGTTTACAGCAATCAAATAATTATTGTAATTATCTATGAGTTATTCCACAGTTTTGATGAGTTTTAATGTGTAAAATGTCAACCCTTTGACACAATACAACCACAACAGTAATCATTTCAGAGGAAGAATGGTTAATATAAAGAAAACTCTTTAAACTATTAATTCTGGATATAAATACAAACTACTTAAACAAATGTGTGTGTTGCGATGTAAAAAAAACGGTGTGTCAGACACAGATAACCTGTCGGTGGGTCCCGGATTGAAACGTTAGGGAACCCCTGCTTATTAATGACAAACATGTAGTCGGGGGAAACAGATGAAATATTTTTTCTTATTACCGTGGTCATTGCCAGATACAAATATATAATGAACTTTCAGAATTTTCTTTGAACCATGCATTTCCTGAAACTACAAAGTTGTGACTTTTTCCTTTATTTGAGACAAGTTCTCTATCAAATACATTGTTACAAAACTTGCAATAGACGATAGCAACCACATATCGAGAACAATAAGGCCGAATATAGCAACAGAGCACAATTAAGTGTAAATGTTGGGTACATGAATGACTTGAATGGCCTCTTTAAAAAATATTTTCATATTTTATTGAAATATGACATGAAGTAAGCAAAAGTTGCTTTACGTTCTACGCCACTGGATCTGCCAGTTTATTTGTGCCGTTCTTACATTTTCTCTATTCCAATCTGAAATTGGTAGGTGTAGTGAATATAAATAGCTTCTGATTACAAGGTATTTTGCACTCTGCAGTTTTTGTTTCTTCCAAAAAGTGGTGGGGACATGTCCCACCCGCAAATGATGAGTGAAATTGTGTTAAGGGAGGGAAGGATGAACCAATGTAAAAAGAATTTGACACTGATAGCTGATAATGATTTTATATGATAATAACTGATATGATGGCTAATACTATACTGTTTTGTTATATCATTAACAATAAAGCTTTCACTTTAAATCCATTAATTATAATTGTTAATACAAATATTGAAACTGTCTAAGAAAACTGCGTGAAAATGACATCCATTTACAAATTACAGATAGCAAAAAATGACACAGAAGGAAGTATTTTTAGGCTGTTAAAAGATTACAAAGATTTAGGGACTAGTGTTACTTTAGTTATTGTCTATGGTTACCAGTTACTTTGCTTAAACACATACATGAACTTGAGGGGCACTGACCTCACATTACAAAAATTCACCTTGAGACCAACTGGAAAAGATCTCTGGTGGTATTAGTTTGCAGAAACCACTTTCTTCAAATTTTTCATATTTTGATACTAATGCAGTAACATTCATATTACGGTATGTGTGGTTTAGGGTATGTGCTAAAATGTTAGGGTCCACAGTGTACAGTATAGTTGCATTTTAAGTAAGGGAGTAAGATACAGAGAGAAAAAAAGAAAGCTCACCCGATAGTAATCTGTGCTGTAAACATCACGGGACATTCCAAAGTCCCCTATCTTTACCAGGAGGTTTTCTCCGACGAGGCAGTTTCGTGTGGCCAGGTCTCTGTGAACGAAGTGCTGGGAGGCCAAATACACCATGCCCGCTGCAATCTGCTGTGCAATATAGAGCATCTGAGACTGCGTGAGCTCTGCCTGTTGCTGGATCTGTCCATCAGACATCAGGACAGCATCAGGTCCATGAGCCCTGCAGGTGAACAGAGAAAAATAGGTTTTATGGTCGAGTAAAAAGAAAGTCCAAAAGAAATACATCTTCCAATCCAGAGGTTATAAAACATCAGATCCATTTCTACTCTACCTTTGAATAAAATTTGGATCAAATCACAGTTCGAAAAACACTTAAGAATCTTTTGGGCATTTAAAGGGACTGTCTTTCTTAATTCAAAAATCTGTAGCTTATGTAAATTTAGTATTATTAGTAGTATGTGGTTGTTATTATTATGTCATAGTTAAATGAAATGGTCAGAAAGTAGTTTTGGCAACAATAAGTTCAACTGACTTTGTCAATGCTAATCCTATGCTCTGACTGGCTGATATCCTTTGAGTCGGTGACAGCGTCTTGAGATAAAAATTATAAGTAACTATCGTCTTACAAGGACACAGAAATTCCAGAAAGGAACTGACTAGGCACTATTGGATTCCGATACACACAGACGCATTCAAGCAGAACTGTACCTGAGGAACTTATTGAGATCGCCGTGCTTCATGTACTCGAATACCATAATAAGGGGGTTGCACTCCACACACACACCATAGAACGTGACAATGTGCTCGTGTTGAAGGTTAGTCAACAGCTCGGCTTCACGATGAAAGTCCTTCCTGGCATTCTCACTGGACTCCTTCAAAGTCTACACACACACAGAGCACGTCCAAACACTTCATATGCCATGGAAAACCAATATCTCGATTCAATAGCAGACTATACCATTGTTGATTGATTGTCTTTTTTATAAAAATCTCACCTTTACGGCAACTAAAATGTTCTCCTGGTCTGTGGACAGGTTAAAGCATTCTGCCAAGAAGACTTTTCCAAAAGCTCCTTCACCAAGTTCTCTCTTCAGCACAATGTTGTGTCTCTTAATGTGTTGAACAACTGATGAAAACACAACATAACAACATATTTAATTTAAACATCAATACACAAGGGACTTAAATGTGCTTAAATGACACGAAAATAATGTTGCATAATTCAGTTATTATATTATCTAAATAGTCTTGAAGATGAAAGATTTTTCCTTTATGGGTGAATCACACCCGAACAGTTTTTGACAAATCTAATCTGGAACCCATTGTGTTTGTGGATGGTTAAATATGTAAGCATGTAAGTATGTAAGTAGTCATTTAGCAGATGCTTTTATCCAAAGAGACAACAGAACATTCATTACAAGGACAATCATGCTGGAGCATCCTGAGGTTAAGTGCCTGGCTCAAGGAAACAGTGGTGATAACTCATGGCTCAATCTTTAAAGGGCCCAAACTAGCTCCTTACGGTTGCCAGACCGGAGGTTTAACCTGACAACAGCCACACCACCCCCATGAGTATAGACAGGCCCCATCTAATCTGTAGATTTTTTGGGAGGACATCTGTAGAATTGAGGACTACAATCTTATTATTGGTATTTATAGTAATTATTAAAATAGGTATTTGTACAAAATACATAATAAACAAAAACTGTAATACACCTTTGTGGATGACAGCTATTCCAATTCTGCAGAGAATTTCTGCTGAGTTCCGCAAGCCACAGAATGATCTCAAAGAAATTCAAAACTATATTTTATCAGGTGGCTTATTTAGAAAAGAGCAATAATAAAGCCACACTGCTCAATTTTTCATCTAAATTAAAGAGGAAAAAAATGACTGTCATGTTTTACTAAATTCTGGGTGTCCATGAGTTTAACTCATAAACGAAAGATAAGACTGCAATTCCCAGAAACTATAATGAATAAGGGTGTACTAGAGATGATATGATGGAAAAGAGATGTTTTAGTGTGTGTTGACTCAAGCAAGGCGTCTCTGAAAAGAGTGAGGACATTACAGAGATAAAGCATGATGAATCAGGCGTTTAGTGTGGTGAGAGAGAAAGAGATACTAGAGATATTGTAGGAGAAAAGCAGGAGAGGACAGTCTGAACAGACACAGCGCTCTCTGAGATTTATTCTTAATGTGATTAAGAAATGCTTTTGAAGAAAAACTAGCCAGTCAGCCGATTACATTAGTGAGAGCTACATGATGAGGCTGCATCGATCTACATTAACTGACTGTACACCATAACCCTATATTAAAAGTAACCAGGGTTGAAAAGAAAAAAGAACACAAGGAACCTCTCAATATGATGCTCAGGTTATATTTATAAAAGAAAAATAAATGACTATTACAGTGTGATGGTTTGAATTTTTTTAATCCCAATAAAGCAAATTCTCCAACTTAATTGTCCTGACTAATGGTCCCCCTCTCATTACTGCAAAAAAGTCATATATTAACAATTATTATTTATTTTATTTGTAGTATTTAAAATAATATATTCATTAAATAGAATGAATATGTTATTATGGTAATTAAATGTTAAATATGTTAATATACATTATAATAATTAAATACTATATTAATTATTAGTAGTCTTTCAAATAAATGTGATGTAGATGATTGTACAAAAAACAAAGTATAACTGGAAGTGTCTTTATCAGTACTTCTTGTTTATTCTTTTCATGCTTTATAACTCAATTTTATAGAAAAAAGTATTTCTTATTGAACAAACAAATACTGACTGCCTATAGTATTTGCTAATATTTGCTACAATTTATATACTGCATATAATATATACTAGTTATAGGCTCGTAATAACCTGTTACTGGCACCCTATAATGTTCAACCTCAAACTTTTAACAGCTTTTGAGAAAAATGTCATGATGATTAAATATAATTTCCTGAAATTAAATAAACAAAAAATATAGATTTGTGATCATTCCGTTTTCTCTAGGCTTACCCATGCATTACTATTTTTGTTGGCATTGGTATAATATACTATTAAGGCTGTTTTCATATAAATGACAGTATATAGACACACATCTTTAAACAGACAGACAAACAAGTGGACTCACAGGTGTCAGATTTGAGAAGGCCGCTGTTGCTGCGGAAGTACTGTGGGTTCTCTATGACGGGAATTTTGGTCATGCCGATGATGACGGATTCTGCATTTATGTCAGAGGAAGAAGGTGTGTTTGATCCATTGGACACGTGATGAAGAGGGCTGGCAGAGTCATCATCATTACTGATGACTGAGGAGGGACCTGTGTTGATGACAAACACACATTCAGTTACAGAAGTAATGCTTCAATATATAGCTTTTAAATGTTTCATGCAAGTAGAAAACATTTACTAGTAGTATAGTGTTATTAAACTGTTTTTTTTATTTGTATAAACAAACAAAATGTTACTTTGATTGGCAAAATGAACAAGCAGTTTCCTTTCAGCATCATCACAGACACATTTTTATATATAGTTGTAATTAAAAAGACTGAATTATTATGCTGATACAATATGGCAATAATACTAAACATATATGTTTACCTATAAAACAAGGTTTAAAATATAAAGATAAAATAAAAATAGAAGAAATATCTTGTCATTGCTAGTCCCTCGCTCGATTACATCAGCTGCAAGAATGAGCAGCTCACACACAGTACAGTATCTGAACACAGCACAGTGGTGTCTTAAATACTTTTATTTTCAACTAGAAAATGAACAAAGTTTAACACAATAAAAAGTTGTGAAGTAAAATGAATAACAAATAGATTTGTGTGTGGAATTGACAATGTTAACTAAAGGTGAAAACTTGCTTATTGCTTTTTAGAACATTCTCATCATACCTGTGCAAATCATACTGTATTAAATAATTGATCGTGTGAATGCTGTGTTTATAGTAAACGTAGAACATATTAATTAAATACAACATACTGAAACTCAAGTAAATGTTCTGATCAAACATCGTATTTATGTTGTCAATATAATTTGTAATTGAGAAGTTTGTATCATATAAGAGAACAAAGCAAAATAGATTTTTACCAGTGGTCTCAGACTCTTGGAACCCGTTTTAGAAGTCAGTTAAACACTTAATTTCTTTCTTTCTTTCTTACATTCTTTCATACTCAATCAGTTTGAGATCAGTCACCAAAGAATCATGACGGCAGCAAGTTTTCAGTTGTCTTTGGAAATAAAAGAACTAAAAAAAGTTAAAATAAATAAACATTTATATCCTCAAGTGCCCAAAACAATGTGCAAAGAATGTTTACAAATCTGTACAATCATCAAGGGTATGACTGTTCAGCTTTCATAAACATCAGGATTTTTTTCTTTAAAGAACATCTAAGAAAAAGCTGTAACAACAGCTTCTGTCTTGACCAAGTATGTGCTTTAAATTGGCTTCCTATTGGGTTTTAATTATATAATTATGTCATATATCTTTCAATCCATAATCTATTACATTTTGTCAATATTTCAGAATAATGTACACTGTTAAAAAATAATTTGGAATTAAATTATATTTTGTTTTGGACCAGTACAAAATGTAATTACATTACCTCCACTCTAAAAAAATCTGTAAACAATATGGCACAATATACTGTATTAATATGAAGGAATTTTCCTTATTTATTTTTTACAGTTCTATTGGCTGTATTTTAAAATTTTCACTGCATTAAATAACATTTAATCATTAACAGAACTGTCTTTAAAATAAAGGAAAATGTACTGGTAATTTTCTGCCAGTACTTAATCGTTTTTTTCGGACTTTTGTTAAAGTGTACAATACAGAAAATTACATATTGAACTCATAGTGAGAAAACTGACAAGGCATACTGCATTCTAGGTTTGCTGAGATCACCAGTGGTGTGTTGAACGTGGCTTAGGCGGAGGTGCATTAGCGACATCTGAGAGAATAAAACAGGAAATAGAAGCCCCAACATGTTGTGATGACCTATCTGATGGCACATGACAGATCAGAGCATTTCCTAGAAAACTAAGCATCTTGTTACCAGTACCCCATTAGAAAAGTGTCTCTGAAAATAATGAACAATTTGACATATTCATCCCAATTATGGCATCCTCTAAACCTGCAGAAGATACTTAATGGGGCAACTGTAAAGATTACTGAAAGTTGTGCACTGTTGATGTTTGATGATTGTGTTATATGATATATGGTTCTTCAGGGTGTCTGAATATATTAAATAGAATTTTCAATGTACGTTTTTACAACCAAAGAAGTTGTAGCGTTTTTACAGAGGTATAAAACGGGTATACTTTAGGGCCTTGTTGGCTGAGAGTCTGGGTAGGGGGTCCACTGTAAAGGATAAATCATATATTGTAGCAGAAGGATAAAACATCCTTCGTCTACTAAAACAAAGTTTTAAAAAGAAGTTTCTATGTTTAATAAAAACAATAAGGCAGTTATGTTTTTTCGATATCGTCGCTTTTCTATGCTTCGCGGATAATAAGATGCTAAAAAGGAGAATGAACAACCTAAAAATACCTTTTTGCTTTAAAATGATTTTTACTTTTAAATACTATTTATACATTTAAAGATACATAAGCAAATCAAGCATTTGATTGATTGACCTTAAGTTTAAGTACTTGTTTTTCTATATTCACTCCCTAAAATCATTACAGATAGAGTTAAGAGACAGGAGTCACAGACAGCAGTCTGGTCTGAGTGAAGAGGGCTAGACAATGAGAGCAATCAGATGAAAGAAGAGACAATCAGAAGTGACCAAGTGACCAGGGGTCCTGACATTACAGCATATGAGCCTGAGGCAGGGCGACTCTCAAGCTGTTATATTGATTCTCGCTGATAATTTAATGTTGAAGGCCTCACAAGATACACGACACTCTTTGATTTACAAGCTTGGTTCAAACCAAATTCACAACCATTCTGTTGCAACATGTAGTATTAATAATATCAGCCTTTAAAGGGATAGTTCACCCAAAAATTTTAATTCTGTCATAATTTTCTCATCCTCATGTAATCCCTGTGTAAATTACTTAGTTCTGATGAACACAGAGAAAGATATTTATAAGAATGTCAGCAATTCTCAGCTCTGGGACAAATAAAAAGGTACTCAAACGTTCTGTTTTCATAAATTCTTCAAAATATCTAATTTTGTGTTCAACAGAATAAAGATATGTATGCAGGTTTGAAATAATATGAAGGTGATTACAGAATTTTCATTTTTGGGTGAACTTTCCCTTTTACAAAATGATTAACTTTTTTTTCTGGCAACCCAACAGCCGGAATATGTTTAATATGTACAAAATATATGTTTAAAGTTAACTTGTACATTTACACATATGGTTTTAGATATAAAGACAGACTAAATGCTACAAAACTCAATACAATAACATACAATAAGGAGCAGGTCACGGGCGGCCATATATCCTGGAATGTTTCAACTATGTTGAATGAGGTTTTTCTGTTCAGATACCAATTCAGTAGAGGCCAATAAATACAGACACTAAGTCAGAATCAAGTGCTCTTGAGCTCATTAAGGAACTGTATGTGTATCCTGTTAGAAAACCCAGCCAATGCACACTCTTAAACTCTGTTTTTCTTTTTGCAAGCATAGAGGAAGTGATCTATCGATCAATGGAGTTAATGAGAAGAGATGGATAGATGGATAGATGAACGGATGGATGGATGTATGAGGGGCGGGAAGGAAAGAGCGATGAGGGAGGAAAGCAGCGGGCAGATTGTTTTCAGGATTGGATTTCAGTTACAAAGCAATACTGAGTGGGAGTGATCTCAAAAAGTCAGGCCAGCACACGCAGAGGAAAATATCCTATTCCCAAAAATAACTGAGATTGATTATTTTTCTCTGTTTTAATGTCTGTTGCTATTTTTAAAGACGAAAACGCTCTCACCCTCTCGTATGACAATAAAATGCTTGTCGCTATCCCTTCTGGTGACCCCAAGGTGACAGGAAGTTCATGTAACAACAGAATACACACTACCTTACCAGCTCAGGTTGCATTTGCATTTTTGGTGGTCTGATTCTTAAATCCCTATAAAATAAATGAACTGGAACAGAAAGCCTACTGCTAAGAACAGACTGCACATACGGTAATACTGCTAATCTCCTAAACAAGTACAATATTAAACGATGATAATTTGTTGTCACATAATCACACTGTTCATTTGAATGACCAGTTTTAATATACACTCTAAAAAAAATCTGTCAAAATATGGCACAATATTCTGTATTAATATGAAGGAATTTTCAATATTCATTTTACAATTGAATAACCTGTATTTTACATTATGCATTAAATTGCATTTTAGCATTAACAGAAATGTCCGTAAAATAACAGATATTTACTGGTAATTTTTTTACATAATTAATTTAATTTTCCATTTGAATAAATTTGTACCATTGGTAACTTTTGGCAGTTATATTAATGAGTCAAGTAAAAGATGTTGAGCATCACAACTGATTACTCGTGTTTCATTCCTCTTGATGCAAATTCAAGGTCAACTGAATTGCATTTTTGGATTGCTAAGTTCGCTTTTGTATACTTCACCTTTTTCTAAAGCTATAAGGTCATTAGGGTATTCAGTGCTTTTCAGGATACAGCCCAGAATTCCCTAATGAGCATTTTGCCTTGAACGAGTATTTCCAATCAAAACACAGATGGACAGGGTGTTCTCAAAGCAAACTTTACAAAATCATAAACAATCTCTTCTGACCAAACATTAAATAACACGAATGCTTAACATGACTTGAATCTTTCAGCAAAACTTTTTAAAGCGACAGTATTTTTTCTTTCTTAAGGAATTGTTCAGCTAGCAGAGCATTGCCTGGATCATTTCACTCAACATGGTTAATGCTTAGAAGGTAAACACATGTAGCCCAAAGGTGAAAAGTTAGGTTGGAGAATGTTTTGGGGTTTGTGTTCAGTCTCCTGCCCAGAGTTTAGGGAGTTGAGAGATTTGGATGAAACCTCTGTATCAACATGAAACACATTGAATACTTTCGGCCTAGAAAAATATTTTCCATAAGGAGAGTGGGGTTACAGGACGGACTACGGCCTTTAAGGATAAATGAATTTACAATATGATGTAAATATAATTTACAACATATGAGAACAAATGTTGTAAATTGAAGAGTGGATGGCGACAATCAAAACAAAGTCAAAGCGTAGTATGCTGAGGAGTGGCCGGGGCGTTTCCCAGCGGATTTCTCTACACAATACAACACATAATACAATTAAACTGTAGACAGAAGCCTAAAATAATTACTCATGTCAATGACATTTTTCTGGCTTGGATTTTTCCGGGGAAATATGGGTGGTGCTTGCTTAAAAGATAAAAATGCTATGTTGTTGCTAAGGCATTCTGAATACTTCCTAGCAAGTTGCTATGCAGTTGCTTTGTGTTTTAGAGGCTCAGTCAACAAAAAAATATCTTTGAAAAGAATAAACTGTTATATCTCAATGACCGAATCTCTGCCAGCTTTGTTACATCCCCCGCTATAGGGAACAATGGCGTTTTTGCTTCAGGATTCCCATTGGATTACGATCAACAACGTGAGTCTAATTAATTATTCAAACACTTTATGACGACAACCAAAAAGGAGAATCACTTCAGGCTTATATGACAAAAAGCAAAGTGAACTTTTGCACTTACTAGAGGCATGATCACAGAGTGACTTAACAATGGTCGCCCACAGTGATGTCGTTCTCCAAAATTTGTATCTTTTCTTACAAAACACATGGTAATCACTTGGTGAAAAATCCCCTTAGTGCTATGAGAATGCCTTGTGCTGCTTCTGTGCTTCCAAGTCTGCTTTTTCACGCTGCAGTATTCCTTTTAAAATCTGGTCATATTCGTGTTAGACAGAATAAGTAAAAGAGTATGGGGGTGGGGGGGAGTTAGGGTGGGGGAGAGAGGAAATTCTTCCACCTCCACTCTGAGACATGAGAAGGATTGTTTTTCTGTGTGTTAAGCAGTGTTACTGTTTTCGACTAAACTGATGGTGTCTAGAGACAAGAAAACATCACTTTGTTATATAAAGTAATGCATTTTATTAAATGCAGCACTGTCTTTCGTTTGTTCGCAAGAGATCTTGATAAACAGGACATTATTAGTGTTATTTCCATTTTTTTTCTGATGCAAAAACTGATGCAATAAATCAATTTTGCATCCCTGGAGAGTCGAGGTTATTATAATCTATAATCTTTCCTATTACTAAAACAAAATCAAAACCTGACAAGTCAACATAAACAAAGCACAGTAATTTGAACAGAGACCATCAAACAGATTAAATCGTTTTAGGAATACATTAGATTCATTCGGCTGTACATATCCAGTTCAGTTAGTAAGTCTCTGATATCTAAAGTAGATTTTTCTGCACTTTTAAAACAAAATTTACAATATTTGTACATGGACAGTAGTAATAAAACAATAACAGGAAATGTAAATGTGAATGTTTTCTTTCAGTTAACACGTAACAGCATCTACAACCCTTTTTACTTCTAAGTGACAGGGAATCAGGTATTCAACTAGAAAAATGTTGGTGCAACTTGAATTTTGTGAATAAATTGGATCACAAAATGTAGTCTCTATTATCTATACTTGGTGTTTTCAGGAGCTGAAAATAACAGTGCTTGGAAATTAGTTGTTTTAGACTTAATTCATTTTAATGAGAAGAACAACTATTTTCTTTGGAATAAAGTGCGCTGAAGATTTACTTATGGTAAAACCAGAAATTTAGGAATAGGGTCAATCTAGATTTAATGTTGAGGATATTGTTTATTTCATTGGCAGTCCAATTTCGTGCCTGAAATTTAATGGAAAACAATTTGAGTTGCAGCCGACAATATTTCAACAATCAAAACAAGAGGCTGTAATCGGCTTGAACATGTGTAAAAGAAAAGAAAAAGTGATAGTTAACTAACAGTAAAATAATTATCTGTGTTTGTAATAGTATGGTATAAATATGCGTCCGGTATCTATAATATGAATTATGCTTTCATATAAGACATACAGAATTGTGCACCCATATGCATGGGTGTCTGCAGTTTTAGTGTCCACATCTTTATGGTTTAGCTGTCAGTTTGCTATCTGGTCATTAAATGTGTGAACAGGGTGAAAAAGGGCCCATCTAGCATTATATATTTATGAGAGACTTGGTTTCTGAGCAATTTCTCCTCTCTTAAAACTTGAGTACCAGCTGACACAGATTCTGGTAACTCCAAAAGCCACTGATGGATTCAACCATTTATCAACTCAGCAAAAGTATGTGACCAGGTCACTATTTCCCTCGGTACACTGGGTTAGACTAAGGGGAGGTGCTTCAAGAACCATTCTCCTGCAACAACCAAATAACATCTGTCCAATATCAGCTACTGTACAATTTTCTAGATGGCTGGACAAGTTGCAGGTGAGGTCAGTCATAAACCTCTCTGCTCTCCCAACATGCTCCACAAAATTCTTGGTCCAGTTCAGTCTGATGTGACCACAGTCATTGCTATCTTGCTACGACCTCGACAGGAACATTGTGAAATAAAAACAAAACCTATAAAAGACAAATCAGAACACAACAAAACATGCAAAACAAATCACAACATTAATATAAATCAAACAATAAAATGCACAATACAACAGAACAGAGAAAAAATGATGTATTTTATAATAAACAAATTAATACAAACCTAACAAAAAAGACAAATAATAGGGTTAACGATTTTTCTACAATGTTAACAGCGTACAAAAGTCAGAAGCAATTTAGCAGAGAAATAGATAAGGGTTATTCTGGAGTTAGTCTTTAGTGCTTTAGTAAGACGGTAAAAATCAAAAGTCAGTCAACTTCTCATCAACTATACAGTAATAATAATGCGGTAGATGGTGGCAAACTAAACATAATTAATTGAAATTTTATCTCAATTGTATATACCAATATACTACCAAATTAATGCTACCAAATGAAATCAAACTTGTAACTTCATTAAATAACAGTAAGTACATACAATACCGTCGACCCAACACATGTTACGTTTATAATGCCCAGTTCACACTACAAGCAACATCGCACTTATTACAATGGGGGAAGAGTGACTTGGCAAAAAGGAACAGTGATGGTTGGCGACAGGAAATATGAGTATCAAATGACATGACAAATTTGGGAACTTTTTGCAAATGATGAGCGACTTTACAGAGCAACTACCAGTCAGTGGAGTCTTCAGTCTCTCGTCAGTTTTTGCAGTGGACGATACTCATTGGTTTGAACTCTTGGACAGCCTTAACTATAGAAATGCCTCTTAACGGCTTCATAGAAAGAGACGGATGACGTGTGAATTAATCATAATACATTTTTAACATTTATTTTGGATTCCAACAATTATGAAAACAAAATAATTGAAAAAAAACAATGATTGTGCCCCACTGTCTACTTCTTTTTATTATTTTTATATCATTCATTTGAATGTATGCATTCATGCTTTATTTGACCTTTTATACATATTTTTAATTTGTTATGAAGTTGAATCCAGTGTTAAGTTTACAAGATTTGTATTAATAATTCTAGGGTATCTGCCTCTGGTGGCAGTGTGCCTACAGGGGGACTTCCTTGACATTTATCAAGAATAATTTATCTATTTATCGAGCCGACCCGGGCTCGATACCCGTCTCTTGGTCTTTACCGAACCAACAACTTCTCTCGCCCACTCCTGTCACTTCCACTCACTATTCTGTACAAATAAAGGAACCCCCCCAAAAAATGTTATCTTTTAAAATGATGAATGTATTTCTTTTTTGGGATGAATTTTATATGTGATACTTTTAAGTGACGAAGTTACATCACTTTAATGTTAAGCATTCATTTTAAGCATTTACGATACCTTACGTTTTTAATGTTGGGGGGACAATACAGGGGGATTGTCCCTGTAATAAGTGCACTGTAAGTCGCTTTGGATAAAAGCGTCTGCCAAATGACTAAATGTAAATGAAATGTTTTATCAATTTAAAGTTTTTGTAGTACACCAAGAATAGCACCCAATCATCAAGAAAGAAGATAGTAAAGGTATTCTTATTATGAAGCAAATAGTGGTAAATTTTACATCAAAATAAACTTTGGCCATTTGGAACACTGACTTTGGGATCTTAAAAGTCTAGGGGAGGTTTCCTGGACAGTGCTTAAAGCACTGGTAACACACGCAGTTTCTGCCAATGTCATTTTAATCTTGAATAACTATAGAGTAGTGTGGCATACTTTACATTTTTGAATGTATTTACTTTGATCACACAGATACAACTGTACAATTATTTTCCGAAAACAGTTGACCCTTCTGAAGGGGTGCAGTGCACTGGGCGGAACTAAAGCACACACACTCAATACATCATCGCAATTGACTTTCGAAAAACACTTTCTAAACTTGAATGAACCCTTGAGGAGTGTATCGAGCACAGAAATACTATGTCATATGTCCAACTCGTTTTTTGACAAGTAAACCATGTTGAGCATGAGAAGAAAAAAGAAGTCAGAATGCATGAAATAGCTTGTTACCCCACCTTTAAACCTAGTCCCAGACTAACTGAAATGTTGGAGGTGTCGTGATCAAAATCAATTTATGGTGACATATCCTCAAATATATTAGCCAATTGTTTTGTCTCAAGATGCACACAGTATTTCTTTATGTTTTTATAACAATCTAAATATCCCAATTGAACTAAGGCCTAGTCCTGGTTTAAAATAATCCCTTTACGGGAAACGGCCCCTATGTGTCAGACTTTAAACCTAGTCCCAGACTAACTGAAATGTTGGAGGTGTCGTGATCAAAATCAACTTAAGGTGACATATCCTCAAATATATTAGCCAATTGTTTTGTCTCAAGATGCACACAGTACTTTTTTATGTTTTTATAACAATCTAAATATCCCAATTGAACTAAGGCCAAATCCTGATTTAAAATAATCCCTTTACGGGAAACGGCCCCTATGTGTCAGACTTTTATCAACAGTCTCTTCAACATGCCATCAGATATAAAATATAACTGTATAGGTATGCATTTTTGTGTATTTATGATGTTCTGCAGTGTATGTGTGTGTGATCTCAGCTGTTGGTGATTCATTGAGAGAATGATTCATCTCTTGAACTGAGTAACTAAGACGCTTGTAACTATGGCAACAGTCAATGTTGTGGGTAGGCAACATCCACCCCTCTAACTCTAAACACACACTCATGCACGCATGCACACACACAGACTGTAATAGCAGGGTACACTGTGAATGGCTGATGGTAGCTGGCGTTTCCAGTTAACATCTCTCTACCAGTCCTACTTGACCTTAGTGCTGCGTTCAATACTGTAGACCATAAAATACTTCTAGATCCGTTACACAATTATACGGGTATTTAGGGACAGGCACTACAATGTTTCAGATCTTACTTATCAGACAGATATCAAAATATCCATTTAAATGGGGAATTGTCAAATCTAACGCAAGTAAATTATGGATTACCTCAGGGATCGGTTTTAGGACCCTTTGCTATTCTCCATATGCATGCTGCCCCTTGGCAACATTATTAGAAACTGTGGAATTAGCTTCCATTGTTATCCAGGTGATACTCAGCTATATATCTCATCAAGACCAGATGATTCCTTCCAGTTATCCAAATTGGCAGAGTGCACCACTGGTTACCCATTAAGTATCATATTGACTTTAAACTTCTAAAAGCCCTAAACGGTTAACCACCTACCTACATAAAAGAGCTTCTATCTTATTTCAAGCCATCATGCTCTGTAATGGGACAGGCATGACGCGACACGATAAAAGACAATAAAACGCATTAGATCCCATTAGAATTTCAAATTTTTTCCATACTGGATGCGGAAACCCATTAAGAACAAGCAAGTTGTCATGTTGCGTCGCATCTTTGGCGTCCGGTGTAGACACAGTGTAAGGTCTCAAAACTCTAGACATTTTATAACACCTAGACTACTAAATCCACCAAAGGGGGTAGAGCTTTCTCATACGTAACACCTAAACTCTGGAATAGGCTTCCCAATACTATTCAAGGGTCAGAAACACTCTACCAATTAAAATCTAGATTAAAGACACATCTTTTCAGCCAAGCATTCACTTAATGCATAATATACTAAATTAATTAATGAACAGCAGCTACGCTAATTATTCTCTTTTTTCCCTCCTCCCCCGCCTCGGGATGCCCATCCGAGGTATGGTGAGATCCCGTGTCATCCTCCTGCAAGAGCCTGCGGACTGACTGACCATCCCAGCACATCTCAAGCAATTCCATCACCACTCAAGAGCAAAGTTACCATTTGACCATCCCAGCTGCAGGTCAGGCAATTCCATCCCCAACCAAGAGCAAAGACGGACTACTTGTCACATTATTGCTAAATTTACAATGATTAGTATGAAATCCTAAACTTACATCATATGATAGCAGTTTGAAGTTATAGCTGCACTCAGTTACATTTTGCCATTATTATTACATATCGATAAAAAAGTAAGACAAATTAGACTGAGTAGCTCAAAGTAGCTGAGTGCAGCTGGAACATATCAGAGGAGATCGGGCCCTCCCGAGACTAGTTTCTCCCAAGATTTGTTTTCTCCATTTATTTATTATTAGATGTTGGGTTCCTCTCCACAGGGCAATGTTGGCTGGCTTGCTCACCAGGAGACTGCATTTATTAGATATGATTAGATACTAGATTTACTAGAATGATCTTGCTTGTTCTTAAAACACAATGCACTGTGCTGTGTTTTGCATTTTCTGTGTTTATCTGTTTTTCTCCTGTGAAGCTGCTTTGGAATAGGCCCACATTAACAGCGCTATATAAATTTAATTTAATTGATCTGAAGTTTTGTAATGATAGTTTTCAGACTGCAGGTTCAATCAGAGCTCTTTCTGTTGATTTTAGTGAAACATAGACAAGTACACTGGCTATCAAGAGGGCAGATGGTGTACTGATGGTGCTCTTACACTTGCAGGTGAAAAGCCAAGACACAGTAATACATTTTACATGACATGTAGCAAATCAGGGCCTTCTTGGCCCTCAGAGAGGACCTAAGCTATGGTAAACTTTTTAATGTCTAATATTATTCTCTGTTTTAGAATAGGTCTGTTTATGTTCCTGCAGTGCTGCGCAGACTGATCCACGTATGATTAAAAAGTATCCCAAAATAATTCGAGAGTAAAGAGCATACTTCTCTCGGTTACGATGTATGTGCTGCAGTATCTGCGCAGTGGTGCAGTAGGCCAAACTCTGAAATTACACAAGGACTTTGCAAAAGTAAATCAATGAGAGAATAATTTAGAGTGTCAGTAAAGCTGACGTTCAGGATGGGCTTTGTTTTCGCTAACTTCATGACGAGTTCAGCTCTCTATGGGACGGCGACTTTTGGGAAAACACTATGGAAAAAAGGTGATGAACGTTGGCCAAATCAACAGTTTAGACTTTGCATTCGAGTAATTTGATCATTGTTATTTAATATATATTGGGCTGCCATGCCAACTCATTTTTTTCTGGTCGCCACAGATACACTCAACATGTACAGTACAATCTTTATAGACCAATAACCTTTCCTGCTTTATAGTAGGAAGATAATATCATTTACAATATCTAAGTACATTTTTTGCATTTGAAAACATAATATTGTGAAAAGCAAGTGAATTTCTCTTTACATCCATTAACCAAAACACTGAAATGTCTTCTACTTTCAAATCAGTACTATTAGATCAGATTTATTAGCTGTTTTAAATAACGTCTTGTTTTTCTAAATGAATGTTCCAGGTCCAAAACATGTAATGCTCTGTTGAATGCATTTCAGGCATGATGTTGCCTTTTACAGAAATAACTTTGACTTGTCAATCAGCTTTAAAACAGATGTTAACAGTAATCAACTACAATCAATAAGTCCTTATACTCTTCTATGGTAATTTAATGTAGTTTAATGTTTTCACATAAAAAACCCTTTGACTTTGCAGAGACTTGTGGGAACAAAGGCTGGGAAGAGTGGAGACTGGAGAGATGTACCTTTTGCACGTTAATACAAAGGCCACAAGTCTAGGAGCGATGATACTTCTGACCTTGAGGAGATTTATTGATTTTTTTATTCGTCCAAACCAGAGAAAACCGAAACCTGCCCTTTGAATCATTGATAAGCACAAGGTTGCTGACTCTCTTGCTCTTACTCGGTCTGATACAGATGGAGCGCTGCGTCTCTGCAGACACCCACACTTCCTGAACCTGAGGGCTACAATTTCACCTACTTCCATTCCACATCCACTTCCTCTCCTAAATGTGCAGGTCTGCTTTTCTCCACACTTTTGTGAGTGCCTGCGTTTGTGTGTTTACAGTGTGGCACAAAAGTCTGAGACCACGTTAAAATCTGTGTTTCTTTTACACATAAAATAACAAGTGATCTAGGGAATTTTATGCTTTTTAACATTTTTCTAAAGAATAATCAAAGCACAAAAGGTACGATTTTCTTGATTTCTAGCTCTCGATTCTCAAGTCAAGCTGGGCTTACAAGGGTCAGTAAATGTTTTGCCTAACTGCATGCTGTAGTAAAAGAAACATGGGGCATTATGGCAGCTATAATTAATGGTAGTTTATCAATGAAATGTTTTGCTTACATTCCTAATAATACTAAAATATTATCACATTAGAATAATGCAACAAAGAAGCAATGTGGGATGGAACGGTATGTTTGTTAGATACCCAATAGATAATAAAACGCTAAAGTGAAACACATTAGACCCTTTTTAATATTAAAATTGACTATTAAGCATGCACATATGTAAATAATTGTGTTCATTCTGTCCCTGCGGAAAACCAAGAAGCCATTTACACAAGCACACACACATACACTCAAGACCACCGTGCGAAAATAAGCCCCTTAGGACATCTAACTCGACACTTCCTCTCAAAGAAACCACAAAAACCATCACATGCTCCAACTCAGAGACCAACTGACTATCAAGCTGTCATAAACCAGAACAAACATAAACATACTATTACACATTAAACGTAGGCCAGACTAAATACGAGCTTTTATTACACGCATCAATTAAGAGATCTGTTCCTGAGTTTTATTAGTCAGTGTTGCCTGCTTTCTTAGGCAAAATATACAGCCACCGAAAAAATTAAGGGACCATTACAAAGCACCATTTCAGTTTTTTGGAGTTAACTATTTATAAGTATTTGTTTTGGTAAAATTTTCATGTTGGTTTCATTTTGTGAGCTAAGAACAATATTTCTCTCAAATTTCAAATAAAAATATTGCTTCTATTTGCATTCAATTGCAGAAAATGAAAACTGGAGAAACAGTTCAAAACTAGCCAGTGTAGCCTGCTTGCTAAGGCAAGAATACACAGCTGCCAAAAAAGACTATTTTAAATGACCATTTCAGTTTTTTGGAATTTATTATAAGTATTTGTTTTGATGAAATGTTTATGTTAGTTTCCTTTTGTGTACTACGAACAATTGTTTTACAAACAATAAAACATTGTTTGTATTTGCATCTATTTGCAGAAAAGGAAAAATGGAGAAACAAGTTCCTTTTCAATTTTAACAATTACAATATAAATCTTTGTACATGTATTAAAAAAAATTATGTAGAAACCTTGGTTTTCATCACAGTTTTCATGTGTCTTTCCATGCTGTCAGTTTTTCACATGATGATTTTATGTCAATCCTGAGGTTTGATTTTGTTGAAATTTAACACACTGGACTGGAATGACCACAACCTAGAAATGCTGATTTGATATGAAAATTTGGAATGCTCTGTTAACTTTTTCGAGGATATATATTATATATTGGAGAATATACCTAACTCATAAACAAATCCCTAACTCGAAGTATTACACATTGGCAAGTATGACACACTGTTTGTGCTATGAATAATACCTCAAATCATGTGGTGTGTAATTACTTTTCTTAGCATCGGATTTAAGAGATGGACATGGGCTCTCGGGCCAGCAAGTAACCTTGTAACTACCCTGAACACCCTAGAAACTGCATAACAATGTTCTTAAACCACTCTGTACGCCTATGAAAAAGAATGCCAGAACAAACGATCAAAAACACCCTGCTATCATGGTGCCGCTTTGGGACATGCAAGCACTACTCAATTTTCTGAAAATATAAAAATGTCAAATAAATCAAATTCTTCTACAACAACAAAAAATTGTGCTAACTTTAACACATTGGTCCTTGAAAATACCCATCTATACGAGAAACAGGGATTATAGATTAGGTGCATGTTAGTAATTAGTAGAGTTCTTGAAACAAAGCACAGCCTTTCCTTTAGCATTCTTTTTTTAACTCTACAAAAAAACACTCATTCTGCCGGCACAATACATTCGTCCAGAGCTACAGTCCTTAATGAAAGCTTGGCAGGGTTGCGCAAGGAACTGAGAGCCGCTTACCTTTGATTCCAAATTTTGAGTTGCGTCCAAACTTCAGAATGACAAGCATCAAGATGAAGCCTGTGAATGTGACCGCAGCGATTCCCACGACCACATACACCTATGAGCAGAATGCAACGCTTTTAACTGGCAGTTGCTGGTTCAACGTTTTATCTGGAAAAGCTGAAGTCTGCATCCTGAGCCTCCATAAACATATAAAAAACCTCATCCAAAAAGTACAACTTTTCTATATTACACATACACAGGTTGGTCATCTTGTGGTTACAGTCAAACTGCGCAAAGATGTTTTACAAATTAACTGACTGATGCCCTGGTAAGAAGTTACACACATTAGGGTATGTGTGGCCATGCTACATTTTAAATACAGTGAAAGGACATTTGTCTGTGTCCAGCAAGTGAATTTCGAGGTTTATCAGGATTTCCATGTTTTATCCATGTACAGTAATAGCTTCCAAACAGGATTTTCTACATCTATGGTTTATGAATATAAAGTTTGTGATGAATCATGGCCTTTCCACAACTGCATGAGACTATACTGTATATAAAGCAGCTAATGAAGTTAACAGGTCGGACAAGTCTAGTAGCGGTTACTTTTTGTAAATTTAAAACAAATCAAATGATGTTTTGGCTCATCACCATTCATAACTGGAACTGGCTACTGAAATATCACTATTATTTTCATACAATTGTGTAGGAATAATTCAGTTTCACTCACAGCAACTTTATCCTCAGGTGGTCCAAGAGGAGTGTCATCTGTACATAATAGAATAAACATTTAGATATACATTTATCAAATTACAAATCTGTCATCTATAATATATGTGCTTTTGTTCATACCTGTTGTGGGATCTCAACGAGAAAGACAAAAACAGAAGGAAAACTTTAGAATCAAGCAGCATTACCAATCAATGTAAATATCTGCAATTCAATTGGTTTAAGCCGGAATGTGTCATTTTTACCTAAACAACTTGCAAAAATAATTATTTAAAACACTTTTTATTAAAACTCAAGTTCTTCGCCAAATCACACAATATGTTGAGCACTTGGACTGCTCAGGATGCTTAAATGAACAAATCAATTTTTTTGACAGTGTCATGGAGCCATTGTATTTTACACTGGAAGACCAAATAGCTTTGTTGTTAAATGAAAAATAAAAATAAAATATAACACACTTTGGCTTTAATTGTGCTCATGCTTATAAAAAAAGCTTACCATAATACACTGGATCAGTAACCGATTCTGATTAACATAAAAAGAAAAATGTAATCTTTTCAGATATTATTGTCTTTTAATATTACATCATAGTAAAAACCATATGCGTTTTGATTTTATTATTTCAACGTCAACTCACCATTCCACGGCTCATACATGAAATGAGCAAAAATGCCCTTGCTGTCCTTTCCGTGCACATTACTAGCCAGCAGTGTGTATTGTCCATTGTTGATGTGCGTTGGGCTGTCGAGCTGTAAGCAACCATGGTATTCGCCATCTGAGTAATCGTGGATAATGGTTCGAATGAAGTGTCCCTCATCCACTGGTTGACCATTTAACAACCAGCTTAGTTTAGGCTCTGGGTTGCCCGACATACTGAAGGGAATGCACCAGTGGTGGTCTGAGATAGCATCCATCAGCTTTCTAATTACAGGAGCAACTGCCATCCCAAACCAGGCACAGATCAGCAGACAAATCAAAGAAAAAAAAAACACAGGCATTAGTACATCCTGAAATATTTAAGGTGGCATTGAAAGTATGGTTATGTAGGCAATAAAGGAAAAAAAATTTTGAACAGGTCAGATGCACAAAGAACCTTGTCATTCTAAATTGTCGCTAATAATCACTTAGTAAGGTTTAATCTTTGAAAACATTAATTAAAGCAAAAAATTTCAAGAGCTACAAACTGTTTACTTAATTCATTTCAAAACATTAAATAAGTGTTTTATAAAAAAAGTTACATTTAATGCTTTCTGTGACATTCATTTATATTTTAGGATGGAAAACTTTTTGTCTCGTTCGAATGTTAATTTAAGGTAGGAATATAGACTTTATTCCATAAAAAGTGGGACAATGTCTTTCTCTCTAAATAGAAGTATGTCTGAAATACCAATGCTCATGTTTATTGTTGTAATTAAGATCTAATCAATACAATTGTTGACTATTTGAACTTAAGGCTTAGTACTGTAATATTTAGGACATTTTAGGAATTCATTTTAAAAAGAAAAAAGATCAAGAATAGGGATCAAAGAAACATGATCATTTTTGATTAACTCACAAATAAAACCTATAGAACCATGTTAGACTTCGACTAGATAGAACGTTTTAGTTTTAAAAAAAAAGGTCCCAAAATGTACACAACCTTAAGAAAAAAAACATCACATAATATAAAAAAGTTGTCAAAGAACAAGAATATGTCAATAACTGAAATTTGACAAAAATGTCAGATAGAACCTTATAAGTCTAAGGTGTCAATATGCTCCTGTGGCTAGAGCATTGTCTGCCAAAGGCATAAATGTAATGTAATGCTGGGAAAAACAACCTATGGGGTCATTTTATTTTAGCTATTAGAATAAGTAGCAAAATGTAACAAAAGTTTTTTCTTGTTCTTTGCTTGCTGTAACTTTACTCAACGCTTACAATGAGTCAAACATCAACCACCAGTTAACCATCACATTTGCTGCGGCTCTAGTTTTAATCCATATTATTTGGCACCATGTTTTAGGCAAACAGCTCACATAAAGCAAATAACATAAAGTATAGACGGTTCATATTCCAACAAAGTATGAAAACTTACACCGTATGTCCAGATGAAGAGAGGCCTCAGTCTCTCCCACCATGTTATCAGATGTGCAGGCTATTTTGCATCCATTGTCCAGGAAAGAGACATCCAGGAGTTTCATCTCTGACATCTGACCTGAGCGTTTGAGCTGAGGGTGTGTGTTACAACAACATCAATTTCATTTCTATTTCAAATGTCCTGTCATGCTCAACATATCAGTTTTTGAAAAACATAATTTCTATTTCATGTTTTCCAAGAACTGGAAAGAAATTACATGTGATGTTATCATGCAAAATCTAAAACAAATCTCACACTATTGACTTAAAACAAGAGGAAACTGTATTTAACACGTTTTACATAACATGATTAATTTCTTTTTTATTATTATTGGCCATTTTGCCTTTAATTCCACAGAACAGAAGGAGAATGTCAGGAAACAAAGTAAGAGAGAGGGGTATGGGATCAGGAAAGGACGACGAGCCAGAATCGAACTCGAGTGACCAGACGTGCAAGGGCATTTGTCAAAGCACTGCCAACAAGGCCATCGGCTCTGACGATATAATTCATTTCTGAGTGAAATAGAATATTCAATGTGAACAAATGCGTACCAGCACTTGAATCAATCTCCCTTGATTTGACAGGATTTAAAGGTAGGCTATGATAATAATGTTTACAATTATTTTCCCTGCCTTTATGGCTTTGGTTACATCAGAAATTTTTTTAATTTTAAGACAATGCAACGTATTATAGGTAAATCTAAGTCATGTCATAATATTACATATACATGTGTCAAATGACCCAACGACCTAAAGAAAGTTAATTCTGCTATAGCTTTATTAAACCTAAACATTATTGTTCTCCATACTTCCCTAGTCAGATCTTAATATTCAGATTGAATTCAGCATTACCTCGTATCGGGAATCTAGTTTGCAGGTGTTCCAGTTCAGACTAGGTGTGGGCGTTCCAGATGTGTTGCATGTCAAGGTTACATTATACCGTTCCAACATGGTGATCTTAGTGGGACTGAGACTCACAGTAGGGAGAACTATAACAAAAACACACAGCAAACCAGAAGATTTACTTGTGCTGACTAACAACTATGTACTCTAGACAGTTGTATCTTTTAAAACATCTAATACCTTAGAATAGGATAAAGTTACTTGGGATCTTGTTGAAATATTTGAAATAAAAACTGACAGAAATGTGTGTAAAAATGATAAATGTTATTTACATTTTAACAAAACAGCTAAGCAATCAATATGTTCTATGTGCCCACATTTTTACTATAAATACTCTTGGGAAATGTCCTACGTTATGAATGGTCAAACTAAAACATTTGAGGTCTTATTTAGATGTCTCTCTCTCACTTTTTAATATGCAAATCTGGCTTAATCTTGCCCAGTTGTTTTGGTAGATTTATTTACTTGTTTTAGCAATAGCCTTGAATTTATTCTTTTGTGTTTGGTCACACCTTACAATAAGGTTATATCTATAATCAATGACTGCATTTTTTAACAAGAATTAACAATGAACGATTAATATGAACCTAGATTGATAAACAAATAGTTGGTCACTGGTAGAAAAAATATTGTTATCAAATTTGTAATGAATAATGAATAAGAACCCCTTTATATAGTATTTTCTTTCATTTAATATTTGATATTTTGGCTTTGAAATTTAATCAGTTTTCCCCATGCGTCACAGGAATGCCATTTTAGCCTGCTGAGTGCAAACATCCAATTCAAGCTGCGTTGACGGTTCAGACTGCCTCTGTGTTGATGTCATCAGATAGCCAAGTTAGATTTGTATCTCTTTGCATCCAGACGGCCACAGTTGGGTGCTTATCACTGTGCCCCTGGCATCTCTTGCAACAGCAGAAAGCTGCAGGTTACTTTACCTATTTCATTTGATTCATTGTCTGTTCGTATAAATTGCAAATTATCTCAAATTCTCACATGTAAATTTGGCACTCTAGATATTCTTCAAACTATGATAGATTGAAACAATTGACTGAAGCAGCTCATTTTCTTCCATGACACAAAAAATAGAAACAGAGACAGTCTGTGGCCATAGGCCAGCAGACGTTCACAGCAGAATCTGACTTTAAATGTCCCAGTGTTTTTGCATTCCGGGGATCCCCCCCGTCTCACTCTATTTTTCCTTTTTCCTCCCTCTCTCTCTTGTTCTCTCTTCCTCCCTTGAGGCCCTTTGGCTGTGGTAATGCTTAAAATAGGCCTGGCTGGAGGTTGATCTTTGGATCAATAATTATCCACGACTTAAGCCACAGGCCATGAAGCTACAGCCTGGACGAGACCAATTTTAAAAAACAAACAAACAAAACGTCACTCCAAAATATTATATTGCCACGCAATGCTTTAAGCATAATCAAGCATGGTTTACTTAAAATTAAAAATGAGTACAATCGTCACTCTGTGTTATTGAGTCAGTCTGAGATCTAGACATAGAGAACACTACTGAACCAAATCCATAATAAATGTAACACTCTCTCCCATACTCTGTAAAGCTACCTAGTTCATAGTTTAGTTAAAAGAAGTCAAATTATATTCATTGCATTATAAAATAAATGTATGGCTTTATTTTACAAATATCCTCACTTAACAACATTTAAAGTACTGTATGTTTCTGTTATTTATATTTTCCTGAGGTCAACATATAATGTTATTTATTGATAATAATATACATTTTTGCACTACAGACGTTTCAGGGGCAACAACTTTAACAAACGTTATGGGGTCCAAAGTTAACTTCCAGTAGACCTCTTCAAAGAATCTATAACTGCTGAGAAGTTTTTATTTTTTTAATACAATTATTATAAAAATAAAATTTTAATATAAATGATTATGAATATATATTAAATATAAAATAAATTGTAATATTATAACCAACCTCATAAATAAGTATGTTGACTTTTCCAAGCTCGTCTTTCTAAACAATAGGATCCTACTTTAAAACATTTTAATTATATTACCAAGTGTTCTTAATATAACTTCAGTTTCATTTAAATGTTGACTTGAAATGGTACCCTGGCATTCTACAAGCTCCCATTTAAAGCAAAACATTTTTTCAAAACTATATACAGTAAAGTTACTTTTGAATAAATTAAACTTTTGAACTTGACAACAGCAACAGTAATCAAACCCATGGAGACTGGGCAAGACAAGTGTTGTTTTGACATGTAAATATGGGCATTTATGTTTCAAAATGTCTAAATCTTCCTCATGCCAGAATGTCATGGGAGTACAAAACAAGATGTATTTGCACCTTAGTTTTAGTAAATGGTCTTTTTTTACCTGCAAGAGAGTTTTCAGTATGTTTTCATACAATGAACTCTTTTATCTTAAAAGATCAAGGAACATATGATTCTTCATGATATGTCCCCTTTAAACATCAACAAAAATGTTCTTTTCCATTCATGGATAAAAATGACAATAAAAGAAAGTGTTCCTTTCTCCAATGATCAGTTTGTTCTTACCACAGTTGGGCACTGTAAGCGTGGAAAGGGATCTCCTCCCCCCTCTCTCCAGCACACACAACAGCTCTTCCGCCTCCTCTCCTCTCCACTGCTTTAGCCAGACATTTTCACATGAGCATTGCAAGGGGTTACCTGCTAGCAATCTGAAACACACAGAGAATTTTCTCAACCACTAAAAAAAAGTTAAAAGCATGCATGCACTAAAACACAAATGTGTAGCCTGAAAGAACAATGTTGTATTATAAAAGTATTAGTGATTGACAGATACAGCGGCCAGGCCAGTTTATCTGCCTTTATTTGGCCTTTTGGAGATAATCGCTTTATAACCAGTCCTGCTTGGTTAATTAACAGCTTTCATTGTATTCGATTTCCAGTGTTAGCTTTCATTGTGTAAGTCACATCATTTTCAGAGAAGCCTTGCTAATGGATATTTTACATTTTCTCTTTACTGAATTTTTAAGTGACTAGGAATAAATATGTAAAATAAATATTCTATTTTATTTAAGCCACATGTAAACATACATATAATATACGTATGTATATATATATGCATATATGTATGTATATATGTGTGTGTGTGTGTGTGTGTGTGTGTGTGTGTGTGTTTGTGTGTAATATATTATAATATATACTGTATATATAATATATTGTAATATATAATTATAATTGTTGTATATTACTACAAATATTAGATTCACAAATTTAACAAAAGTAAAACTTTTTCTGTAAACTTCCAAAGTATATAAGCATGAAAAAGTCTCACAGATATGAGATGTTTAAATGCCGAAAAGTCCTCCACGACAGATATGATAGATTGTTTTCCTTGAGATTTCTGTAAGGAACCATAACACATTTAGTATTCATACAAAGCATACAACATTCTACCAATAACTCATGCACTAATTCACTTCTAAAATCTTCAGCAAATGTAGCATATACATTATATTGTAGAATGTGTAATTCTGTACCACAGAAGAATTTTTTTAAACCGTTCAAATATGCTGATCAATACAACTGCAAAATGTATTCATAAACCATAACAAAGCACTCACAGATACTGAAGTTTCTGGTTGTTCTCAAAGGCCTCTCGGTAAATATATTCGAGCCTTGTGCTTGTTACTGTTCTGTAGAACGACACAACATTGATGTTACAATTTACCACATTACCAAAAAAAATTATCTGAATGACAGTTCAAAAAATTTGTTAGTACTCACAAATTTCTCAGGTTGTGGTATAAGATGAGATCCTTTTCATTAATAGAAGTAAAATTGCTTTGATTTGCAATGTATCTGTAAACGGAAAAAAAACATGCTGACTCTTATTTCTCAGATAGATTGTAATACAAAATATACTTTATGATCATGGCAAGCAATAAATATCATATCTGATTCATGACTAATACACTGTAAGGCAAATATTACCAAAATGATCCGAAAAGATATTCTGTTGTACCTGACCATGTATTGTATTGTATTTAAGGAACATTTTGAAATATACCTTATTTTACATGCAACTAACACAACCTCTTTAATTAAATGCAAATTCTTTCAATGATAGTGACTGAGCCAGATATTTTGGGTTCTATTTAACACATAATGACAACACTCTTATCTATTTGTTTGCAACAAGTATCACAAGAATTAATGTAGTAGAGTATAATCTTTTTTTTACAATATGCCTATTTTAAGAAGATAGACATGCCACTGCTTGGGTACATTTATAAAACCAACGCTTAGAAATAAAAGATTACTGTGGAACAAGTGCAGTAAATCACAAATGTTAAGCAAAGTTATGATATGTTTTATAACTAGTTTTTTAAACTTAATCCAAAGGAACACTTAAAAACAAATCATTTGTGATTCTATATAAACACCTAGCATGCAGCTCCTTGGTCTTTTAGAAAGGGTCTTCATCTCAACTTACATGTCCGTGATGTTCTCCATCTCTGCCTCGGATTGCAGCATGGGGAAAGCTTTGATACTACGCTCGTAGTCCACGCAGGAGATCCGCACGCCACTGCACGTGCAGAGCTCGGGGCAAGCGGCTCCGGGCCTCCAAAGCGCGAGCAGCACCGGAACCCAACCGAACCCCCACCACAGCAGGCTCATCTCCGGGTCCTCGCCGCCAGATTTAAGACTCCTGGATGCGCGAAGGCAGTGCAAAAACGCGCGCTCGCGTCTGGAGCGTCCGAGCGCGAGACACGCAGAAACGATTCGGAACGCGTAGGCGACCTAGGCTCACGTGCGTCTTTTGGGAAAGTGGCACTGTTTTTCTGGTCTTTGTTTGCCTTTACCCAGAACGACTGGTATGAGATGCGTTAAATGCAGCGGCGCAATAAGAGCAGGAGACGCGCTCGTGAGAAATGCGAGCTCTGGAGTGAGTGCGCGCAGAGCCGGATGATGCGCAGCGCATCAGAGGGGAGGAGACGACAAGAGAGGGCGAAAAGATCATCAAAACACCTTATTGATTATTGACAACATCATGATGCCTAGCACAGACTTCAAGTTTTTTATTTACTCGCTGCTGTAAGAATTTATCGAGGGCAATGCATATGGAATGTCGTGCGTTACCGTGCTTCACTTTATTAAATTATTCCTAGTTACAGTTTAGGTCAGGGCAATTGTCTTCTCATGTTTCTCGGATTGGGTTAATGACAGCCCCCAAATACCCACTACCCCAAAATATTGGATATGTGCTTTAGACTACACACATCAGTTTGCGCACAAGCATCAATCTCGTCACGCCAGACGCATGAGGCCAGAATATAAATCATAGGCAAACCAGACATAATCTCGTGTGCGCAGTGATGTACAGTGAAGGTTGCCTTGCCTTTGCACTGTTATCTAGTTAGCCTATATTTAGACTATCTTTAGACTACTACATATGGCATAAACCATAATGCAAAACTATGCAGTGCCTTGAACCTAACTGCACGAATGTGAGCTAATAACAGTGCATTAGTAAACACTAAATGGGTGATTTATTGCTAATCCTCTCCTGAGTCCTGACAGCGCTGTAGTTATCCTGCATGCAGTAAGAGCGCCGTACTGAGTGGGGCGTCATTGGGCCAAAACCATACTTTAAAAAATCTTTCATCTTTAATTCAATTTTATGATATCAACCTACAAAATGTAACTTTTGTTTAGCATTTTAACCTTTTAAAGGACATTCAGTGGGACGCTTACATTTACTTATCTATGTATGATAAACTATATATAACTAGAAATGTCTTTGTAATTAACAATAAACAGTTTATTATAATATAAATGATGTAGAAAAGTTCAAGTAAATAACTACTTAAGTGTTTTTTTGGTCAGCAACAATCTGCCTTGGTCCTTTATTTCAAAGCATTCAAGAATTTTAACCATTTAAGTTTGTATTGTGTATTCTCTACACATTCAGTGATAGGGCAAATGAGTTTTAACCAGTCTTTCAAAGTACTGTATAAATTTGGGATTAGCCAACTTTATTTTAAGTGATGGGCCCTTAACCCTAAAATAAAATTTCTGTCATCATTTATTCGCACTCATATCCATCACCATGAGAATCTGTTTAAAAACAAAGAAAGCATGTTGTAAAAAAAGCGAAATAGCCTACTTTCTTGGCAAATCAGACATACCATCATCCGTTCGATATCGATGAATTATTTTGAAGTCCGTTCCTTGTTAAAAACCCACACTTTTCTGTTTTTGCAGCGCTCATATGTTGATGTCTAGGAAGCACTGAACTGAATGTCGCACTGCAAGCTCGCGCCATCTATTGGATTTTATTTGTATTGCAACAAATTTTATAACGATGAACAAGAGAACAAGGTGAAACGGGTAACTCATGATATTACTTGATATAATGTCTAAAATATCAAGAAATCGTGCAGATTAAAGTATTGAAGATTTACAGTAGGCCTATGTGAAATTTATGATGTATTTCGCCATAAGGATGAAGGGCACAAAGACAAGAAAGTTCAGAGTTGAAGAGAACATGTAGGACAGGCCACACAGTATATCGTAACTTATTAGTCATCAGAACTAGATACTGTTTTTTCATTTGCAATTAATGTGTTATCATTGTAAATGTAAGCTGATAAAGTTACAGGTATTGAGAAAACATAATGTGCTTAAACTAACAACAGTTATAATCTTTCATGTCTTTATTGAGCACATCCCATTAAACACTCACAGTGCTATTAAAAAGTAAGTGAACTTTTTAGGTGATGATCATGTTGTTGTTACCTGGGTGATCCAGGTTTTGTTTTGTGATAGTTGTTCATTAGTCTCATGTCTTTCCTGAGATATTAAACTGCCTTCAGAAAAAGATTCCAAATTCTTTGCTTTTCCAGCACCTTCTGCACATCTGCTGCATCTCATTTAAAGTCTGCGTACTTTGAAAGCCACATTCAAAGGTCAATAACGTGACAAAGGCTGCAACAGCCTGCTGGTTTCGGACATACTATTCATTACTCATAGTGAATTTTACCAACTATGTAGTGTGGAAGTAAGTGTTTCAGACGCAGGCCTGGTGACGCTGGTGTTCTTCTGAAGTCACGTTTAATCATGTGAATGTCTGTGAGATCTTGTGCCCCTGTAAAATTGTTAATACAATCAGCAGGTGTGGCGGCCCACCGATTGGTTTAGTGTGAGCATTCTGAGGATTACAATGTTAAAAATCGGTTCAAAAGGCCCTTGTGAATGTGGTCTCCCAGTCTCTTAAAATTGGTTGATCTGTATTTATCCAGTGTGTCCCGGGGCTAATGGACCGAAGCTGTACCTACGCATGCCTATTTTGGATCAGTAAGCAACCACCTGTTATAGCTCAAGCCAAGGACCCACAATCTTCTCAGGATTATGGCAATAACTTTCTCTTGGCAGTGATCCCTCAAATTTTCTAAAGAAATCCATTAAAACATTCCTAAAAATGTAAGAAAAAATTGTTTATTACAAACACTGAACATAATGATAAAATAGAATACAATATTTTAATCAAAAATTATACAATGTCTATTTTAGAGAAAGTAAGCAGAAGATCCTAGGGTTGAAACCCGTGAATCATAAGAAACACTGCCAGAGAGTGAATTAAAGTGGAGAAAATAAAATCACTCAAATTCTCTTCTCGTTCACTTTTCTGTGCAGCTCATAGCATTCACTTTCAGTAAGCGGATCAGAACGCAACACAACTCCTCTGCCCATCTGATCCACTTTCACACTCATCATACAGCACATATCCACAAGTTCTTTCTGACAGTGCAGTATTCCATTGTCCACTTCATTGCGTCTCGCTGGATCTTTCCTCAGCGCTCTGGCCTCTGTTGCTGAAAAGCCTATCAGGTTAGCAAGCATGGCATCGCACAAATCCACATCCAGGTACGCAGTTCCATCAGATATGGTGGCCCCTAATTTCCATTCACCTCCACTACTGCGCAAGTTTCCTACCAGTGTGACGATAAAGGCTTGCAGTCGTAAAGCCTGAACGTCAGCAGGGGGCCAAGAGCCAGCCTGTATTGTGCAAAGGTACCTGGGTATCGGAGGAACAGCTTTTTCCTCACAACTAGAAGATTCTGTTCTGTTTGTAGAGCTACTTGCAACATGTCTAGATTCATTCACACCAGATGTAGAGGGAATTTCATGTTTAAACCTCTTGAGGTGGCTGCTGATGTCAGTGAAAGTTTTGGCAAATTTTGTGTGGCTCATTCCTCCACTTTTCACACGATTGGTGTGACATTCCAAGCTTGGCATGTTTGAAGCAGGAAAGGCTTGTTGCTCAATTTCAGTGTGAGCCAAGGTGCTGGGCAAGACTTCTGAATCTATGGGGCACATCACACTGTCCAGCTCTTCTAATGGGATGTCATCAAAGTCCTCAAAATTATCATCCGCCATATTGCTATCAATGTTTTGTGGAACATCATCAAAATGGTCTGGAATACTGTTGAAGTCATCATCTGGAATTTCAACCACATCCCAATAGTTTTCACTGGAAACGGGTGTTATCTGAGGCTGGGGAATTGGCTGCCGTTGTGACTGATAGTGGGGTAAAGATGATCTGGTAGAAGCTTGTGAAGTCAAGCTGTGATAACCACTGTCAGCAACTTGAAGATCTACCACAGCCTCCACACTGGCCAAAAGCTCCTGGTCATCTGGTTCCTCAGCCTGTGGATGGTTTTCCTCAGGCAGCCCCAATACTCCACTAAGCAATCTACCTTGAGAATACATCTCCAAGAGCTGTTCCACCTCCCCTCCCAACACCTTAACATTTTCTGCCTTCAACAGCAACACTCCAAGACGGACAACAATTGGCCCAACCAACTGTAGCTTTGTGCCGGGTGGCAGGTTGGCTCTTAAGGCTGGGATAGGCTGGTATTCCATACCCTCCAAATTCTCCACTCCATCTGTAAGTTGCAGCATTAACATGCGCGTAGGCTTGGACTCCCAAGGCCTTTGAGTTTCCTGCGTGAAGGCTGAGACTTGTTCGTTGGAGCGGTCAGTGCCCCGGATATGCTGCAGTTGAGAATATGCAGGCTGGCTGATGTCCAATAAGGAATCCATTTGAATACAGTAGCTGCTGTTCAGTTCTGTCTTCTGTGCATCAGAAAGGCCTGCGGGGAGCACAGGGTGGGCCAAGTCCCTCAGGTCAGTTAAAAGCCACTGCTCCAAAACACGTTGGTTCAGCAGCGATTGAGGCATGGCTTGTCCACTAGCCTCTTCCTTCACCCAGTTTACACAAGCATCCAGCCAGGCAGCTGGGACCAAGATGTGCCATTGAGAGCTCAGCCATCCCTTGGTTACTCGGACTTCACTTTCTGTGTACATCTTCTCACTGACCCAAACACAGGGGATTCATCTGTTAAACAGAAAGACAGACTTGTTGATTTATAGATTAAAAACAATTAAATTTGCCTTTTTAAATATATATCTTAATTGCACGCATTTCAAGTGGCAAACATTAGCAAAATAATTTTGCACAGCGTATTTTACTATGTATTTGATGGTTAATTAAGGTAAATTACTTACCACAAAGGTAATGAGTAATTTCTCTTATAGTTTAGTGCAGCCTGCATTCATTGTAGTTTTAGAAGGTCAACACATTACACGCTGCTTGCTGTGATCGTTATATTGTTATCATAATTTAGGCAACGTAGTGTTTGCGGTTCAACTGGAGCGAGTGATTATCAAGATCTAATATATTTCGTTTTAAGGAGAAATAGCATAGATCCGTGTTCTCACTGAGAGATCAGTCTAGACTGTTTTGGTTGGTTATAAAAACCGAATGGCGTTACTTTTGGCCAATGATGGACCATGACTCTGCTTTAGTATTTGATGGGCTGTGATTTAGACCAATCATAACGCGTCTTAATAGTGGAGGGAGGCGCTTTCATTGGTCAATGTCTGGTCAAAGTCTTATGGGAGAAACCAAGATTGTGTGCGTCAGTTGTTGTTACGAACCGACTGTGTACAACAACGGAACAGGTCTGTAGTTACGTTTCCTGTGGTATAAAATTACGTTACCATATGCTTAAGTATGTAATTGATTATGTATTTTTAATGTTAAACACACTTGCGGTCTTGAATATTCGTTTTGCGTTTCTGCAAAAAAGGCTAATCTCCGAAATTAGCCTGGTTGTTCTCCTTCTAGATCGCTAGCTTTAGCTATGCTAGCTAATGGAAGCTAACAGCTTTGACGAACTCTATTTTTATTATCGTTTACCCTCGTGACCGTGCTTTGGCTTTAGTCTATGTATTTGTATTTTCTTTATTTTAAACACGGGGCTAAAAAACAGCGAGTAACTCGTGACACTGTTAAGTTAGCTGGTTTATTAGCTTCCTGAAACTATCTATTGTTAATTAGCATTCTAACCATTACAGGAAGCATTGAATTCATTTTAGGCGACGGTTGTGTTTTAAAACCCAGGTTTCGTTTTGGGAAACATGATAGGATCATTTGTCGTTTTTGAAACGAACGATTGTAAGCATTACATACCCATTTAAGGGTGTTTTCAGAACGGCACCCAAATTGTTTTTGATGTGTTTTATTCTTTTTTTATTAACTTGTTATTAATCACGACATCCTTTTTAGTTTATCCATTCGCATATTAGCTTTGAGACAGTACTATAGATTTATTCCTATTGCTTGTTATACCACAGTATGATACATAATAGTATTATTGTAGAAAAGCATTTGCCATCTTATAGTCATGCTTAACACAATAATACTGTAAGTTATTGTCTGGGCATAGAGTTTGTTTATACACTTATGTTACTTTTGTCATTTTTCCTTAGGCATACATTGGGACAGAGAAGGCTGTGTATATTCACTCGTTGTATTAAGATAATGGATCTAGAAAACGACCCCCAAGATGACGAGACCACTTTCAGCATCAACGAGAGTAATGGTGAATTTCAAGTTAACTCTTATTGAAATCTGATGCTTTGTTATATGTTACAATTCATTATGACATGTTATATCAAAGAAATAAATGTGAACAACTTACGTTTTAGTGTAGCACACACTCCTCACAATTCAATAGATTCCAGATAAGAAGCCCCACCCTACGGTTTTGTTCTGGTTAAATACACCTTTTTACTTGAAAATTTGGCATTTACAGTGAAATGGGGTGGGAATAGTTTTATATTTTGTATCAGGATTTATTTCCGAAATTGGAAACAAGGGGTCGTAGTTCTTCTGTAGTTGTGATTATGCAAAACTCTTGCTTTTCAGGTAAGCGTTCTGCTGAGGATATTGATGAGGACATACCCCATAAGCGCTCCAGAAACTCTGATGACATGGTGGAGCTCAGAATTCTGCTGCAGAGCAAAGTAAACTCTTCAAGTGTTTTAAGAGTGTTTTATAGAGTTTTGTTTCTTCAGCTGTATCAGAATGGTGTTTGGCTCTTTCTGCAGAATGCCGGAGCAGTGATTGGAAAGGGTGGGAGGAATATTAAAGCCCTTCGTACAGATGTGAGTACTTTGCTGTTAAACTCGCTACTAGACATGCTACTGTCAATATAGTTCAAGAAACCAAATGGCAACTTTAGCCTCAACTATCCTTGTACAAAGTCAGGCAATTACATTTTAATGTTCGATGTTTATAATTATTACTCTATATTATGTATATACCACATTTATTTTACTCTTTAATAAATTGAAGAGTATATAAAATGTGCCAAATAGTGATATACGCTAGTATACAAGTAGTGTTTGGCCTAATATAATATATTCTCATAATCTCTGTTCATCTCCTGTCCTCCATTTTCCTCCAACATTATGAGAATTGAAAATCAAACTGAAAGTTTTTCCAATTAAAAAATGTATTCCTCTTCCACTCCCTCTCCCCTTTTCCTTGTTTTTATTTTTCTGTTCATTTTTGGCCAATTCCCATATCCCGGATCGACTCATACTGCCCACCTGCGTTGCCGCCTGACCTCCTGACTCCCTGGTTGGCCACACCCATAATCGCGCCCTTCCTATTGGGCGGCTTACTTCATTGACATCTGTGTGCTTGATTGCTCTGGGCTTGGCCCCGCCCCCTGCAGTACAATGCCACTGTGTCAGTCCCAGACAGCAGTGGGCCCGAGCGGTACGTGCCACTCAGATACTCCAAACCTCCAAGTCATATCAGCTCTGTTACTGCCAATATCAGAACTGTGTTAACTTCCTTGATGTACAAAATATTCCCTTTCTGCCATAAAACATGAGTTTGATGCTGTCGTTACTTTTATTATTATGAACAACTGTTATGCTATGAAACTGCCTTTTCTGTGACACAAGAAAGCCCTTTCCCACCCTGTCTCCCTCTTCGTACATATTGAGAGAGAAAAAACAGTATTTATAGTAGCTTTATGGAACATACTTCAAGTTAAAGGTTTCTTGGTAATACGAGGATGAGTTTAGTTTTTGAGGGTGAAAGGGCTCTGCAAATATAAACTTTCTCCCTTTTCCTGTTGTGTTGTTGTACTGTGGTGTTTTACTTATTCTGGGATGCCCGAATGATATCTTTTCCGTCACTCCTGTCCCCAGTCTGTTCTTCTGTTTTGCTTTTTTATCTTTTCTAATGTGCTTGGAAGTTTCGCTTCATTCTTGTTATCTCATCTCTTCCGATCTCTCTCTATCTGCAATTTGTCACCTGTTTATCGGTTCCCAAGCATCCCTCACTGCATATCTGACCTTCCCTGTACTTAACATTTCAGCAATGGAAAGATGCTTCAGTGTGGTTGTTTTTCTTCTGTTTTCCACTCCCTTTGACAAAAAGGAGCGCATGCCTTTATGCCACTCCTTGGGATCATTCTGCTCCCTGACATTTAAATGTACTAACAGAATAATGATTTGTTGTTGCGCTCAGGCTGATTGTATGTCTGATATTGGCTCTCCTCTGTGTTCTCGTGGAATGCGATTCATTGTTTTAACAGAATTCTAAGCATCAGTGCCGATATTCCCACTGTTTCTGAGATAATGCTGAAGATCATACCTACTCTGGAAGAGGTTAGTTTCAAGTTTGAAATATATGTGCTAGTTGAAATTAATGTTATAAAAATGTGTCCATTCCTGTATTATTCTTGCCTCTGTCTCAAACTGAGATGAGATCTGAAGAATTGAATTGTCTATCTTGCTTTGGTTGGTTGGAGCAGTATCAGCATCACAAGGGTGTGGATTTTGACTGTGAACTAAGGCTGCTCATCCATCAGAGTCTAGCCGGAAGCATCATTGGTGTAAAGGGAGCAAAGATTAAAGAACTTCGTGAGGTAAGAGGACTTTTTTTTCACTGAAATTTTCCGTCGAAGATTAAACGCAAAGATTTTCATGGAAAAAATGTTTAACTGTTTCAGAGCACCCAGACCACCATCAAACTGTTCCAGGAGTGCTGTCCACAGTCAACTGACCGCGTGGTGCTTGTTGGGGGAAAAGCAGAGCGGGTGGTGGAGTGCATTAAGACAATGCTAGAGCTCATTGTTGAGGCGAGATAAATAACAGCTTTAAGAGACGTGTGTTATTCGTGGTCTTTTTAGGCAGGTCTATGACTCCCTTTTTTTCTGAATCTCCAGGCTCCCATTAAAGGCCGTGCTCAGCCGTACGACCCAAACTTTTATGATGAAACCTATGACTATGGTGGCTTTACCACGATGTTTGAAGAACGAGGACGTCGACCTATGGGAGGCTTCCCTTCCAGGGGACGGGGCAGTGGAGGGGGGTTTGACCGCATGCCCCCCAGCGGAGGGCGTGGCGGCCACCACATGCCACCGAACAGGAGAGATTATGATGACATGAGCCCACGCAGGGGCCCTCCTCAAAGAGGGGCGAGAGGAGGGGGTCGTCCTCCTCGAAACATGCAAATGGGACCCCCGCACCACAGGAGAGGGTGAGCCACTTTGACCTACAGATCTTCCAGTATAAGAGATTGTTTTAATGGTGGTTGCTCTGCATGGTACTGTTACTGGTGATTATATTTAGGGTTAGGATCACTTTTCTAATCAATCTGACTGCTTGAGAGCTTTCTTGCAACTACTCAGAAAAGGGTGTTAACACGTTTTGCATTGCAAGCACTACTCACCAACAAGTTCACACCCTGCTTAATTTAGAATCAGAATTCTGAATTGTAAAATATAATAAAAATAAACTAATAAACGGTTTGGAACTTGAAACAATAATAAATGTGTAAATCTGTGTGTCGGTTTACAGAGAAGACCAGTATTCATACAGCTCCCATCGTGGCCACGTGGAAGAGAGACGGCAGTAAGTGATTCTATTTACAACTGAAAAAAATAAACAATCTATTTTGTGCCTGTTCCTACACATCATTTAGATTTTTCTTGAAGTTGTTTCATTATTCTGAGCTGTATTTCATTTTGTCGCTTATTATTTAATTGTTTGCATATTTGCTCAAGCGTTTTGAGAGCAGTAGTATTTATTTCAGCCCTGTTTCAGAATGAGTTCTTTACAGTTTACCATTATGTTTAATATATGATTCATTCATTGTTTTTTTTTCAAGTGGGGAAAGGAGAGGACGCAGCGATCGATATGGAGGCGGCATGGTTAGTGTAAGGTCTTCCATGTCTTTGTTTACATATTAAACATATTGAGCTTTCCTGTAGGTCAGTGGCAAGAGCATAGCGTTAACAACACAAGGTTGTGGGTTCGATCCCAGGAGATTCCAAATAACTATGTATAAATGTATAGGATAACGCAATGTAAGTCGCTTTGGATAAAAGCGTACGCCAAATGCATAAATGTAAAATTGAATGTTAAACTATTCAATTTAAACCACCTGATCAAATTTCCTGTCCAAATTTCATCCATGTTTATGTAGCCAGTTATCAGAGGATTCGCTCTATAGCTGCAGATCTCATTTGTGCTTGTTTTTTTATGTTCTTTTTTCTCTTGCTTTGCAGAGTGATGGAGGATTTGGTAAGATGTTTTTTGTATGTAGTTGAGTTCTTATGTAGTTGAAAAAAATTCCTGCTTTTGAAGTATCATATTCAGTAAGATGCTGCTGCCGTAGATATGAATAACTGACCGATGGTCAAAAGACGTGTGTGTAATACATTTATTTTTAGGCAACAGTAATTAGTACTGATTATTTCAAATACGTTACTCATAAAAGCAGAATATACAGTTCTATCTATGACTTATGGTTTATGTTTTGCTGGACTTGCTGTATGTTTTATGTAAATTAAGTCGCTTGAACCTTTTGAAAGGTCTGTTCATAAGTGGACAATTTAATCACCCTTATTTCTTGTTTGTTTTTTCATATTAGACAATAATTCATCTTGGGATTCCTATCCGTCTGGTAAGTATCCAGCCCCCAAACAAAAGCATGAGCCAGCTGCCATTTTGATGATAAAATTGTTGATGTCATATTGTTTTACATTTTCTACCTCGTGGTTCAATTATATTCAGGTGGAAGGGGAAATTATAACGACATGGAAAGCCCTGTTATCACCACACAAGTGACAATTCCTAAAGACGTAAGTGAATTACTATATGCATGTAATGTCATCTTACAGCAAAACGTGCATTTAACTCCCACCGCTGCGATTCTCAGCTGGCAGGGTCGATCATTGGTAAAGGGGGTCAGAGGATCAAACAGATTCGCCATGAGTCTGGAGCATCAATTAAAATTGATGAGCCCCTGCAAGGTTCTGAAGACCGCATCATAACTATCACAGGAACCCAAGACCAGATACAGAATGCCCAGTATCTGTTACAAAACAGGTATGTCACAAACTCAGGGACTTGATGCAGCATTCATGCTATAGGCAGTTGAATCACAGTTGCTCAATTTAATGTCTTCTATCTTATTTTTTTTACTTCTGCCAGTGCTTTACACCTTTTGGGACGGCAGAACTAACCAGCCACCATTCTCAGGATATCCATCCAAATGCAGCTCAAGTCCTTGCCGCCGCGGGATGCCCTGACAGGATTTTCTCAGATTTGAGCTTGAACCCTCTGGCTGTTCTTGTGGATTTTGTGGGATTGGTTTCTTTCTTTTGATTTGTTTTTATAAATCTTAATTTTATATGGGCCAATTTTCACATACTTCATACAACCACTTTGCATTGGATAAGGAAGCTGCTTTATAAATATTTTGTGTGTTTGGGGAGGGGGAGGGGGAGGGGGGTGGTTCAGCGGTGTTAAGTGTTTTTAATTATATTTACCACCATTAAAAACGCTCACTCCAGAAGGTACATATTTTCATATGTTCACCCCAGAGTTTTTATTTTAAGGAATGACATGTAAATATCCAGTCATAGGTATGGAAATTGATTTCTATGGACATGAATATAATCCCTGTGTCTGCTATATTTTTTCCTTAGAAGTACAAATATTTTCACCACGTACTGAATCCTTGCAGTACTTTTTTGTATGTCTTCTCTGGTGTGTTGCTTGGTTTGCAAAATAGTCGGTAAGAAATTTGCTCTACCTCTGGATTTATTGTAGGTCTGCCCCCCTTGAAGGCCCACAATCATTGTCCATATTTTTTTTTACAAAAGTGAATTTGCAGCTGTACTTTTAGGTAGTAATTTGTGACCGACAATTCTCACTCTCCCTTTCCTTTTGTTTTTATCTTTATTTTTTTACTCAAATTTTCTCTCAAGTTCTTCAACCAGACACATTTGTAGACTTTGTCATTTGTCTGAAATAAAGAAAATGCCATTTTTTTTCCCAGTGTGGTCTATGACAATTTTCTTACAGCTAGTGTCAACCGCTTTTATGTATTTTTTTAGTATGTCTCATGCTTGATCCCCCTTATATTTAATCCTAATATGTGGTGCATTTGAATGTTACAGTCAGAGAAAATTTAATTCGGTAGCTCTTAAAAGCAAAGATGTTTATGCCCTGTATTAAAGAAGCTTCAAACACGCATTTAGTGTTTTACTGTATTTGTACAAAAGCAAATTTTTTAAAACGGAAAACTGAAATCAGGCTAAAGAAAAAAAGGATAAAATTTTCTTTTAATTTTACCCAGACGTCTCTTACCAAGTCTAATTTCTGCACCAATGATGTCTATGAAACTACATATTTTTTTAGCAGCATACCTTTTAGCTCTTTCTTGAGGACTTTTTCCAAAATGTGAAACATTCTGTTGGTCCACCAATTCATTTTTATTAACATGACAAAGTATATAATAGTATACAATAAAAGCATACAATGTTAAGGTATTACAGATTGTTTAATTGTTAATTTCAGGCAATGGCACAAGGAAAGTACAAGTAGACAAAATATAGTCAAGTCATTTTGTGCCACAAAAAAAAATAGATACCGTATTTAAGTATGACAATCGAATTCTGCCTGAAAGGGAGTGGGAAGAAGACAACTTATTGAATCCCACCCCAGGTCCCCATTTAATTTGATTATACATTGGGCTTCACCGTTACTTTACTCACAGATCATATACAAATGTTATATTATGGCGGTGTTTACCACAATAAAAAATTCTGTATTTATTTTAACAACAGTTTATTCCAACAAGTAGAAGATTAGACAATATACCAGTGATAATAATGGACAATATACCAATGATGGTAATGGACAATATACCAACGAACAATGCGTGATGGAAGAGAGTTACACCCATATCCAAAGCCACTAAAATATCGAATGATTCAGAATTTTATAAACTGTATGAAACTGTTAGATTCATGGAGTAGTGCAGTTCTTTCAGGTTCTTAAACCTGTACTGTTAGTACTTTCACAAATTCCTTTCTGCCACATTTGTTATTGTGCTTTTTTTAATATAGTCTGTAACCCTATACAATAGTCATGTCAGTCCTCCAGATGCATCGCTGATATAAGACTATAAGCAAGAAACCTCTCCATAAATTAAAAACATACAAACAGCATAAAAATATTGTACATTAAAGAGACCGGATTTTTTTAATGAAATGCGGTGACATTTTCTAATTAGTTGGTCAAAATATCATGAAATCTTATTTTTAATCAATCAATTGAAAAACGGGACACGACATTTTTGTTGCACATAATTATTAATGAGATTTTTTACCATTGCATTTAATTACAATAGTATTATATTGTTTGATCATGACTGGTTTTAATAGTTTACCAAAACTCTATGGATAAAATAGTAACGTTAAATACTAAACATTGTAAATGATCAAAACAATTGCATGCATTAACACAAAATTCAATAACACTACAAAATATAACAAATATGAAAACATATGACGATACTGTAGTTACCATTTTTAACATTCTCTAATTGTATTTAATAGTTTCATTTTTACAAATTGTATAGTCATTACAACCAGTAATTTTTTTAAAGAACTTTCTATTTCTTTTGGAGATTGACCTTTACATTAAGCTTTTTATTTGGCATTTTAGCCTTCGTGTAGTTTACAGCCCCCTCTGCTGGTATAAATAATCACTACATGGTTGTTCTGGTACAGGGTATGTTGATCGGGCTTTTCTGTGCATTTTCGTGTAGGGTCGTGAGAGGGCTGGAGCCAAATATAAATAATAAACATTATTTATATGTAATTTTATTTTCATCGTCCATATGTTTAAGAATGAAGAATGTTTTGAATGGCCAAATCAAAGTTCTGACCTTAATCCAAATGTTGTGACAGCCCCAGAAACAAGCAGTTCATGTGAAGAATTCCGTCCAATCGTTGTACAGCAGATGGCAGTATTCATCTCACACGATGAACTGTAACCCACCAGAAAACAAAAAGAAGATAGTTTGAATGAAAGGATTTTGTTCAGTGAAATCTGCAGGATATAATACAATCTAATGTACTTTGTACCGGGAGTCATCCAGGCACACACCTTCCTGCAGTCTTCCTTACATGAACATTGCCCGCTTGGCAGGTTTAAGAATTAAGACGAGGAACTACTGAAAACAAGTACTTCGAGATTTCCATTAAAGTAAGTGAAATTCACGAGACACACGAGATATAATACTTTTTATCTTGCATAGACAACAAACTGAATGCAAAACAATTCACAACTTGCATCCCAACTAATGCTAAAGAACATTGGACCAGAAATACTGTATCATTTTAACAAGAAAATAGAATCTCTAAACACGACAAATGAGGCCATGCATACAATTGTTTTAAAACATTAATATTGTATGTCATAACAGGCAAAATGCCATGACAAATGTTTCAAACAATATTTCATATTGTGAAACGGAATATGCCATCCGGAGCAATGTTTGGCTTTAAATGTTAACTTTGTTCCCACAGAGTGAGCCATGGAAGAACCACTGTCTCCTCGAGAGTCTGGTCGGTTCTTGTCTGAGCTGAGTCGAGATGTGTTTGTGGTTGAAGAGGGAGCTAAATGTGTGGCACAGATGATCTTCGAGCTCAGAGAGAGCGAAGATTTCACAGCCAGTGGGTGGAAGAAAAACAATCCACTGGCACCTCCACCAGACTCAGATGAGGCTGTCAACTGGGTGTTTGTGACAGACACAATGAACTTTTCCTTTTGGCCTGACAAAGAGGAAGAACAATGTGAGGTGAAGTGCAGGGGAAACAACTATAGAGGTTACATGTCTCTCTGTGCCGCAGTCACTCGGGCTATGGATGAAGGTGACTTAACAAAAACACCACGCATTGATTATCCTTCACAGATTTAGCTAGATTTGAGTTTGATTTTCTATGACTCCTCATGAAACCCGTTATATTTTGAGTTATTTTGGATAATGTCTTAGCTACTCTAATCTGTAATAAAGTTATGAATGACAAACAGTTATTAAATCTCATACATGCTTGCAGCCATTAAAATATATATAAGACTTAATGGTATCCATCTCCAAAAAATCTTGAGCTTGAAATACAGCCTGTAAAGATGTAAAAAGAATTGCAGAATATTTTCTACCTACTTGAGTTTTATGGAAAAATTGGTATATGGAAAAACACAATGCTTCTTCAAATTATAATGTGCATTATATTCATCAATCATATATAACCTTGCTAAACTGATCTCTTTTTAGGAGTGCCCATCACAAGTCCCTCTTACTTTTCTCAAATCACTGAGGCCAAATTAGCGCATGTTCTGCGTTCAGACACCACTACACCCATGCCAATGCTGAAAGAGCGTCACCAGGTACTAACAGAGGCTGGACGAGTGCTCCTTGAGCGCGGTGGATCCTTCCGGAAATTCATGAGTCACTGCGAAAATGATGCAGAGAAGATGGTGAAGTATATTGTGCAAAATATACCGTCCTACAGAGATGAAGCCATCTATGAGGTAAACATATTCCCATGACGGAGTGCAAAATTGGTGTAAGTAGTTTGATTTCTAGTCCTATTTCAATAGGGAATGTCCATTATTTTCAGAAACATGTAGCAATTGACTTTAGATTCTGGACTTTGAAAAAAATCTGACAGATATTTGCATGTCATTGTAGTAGTTTAATGTATTGCTTTTGGTGCAATTATAAGGGTAAGCGGATCTCATTATACAAGAGGGCTCAAATTCTTGTGGCGGATTTCTGGGGCATCATGGAGGCCCGAGGGGAGGGGAACATCCCTAACCTTGACTGCCTGACCATGTTTGCTGACTACAGGGTACCACAAGGTCTTGTCTATCTTGGAGCTTTACGCTACTCTGATGGCCTTATGGAAACATTGAAAAATGGTTTGTGTAATCGTTATTCCAGCTAGTATGAAATAAAAGAAAATCAAAGAAATAAACATTTAAAGATTCTAGGTATTAACTGATTGATACACTGAAAAGTGCATTCCTTTATGGTTGAATATCACAAAACTTTTTAGGGCTGTTTTCTTTGGATGATTGGTAATTGTTACGATTATATATATATCAAAAATCATATTTGAATTGCAATAATAATAAGTTGGAATTCATTTATTTTAAGTTTTGGATTAAAGTTTGTTTTACACAGATACACCCATCAGTGTTGTTGTTGTAAATAGTCTCTGGCCCTTTTTGTTCATAGGTGAACTGTTGAGCTCAGGGGAGAGGCGAGAGGTGGAGATCAGGGGATGCTCTATCTGGTGTGTGGAGAGAATCCAACATCATCTGTGGAACCTTGTGGAACAGAGAGATGGGAAGAAATGTCACATCAATTCTGCTCTTATCGACTTTTACTTGTGGGCATATGCTAAAAAACACCACAAAGAAATGGCACACATTCCAATACATCACACACGATGTATCTACTATTGAAAGCATCACTTACAGTATCATGCTTTTACAAATAGTTTTTGTATCATGCTGTTATAGCTCTGAATAAAGTTACAAACACCTGGTGGTAAAAACTTTTAATGGAAGAGAGAAATTTGAGGAAAGAAACCATATGCTTTTTAAAAAGCCCAAAAATAAAAATCTGTTACTATTCAAATTAAAGATTTGACAAAAGAAAGGTAACGTCAATGGAGCCAGATAAACATTTAAATAAAGTACATGTTATACAGAATAAGGCCCGGATCATAGAGAATGCGTTTTTTTTAAGCAGAGAGCTTATTTTCTGATAGCAGAATGGGTGAAGGAAGCCAAGCCAAGGAGGGGTGTTGTTTGCTCACATTCTCTGTCAGCTTTAAGCAGTTTAGTGAGTGGAGAATCAAATACAAGACAAGAACTTATATACAAGTACTCACAAATTATCTTAGTATACAGACAAGAGCAAATTCCACTTAGTAAAGCAGAAAAAAAGGAAGAATAAAAGCGCATATGTTGAAAAAATGGCATGGCATGTGTGTGATAGGTAAACTAAGGGCAGACACCTTTATTATATTCAGAAACAAGTTGATAAAGGGAGAGTTTGTTTCAATCAGAGGAGAGAAGATCCCGAATAGGACACTCTGGATTAAATCATTCATTGTTTGTAATAGTAAAACATCAAAACGTGGTGTGTGTACTATTTGGTAAAGCAGAGACGGTTGAGCATGTAGGCCTACTAATACGCTGTGAAGGCTATAACAAAGAAAGAGAAGAATTATGTAGGAGACTGAAAGACCTAGGATTAATTCATTGTGATCTACCAAATGTGTTAATCACTGCCCCAGGACAAACATGAATACAGAAATAAATACTTAGAAACCTCAAGAGCACGGGTTTGGACAATAGAATTTAATTATTTGTATATGTATATATATATTTTCTTGGTTTCCATTAATGCTTCACACTCCAGTCCAGTTGGTGGCGGTAATACACTATAATTTGTTTTGTCAACCTCTAATAAAAATACAGGAAGAAGAAGAACAATTGTTCCAAGGAGGCCGCCATACTTTTGTCTGAGTTGCAGTTTTCACTTGACCAAATCCGTGCTTAACGAAAGCTACTGTAACAAGGTAAAAGTTTGCTTAAATCGCTCAAATCGAGTATAAGTCTTATTACGCCATATGTACACAAGGCATGTGATGAAGCGTCCCTGTAATACTAGCAGTTGTAGAAATCGTCTGTTTGTAGCACTGGTGAGCTAAAAAGTATGAGCTAGCCGTATTTTTAGACCGTGTTAACAACCTATTGAGCTATCTACATAAGGGCACTGCGAATGTTCAAACGCTTATTGGATTCAATTTATTGTCATTACACATATAACAAGTACAGTGTAACGAAATGGATTATGTGATGGCCAGTCATTCTCTTAATTAACGAATGCACAGCTTTTCATAAAATAGTCACACGTTAGTGATCTAAAGCCATTAACGTTACAATTCGCGATCTATTTTCAATTCGTTTGTGTAGTGTAGTGCCTACAGCGCAATGAAACACCTTAAGTTTGCAAAATCATTGCGATAATTTTGTTAGTTTAAATGTACGACTATATAACTAAAAATGAGGTGAAGACTACAGTTTCTATAAACAGTTGTTTTCTATGGGGTTTTCATATGGAGCAAACCGCATGAACGCTCAGAGACCTTGTAACGTTAGGTCAGGGTTTTCCTGTATGTTCATAGGACACCTTAAATGGATCATTAACTCAAAAGGAAATGTTTCTACTTGTTCCAAACCTATACAACGTTTAATTGTTTTGTTGTGTTGAACAGTAAAAATGTTAGGAACTGACATTTCTGGGATATCATTGTCTACCTCAAATATCGTCTTTTGTGTTAAGCAGTACAAAAGATATACAATTATTTTACCTATTATGGTAGTCAGAAATGGCATTTGCTAACATTCATCTAAATATCTTTCTTTGTGTTCTTTTGATCAAAGAAATGTATACAATCATGACAGCATTTTCGTTTTTAGGTGAACTGTCCCTTTAAAATCACATTATAGAATTGACCAGTTTCTTGGTTTATGTGTGTTAATAAGTTATTGTTTCCCATTGGCAGGTTTACGATGGCATCAGCAATGATCTCTGTGCACACCACGCCTTCCCGCTTTGCTCTTCTGCAGTTGGACTCTGATTCAGAGTCTGACTCAGATGCAGGGAAGCCTAAAGCAAGTCCTGGTGCGGGGAAGCCCCTATCGGGGAAAACTCCTAGCGGGAAGAACAACCAAAACACTGAGAAGAAGAAAGAGAAGAGAAGACGAAAAAAGGAGCAGCAACAGAGCGAAGCCAATGAGGTAGTCAATGTTAAGCAGTGGAAACAAACAACGATATCAAGTTCTAAACACATAGGGCATTAACAGGCTTTAAAATGTGTTTTGTAGGTTTCATGCTGTCACACAGGTAAATAACAGTGATTTGTGGGATGTTTGGGACGGCCTACTGCCTACTATTTCAACAGTAATTATTTAAGCCTTTCTGCAATTTAATGAATGATAAATAAGCAGCTGTGGTGGTCAGCTTTGGTTTAGTGGTTAGAGAGTTGGACTCGTAGCCAGAAGATCTCTGGTTCAATTCTCAGTGCCACCAGGAAATGACTGAAGTGCCCTTGAGCAAGACACCTTACCCCTGTTTGCTCTGCAGTGATAGCTGCCTACTGCACCCTACTTGTAAGTCGCTTTGGATAAAAGCGTCTGCCAAATGAATAAATGTAAATGTAAATGAAAGCAGTTATATTAGCCATAGGAAAATGTATTATCATAAAATAGAAGTCCAGTTACAAGCCCTGGCCTTGCTGTTAAGGATAAACTGGTGAAAAACATTCAGGCAAATGTGAGCAATGTACATTTCCTATACAATTCTGAACATAGTGAGGAACACTTTTGCAGAGCAAACTGTGGGGTACTGTATCCCACAATCCAGTGTAAACTTCTGTTTAAAACATTTATACTGTGTAAAATTTCAGATGCTGTTCTTAATAATGGGCATTATACAGTGGGCCTATATCGAATGCAGTACACACTAAGCAATGCACTTGTGTTTATTTTAGAGTATGGTCAATCGTTTAGTGTTGAAATTTAAAACATTAAAATAAGTATGGTTTCATCTGCACTGTAGCTCAGAAATCTTGCCTTTAAGAAGATCCCTCAGCGGTCTACAGCACCCTCTTCCACAGTTACACTGCAAGATTTGGCCAATGACCTGCTGAACCCAGCAGCTGTCCGGCCCAACAACGCACCAAAGGAGAACTGGCAGGATTGGAAACAGAGAGATGAGCAGGTAAAGCATTTTCAGAAAACCCTTGTATTTGACCTTTATGTGTTCCCTTGTGCCATTCCTTCATGTTGTTTGGAAAACCTGTGTGTGTAACAGTTGACCAGCGACTTGTATGAGGCAGATCTGGAGAAGGCTTTGATGCTTAGTAAACTGGAAGAAGTGGAACAACAGAAAAAGGTACAATGTTTGAAGGGATACTCCACCGAAAAATGTATATTCTGTCGTAAAAAATTATGAAAGACCTGAGCTTCGATAAGCTGCGCCCTTATCGGTTCTGCTTTCCGTCCTCAGTAAAAAATATTAGATATTATCGCTACATTAACGTTATCTTTCACATTCGATCTCAGGAATTGTTTCTAATTTTTAATAACACCAAGAATTTAGTCTTTGGCGCATGCATCTTTGTTATTCCCAGCAGAGTGTGCGAGGCGGCACGTCAAGTGTCTCTCGCCCAGTTTGTGTCTACAGTGCACACACGAACAGCCACACAGAAGAAAGACGCTCTTAATTTGCGACGATAGCGGAGAGATCTAAACATTCTAAAGTGTGGTTACACTTCACCAAAGTTGATGCTGACAGTAACAATGCTCGTTGCCACAAGTGCAACAAAAACTTTGCTTGAAAGGGTGGAAACACAAGTAATCTGTCAAAGCACCTGTCATAAGTGCATCATGTACAGACAGATGCATGCACTGTTTATGACTGCTTAGCCCAATCTAGTTCATCTCTTGATGACCCATCTACATCAGGTACGTATGCCGAATGCAAACAGGCGTTACTTGAACTCTGACATTCTTTATTACTAATGATAACAGTTAGTGGTAGGCCGTTATCGGCGTTAACGTGCTGCGTTAACGTGAGACTCTTATCGCGCGATAAAAAAAATGTCGCCGTTAATCTATTCTCAAAGTTGGGTTGGGAGCTGGGTCTCTACTACGCAAGCAATGATGACTTTCACCTTGATATTTTCAACTTGCGTGATTCGCGTCATTCGCGCCGCCTCATCAACTCATAACCAGGGCTTCATTTGCGCCGCCTCATGATCTCATAACCAGGGCTTCATTCGCGCGATTCGCGCAACAAGTAGGTCTATCGCCTCTTTGCATTGACTTCACTTGTGAATCACTCGTGCTTGACGCGCCATTCGCGTTTGGTCTGAACACAACATAACGTTACCGTGAAATTACCACATCAAACGTGACGTGCTAACAGGGATGCAGCTATGAAGCCGCCGGGTTTGCTTCAGGGAAAATGTATTTTTAAGAAGCTTCCCAATGGAAACCTCGACAAGACTAAGGTTGTTTACACCTTGTTCAATGTGGAATTGGCTTACTGTACGGAATTGGTTTATATACAGTTGGTTTTAAAAAAAAAACGTTCTCTCAACAGGTAGTAGTCTAGCTTTAGTTGAAACCAGTAACTTTGTATTGGCACCTAATGTATTATGGCTCCTGTATGACATATCGCTTGTTGCTCCCTAACTCTTTGTAAGTCGCATTGGATAAAAGCGTTTGCTAAATGACTAAATGTAAATGTACTGTAGGAGCTCTTCCAGTCTCAAGTACCACCTGAACGCAAAGCATCCCTTAGCTAATGAGGAAGTAAACACAAGTACATTTTATTGAACATAATTTAATTTTCATCACAAATTATCATAGTAGAACAGCTTTCTCAAGCAGTTTGTGATGCATTTTGGAAACAGGAGACGGGCCCCTGGTCTAATGCGCCACCTGGTTTGAGAAACCCGTTCTCAAAGACTTACTTTAGTCATTATTTGGGTAGTACACATATTCTGAATGCCTTCGGCAGAATTCAAATGGGCCATTTTAATCTAGATTAATTCCAAGATTAATCTAGATTAAAAAAAAAGTAACTATGCCCACCACTAGTAAAAATATATGCTAATGCCATGCACCGTATCTAAAACAACTGTAAATTCGATCTAACTGGTTTCCATAACCTTAAAACTACGCTTATTCCACATGTGTGAAAAAATTACACATTTAATCCATTTTCTAATAGTTAAAATGTGTAAAAAAATAATAATAAATGAAAATCATTTATTATTACACTGAGAACTGAAATAGTTCTGTGGACTATACACAAAATAAACATGCATCAATACATAACTTTAAATATAAAATTAAATTACCCCTATAAAGATTGCAGAATACCAACCCACTCCTCATTCCGCTGGTCCATTCCCAAGAAGACATATCTTTATATCAAAAAAGTACAGATAAGAATACCGTTAAAGCACCGGTCCGATAAGCAGTAGTAATACTATTAAAATCTTAACGATACCCATCCCTAGTATTCAGTGATGCCCTGAATTGTCAATTGCTAACATTCTTCCAAATATCTTTCTTCGTGTTCAACCGAACATAGAAATGTATAAAGGTTTGGAACGACTTTTGGGTGAGAAATTCACGACAACTCAACTTAGAGGAAAAATTCAGCGCTTTCTAAAACCTACTTTAGGTGTTTAATCGGACATGCAAAATAAAATAACTAAACATAAATGTTTGGCCCTGTCTATGCAACTATAACAAATATTTAGCTGTGATAATGATACACGTACAATTGATTCTTCTGAATCATATTTTGCATATCCTATGTTTTGATTGGCCGTTAACATTTTAACATGATCTCTCAAAAGGATGCAGAGAATACAGAGGCTGCATCACCAAAGACCAAGACAGGAGGCAAGAAAGACAGAAAGAAGAATCAACAAGGAAAGGACAAACGAGTCACCGTGTCTCTCAAAGACTTCCAACAGGAGGGAACCATGGGTGAGAGTGCTTCTTTATAAACATACTGGTCTATACTAACAGGTACTAACTGTACTGCTGTATGAGACAGAGGCTCTTCTAACTCAGTGTCTCTGGTTGCAGATCAGCTGAATAAAAGGCCAGACAGAGAGGTCAGTGTCTTGTTTCCTAGGGAATGGTTGGTTGGGTCTGTTTTTATTTATGCTAATTGAGAATGTTTTAAAAGGTTGTGTGTCACTGTAGTTCTATAGATGTAAATATGAAGAGTTTGGTTCCAAAATGAGATTTTCAAAAATCATGTTTATTATTATATGATCGTGGTTTTATGGTGTTATTTAGCTGTATTTTTTTTATTATAATGGCTTAAATCAGAACAAACAAACTTCAGTTTGATTGATGATAATTGGAATGAACAATCAAATCACATGATTTTTGAAACATTTTAAATCTGATATTGGAACCAAACTCTTCATATGTTCCTTGATATAGTGGTCACTTACATTGTTAGCCAGCCATTATACAGGAATATTTGAACAAAAATGCAATGATCTCCAAATCAAGTATGGGTATAACCAGTTTTCCTAGAGAGTGGTGTTATTAAGGGATAATATTGTACAGTCAGAAAGTTAAGCGGGACTTAAGTGATATTATCCTCTAGCATTTGATTCTATATTTTAAAATAAAATGTTCCATAACAGAATAAACCTGTGCAGCTAGGTGGGCATAATCTATTTTTTTTTTCATTTTTATGAGGAGGGCTACAATAGTTTTTCAGTTTAATGACAGATTCAAAAGACATTTATTTTCTTTTGAGTTTTGCCAAATCTGGAGTTTATTCTACCTGTTCTCTTTTACAGGAATCAAAGCCTGTGATCCCTGCACTTTGCGATGACAAGTTCTTTAACCGTTTGGAGAATGATGTCAGCAGGATCGTTCAGCGTGACAAACGCATAGAGCAGTACAGCAATAGTGCTGGTCATGAGGTCAACACTTCTTCAGAGCAAGAGCAGGTCAGGCTCTTCCAATATACTGAGTAATTCAAAGTCCTTGACCTAGTGGCAATCTAAGCACTCTAAGAAGTCTGAACTTTCTCTTCCCATAAACCTTTCAGGATGTGAGAACTGAGCAGTTAAAATATGAACTGGAAAAGAAAGACCAAGAAATTGAGAAGCTGAAAAAGACAGTTTCACAATGGGAGGTAAGAGTTTGGTTAACATGAATATTCAGTATTACTGTGTCAGATTTTTTTGCTGTTAAAGCATTGAAGGACAGGTCCTGCAGAACACAACCAACTTTTCTAAATTATGTGGCATTTCCAAACCAAATTGAATGTAAGCCTTTGACGCGTACGATTACACCGGTGTGATTAGAACATTCAGCGCTTTGGCTGGCACTGTGCCAGAGACACGCAATTCTGCCTCACATCACAACTATGCAGTGCTTTCAACCACATAATGTTTATTTTAGGCTTCAGACATGTACAAGTGCCTATAAGCACAAAATAAGCAAAAAGAGTTTGTAAAATATACACACTGATGTCTATAGAAGTGGCAATAACAATCTCCTCCTCTCTCGTTTTATTCACATCAGATAATCAGTATCTGAAATGTAAGCAATTGTTATGATCACTCTATTCTTCTACCAGTTCACTAGGCACTTACTTTTGTGTATTTTGAGAGAAGTGGATGAATTCACGTGATGTAAGTACGACTGATGTCAGACCGAGGCAGAAAGAAACATGACCGTGCCCCCTTGACGCGATCATTATAAAAGTGTTTAAATAACAAAACGCATCCACATGAACATATTTGACAATTGGAATATCAGATAGGTAACAGTTTGTGAAAATTTTGTAAAAAATAAAAATTATGTAAAAGCAAAACGGCTCTGCGGTGAGTCACATGATAAGCAGTGATTCAATTCAATTCAATTCAAGTTTATTTATATAGCGCTTTTCACAATGTGTATTGTTTCAAAGCAGCTTTACAGGGCAAACAGGAAAAACAGAAAAGGTAAAACACAGCACAGTGCATTGTATTTATACAACGAGTAAGATCATACTAATAAATAATATATAATTTCTAAATAAATAAATAAATGCAGTCTCCCGGTGAGCAGGCCAACACTGCCCTGCTGTGGCGAGGAACCCAAACTCCAATGATTGATTAATGGAGAAAAAAACCTTGGGAGAAACAAGGCTCAACCGGGAGGGCCAGATCCCCTCTGACGTGTCATAGCTGCACTCAAACTGCTGACATGTGATTTAAGTTTAGCATTCAATACCAAATATTGTAACTTCAGCATTAATGAGACAAATAGTCCGTCTTTGCTCTTTGTTGGGGGTGTATTGGTCTGAGCTGGGATGGTCCGATGGTCATATTTCTCTTGGCTGGTGGTGGAATTGCCTTAGATGGGGCTGGGATGGTCAGTCAGTCTGCAGCTGTAGCTGGCGTTATCTCAAATTGGGGATGGGCATCTGTCGGTCGTCTGGACATGGTGGAACTTCTTCCTACCTCGGGATGGGCATCCCGAAGCAGAGGCGGAAAGAGAATAAAGAGAATAATTAGCGTAGCTGCTGTTCATTAACTATGCATTAAGTGAAAGCTTGGCTGAAAAGATGTGTCTTTAATCTAGATTTAAATTGGGAGAGTGTGTCTGACCCTCGAATAGTATCAGGAAGGCTATTCCAGAGTTTAGGTGCTACGTACGAGAAAGCTCGACCCCCTTTGGTGGATTTAGTTATTCTAGGTGTTGTCAAAAGTCCTAAGTTTTGAGATCTTAGAGAGCGTGTTGGGTTGTAACGTGATAAAAGCTCGGTTAAGTAAATAGGGGCTAAACCGTTTAAGGCTTTGTATGTAATTAAAAGAATTTTAAAATCAATACGATACTTAATGGGTAGCCAGTGAAGAGATGATAAAACTGGGGTTATGTGATCGTATTTTCTTGACCTAGTAAGAACTCTGGCAGCTGCATTCTGAACTAACTGTAGTTTGTTTATCGATGATGCAGGACAACCACTAAGTAGAGCATTACAATAGTCAAGTCGTGAGGTCACAAATGCATGAATAAGCTTTTCTGCGTCAGCAAAACATAAAATATTTCGTAACTTGGAAACATTTCTAAGGTGGAAGAAGGCTGTTTTTGTGATATTTGAGATGTGATTTTTAAATGACAGGTTTCCGTCTAATATAACGCCTAGGTCTTTAACTGTATTTGTTGGAGTAACAGTGCAGCCTTCAATTTGCAGGCTGTAATCGGAGATATTCTGTTTACCTGTTTTTGGTGCTATAAGTAATATTTCCGTTTTGTTAGAGTTTAAAAGAAGGAAATTACTAGTCATCCAATGTTTTATGTCCTCGATGCACTCTGCCAGTTTGGATAGTTTGAAGGAATCATCTGGTCTTGATGAGATATATAGCTGAGTATCATCTGCGTAACAGTGGAAGCTAATTTCATGTTTTCTAATAATGTTGCCGAGGGGCAGCATGTATATGGAGAAAAGCAAGGGTCCTAAAACCGATCCCTGAGGTAATCCATAATTTACTTGCGTAAGATATGACGATTTCCCTTTTAAATGGACATATTGATATCTGTCTGTTAAGTAAGATCTGAACCATTGTAGTGCCTGTCCCTGAATACCAATATAATTGTGTAAACGATCTAATAGTATTTTATGGTCTACAGTATCGAAAGCAGCACTAAGGTCAAGCAGGACTAAGAGTGAGATGTTACCTTTATCTGATGCAATAAGAAGGTCATTTGTAATTCTAACGAGCGCAGTTTCAGTGCTATGATACGGTCTAAAGCCGGACTGAAACTTTTCGTGCATGTCATTATTTTGTAGGAAGGTACACAGTTGAGTTGACACTACTTTTTCTAGTATTTTAGACAAGTACGGGAGATTTGAAATCGGTCTATAGCTTCCAAGTTCATTGGGATCTAAGTTTGGTTTTTTGATAAGAGGCTTAATTACAGCCAGCTTAAAGGGTCCTGGGACATGTCCTAGATTAATTGACGAGTTGATTATGTTACAAATGGGCTCAATTGCAGCAGGTAGTAACTCTTTTAATAAAGTAGTCGGAATGGGGTCTAATAAGCATGTCGTCGGTTTGGATGTTGCAATAATTTTAATTAAATCTTCCTGATTTATAGGAGAAAAACACTGTAGCTTTTCTTTTTGGTTGACGGGTGAGACTAATTCTTCCGTCACACTTTGAGGTTTGGTTTTAGCTATGTGGTCTCGTATTATTTCGATTTTCTCAGTAAAAAAACTTCATGAATTCATTGCTACCAAGGTGCGGCGGAATACCCAGGTCAGGTGGAGTCTGTTTGTTTGTTAGTTTAGCAATTGTACTAAATAAAAACCTTGGATTGTTTTTGTTATTTTCTATGAGGTTACGGAAGTGCTCGGCTTTTGCTGCTTTTAGTGCCTTTTTGTAACAGCTTGCACTCTCTTTCCATGCAATTTTAAAGACCTCTAATTGGGTTTGTTTACATTTTCGCTCCAGTTTACGCGTTTCTCTTTTTAGGGCGCGAGTGGTGTTATTATACCATGGTGCTATGATCTTTTCATTAATCCTTTTTGACTTCATAGGTGCGACCGCTTCTAATGTATTAGAGAAAATGGTGCCCATGTTGCTGGTCATGTCATCGAGCGATTCTATATTAGTGATGTGTCGCCATGGAAATGTTAAAGTGATACCTTGGAAAAACTCACACCAGGAGCTCATTCTAAACATTTATTTGTGAAAGTAAATGGGATAACATTTCTCAAATAGTGTAAGTAGCGTCTTAATTTTAGTTTGAACAGGCCTTCAATTAAGGAAAGACAGTATTCTGTTGAGGGGGATGTAATCAAAACCTGGAGTGGAGCAAAAGCATGTTCCTCTCTCCACTCCAAGCGTTCTGTAATCACTCCGCTCTTAGTCCACTCCTGTTGATTCAGTATTGTTTTCTGACTCTAGTGTGTTAATCTTGGTTTTGGAGAAGTGCATGTCAGGCTGCAGCTGAGGTAGATGTATGTTTCACAGCCAAAAGGCAGAAAAAATGAATTGCACAACAAGAATTTTTCTGTTAATTAAGAGTTTCAGAAAACATTGTTTGGTTGGTTGATTGGTTGGATAAATGAAAACATGAACTGACAAGTTATGTTCACTCACCTGAAGGATTATTAGGAACACCTGTTCAATTTCTCATTAATGCAATTATGGTGGTGGTGTAATGTTGTGAGGGATGTTTTCTTGACACACTTTAGGCCCCTTGGTGCCAATTGGGCATCGTTTAAATGCCACAGCCTACCTGAGCATTGTTTCTGACCATGTCCATCCCTTTATTACCACCATGTACCCGTCCTCTGATGGCTACTTCCAGCAGGATAATGCAACATGTCACAAATCTCGAATCATTTCAAATTGGTTTCTTTAACATGACAATGAGTTCAAGATGCTATCCTATCAATATGGGCCAACATTTCTAAAGAATGCTTTCAGCACCTTGTTGAATCAATGCCACGTAGAATTAAGGCAGTTCTGAAGGCGAAAGGGGGTCAAACACAGTATTAGTATGGTGTTCCTAATAATCCTTTAAGTGAGTGAATATGGTTGATTATTTGTCAAATATTTTTTAATAGACGAAAAATTGCTTTTACAATACGCAAAATGACAATATTAAAGCTGTTTAAAACATCTCCCCTTAAAACATTATTGGTCTCGACTTGTCGGTTAAAGGAATATTGGCCTGAAAAATAAATTAAGTCTTTATCACTTTAATCCATGAGATTATATTTGAAAACAGTCAAAAGAAACTGAGAAGAAACTTTACTTGGCTAAACTTGTCTTTCCAAATTTTATAAATATTTACTCCGATACTGTCAATGTACTTTACGTTTTTGTTTAAATGCGACCAAACTACAGGACACATTCAACAAATTGTTTATTTAATAAAATGAACATGCAACAAGCTCAACAAATCGTTTATTTAATACAATTATTATACAGTTAAATTATAATACAAATTAATATTAACATAAATAAAATAAAATATAAACTGTTATAATATTACGAACACAAACCGAAACTTAACATGCAACCGGTGAAACGGTCTATTGTGAAATAAATAGCTCTGAGGACAGGGATATGTTTTGGTTATACCTACAATTATGAATTCTTTTGCAGGTAAGATATAAAGAAGTCAAGGCCAGAAATGCTCAGCTGCTCAAAATGCTTCAACAGGGAGAGAGTAAGTGCCAAATATACTAATATAATTCAACAACATATGGCAATCAGGATTTATTCTTGTTATTTAACTTGTGTTTTTATTTTCAGTGAAGGACAAAGCTGAAATTTTATCTCAGGTAGAGGAACTTCTGAACATCAAAGAGGAATTGTCCTCGCAGGTGTGTGTGTTTGTGGATTCGCTCAGTCAAAAAGAGATTCACATATCCGTGTACATGTAGTAGACATGTAGCTGTGATATTCTGTAACGAAACATGTTTCGATTTTCCAGGTGACACTATTGCACACAGCGCTAGAGCAAGAGAGGTCCAAGGTGAAGGGCTTACAGTCCGACCAACCGAAACATCAGGTGATGACATGAACCCCTGCTTTGATATTAGCTAACAGCAATGCAAATGTAATGCGAAACGCTTGCTGTTTTTAAATTAGTCTATGGGTCACTGCCCAGCGACTATCATTGGCTTAGCAGACGTATGCAATTACAGTATTGAAATTACATGTACATTCAAGAAAACTAGATATAGCCAGGCATACTGGGCACCATTCCACCCAAAACAAAGCGCTTTTTTTTTTAGTCGAAGTGGGACATACACCAAATAATTATTCTTTTCATATTTATATAACTAAATATCTTATTTTTATTCTTTTAATGACCAGAAGCGACAAAGAAAATATGTTTCCCAGACAGTAAACAAAACAACACAACAATTGAAACTGATCATTTATGTTTATGAACATTAACATCACACAGTCAAGGACAGAGGTCACATATGCAAGGCTTATTAACAAAACTCACACACACACACATTAATAAACATAGGGTCGTAACAATGACACAGCAGAAAAATATTGTGCCATCATAATGTTCACTGACAACGTGTGTGTTTGTGATTTGTTTTTTACAGGGGAATCGAAAAGGGAAAAAGGCATCAGAGGGGGATGTATGAAGATTTCATGAGAAACACGGCTTGAATGTTCTTGCTCTTGCATATCTTTACATATTTAAAATGCAGCATCACACATACATAAACTAACATCATGCTTCACACCTTTTTATTGTTGCTTCCTAGCCATAGTGTATTCTGCCAGAATGATATTTTGATTTTACGATAAAGTCTGATGTTTCAGTTCTCTGTAATGGATCCACATCTGAAGCTATTGAATGATTTCTGTGCACTATGAACAAAGTGGTGTAAAATCTTGAGTTCATTTCAATAAAAAAGCGAATCTACTTTTTCAAATAGTGTTTTATTTTGATTCAACCACTTTAAGGGAAAGTTCACCCAAAAATGAGCACGAAGACAGATATTTGGAAGAATGCTGAACTGACAGTTCTGGGACATCATTGACTACCATAGCAGGAAACATGTTTGTGTAGTTGTTTTTCATCTGTTGAACACAAAATAAGATATTTTGAGGAATTTAGGAAATCAAGCAGTTTTGTGGCACTTTTGACTACCATTTTCTTTTTTTTCTACTATGGTAGTCAATGGTGTCCCAGAACTGTCAGTTGATATCATTCTTCCAAATATCTCTGGATGTCATGACAAAATGTCAATTTTTGAGTGAACCCTGATAGCACACATACATCTGGCTTACATCTATTTGACGTCTGCATTTACATCTGCAAGACATCTACAATAGATAGTTTGCTCATCTGCAATACGTCTCGGCGACGTCTGCTGTCAGACGTCATATAGACATCTAGAAGATGTCTGTTAGATGTTTATGATTTAGAATGGATGTAAAGCTGCTCTTTCTAAGATGTTTAGCAGATGTTTTTACGCAGCAGATCTCCAGATCTTTAGCAGACGTATTACAGACGTTCAGACGTCTCCGAGACGTATTGCAGATGAGCAAACTGTGTATTGCAGATGTCTTGCAGATGTAAATGCAGACGTCAAATAGACGTAAGCCAGATGTATGTGTGCTATCTGGGAAGTGTCCCTTTAAAGACTTCTCATGTTTAGATTGACACGGAATGTACTTTAAGATAAATGGGCTAATAAATTGATATAATGTTTTGTTTTATGTTTGCATGCAAGCTAGTTTACAAACTTTATTTAATAAGAGCTTTGTTATGAATGTTCCATATACTTATATTGGCTAGAGCATCGACTCTTAAATTTTGAGACATTAGCAACAGCTAAAAATTCAAACAATTGTAATGGTTATATTTATTCTTAATAGTCCCAAAAGCTGATTTTTGCAGGACGAGGAACATTTCAAGGAACTCTGAACAGTTTTATTGGATGGTTAAGGTGTGTTTGGCTGGGGTTGGAGTTGAACTCTGTAGGACAGTAGTTGTCCAGGAGCGGGATTGAAGACCTCTTGCCTAGACCAATGTTCATTCTCAGTTTTCTCTAAAACTGTACAATGTAAAGTTTACACGTGAACGTAACCATTAACCTGCTGAAACACTGCAATGAATATAGGATAGAGGACAATCAAGTTATTTATACTTAATTATTTGGTAATATTTATCCACACTTATTTCTAGCTAATGAAAGATGATATTTTCCATCACAGCGAGGCACAAAACCTCAACTCATTCGGTTCACCTATGGTGGAAACACGTCCAGCCTCCACCCAAACTGCAGCATCCTTCCCAACTTTCAAAAAACAGCATTTATTTGAATAACCCATAACTGTCTGTCTTGTGTCTGAAAAAAATATAGTTGTTCATTCTCTCCTTTGCTTACTGCAGCTTTAATCCTCCTACTATGGCCTTGTTAACTCACGGTACTGTTTAGCGTGTTGACAAAATGTGTATATGCTCTCCTACTTGTAATTCGCGTTGGATAAAAGCGTCTGCCAAATAAATGTAATGTAAATTTATTTTTTAAACTATTTTTTTAATATAACATGGGATAGTTGCCTATACTTTCTTTTATTTTCATAATAATCTAAAAACAATACACTGTTTAGAAATCAATGTATGGTTTCAAAGTATAATTGCAATAACTGTAACTATTACGTTTAAGGGGGAAAAGTCTAGTAAATTACATGCGGCAACTTCCGTTGTTATGGCAACGCATCGTGTGTGGAATATTGTCAAGTGAAGCGCTGCTGATGTCGGTGATGTGACTGAACTGATCTAGGGAGGCGCGCGCGTTCATGAGGGGGAATCGACCGTTCGTTCTCCCGGTCATGTAACACGACATCTCTCCGGCTGGCGAGACAAGCTACCCGTAACCGACACAACGACCTCTCAGGCACCGATTGCTCTATTGCTTTGATATGCGAAAGTGAGAACCATGAAAATGCTTCGTCTCCGGAGCCCGAGCATCTCCTCTTTCCCGCATGAGGTTCAGTGCACGGTGCGGCTGCTCGACGACTCCGAGATCGCGTGCAGCATCCAGGTACCGTACGCTTGTATCTCAGTAAGCTGGAACTCATAGATACCATGGTCTCCCTTATTTATTGTCTTAATTGCGATTATAAACATGTGGTAGGAGCATATTGTTTAATATAGGCCAGGTTAAATGTGTTTCTAGTTGTCCACTGTATGTATATTCGTGCTTGTTTATGTGGCAGACGCCTAGAGAGTGATGACGCTTTCCTCATGGTTCGCTCGTTACCGTCATTGTATTGAACGCTATAACAGTTACGCCCTTGAATTTCAGTGCAGGCTTAGAATACAACATGTATTTAATTCATAATGCATAGATTTATTGTTAATATGAATAGTCGAACCGTTTGCTCATGTTTCAGTGTGTCATTGAATAGTGTTAGAGCTTTTGAAACATAAAGAGACTGATGAAATGTGTCTTTTCTCATCTTTCTTTCCAAAGTGAGAAAGGTAAACTTAAGGATGTGCTAGACACTAAACATTTACCGCTTCTCTACGATTACTTTGTTCAAGTGAAGTCTTGAAAAGAAAAGTCTCATCGTTTTAGCGTACTTGACAACAAACCTTTTTTATGTTTTGTAAACACTTAAGACTTTGCATTTATAGAATGACTTCTCTGACCAAGCCATTAACATTGCCACGCCATATTTTAAGAAATGCAAAAAAAGCCAGTGGCAGTATTCTACTGTACATAGTGCCTGTTTCATGTAAGTGATGCCGAAAGATCCTGTGAATGAGTCAAATGTCAATCCAAAGGAGCAAACCTTTGTGAGGGTTTGTTGGAAAAACTGTTTTGAGAAAAAAACATCAATATAAACATATGTAGATACAAATCCATCCATGGCAATCCTAATAAAGTGATTGTCGTTCACCTAAATGTGCATGTGTTTGATGATGATAAACTCAGTTCAGTCTGATAATAACTGATGAAAATTCTAGTTCTTTTCATTATTATTCTTAGTACATTTACCTTCATGCATTTGACAGACTACATTGCATTATACTATACACTTGCTTATAAGTATGTGCATTCCCTGGGATCAAACCCAAAGCCACATCCATTTCCAGGCTGATGTTTTGGTGAAAACCGCACACTCTGAGGATAGAAAAGGACAGTGAGGATAGAAAATTGCAGCTTGTGTGAAAAGGGTAAAACAAGATTTTAACAAGTTTTGTCAATGTTGTAAAAGGGCAATTGGTGACTTATGCTTTCCACTATCCCATATCTGGGAATGGGAAGTGATGTCTCTTTACCATTCCCAGTCATAAACTTTTGAGCTAAAAAAGTGTGCATTCTGTTTGATCTTATGAATATTTCAAAATGTCACGAGGTTCTAATGGCTTCTTGTTCTGTAATGGATTTCTGCTGCATATTTCATGACCATCATCGTAGACAAAGGCTTCATCCGTGCACTTTTACATGCTATAAGCACTCAGTTCTTACTTTTTTATAACCTACAAGTAATTCTAAATGGTGAATTTATGTCTCATGTGTTGTATGCACTGTGTAGGTCAGTGTCCACATTTAAGAACATATTGAAAAATGGCTATGTTTGGTCATACATTTTTTAAAAAGCAGTATCTTTTGTACATTTTATTTCTCACAATTAAGCCTTTTCTCATGCAATGTTGCAATATTTATTTACATAATGTATGAATAAAATATAAACTCTCTTATTTATATAGCGCTTTTCACAATGTGCATTGTTCCAAAACAGCTTTAAAGGAGCAAATAAGAAAACTAAAAAACATTGAAAGGTGAAACACAGCACAACGCATGGTATTTATAGACCAAGTAAGATCATTCTAATAAATAATAAATAAAATCTAATAAATAAATAAAAAACATTAAATGCATGTTTAAAACGATTATCATAGCCTACTTATCCGGGCAGCAAAAAATATCTATGTATCCTCGAAAATACTTTAAAGTGAAGAAATGCTGACCGTTATCAAAAACAGTTGCTTGTGTTGTTCCTTAATATGCCTAATTTAAAAAAATGTGTTCATTTAAAACTGTGCTTTTAATGGAAATAAATAAATATTTTATTGGCATGTTACAATGTTTGGAACATCGGGTTCCAAAGCGATTGTGCTGACAGGTACGCCATCCTTACTTGCGTTTCCATTTGGGCGGTCTTTGTCAAATCATACCACTACAAGTACACTGATTTGCTTTGTCTTGTCAGCTGTTTTTTTGAAAGTTTACATTGTTTATAACAAAAATAATCTCAAGATTAAAAAGCAGGTAAAACAAAATGAGACTTCTAGGTGATATGTGGGGATTCAATTCTAACACATGGCTCTAATGTGTGTCTGGAGTATTCTCAGTGTCTGAGGGACAGATATCTCATGTTTTATTAAAGTAGATCATGATCTCCTTTGTGGCTGCTACATCACTCAAAAAATAAGTCATTAGAGCATTTTTGGAAAAGAATGTAGATGTGTGTGCCTCTAAGGGACATAGAATGCCAACAATTAAACAGATAAGATCAACATACTTAGGTCTTTTCAAAACATTTTTAAGTCTGACTCAATTCTGACCGTTTCTTTCTCATTTGTTTTGTTGGTATGCTGTATTATCGCATGCGTATCTGTCCAAATGTCTTTGAAGCAGGGCCCAAAAGTGCCCTTTACGTTTTTGGTCAATGTAGACCTTTTTCACAAAACCTAATTACTGCAGCTGTTTTGTTGCACTTCTTTAATAAAATAAGTGATAAATCTCTTTTGAACACATTCTGAATCAAAGTTAAAATATAAAATAGGTTAGTTAGAGTGTATGTGTATTTGTGACAGCTGCCAGTTAACTCCTTTAAAACGAAATTTTAAATGATCTGTTTATTGAAATTTACTCATTTTAACATTACCTTAATACTTATTACCCTGAAGTTCCCGTGAATCAGAAGTTGCGATCAGTTTACTTCCACATTTTGATGCATATCTGAGTGAAATGGAATTTCTATTGAGAAAAATAGTGTCCGTGGCTTTCATCTATCTCTGCAATTTGATTGGATGTATAAAAACAGACGTTGCATTTTGAAATGGAACTGGCAGCAGATGGAGAGTTGATGGGGAGGAGTTAACGGATGCTCCGCCCATGCCGCCTAAAATACGTCATTTAAGATGGATAGTCATTCCTGGACGGTAGTGCTTTTTCAGATTTGAACTAAAGATTATGAGGGCAGACGATATTTAAATGTCCCACATTGATGAACTTTTTACAATAAATGCTGCAATATTTCATGAAAAAATAGGCATTGCAATTTTTTATTTAACTGGGACTCTAATAAAGATTTTCAGACAGCAGTGTTATTTTAATTTTGTTTGGGGTAACATGTAAATAATATTTATGAAGATGGTAGATAAATATGGTATGTAAATATGGTTCAGATCATTTAGTAAATTGGTATAACAAACGAAAGGCATCACTAAACTATGGCATTACCACTATTCTGTTACATTGGAAAACAATTCATTCTTTTGTTGAAGGTCAAGACATCCTGACATATTATTAGTCACATAGGAACTTTACCACATGCGCCCTTGCTCATCCAAAAAAACACAAAGGCATCATCATTGATTAAATCTTTCTATTTCTGTATTGCGTCAAATGCAATTCGCCTCATCTGCAGAAATGTATCTCTCAGTCTCCCTTTTGGTCAATAAACGTCCAAAAAGAGCAAGGAGAGAAGGCGGTGTTGTGGTTGGAGGCATGCTTTCATCTGACTATAAATAGCACTTATGCTATTCTTATCCTCCTTCTCCATCTTTTTTGATGATTTTTTGCAAGAATAACTGAGGAATGAAAAGAAGGTCCATAAAACAGATTAGAAGAGTGAGAAGAGTCAAAGCAAATGAGAAAGAAACGGTCAGAATTGAGTCAGACTTAAAAAGGGAGTCAAAGGAAGGAAACAAGGGATGAGAAATAAGAGAAAGGTGAGAAAAGAAGAGGAGAGTCAAATGGAGGAAATGTGAGAGGAGCAGAGGACAGTCAGAGGGAGAAGAGGAGAGAGGAGGAATAAGAGAAGAAGATCAGAGACTAGGGAGGACGTCTGAGGGCAGGAGAGGAGGGAGGAGAATAGAAGATTGTAAATAAAACGAATAACGTCATGGCACTCGTAATGAATGATGTGAAATGATGTACAGCGCTTGTGTGTGTGCATCTCAGTGTCTTGTTTAGTCTGTACATCCCTAGCCTGGAGGAGTGCAGCGACAGCTTCTGGTGTGTGATAGATAGTTTAAAAGACAACAGCATGTTTAGCCATTGGGGATATATGACCTTTTAACTCACAAACACTTACCGACACAAACACACACACACACACACACACTGATATATGTCACTCACTTGCATATAGCAGCCCACCGAAAGCGTCCAGCAGTTCCCATTTCAACAAATTACATTAAAGGGGTCATTTGGCACAAATAAGTGTTTCTCTGTGTCTTTGGTGTGTTATAAGTTGTCCATACATGTATTAGACATGTACAATTTCAAAAAGTGTCGGAACAAAAGATCTATTCTATCTAAAAGCAAATGCTCACTCAGACCTGCCTGCAACCCCTTGTGTAACCACACCCCCACAAGTAATATGACCCCTTTAAATATCACTAACTGCTTAGTCTGAACATTATTTGTAGTTAAAAATATGATAATTACAACATAATTTCGGTTGGTATCAGCCGAAATGAAAATTGATGCTGTTACCCAAACGGTCAGTGTAATGATTATGACGCGACCACAGATGTTTTAATTTGTTGATCCTATCCCTAAGGCTCTATAAAAAAATGCACATCTTCACAGTCCAGTTAGTCTCTCAAATAGTATTTCTGATATTTACATTTTAAGCAATAGCTTTGTTGATTTCGTTTTTACCTTATTGTTAAACCAATTTTTTTTATATTGTCAGTATTTTTAACATCCATACCATGAAATGCTGCTTTAAGTTTCACGCAAGATCAAAAATGTATTTATATAAATTTATTTTCCCGCATATCTTACTGCAAATATTGAGAAAATAACAGATCACATTTTTGGTCAGTCATTCTTGCTGACAGTCTGTCAACATGCAGTTCTGTTTGTTCCTTCCAAAATGCAAGACAGCTACAAGGGATGGTGGCAAAATAAAGATGTCCTATTCAAAGACCTTTATACAATTAGACCTTTATCATACATTGAGCAAGAATTATATAGAGCAACATATAAATTACATGGATAATGGCATCGTCTTACCATATCAGGTCAGTTTCACTTCAGACCTGTTGTCAACATGATCCACTTTCCTGACTTAGAGGTTAGAGAGAAATGCTTCTATGGTTTCAACATTAATCCCATTATAGGCCTAAATATAATGAGGACCTGATCATTTTCCAACAAAGATATCCCATAGATGTCATTATTGTTGCATTGCAGACATTAAGTGAGACCTGAATGAGCTAATTCATAAGGCCAGAGGACACTTGTTATATACACATCACCATACAAAGCCTTAAACAATAATCAGAATTCAGTCATATACATCTTGGCCAAGGACAGGCTAAACTATTAAAAAAAGTTAGAGGTTAGTGAAAATTGACAAGGGGTTTACACATTGTCGACATCACAAATATGGCACATAAATTCAGCGTAAAGACAGTGTCATGAAATGCGTGGAGGAAGGACCCAATTGCAGGCAGTAACAAAAAGACTTTAATAATAGAACAAAACCGCAAACAAAACCCCCCAAAGGGGAAATACAGGACACGATAGAAATAATAAATGACAGGTACACAGGAACTAGACTAACTACACTTAACAAACAGAGAATAAATACAACACTTGACTACTATAGACTAACATTAAACTATACTTACTTGACTTAGACATGTTGAATTCTCACTGGTGAGACTTCAACATGTCTAAGTCAAGTAAGTGCTAGTTGGTTTTGTTCCATATCCTGTTGTCGGTGTTGGAACAAAACCAACTAGCACAGGACAGCAGAAACGAGGGGCATTTTAAAAGGGAGTCTAACAAAGGATAATCAAAAATTGGCAGGTGTGGAAACTGAAACACTCAAGGGAAGCTAAAGAACGAGAGGGCGGGGCCAATGACTAGACCAGAGAGAGAGCATGGCAGGTCAAAACAAACAATGTCATGTCTCTCTCTACTCTTAACAAAGGATCCTGCAATGATTCTGCCACAAGACCAAGAAAGACATGACATGATGAGGTAGAATCATGAAAGACAGCTGTAGAATTCTAACATCTACCAGTATCTGCCATATGTACTTTGTTTTTTCATTTCTTTTTTCATGAATGTAACCCTTTGATCTTCCTGGTCTAATAAATCTCTCAGATATTTGCACAATACAAAAGAAGCTGAACGTAATTTGATTTCAGAAATACATTTCATGTGTTTTTCTGATTTATGACATGAAAAGGGTCTTTATAATGCACTCTCTGTATTACGTTTACATTTATTCACTTGGCAGACTTTTTTATCCAAAGCGATGTATAAGCAGACATTATGTCCTGGTTTAAGAATCGCTAGAGGGCTGAATCGCGATTCATATGTGAACCTATTTTTCACCCACCCCTACTAAATAGCCTAAATTAACTAAGGCGTACTCCTGGCTTAGGCTAAGCCTTGTCTATGAAACCCGGTCATGTTTAATTAAAGGAGACACACTCATAATTGATATGGCATGAGGATTAATTACTGAGCATATTATGTAGGGCGCAGTATAATAGAATGTTTGATGTAATTTTCATGCATGTATGCTGAAGGAGTTTAAAGGGATAGTTCAATCCCCTCAAAAAGAATTCTGTGACCATTTACTCTCAAGTTGTTCCAAACATGCATACATTTCTTTCTTTTGTTGAATACACAGAAAGTTTTTTGGAAGAATGTTAACAATTTTCAGTTCTGGGACATCATTCACTACGAGAGGAGAAAAATAAAAAAATTGATATTTTGAAGAATTTAGGAAAGAAAATATTTCTGTGTCACTTTTGACTACCATTACATTTTTACCTACACATTCTACAAAATATCTTCCTGTGTGTAAACCAAAACAAAGTAATTTATACATTTTTAAACAACTTGAGTAAATGATGACAGAAGTTTTATTTTTGGGTGAACTATCCCAAAAGGGTTCATATGACATAGCTAAAACAAATATTATCGTTTGTTTTAGATGTAATCCCGTGTGTTTACACGGTTTAAGGTTAAAAAACGCTGTACTCTTACCATATTTGGAACAACAGGTCCCAAAGCAATTGTACTGACAGGTACGCTTACTTGCGTATACATTTGGGCGTCCTAGTCAAATCATACCACGAACTGACGGATTTCTGGGTGTGCGGTCACACAAGGCGTTTCAGGCAGGTTTGGGTGAGCATTCGCTTTTAGATAGAATGCATCTTTTGTTCCGACACTTAAAATTCATAGTGATTTAGTGATTTTAAAAAAACTTATTTTATGTAGCTAATACATGCACGGGCAACTTATAGCTCACCAAAGACACAGAAAAACACGTATTCGCACTATATTAACCCTTTTAGTTCTGAATATACTACATGATTCCATATTCCCTCACATGTTATGTTCTCATAAAACACACAGTTCAAAAACAGAATTCACAGTCCTAACACTGTGCTTGTTCTGCCTATTTGAGCTTAAAAATTGAGTGAAGAATAGCGTTAAAAAAACAATAATACCTTGTAGTTGTTTTTTCTGCATGATGTTAGACTCTCTTATAATTTATAACCTCTCCCCCACATACTCTCTTTACTTCACACATGAATTCCCATGCATTAGTACTATTTGCTTGGGCAAAGGTCACTTTTGCGGTTGTTGAGGAGAGGTGCACTTAGGTTTGTTTATTTTCTAAGTATTCAGATTGAAATTTTGTGTGTTTCAGACAATAAAACTGTAAATAACAACCAACAGGCAAACAATTATATTTTTTACAGCTTTATATTAAAAAATTGTCTTGCTACCGTTGAAGGAATTGTGAAGCCAAGGCGTTAAAAATTCCTTGAATTTCATACTTCAGGAATGTGCTGTATATTACAGTACTCTGGTTCAACAGTATTAACTGCAAGGTCAAAAAGCTTATGGGCATCAGAGCTGAACATGAACCACTCATCTAAGCACGGACACTTTGTGTGCACACACTTTTTTATCATTATTAGAGGTGAACAAGCTGACAATGACAGGGTGATTAGTTAAAATCATAACGTAAAGAACATGCTCTACCATAAAACATTGATATCTTTAATATTGACTGAGTTAGGTAATGTCAAAGATTATAATTATAGTGAAATGTGTGGTTAAAATCAAACTTTGGTGTAATTGGTCTAAAGCAATAGTTTTTTGGCCCTCTGTGGGTAAAGGAAGTCCTAGTCTAGCGTAATGCATTCTTATTGCTACCAATGTAAACACAACGGCTTATTTTTTCAAACAGATAGCTTTGTGTTGTTTCCAGACGGAACGGTAAAGAACGTGACACGCAGGTCTCCAGGAAATCCTGTAGAAATGAAATGACGTTTCGAACTTGCTGAAGTATTTCCAAGAAAGTGTGCCATGCATCAGGAGTTCAGTTAACGATCTGTGGGCGTGACAACTGAGGCAGAGACTATGGAAAACCAAATATTAATTGGGGTCATTTAAATTCATATCAAAATTGGGGAGACAACCATATTAATTCTGTAGTTAAGTCCTGTTTTTTCACTTCTGTCAAAAATGTAATCTTTCCTGTCCTTTAAAGATTATGAAAGAGTCATAAATGCTTTTGTTTTATTCTTCAGACTATTGTCACTATTTAATATATCTACTCTATTTAAGTTGGTGCCTGTGTTCAGTTCATTGTCCGGTTTTGTTCATGCCTTCGTGTTGCTTCTGTTCGTTTGTGTTCTCACTTATGTGGATTTATTGAAGAGACGCTTTTGGATTATACTTATCATTGTCGTGCGCGTGTTTTTGGGCTACACGTTAGACTGGAACCGTCTTATTTGTCCTATCTTTTAAATGTGAATAAGTCAAATCAAATCAATTTAAATCACTTTTAGAGTCACATCACCACTTGTGGTGAGTGAAAGTCTTAGTTGCATGCTTGGTACAAAGTAGAATGCAGTTGCAACTGTATGACTATACAAACTAAAGTGAGAGTATGTAGTGCAGACAAACAGTGCAAAGTATAAATAGACAGACTGTACAAAAAAGACAAAATACATTATACACATATGGACAGAATATACACAAGATATACACATTAGACGTTGAATATACAAATTAAACATGCAGCTGTACACCTGAACGTGTATGTATAATGAATCAACCATACACTGCACATAGTACAGGAATGGGTATGTAAATTTGGTAATGGATGTTATTGCATTAGGTGCAATGCATGACGCATTTTAGTCTATGAAACTGTAATACATGGTAAAAAGAAGTGTGAGCTTATGGAGTGTGTCAGTTTTTGATTTTGAGCAATCTAATATCCTGAAGAAAAAGCTGACCATCAGCCGGATTGTGTGGTCCTCTAACATTTATGCTCCGGTATCGTCTGCCTGAAGGCAACAAGGAGAGCAGCCTGTGATGGCTAGAATCTCTGATAATCTTTCTGGCTTTCCTCATACATCGCCTGGTGTAGAAGTCCTGGAAACACGGAAGCTCATCTCCCACAACTCTCCGCAGTGCTTTGCGGTTGCAGGAAGTGCTGTTTCCATACCAGCCGGTTATGCGGCCATTTAGAATGCTCTCAACTGTGCAGGTATAAAAGGTTCTGAGGATTTTTTGGCTCATCTCAAACATCAATCCAGTGACACAGGGATCTGTTTAAACCCAGAGCCTAGAGCTTCAAACCAAGTTTGGCCAGCACTATGGTATTGAATGCTGAGCTGTAGTCTACAAACAGCACTCACATATGCATTCTTTTTGTCAAGGTGGGAGAGAGCAGTGTTCAGGGTGAAGGTGATGGGATCATGTGTAGAGCAGTTGCTGCGTTATGCAAACTGTTGAGGGTCTAAAGAGACAGGCAGCCCAGAGCAGATGAAGTCTCTTATCAGCTTCTCAAACACTTCCTGAAGATACAGTAAGTGTTAAAGCTACAGAATGCCAGTTTTTCAAGCATGTGATTTTAGCCTGCTTTGGGATGGCACAATGGAGACATTTTAAAGCATGAGGGGAACACAAATACAGAGAGAGGGAGATAATTAAAATGTCCGTAAAAACTCCAGCTAACTGGTCTGCACACGCTCTTAGAACACGGCCTGGGATGCCATCTGGACCAGCGGCTTTGCGAATGTTCACCCGTCAGAAGGATCGGGTTACATCCGCTACGGAGATGGAGAGTGTAATGTTACTGACCTCATTTGTATCAGCAGTGGGTGCGATCTCTGTGTAGTCGGTCTTGCGCGTTTTGAATGACTCAGAAAATGAGTCAGCCAGAAGTCAACCAGATTCTTATGATCCTCAGACTATTACTATATACAAGTTCGAGATTAAAGTTGAGAGGTGACAGTGCGTTTGCGGTCCTAGGTCATGGAACAGTCCCCTATCTTCACAAGATGTAAACACTGGTCCAGAAGCTCATCAATTTTCCTTTTTAAAGTGGTGTGGATACATATTGCTTCTGTTAGTGTTCTTCTTCTTATTTTTCTTCTTCTGTTATGGAAGTCTATAGCAGGCCATAGAGGACAGTCTGAACTGTTACCATGGCAAATGTGGAGTATCTAACCAAAACTCCATAGCCCCTCCAACAGTCTAAACTTCCACATACGTTTTTGCCTTTAACTTTTTAACCATACATAGAAACTAAATATTTTTTGCGGCAAAACTCTTGGCTCATGCTCAAAAATGGCTTTCTTACTTGGTATTTTTGTCTTGTTTTCCAGTACAAATGTCTAAAAATTCTTGAATCAAGATCCATTTTCTTGATGAGCAAAACAACCCAAGAATATAAGTCTTGTTTTTAAAACAAAAGTGTGAAATTTCAGTGAATTTGTACCTAAAACAAGCAAAAAACAGGTAAGAAAAATCTTCTTGAATTAAGTTTGACCTTTTTCTTTATTTTTTCATGACTTGTTTTGTCAAGTCAAGTTGAACCATACCCGATGTTCCTCATTCGCCCATTGTTGGGGTCGCCCATTTTGAATTTTGTTATTAAATTCAGTATTTTACATACACAATAAGGTGCTACGAAACTTGGCAAGGTTTATCAAGGTCAAGTTTTGAAATGACTTGTAAAGTCATTTCAGCCACCCAGTGGTCAAGAGATATAATGAAATGTATTTAAATGCTTATAACATATGAAGGAATTCGATTCACATTAGTTTGAGTCACATATGATATCAGAGTTGTCATATTCCCCCATACTTCTTCTCCGCCATATTGAATTAAATCGAAAACATGCTTTGCACGAAAGTCAGTACTGCCAAAACAATATTAAAAGAACTTCAGAGTGTTCTTTTATCATTTTAAATCTAAGTTATGCTCTCATCTTTTTACCCTTGAATTAAATGTATTGTAATTCTTGATGTTATTCTGACTTAAATATTATTGTTTTACTTTTGTTTTCATTATAGTTTGTTTATTTTACTTTTCTATTTGTACGGAACAGTGGTCAAGTTTTGTTGTGTTTATTTGTGCTTTATAAATAAATGAAAATTTGTATGAATTATAGAAACTTTAGCCTGGTTTTCACAGACTGGGTCTGGGTTTAAACATCTCAATAAGTGATGAAGGATTAAACTATATTTTTTATTAAACTTTGTTTGATACTACACATGATTATGGATTTTAGATTTATTGTATTTATTTGATTGTTCTTAACTCTACAGAGAGACACTAAGGGTCAGTTTCTCTTGGATCATGTGTGTAACCACTACAGTCTACTTGAGAAAGATTACTTTGGAATCAGATATGTGGACCCAGAGAAACAAAGGGTAACTACACATTCACAACACTTAAGGTTTTTAGTAAAGCTAAGGTCAAAACAATCTTATTGGTAGGAACAGTGTTTACGATCATTTTCCTGAGCATGAAGTTTCAATGTCAACTCCATCTTCAGATTTCACAGCAGTTAAGCATTGACCTTTCTGTTCTACTTTCTGCATTTCACAGCATTGGCTTGACCCGAGTAAACCTGTGGTGAAACAGATGAAATGTAAGTTTTTTTAATTTCTTTCGTTAGCAGTATACAGGCTGAGAGGCCGTTCCCACAAAACATGGTTTCCATACCACAGTGCTAATTTTCCAGAAAAACGTACGCTAGGACTAACATGTTTTACCGTTATGCTCACCAAGACCCCATTTGTTAGCAAAACTCAAATTGTGGCTTAATGCGTAGAGGTGTGCTGTTGCAAATGACTTAGTAATCAAGTGACTAAATTCTACGTCGACACTATAACGTGACATCATTGAAGTCAGCATATTTCCTTTTAGCTCTAAACTCCTTAGACTCATTATGTTTATCTTTGAAGACTCATTTCATTCCTCACCAGAGGGTTTTCCTCATCTCATGGATTAATATAATCAGTTTAGTCTCACTCATGCCCTTGGTTACAGTTTGCGCATAAAATGTCTGAGTTAGTGGCTTCGAGCACTTTCTGTCTTTGTGTCTGGTTGTTGATGTGTGCTGTTTTCAGGTCAGCAGCCGTACACGATGTGCTTCAGGGTGAAGTTCTACCCTCAGGAGCCAATCAAGATCAAGGAGGAGTTGACAAGGTAACATGCTTTTGATCTAAATTGAAATAACATTAGTATATCCTAAAACCAGCCACAGCCAGTCACATTTCAAACAGCTCTTTTGCTTACATATTTAAGAAGGTGGAGCCTCCGATAGGGATTTGCATTTTAAAAATGCCTCCTGGGTAGATTGCTCCAGTTTTGTTTGGATAGAGCATGTTTCAACTTCATCCGAAGCTGTAGCGGACAGCCTTTGACTTCTTTCATGTTAAAGGTGCCAACGTGATTTAGTGTGTTGGTCACACAAATGTCTGGATTATATCCTACTGATTTTTCTTAATAGATATTTTTAAACAAAAATATTTAATAGACTTACCTTAATTACCTAAAGTGACATGTCAAAATATTGACATAAACATTTACATATAGATATATTCATTTTGCACATTTAGCCTATATGTTCAATGTAATTAGCCTTTTATGAATTGTCACAACACTTAAGGTTTTTCCACTGATCAGAGTATTGTTGAAAACAGAAACCAACATTTGAAAACATGTTAACTTCATTAAACTTTTTGTTTCGGATTTTATTTTTATATGCAAAATCCGGCCATCTGCATAGAGACACAAACACACAATCAGAACTACGCACAACCCTTAAAACTCACAGATTGAAACTGTGACTAACTTGCACAGCATGTTGCTTAGTGCAAGTGCACCATCTGAACTGTGCAGATAAATGTAACTGTCTTTCCATATCTTCCACACTTCCTCAATGTGAAGAAAGCTTTTCTTGTGGGTAAACAGGAGTTTGTTTATGCATTGCCAGCCCAGGATGTTTGAGTTGAGGTTTAAATTGGTTACATCCCACATTTTTTTTTAGGACGAACGAGAGGTGCATTATTCTGACCATTCATGCTATTTTCTGTTCCATGAAAGTTTTTTTGCTTTTAAAGCTACCTGACAAGGAAAACAACTATCTTTCTTTTATATTTAATAGAAAGAACAGATTTGAGTGCTTTGAGAAAGGAAGAACACAGGATAGAAACATTCTGACAGTACAAAGTACAAAAACAGATGGCAAATGCTTTACCAATCTTTTGGAAGTGCAAGGTATTGTCGTAAATTAACAGGGACTTATATAATATTATATTGATTTTTATGTCCTGATATAATCATTATTCAATTTATGTTTAGTGTAGATCTTTTCAATGTGCATTGGTAGTTTTTGTATGTTTAGATATTCGTTAAAGGAACAAAACTGGGTTTTTAGGAGGATCTATAGACAGAAAGGTAATATAATATACAAAATGATTTCTTCATAGGTATATAAAGACCTAATATAATGAACCGTTATGTTTCTAAAACCTTAGAATAAGCTGTTTATATCTACATATAGAGCTGTCCTACATACAGAACATTGAATTCTGAATTCTGAAGAAACCCACATTGGACCCCTCTACTCCCGACAGTTACAGACCTGTCTCTCTCCTGCTATTTATTTCAAAAACACTGGAACGGGCAGCGTTCAACCAGGTGTCTTCCTACCTATGCCAGAACAAACTACTGGATGACAAACAGTCTGGCTTCAAAACAAACCACTCCACTGAGACTGCACTGCTATTGGTCACAGAAGCACAGCGGCTAGCCAAGGCGCAATCTAAATCCTCTGTCCTGATTCTGCTAGATTTATCTGCAGCGTTTGACACTGTCAATCACCAGATACTGCTAGCAACACTGTCATCGTTCGGAATCTAAGGCTCTCCTCTCCGCAGGTTCAAATCCTACCTCTCGAACAGACCATGACCACTTGATCACTGGGGTCCCTCAGGGATCGGTACATGGACCGCTGCTTTTTTCAATCTACATGACATCCTTGGGACCCATCATACAGGCTCATGGGTTCTCGTAACACTGTTATGCTGATGACACCCAGATCTACATCTCGTTTCGACCAGATGATATTACTGTAGGAGCTCGCATTACAGCTTGCCTTGAGGACATCTCAGCTTGAATGAAAGGGCATCACCTCCAGCTGAACCCTGCCAAGACAGAACTACTTGTGTTTCCGGCGCACCCTACGGTTTAACACGATCTCAACATCCATCTTGGCAATACCACAATCATTCCTTCCAAAACAGCCAGGAACCTCGGAGTCATATTTGATGAACAGCTGTCAACAGATGATCACATTGCAATGACAAGACGGTAATGCCGAAACGCCTTATTCAACATTAGAAAGGTTAGACCTTATCTCACGGAGCATGCGGCACAACTCCTTGTCCAGGCCCTTGTAATCTCAAGGTTGGACTACTGCAATGCTCTCCTTGTTGGTCTTCCTGCAAAGGCTATCAAATGGCTCCAGCTGGTCCAGAACGCAGCAGCACGCCTCGTCTTCCAACTGCCCAAAAGGGCTCATGTGACACCCCTTTTCATCTCTCTCCACTGGCTGCCCGTCGAAGCCCGCATCAGATTCAAGTCACTTATGCTTGCCTACAGGACTATCACTGGATCTGCACCGGGCTACTTTCACACCCTCCTGCAACCCTACACCCCATCAAGATCCCTGCGTTCAGCAAACCAGCGGCGTCTTGTATTGCCTTCTCATAAGGACAGTAAATCGCTTTCCCGCTCATTCCGTTTCACAACTCCTTCCTGGTGGAACATTCTTCCTAACTCTGTCCGGTCAACCACATCTCTCACAACATTCAAAAAACTACTCAAAACCCAACTCTTCTGTGAATTTCTGACAGACAAATAACTAAAAAAAACAAACTCAATAACCCTTTCTCTCAACAGGTAGTGGTGTAGCTTTTGTTGAAACTTGTAACTTTGTATTGGCACCTAATGTATTATGGCTCCTGTATGACATATCGCTTGTTGCTCCCTAACTCTATGTAAGTCGCTTTGGATAAAAGCGTCTGCTAAATGACTAAATGTAAATGTAAATGAATTCGCCGCCATGTTTTGTACTGCAGCCCTAAACGGACAAACAACTCTACAACGCGCGTTTCCTCTCCCCTGCGGTATATTGGTGAAATGGATCACGGATGATCAGTGATCTGTACGGATCGTACTCTACGGTTCGGAACCGCGGATTAAATGTAAGTTTATTCATATTTGGGTAAGAGAGTAAAACGAGCTCTCCCTACAGTTTTAGCACCAACATTGCTATATCAAAGTGCAATATTAAATATTCTTGGTTCTAACAAATAGAAAAAAACAACGTTACTCACATACTTATTTTAAGACGATATCGTATAAACGATATACGAATAAATAAGACATCGGTCTATCTACAGTCTTTCTAATGCCCAGATGATCTTTTCCCTGTGTCAACATGAGAACAACATCTTTTTGTACAATGGTGGCCACCGTCGTGTTTGAACTGAGCGATTCGTTACAAATCTATAATACAACGCTAGTGGCCGCTGTAAATAAAAAACTGCACCTTTAAAACCAAATTAAATCAATGCTCCCTCAAACTAGTAAGTACTACTGAATGCGCAAAGAATCTGAGCAGAAAACAAGAATTGAGAGCCTGATCTTACGGAAATCTGCGGCTAATTTAAGAGATGGTTAATTTTTTTTTTTTGTGTGATTTTTAAAAGTCTCTATTGTTGTTTTTGTTCGGCTGGTCAGATATCTGTTGTACCTGCAGTTGAAGAGAGACCTGTACCATGGCAGGCTGCTATGTCCATTTACTGATGCTGCGTATCTTGGAGGCTGTATAGTACAGGGTGAGATTTAAGTCACATTTAATTACATTTTGTGAAATGCCATTTTTTAAATAATAAATAGTAATTTCCTTTTTCACAAGTCAAAGAAACAATGATAGTCTGAAGGTAATGACATAAAGTGACTATTCGACAGGTACCTTTATGTACACAGACTACAGGCTCCATGCACACTGTTTACATTTTAAAGGTGTTTGTCTTGTTCTAGCTGAGCTTGGCGATTATGACCCTGAGGAGCATCCTGAAGACTACATCAGCGACTTTAATCTATTCCCTAAACAGTCCCTCAGACTTGAACGCAAGATCATGGATATTCACCAGAATGAGCTGAGGTCAGAGAAAATATACCAAATGTTAAGCTAGATACCCATTTAAGAACTAAACAAATTGATGCTGTAACTGCGTGTTGCAGGGGACAGTGTCCTGCCCTCGCAGAGTTGAACCTTCTTCAGAGGGCCCATACCCTGGATACATATGGTGTTGATCCACATCCATGCAAGGTACTCTGAAACTTTTATTTTCTCGACTAACATACTTTCTGTTGGACTAGTAATAGATATGGTTGTCATGAATTGATTTGAACTTATATTATTTTTACCGATATCATATCACTCACATTTCCTTTTAGGATTTCACAGGATCCACAGCCTTCCTGGGATTCACTGCAAGAGGGTTCGTGGTTTTCCAGGGAAACAAGCGGATCCACCTTCTAAAATGGTAACTTTAAGAATGATTTCAAAGTTTCTTCAGCTTTACTGAGCCTTACATGTAACCTCTACCTATCCCTACTCATCACTGTCCTGCTCAGTGTTGTTTTGTTTTGCCATTTTCTGATGGTGTCCAAAACGTGAATTTCGTTCTCTACATTTGTTTAAAGGTGTAATATAAACTAAGCGTTATGTATATGACGAATGTCTATGACATTACTGTGCCACACAGGGTATACGCCAGTGTCAGAAATCGCACACTTTTTTTAATTCACTCCTTCCCCATAGTGGACTCAAATGTCATCCTCTATATATGGAATAGTAATGGGGGGAGCTGTCTCGGCAGTTCATGTTCACAAAAAAATGTTACATTTGGAGAGAATTTTAGTATATTAAGACAAAGTAAAAATTCTGTTAATTTTAATGGCTGTTAAACATTTGTATTGACTTATCGTGTCACTCCTGCAGGGCAGATGTCAGCAAATTTAAGTTCGAAGGGAAAACCTTCTATGTGATCGGAGTACAAAGAGAAGTAAGATACCATTTCTTTAAAGATGTTCATTTAATTCACTTGTTCACATGACATTTTTCCTTATAGCACATTTATGCACTTCTTTTTTACAGTATATTTTACCTAAACATGATCTTGTTGAACAACATGCTCACCACATTCACCTGAATTATTAAAGGTCAATTGTGTCTGCTGTATTCATTAAAATTTCTCATTTCATGAAATAAATGCTACAAATTCATTTAAAAGATTTATATGCAGTAAACCAATTTAAATGTTATTTTTACCCCATCATTTTCAGATTTTAGATGTGTTTTTTCTACAGATTTATCTACTGCTTCATGTGTTTGTCATTCAGTTTGAGTCTTACGCTTGAATCTAGTTTTACATGTGCTTCTGTCTTCTTTTCTCTGTGTGCACTTTTCCATTGCTGGTGAGTAAATACATTTGCCACCATGACCATGAACTCACGAATTATAAAGTCTTAGAGTGCCGCTTCTCACACATATATCCACACATATAAACATATATTTAAATCATTGTAGAATCATAGGGCTAATTTAAACTGATCTGAAAAATGCCAGCAAACGTCTAAATTAGAATTTTAGTGTTCGTTTGTGTTGGCTTTTGTCAAATCGGTTTGAATTAGCCTATATTGCTGTGCTCAACATAGACTATTCTATGATTAAGAATGAGAAATGCTGTCTATTAGGGCTGCACAGTTATCATGATAAAACCATAATTAATGTTTATTTTGATTGCATGATTGGATTTATTCTATTATTCTGTTTTATACTTAAGTGAATTCACCAAAAACCAAAATTAACTTTAAATTGTTCTTCTGAGAAGTATCAAAGAAACCATTTATTTAATTTAAATACTTTTAAGAAATGATTGTCTAATAGCAACAGACACATTCTAAATAATAAAATAAGAATCAAATTAAAAAAGGTTTGTTTTGAGTGATTTATAAACTGTTTATGCCAAAATGTATGAGTTGATTAGTATAGTGTTTGTTTTTTCAAACTGTGCAGCCCTCCAGTTTATATATGAACAATATAGTTGCTTCTGAAAGTAAGTACATCATGTTATGGGCATAGAACGACAGTGTTTTTTGAACCTGTGTGCTTGTGGTTGGTAAATTTCATAACTAAACTGGGTCATTGTGTTTCTGGGTCACTATAAATTCAAGTTTCTGGCTTGATACTGTATGTGTATACAGAGAGATCCATTGTGTATTGTTATCACTTGAGTATGTCACTCTTTGCATGTTTACACAATAGAGAAGAATGTGTATACCTGTGCTTATACTGGACATGTGACTGTTTCAACCAATCGCATGTATGTCTGTCATACACAGAAGTGTTAAAGAGCAGACTGTTCAATGTCCCAAGGGGTTGAGTAATACAATTTCTTTTTAAATTGCTATATATATGTGTTACATACAGTCCGTGAGCATTTAATGATTCTTAATATTGTCAGGGTGTGATTGTATAACTATAAAGAAACTAAAAATACTGAGTATAATTATTATAGAGTAATAATGCATGATTAATAATGAGTATAGCACGATATAACGTCTGACATAACAGTCACCGGATAGTTTGGTTTTCTGAGGTGAAAGACTTTTTATTTTGTAACAAGTTAAGAAACATTGAAAATAAACGATAGAATAATGACACTGACATTCAGCCTGACAACATCTCACCTTAATGGAGTATTGTATTGGGACAAGGAGCGCTCACTCTCTCAAGCATCTGCCAACAGCTTTCACGCACTTCTTTCAAAATAAAAGTCTTTCATCTGAAAAACATTTAGTATTATGTTCTCAGTTGTTGATGTTGTTTCTCTACTTTTGGGCCCCCCCCCCCCAAGTTTATAAACACTGCCCTAGGACTTACTGTATATATCTTAAACATCTTTTAGAAAGGGGATAATGGGTCCCTTCAAGTGTTAAATAATTTTACATGGTTAAAGTCACAAATAGCTTTTGCCACAAACTACATGGTAACCTCACATTGTGCAGTAGAGACCAGAATATAATTTCTGAAACATCACCCTAATATTTTGGTGGCAAATTCTTCAGGGGAAGGGCAGTATTGTTTATCACTTTTTACAATGTATGGGATCAGAAGTGCTACAGAATGTAGTTTCTGAATAAGACATTTGTGATATAATAATATGCCCAGCCAGTCATACCTTTTAGAGGTTTCCATGCTAGACCAGTTGGTTTGTGCTGTTAGAACTAGTATGTTGCTGTTCTAGCTGTTGGATCATGTTGCTTACAAGCTACATGCTATGTTGGTCTATTTAACTGGTTGACCCAGGAAGGCTAGCTGATCAGATTACTTAAAAAGCCTGGAACACTCTGCATTTGGCAGATGCTTCTATCAGTATGTGTGTTCCCTGGGCATCGAACCCATAACATTTGCAACCAAAATCAATCAAAATAGTAGTTAAATATGTTAATGCTAATAATGTGTGAACAGCTTTACCCACCCTTAAATCAAAAATTTGTTTTTACATTTACACTTTTGGCAGACGCTTTGGAAAAGGGACTTCCACTGCATATAAGGTATATGTTTTATTGGGATTTGCGTACCCTGGGATCGAAACAATTATTTTGATCCTGCTTACGTAAGGCTCTACCAAATAAACTTCTGTAATGAAGGCTAAAGTTGGGGACAATTGCATATCCCGAAAAAAATACAAAGTTTTATGCTTTATGAAGGATATAGTTAAAGAATATTCTTTAACAAGGACCAACTCATTAGGGATGATTCCCCAGACAGGGAAACGATTAAGACTGGACTCCGCCTTATTAAAATAATAGCACTGATGCATTTTAAGATATGTCAGTGCAAGCTGTTTTCTGCATTTCAGCATGGGCTCTTTTAGTTTAGTCTTAAAGGTCCAGTATATGAACGTTGCACCCAACGGCACACTACACCGTTCGCCCCACCCTTTTGAAGCCTTAGGGTACAATAAGGAATAAGACGTCATTACGTTTTCACTTTTTTAGAGAAGGAGATAATGTATTCACTAAATGCGAGAGCATTTTTTGTAGAGCAATTTAAGGGCTAAACAACATGACGAATTTCATGTTGTTTTGTATGTAGATAGAAATAGCTCATTCTAAGGTAATAAAAACATAATGGCTCATTATGTAAGTGAAGTGTGTCGTGATTCATCATGTCATGTGTTTCTTGCTCTTGGGGCAGAATCATAGCAGGATCACTTGTTTCATGTGGAGGGAGAGAGTTTTGGATCTTTTTGATCGTCATGCTCTCTCCAGGTCTCATCTCTGCTCCCGCCCTTTCGTCTCGTTATTAGTTGTTAATTAGATAATTCCCTGCAACTTTTTCCCTCTTGTTTTTGACATTTTTAAATAGTCCTCATGTTTCTTTGTCCTGTGTTTGGTCACTGTGTGTGTTTGGATACCTCTGTGCATGTTTCTCTGTGGATGATATTTCCCGTGTCTCAGTAAGTCTAGTTTAGTGTTCGTTTATTGTAGTCCTGTCAAGTGTTGTATTTAGTCTTTGTTAGTTTAGTGTATTCAGTCTATGTTCCTGCGTTTTCCCGTTTATCGTGCCGTGTTTTCCCCATCGGGGGTTTTTGTTTGTTGTTTGTTATATAAAGTTTTGTTAAAACTCCTTAATCGCCTCTGCCTGCTATTGGGTTCTTCTGTGAATTTCATGACAGAAGCGAGAGGGACCTACAGTGAGGAAAATAAGTATTTGAACACCCTGCTATTTTGCATGTTCTCCCACTTAGAAATCATGGAGGGGTCTGAAATTGTCATCGTAGGTGCATGTCCACTGTGAAAGACATAATCTAAAAAAAAAAATCCAGAAATCACAATGTATGATTTTTTAACTATTTATTTGTATGATACTGCTGCAAATAAGTATTTGAACACCTTTCTATCAGCTAGAATTCTGACCCTAAAAGACCTGTTAGTCTGCCTTTAAAACCTTTAAAGCCTCCACCTCCACTCCATTTATTATCCTAAATTAGATGCATCCTTTTGAGGTTGTAAGCTGCATAAAGACACCTGTCCACCCCATACAATCAGTAAGAATCCAACTACTAACATGGCCAAGACCAAAGAGCTGTCCAAAGACACTAGAGACAAAATTGTACACCTCCACAAGGCTGGAAAGGGCTACGGGGAAATTGCCAAGCAGCTTGGTGAAAAAAGGTCCACTGTTGGAGCAATCATTAGAAAATGGAAGGAGCTAAACATGACTGTCAATCTCCCTCGGACTGGGGCTCCATGCAAGATCTCACCTCGTGGGGTCTCAACGATCCTAAGAAAGGTGAGAAATCAGCCCAGAACTACACGGGAGGAGCTGGACAATGACCTGAAAAGAGCTGGGACCACCGTTTCCAAGGTTACTGTTGGTAATACACTAAGACGTCATGGTTTGAAATCATGCATGGCACGGATGGTGCCCCTGCTTAAACCAGCACATGTCCAGGCCCGTCTTAAGCTTGCCAATGACCATCTGGATGATCCAGAGGAGTCATGGGAGAAAGTCATGTAGTCAGATGAGACCAAAATAAAACTTTTTGGTCATAATTGCACTAAACGTGTTTGGAGGAAGAAGAATGATGAGTACCATCCCAAGAACACCATCCCTACTGTGAAGCATGGGGGTGGTAGCATCATGCTTTGGGGGTGTTCTTCTGCACATGGGACTGGGCGACTGCACTGTATTAAGGAGAGGATGACCGGGCCATGTATTGCGAGATTTTGGGGAACAACCTCCTTCCCTCAGTTAGAGAATTGCAGATGGGTCGAGGCTGGGTCTTCCAATATGACAATGACCCGAAGCACACAGCCAGGATAACCAAGGAGTGGCTCTGTAAGAAGCATATCAAGGTTCTGGCGTGGCCTAGCCAGTCTCCAGACCTAAACCCAATAGAGAATCTTTGGAGGGAGCTCAAACTCCGTGTTTCTCAGCGACAGGCTAGAAACCTGACTGATCTAGAGAAGATCTGTGTGGAGAAGTGGGCCAAAATCCCTCCTGCAGTGTGTGCAAACCTGGTGAAAAACAACAGGAAACGTTTGACCTCTGTAATTGCAAACAAAGGCTACTGTACCAAATATTAACATTGATTTTCTCAGGTGTTCAAATACTTATTTGCAGCTGTATCATACAAATAAATAGTTAAAAAAATCATACATTGTGATTTCTGGATTTTTTTTTAGATTATGTCTCTCACAGTGGACATGCACCTACGATGAGAATTTCAGACCCCTCCATGATTTCTAAGTGGGAGAACATCCAAAATAGCAGGGTGTTCAAATACTTATTTTCCTCACTGTATTTGTCAGATATGGTGACCCATCCCCGAAATGTTACCTCTGCAATTAACCCATGTAGAGAGTAGTTAGCACAGACAGCAAGTCAAAGTCACATCACTAATGTAAGGTCTTCATACATCTCTAAAGACATAGCTAGTCATGTATATTATTTTGCATTTCTGTCAAAAGATCCTCCAAAAAAATACACACTGGAACATTGAGCCCTGTACGGGAAACAACCCATTAGTGTATCACAGGATACTTGCTGTAAAACCAAATTAGTAGTTTCTCAAAGATGTCTCCTAGCATAGATTCAGGGAACTTGGCAGTCTGCTTTGTGTTAATGATGTGACTTTAATCTTAGTATGAGTGTAGAGCAGTGTATTGCAGAGGGCGGCAGTCTGATGCAAAACAGCCTGGAAGTGGTTTGTATTGATTTTTGCGTGGATTCATTGTGGTGCTCAGCACTCCGTCTATTGATCTCCCGTCTCAGATTACACGACATGTGAGGTTAATGGAATTAATTCCCCTAACAGTTCTTTTCCTCACAGCACTTTATCAGCTCTTCACATATATCTCTGTCACTTTTGCCTAACACATACATATTTACGTCATGGGTGTGTGGTACAGCACATGGGTTTACTCAGATTAGGTTGAATTGCAGCATTTTTAACACACTTACCCAAATGCAATCTCAACCCTTTCTCAACACTAAACGGTCAGTTCTGGTCCTTGATTCTGATTGGCTGAGCGGAGTTCTAAGCCATTATAAAATACCCCGATATATAAACGCTGACCACACCATATAGCCTAAATATCATTTTATTTACTTTACTTTGTGAAACCTTGCTAGGCTTATGGAATAATCATTTTATAAAAGCAATGAGCCCCGCGAAGCAGTGGGTTACAGTGCCTTTTATAACAGCTACAGGGTTTTAGGCACTCCACTTCGCGTCTTTCTACAACGCCCTTAGCTGTTATAAAATGCACTGTAACCCACTGCTTATTGGGGCTTATTGCTTTAATGGAAGTCCCTTGACTTAGGGTCGCCCCAACGAACAAGTTGAGCTGCCATACTGCTAGAGCACGCCAACAAGACTATTTAAATGTAGTAGAAGCATGTGTTGCCTTAAACTATGAATTCTTCAAAAGGCCAATCAGGTTGGAGTATTCCAAAAGCATCGTTACTCACCAATGGTCGCAAGTTCCGTTATTAACAGCATAGTTCAACGATTAAGTGTTTCCCGAAAGCAGAAAGCATCGCTCTAATGAACATTCTCAAACAGTATTGCAAAGTTGCGTAGTTGGAACTACAGCTTTAGGGCTATTGTTAAAGGCATAGTTTCTTATTATAACGTGTGGTTCCCTTTCTGTCGGTCTCTCGACGTTGTGTCGAGAACGACAGATGGGGTTCGTTCCTGAGAACCAATCAACTCTGACTGCTATAGAAAAGGCCAATGAAATTTGGCGAATGAAATTTGCATGCCGGACTCCGCCCCCGGATATCCGGTATAAAAGGAAGCCGGCGTGCAGCATTCATTTACCTTTTGTTCTTCAGAGCCTTTCGACTCATGAGCAAAGCTAAAAAGAAGTATCTTCTCTCTGCTTCTGCCTCAACTGCCGGATCTACGACTGTCCCAGCGGATCATCCCTCCTGCAGCGATTCTCCCCTGGGTGTCTCGGCGGTTCCAGTAGGTGTCAGAGATAATTTCTACAACAGTCCTTTTCAGGACTCACTCTACAGCGTGGCATGTCCCGCTGTTCTCTTGGGTGCGGTACCCTCATCGAGGAGGGGGACGAACACGAGCGCTGTGTTAGGTGTCTGGGCGTCCAGCACGCCGAAGCAGCGTTCGTTGACACATCTTGCCCGCACTGCGGGCAGATTGTCATCCAAAAGTTGCGGTCACGGTTGGCTGTCTTCCTACGGGGACCAGCCAACATTTCGTCTGCTACCCGGGCTGTGACATCTATGGCTACGGCCCAGATCTCCGGTCCGGTTAGCGGCGTCAGTGATTTGGGGACTTCTGTGACCGTACACCCGCCAGCCAAGCGCTCACGGGCCGGTCGCACCCCAACACGCTCTTTTGATCGTTCTCCAACCGGCGGTGGCACACCGTCCGGATCCTCCTCTGCGCGTTCGGAAACGGACCGCAGAGCCGATGAGATGTCGATCGCAGCATCGGGGGGAGAGATGCCGGTATCCGATGATGAATCCGAGCTTCCCCCCCCGGGGGGTAGAGCTCAGGAAGAAGTCGAGATGTCGGCCATGCTAGCCCGGGCTGCCGCGAGCATTGGGCTGCAGTGTACGTCATTGCCCCTCCCCCAACGCTCGCGGTTGGACACTTGGTTCCTGGGGTCGGAAAGCGGTTCCAAACCGCGCCCACCCCCGGTTCCATTTTTCCCGGAGGTGCATGAGGAGCTGTGTCGGACCTGGAGCGCCCCCCTCACGGCTCGCTCCACGCAGTCCAGCTCCGCCTCCCTCACCGCCCTCGATGGTGGGGCAGCCAGGGGCTATGTCGAGGTCCCCCAGGTGGAACGTGCCATCGCGGTGCACCTATGCCCGCAGACGGCTGCCACCTGGGGGACCCGACCTCGTCTCCCGTCCAAGGCCTGTAAGACTTCTGCTTCCCTGGTGGCGAAGGCTTACAGTGCTGCGGGCCAGGCTGCCTCCTCTCTCCACGCCATGGCCATCCTGCAGGTCCATCAGGCTAAGGCGTTGAGAGAACTCCACGAGGGTAGGGCCGACCCGGGTGTCATGCAGGAACTCCGCGCCGCCACTGACCTCGCTCTAAGGGCGACTAAGGTGACGGCGCGGGCCCTGGGTCGGACGATGTCCACTCTGGTGGTCCAGGAGAGACACCTCTGGCTCAACCTTGCGGGTATGAGTGACGCCGACAAAGTACGCTTTCTCGACGCACCCATCTCGCAGGGTGGGCTGTTTGGTGACACCGTCGAGAACTTCGCGCAGCAGTTCTCGGCGGTGAAGGAGCAGACGGAGGCGATAAGCCATATTCTTCCGCGCCGTGAATCGACGGCCCCCCGGCCTTCGACTTCCCGCGCACCGTCTGCTCCCCAACAGCCCAGGGCCTCTTCGACTCCGATTCCGGCTAGAGTTCACCCCCAGGCTGCACCCCGGAAGAGGACCCCGAAGCCTAGGCCCCCTCCTCGTCGGCAACCCTCCAGGAAGCGGCCCTGACGAGACGACTCCGGGAGAGACAACATCTGGCCCGACCGTCACAGTTCCACCTCTGACCGGTCGGTATGGGACGCCGCCTGCCTCGTTCCCAAAGCCGGGCCCTTATCAGGGCCTGGCGCCCACTTGCTCACAAAGAGAGTTGTTTCCCCCGGACGTTCTACCCAGCCGTTCGCACACTCCCCCGGACTGTGCGCGGCGAACCGACCTCACACCCTGGCGAGGTGTGAGGCCGCACTCATTCGACAGCCGTCACCACTCTCGATCCGACAGTGCGTGCCGTTGTCCCGCCAGGCAGGCAAAAACGTGGAGCCAACCATCCCTCCGGGGAAGCCCCGGCGACATCCGGTTGGTTCCACCCGCCGTCGAACCACCCTCCGTGGGTATGGTGAAGCAGGCCGTCCCCTTGGTCCCCCTGTCACAGTCCCTGGGAGCTTGGCAGAAGTTGCCCACACTGTCTCGGTGGCTGATGCGGACGGTCCGTCTCGGCTACTCGATCCAGTTCGCCAGGGCCCCTCCCAGGTTTCGGGGCATCATCTCCCCCTCTCTCCGAGGCAGAGACGCCTCCGTGCTTCGGGTAGAGGTCTCCACCCTCCTGGCGAAACAGGCGATCGAGTCCGTCCCCCCAGCCGAGATGTTCAGCGGGTTTTACAGCCCCGTCTTCATCGTTCCAAAGAAGGACGGAGGGTTGCGCCCCATTCTGGACTTACGTACCCTGAACAGGCACCTCCACAAGCTGCCTTTCAAGATGCTAACCCAGAAGCGCATCCTGGCATCTATCAGGTGTCAGGATTGGTTCGTGGCAATCGACCTGAAGGACGCTTACTTTCATGTCTCGATTCTTCCTCGACACCGACCGTTCCTACGGTTTGCTTTCGAGGGTCGGGCATATCAGTACAGAGTCCTCCCCTTCGGTCTGTCCCTGTCTCCACGAAGATCGTGGAGGCCGCCCTCTCTCCTCTCCGGGAGAGAGGTGTGCGAATACTCAACTATCTCGACGACTGGCTTATCTTGGCTCACTCGCGAGATCTGTTGTGTACCCAGAGGGACATGGTGCTCCGGCACCTAGATCGACTGGGTTTTCAGGTCAACCGGGAAAAGAGCAAACTCTCCCCTGTGCAGAGCATCCTCTTTCTCGGTATGGAACTCGACTCTGTCACCATGGTGGCTCAGCTGTCCGCAGCTCGCGCCCAGTCGGTGTTGGATTGCCTGGAACACTTCAAGCAATCGGCGGTCCCCCTGAAACTATTTCAGAGGCTCCTGGGCCACATGGCATCTTCCGCGGCAGTAACACCCCTCGGACTGATGCACATGAGACCGCTTCAACACTGGCTACACAGTCGAGTTCCGAGGACGGCGTGGCACACCGGCAGCAGGCGCATGGTGGTAACTCCTGTTTGCCGACGCACCCTAGCCCCATGGTCTTCCATGACCTTTCTCCGAGCGGGAGTCCCCCTCGGCCTAGCTACGAGGCACGTCGTGGTGACGACAGACGCCTCGCTGACGGGGTGGGGTGCAGTGTGCAACGGGCACGCAGTAGCGGGGCGCTGGACGGGCCCCCGGCTGCGCTGGCACATCAATTGCCTAGAGTTGTGGGCTGTGCTGCTTGCACTCAGAAGGCTCCGGCCTCTAGTGCAAGGTCAGCACGTACTGGTTCGCCTGGACAGTACCACTGCCGTAGCGTACATCAATCGCCAGGGTGGCGTGCGCTCACGGCAACTATCACAACTTGCCCGACGCCTCCTCCTCTGGAGTCAGCAGGTGATCCGCTCCCTGCGGGCCACACATATCCCAGGCGTATTGAACGAGACAGCCGACGCGCTCTCTCGCCAGTACACACCCTGCGGAGAGTGGCGACTCCACCCTCGTGCAGTTCAGCTGATCTGGGTGCGGTTCGGACAGGCACAGATCGACCTCTTTGCCTCCCGCGACACCACCCATTGTCCGCTTTGGTACGCCCTGACCGAGGCCCCCCTCGGCACGGATGCCCTGGCGCACAGCTGGCCACGAGACAAGCGGAAGTACGCCTTCCCCCCAGTGAGCCTCCTTGCACAGACCCTGTGCAAGGTCAGGGAAGAGGAGCAACAGGTGTTACTGGTTGCGCCATACTGGCCCAACCGCACTTGGTTCTCGGAGCTCATGCTCTTGACAACGACTCCCCCCTGGCCCATTCCCCTGACAGAGGACCTGCTCTCTCAGGGGATGGGCACGTTTTGGCATCCCAGGCCAGACCTCTGGAACCTCCATGTCTGGTCTCTGGACGGGACGAGGACATCCTGAGTAGGTTACACCCCGCTGTGGCTGAAACCATCCTACAGGCTAGAGCACCATCCACTAGGCGGCTTTACGCCTACAAAGGGCGCCTCTTCTCATCCTGGTGTCTCTCCCTCGGAGAAGACCCACAGAGATGCTCGGTCGGGATCGTGCTGTCCTTTCTACAACAGAGGTTGGAGACCAACATCTCCCCTTCCACACTGAAAGTGTATGTAGCCGCTATTGCCTCTCATCACGACTCAGTGGACGGAAGGTCTCTAGGGCAGCACGACCTGGTCACTAGGTTCCTAAGGGGCGCGAGACGACGCAATCCGCCTCGTCTCCGCTCCATACCCTCTTGGGACCTGAACGTGGTCCTAAGGGGCCTAGCCGAGCCCCCCTTTGAGCCCCTTGAAGCTTCCGATCTTCCTCACCTATCGAGTAAGACGGTTCTTCTTGTGGCGCTCGCATCCTTCAAGAGGATAGGGGATCTCCATGCATTCTCTGTGTCCCCGGACTGCCTTGATTTCGGCCCTGGTAACTCTCACGTTCGCCTGAGACCCAGGCCCGGATACGTGCCCAAAGTTCCCACTACTCCCTTTCGGGACCAAGTGGTGAACTTGCAGGCGCTCCCCACCGGGGAGGAAGACCCAACCCGGTCCGTGTTGTGTCCAGTACGCGCACTGCGCCTCTACTTGGACCGCACACAGAACTTCCGCAGTTCTGATCAGCTCTTTGTCTGTTTCGGAGGTCAGCAGAAGGGGAAGGCTGTCTCCAAACAGAGATTAGCGCACTGGATCGTAGATGCCGTTACGACGGCATACCGATCGCAGAATGTGCCATGTCCATTGTCGGTCACGGCTCACTCCACTCGGGGTCTAGCCACCTCATGGGCACTGGCCAGAGGCGCGTCTCTGGCAGACATCTGTAGAGCTGCGGGTTGGGCTACGCCCACCACCTTCGCAAGGTTTTACAATCTTCGCGTAAACCCGGTGTCAGCCCACGTCCTGCGTGGCGACATGTAGGACTGGCATCCGGGGGGGCGTATGCCTGCGAAAGCATCATCCCACCCTCCAAGAGGTTGGGTCAGTGTGCTATCTACCCCTTTTCCTCTTACCCAACCTTGGCTAAGAGAATTGGTACCTCACCAGCCTCCCTTCTTACCCACTCCTTGGTTAAGAACAGGCATTCCATCCATCACTAAGCACTTCCTCGGGGTTGGCTGAGCAGAGCAGCCTTCCCCCTTAGGCCGGGACATTCTTGACCTACCACTTAGTTCTAACCGGACCTGTGCTTTCAGACGCAGTAACACCCCCTCCGTGGGCTGTTCCGTCTGCTATACCCTCATGACACTGGTTCCCACACTCGGTAACCCATGAGCTTCCCCAGGTGGACCTCCACCTCGCGGTTAACTATCCAGTCCGCACGTTCCATGCGTTCTCCTCCTAGGACGAGACCATACTTATCCACCAATTTCCTCCCCACGGGTAGGAGGTGGCCTCTGCAGCGCTTCTCTGCTTAAGAGTGCGCTTTCCCGGTGTAAACCGATCCGGACGGCCTCTCGCCTGTAGAGAGCTAAGGCCCCGTTCGTGAAAGTTACCGGTCAGGGCTGTATCCATCTTTCTCGAAAGCTCTGGAACCCCCCGACCACCACACTGGAAGGTTACAAGTTTCGCGAAGCTTCGAGCTGACACGCCCAGGCTTGTTACCGTCGCTTCGCTGAGATTGTGACGCGATACAGCGTTTGTGGCGTTTTCCATACATAACCCCATCTGTCGTTCTCGACACAACGTCGAGAGACCGACAGAAAGGGAACGTCTTGGTTACGTCTGTAACCTCAGTTCCCTGATGGAGGGAACGAGACGTTGTGTCCCTTATGCCACAAACCTGTATCGTTTCTGTTGCAGTTTGAGAGGCTCTCAGGCTCTTCAGAACAAGAGGTAAATGAATGCTGCACGCCGGCTTCCTTTTATACCGGATATCCGGGGGCGGAGTCCGGCATGCAAATTTCATTCGCCAAATTTCATTGGCCTTTTCTATAGCAGTCAGAGTTGATTGGTTCTCAGGAACGAACCCCATCTGTCGTTCTCGACACAACGTCTCGTTCCCTCCATCAGGGAACTGAGGTTACAGACGTAACCAAGACGTTTTACATCATGCTTTTGAGCAAAATAAGCAAGCAATGTAGTTCATTCTTTATCCATCATTCTAAATATATACAAATTCCATTTTACATATTTAGTTTTTCAAAAAAAATAATGCATTGTTTTTTTTAAGTGAGCACATGTATAAGCTACAGGCTCTAGGACCCCTGAGGAGTTCCTGCACGGAGTGATGTAAAAGTAAACTTGCAAATAAATGAAACATATAGAAATAACAAAAGTAGTCTTCAGATATCAGCTAGTCAGTTTTTGTGAAAGAATGTTTATTGGTTTTTAATAAGAACAACATACAACTTAACAAATATCAACAATATTTTGTTGATATACATTAAAATGATATGCATTAAAACATAACAGTTATAAAATAAAGTAAAAAAAAACATACTTTGGAACAGTAGAACCTCGACATATTACACTATGTATTGTATAGTGTGAATGAATGTCAGTCACTGGCCCACTGACTGTGCTGTTTGATGTGTTTTATTGATCTTCACTCTCATATTCCATGCCCTTTCCTGGCAAAATCATTCAGCTGCCTGCAAATAAAAACGCGCACACACACACGCACACTTTTTTTATAGATTATTTATGGCACATGTATTCAGATTCCTTATTGTTGTAATTTATGACACTTCATGTTGTTACTTCCTTTTACAACACCTTCCCCAATTCACTTAAGTTGATTGATATTTCCAATTAATTTTGCTTTCTCTCTATAGAAGAAACTGGTTCTGACATTCCACACCTCCACACCAGCAGCCTGTAAACACCTTTGGAAATGTGCTGTAGAAAATCAGGCTTTTTACAAGTGAGTCGTCCTATCAAATCTCTCTCTGTCTCTGTCTCCAAATAAAATGTCCTTATTTCTAGTTTGTATGTTCTTTAAACAGGGAAGACTGTTGCAATGGCTTTTTCACAAACAAGTTATCATAAGGGCTTTATCTCATTAAAAAACAGCAACATTTCCATTCAATTCCATTTCAGTGTAATGTTGTGAGGCTATGAAAGAGGTTAGATAGCAAATTCAAAATCTTATGTAATTTTGCTTTTGCTTTGAATTCTCCAAGATAAAATGTCAGTATCACAAAAGTTTGGCTATACCTTTAGAGTAAAGTCAACACAATAAAGCAACACTACCAAACACTCAGGCAAATGTCAACTAACATATAATATTAAATAATGATGAAAGATGTTAAAATAAAATTCTCAGAAATTTGATAGACTTGTGGCACTGTCGACGTCAAATGCTGATTTGCATTTTTGTGACATCATCACGTCTTGTTTGTATTGTGTTGACATTCTGTTTTTCTTCTCTGATCTGTCACATTATACTGTGTTTTACAACTAAATGCCACCAGCAGTCACTTTTACGTCTGCTTAAATAGAGAAAATGGTTTATTGGAGAAAATGGTTTATTGGAGCTCAACGAAAAATTCCGAAGTGATCATCCCTATTCCCTAGTCACTTCGAAGAAAAAAGCTCTTGATACGAAATTGTATCTTTTACAGTTTTTCAACTGCTTACACACATTTTCAAAACTTTACCTCTTTTTTTAAAACTTTAGACACAAATCCAAATATTGCACATGCAAAATGCAAAATAGCTCACATCTCTTGCAAAATGAAGCACTACATTAAAAATATCACAAACACATTTCAAAAGCAAACATTTGTCTTCTGTTACAAACACTTTTACCATAATGTTATATTTTTGGATATATCATATACACACAGTTATTCAAAACCTTAAGCTCTTCTTTCATGAGCTCCTATGTACATTTCTGTACAAGATTGAAAGTAATTGGAATGGAGATGTTAAATTCACAGTAAAAACAAAAGCAAGATTGAAACCAAACTTTTTATTTACTGTATTTTTTTGCTCTAATTATTTGTTGTTGTAAATACAGTATTACTGTACTCAGTACAAAATTTATATTTTTTTACAAAATGTACTTTTTTATAAAAAGTTTTCTGGAGGACGATTTTTTTGGGAAGATTTAGGAAATGGTTGCGTATTTCACGATTTCTAATTGCATTATTGGGCAAAAATAAATTTGAGAAAGCTGTCTCTTGCTCTTCACTGAGAATGTGACCACGCCCACCATGAAACCTTCGCCCTTCCACTTTGTAGAAGATTAAGGAACAGTGTGAGTGTGTGCCATGAACTGTAACATAATATACTACTTTATACAATTTGGTCAGAATGTCTTCTTACAGTCAGCTGTACTGTTGTATAGTTTGATACCTCACCAGACTGTGACCAATGCAGTGCAATGTAGTAAATTATAGTTTTTTCCAACTGTTTACACACGTTTTCAAAACTATGTCACCTTTTCTCAAAACTCTACACTCAATTCCCAAAACTGCACACACAAAATGCAAAATGCCTCATATCTCCTTCAAAATTTAAAACTGCATTCAACATCAGTGGCGGCTGCTGATCTCTTAAAGAGGGGAAGCTCATTTTCGGCCTAAATCATAAAAATTGTCAATTCATTTATATGTAAATTCTGCCCTACGTTCCTTTTCAAGAAAATGCTCTGTAACCCTGTCGTACCAACTAGGCGTCTTTTCCAGTGACTTGACCAGTGTCCTCTCAATGGCCAGCAGAGCTAGGCTGCTTAAACGGCCTTGGCCCATTGTGTTACGGGTGTAGGACTTGAGCCGCTTTAAACAGGAGAAGCTCCTTTCCACACCTGCAGATGTAGCTCCAATTGTTGCCACTAATGAGAACAGTTTGTAAAGCTGAGGCATTGCACTGTCATGGTTCCACTACCATGTCATGTTTTATTCTTGTCTCAAGTGGAGCCATGGCATTGCCTGATGGTTTTATGTGGGAAAGACATAGTTCTTTCTCGTGTCTCGTCTTTGGCCCCCCCTCTCTCTTTCTCGTCAGCTTTCCCTGAGTGCTAATCCCCAACACCTGTTGCTAGTTAATTATCTTCTGTTTGTTCCCTTTAAAACACCCTAATGTTTCATTGTCCTGTGCTCGTGCATTGTAGCTGTTATGCTCCCCGTATGCTGTTCTTGTACCTTGTTCATTGTATGCTGTATGCGTCATGCCCTCGTCTTGCCTTGTTCATGTCTCCCTTGTCTAGTAAGTGTTAGTTTAGTGTTTGTATCAAGTGTTTGTTTTATAGTCTAGTAAGTCAGTGTTTGTTGTTAAAGTTTATATTTTATCCTGTCCTGTTTTCCCCCTCGTGGGTTTTTGTTTTACCTTTTTTGTAGTGTTCGTTATGTTTAATAAATACACCTGTTATAAATACACCTCATCCATTATCTGCATGCAATTGGGTTCCCACGCCATGTCTTCCACCGGAATTCATGACATTGCACTGTCCAACTCCATGTCTTTAAGGAACACCAAGTAATCACACAGCTTTCCCCTGTTACTCTGCAAGTCCTGATCTGAATACAGGACTTGAAGTTCAGACCTCAGTCTCCCTGAATCAAAGTGATGGCCATAACTTTTCAGGAAGGCCTCCTCTGGAAATGCTTGTCTCATGTCATCAAATTTCCCTGGATTGACTAATTCTAACGGGAGGAAATGTGGGAATTATGTTAAACTGAAACAATGAATGTGGTGTGAAATTTTGTGAAATATACGATGAAGGTTGCAGCAGTTTGTCTTTCGACTACACATGCAAAATCCGCGATGGGACTGAGTTGGAAATAGAGACACAGAGTGATACGCGTCATAATCTGAAGACCACGCCCACGCCCACACCAACCATCTCTTTGCATTGCGAGAAGCTGCCGCCTCCTTGTCATTTATGATTTATAAAAAAAAAACAATGTCTAAATGCTGATATGTGACAATGTGTATAGCAAACAAGCTAAAAAAAAACAAGAAATACGTTTTTATAAGCTGTCGACCCCAAAAAACGAGCGTTATAGGACATAAAAGTGGATTGAAAAGAGATGACAGACCCTCCCATCATCACGCAGACGCTCGGAGTCCGGGCCAGCCCACTCCTCCATTCATCCCAGAGACGCTGAGCGTCCGTGGGCGGGACATAATCGCAGCATTATCCAATGATCGTCTTGTTTCTAAGCACTGAAAAAAACTGTTTAAAGCAGCCCCATTGAAGTCAATGGACGCTGGGCTTCAACAGAGTAATGCACTGTATGCTACGGGAATGAATGAGATGGAAATCGAGTCAGCCGACCTAAGTAGCTGATTCTGAACGAAATTGTTTTCGTTCGAGATGAACGTGTTTAACGCATTTTTAGTCATTAAAATGTTAACATAATAGTACGTATATTTGACCATTCATTTTTTGACAATTATAGGGGAAGCAGAGCTTCCCTTGCAGTCTTAAAGAAATCGCGTCTGTTCAACATACCATAAACACATGTCAGAATGAAGCATTTGCATCAAATGGCAAACACTTCTTTCATAATAGTGAATGTTTCGCTCATATCTACATTTCATTTTTGTGTGTGTGGGGTCCCCGGGGGGGCAGTCCAGGAATTGGTGGGGGAGCAGCCATCAGTGCTGAGCTACGCTTCATCTCTTCTCCAGGCTCGGTCTGGCCAAAATACTTTGTCCACATCACAAGAATCATTTTCTCTTGCCAAACATCGAGGGAAGTATCTCCTAGCATGGCGTATCCAACCTTGGACAGAGGCAAACTCTATGTCCCCACATGCGTCCTCCATAGGGTTGGCGATTATAGGCTTTCCAGCGTCAGGCTGAGAAGAATTCCTCTATGGGATCTAGAAAAGGTGAATATCGGCGTAGGTACAAAACTACAAATAGCGGATGGGTGGTAAACCAGTTTTGGACCAGAACAGCACGGTGAAAACTAACATTGTCCCATGTAACCAAAAATTTAGCATGCTCCTGATCTGGATCAGGGATAAGCATTGTGTACAAACTGTAGTACAGCATGATAACCAACCTCATTCATTCAATGCAGTGCAGTAAATGGATGGTTTAGAGTTACAAATGTTTTTGCAATACTATGTAGTCATGGGTATTTTACTGTACATTACTGAATAGCTTAAATAGTCATTAGATAGTTTCTTTCCTGTTCTTATTTCTGAAGGTTCTAATTATGGACGCCACTGTAAATCGACTCAAATTGGGCTGGACCCTCATTCCAGCCTCTCTTATGGTCAGACCGTGGTTGATCACAAGATCAACAAGTGTTGCCCTAATCTTATCAGAGATGGCTCTCCTTCCTTCTCTTATTTGCCCTCGTCCTCCTCTTCCTCCTACTCCTCTTGCTCTCTGTCCATTGTTGGCATCCATTGTTCAAAACAGGTAATCTGACCTTTGATCTATGTATAGGCCAATACTACAGTAAAGCAATGATTGGATAGTGATCAGTTAAGCAATTAGTGTTTCCACATGTGATGAGTGTGTGTGTGACCTGGTGATTAAGTGTAGCATTTTGATTGGTTGTGTTTGGAAAAGGAAAGGAAGTCACTCTCTGTTAGATTTTTGAGTCTTAGGTAGAGAATTGTGTGTAGTGTTTTGAAAAAAGTGTTCTATGCAATGAACGCTGAGTCAAAGGCTGAGAAATAGCTTATGCTTTTGGAAATTTGGTGTGTAGTTTTGCACTTTGAGTGCGAGGTTTCAAAAATCATGTGACATAAAAAGATTTTGTGTGTAAGCAGTTGGAAAAAACTGTAATGCAAGGGACTAATGTAAAACATATATGTATTATAGTGTACTGTTTGTTATGCTGAAATAGCTATTACAGCATGTGTACATTAGAACATGCGTACATAACAGTAGAGTTTTACAGACCTGTTCTAATTTCTAAAGGTAAATCAACTCGAATTAGGCTGGACTCTCTGTACAGCCTCTCTTGTTGTTAAACCGTGGCTACATTTACATTTACATTTGGTCATTTGGCAGACGCTTTTATCCAAAGCGACTTACAGTGCACTTATTACAGGGACAATCCCCCTGGAGCAACATGGAGTAAAGTGTCTTGCTCAAGGACACACTGGTGGTGGCTGCTGGGATCGAACCAGCAACCTTTGATTTACCAGTTCAGTGGTTTAACCCACTAGACCACCATCTCCATCTGGTTATCAGATGATCAATGAGTGTAGCCCTATACTCATTCGAGACCACTTTTCTGGTTCCTTGTCCTCTTCCGACTCGTCCTCCTCTTGCTTCACTTCCAACTCCTTCTCATGTAATTCAAACTCTGCCTCTGCCTCTGCCTCTTCCTCTGGCTCTGGCTCTCTCTCCAACTCCCTTACTCTGTCTGCATTGTTAACATACATTGTTCAAAACCTATAACTTGACCTTTGGCCTTTTTATAGACTCTTCTAAAGTCCTGATTTGTTGGTGTTAAGTAAAGCAATGAGTGCTTGCACATGTGAGGAGTTAGTGTGAGGAAGTGATGAATTAATGTGGCATTTTGATTGGTTATGTTTGAAAATGGAAATCAATATACTTCCTGAAAGATGTTTGTGTGTTACATAGAGAATTGTGTGTTGTGTTTTGCAAAAAGTGTTTTAAAAAACTAAAAACCGTGTCTAAGGTCGAAAATTATTTTATGTTTTTGCCGGTTTGGTTCTGGTGTTTGAGTGTCAGATTTCAGAAATTGTGTGACAAGTAAACATTTTGTGGCATATGAAAAAAACTGTAATGTGTCCATTTTTAAAATTTACTTGGCAAAGTAGCAAACAAACAATGTCATATTCTATTTATTTACAGCAACAATTTTTATGGTGCCCCCTTCCCGAAACGCCATTCGGAGGGAAATAATATCCCATCTGGAATGCACCGAGAGAGAGCATGTGAACACAGAGAGAGAGAACCATTCGCCATTCACAACAAACAAGTCAGGAAAGAGAGAAGACATAGAAGCGCGGTTTATTCACTAGTTAATCGATCACAGATACAGTCATTATCACAGTTGGATAAGAAATTTCTAAATGTGACTACAAGTAGATGGTCCACCCAAGTAAATGCATTGTATGGGAGATACAAACATGTGTTGGACAAAACAGTCATTTAATAGGTTTGTTTTTTATAGCTCTCATTTGTTAGCCGCTTTAACAAACACAAGGGTCCCCTTAATGGATAAATGTAATTCTGCAGGACCACTCTGATCAAATATTCCAACAACAGCATGATTTAAGCCTGCCAAACTCTCTGCCTTTATGTACATGCAGCCATGCATGAACAGAGGAGGAGTGCAGCTGTACACCTGGGGATCCATCAAGGGAACCAGAACAGTTTCTTAGCCGAATTATTTTCATTTAACAACTTAATTTGTATATAACAACTTAATTTGTTGTTTATCAATGAACTCTCAGAACTACTTACATCTGTAAACTCTGTTTGTCCTTACTAGGGACATTATTATGCATGTGAATGATCAAACACTGCAGCTTTCTGAGAGTTGATTTTATGGATGTAATTGATTGTTTTACATGAACCAGCATGTGAAACTTCTCTTCTCATAACAAAGGTCACACGCTTGATCTGGTGTGTTTTGTTGGGGTGGATATTGATCAGCTAGTCAGCATTGACCTTTGTTTAAGTGATCATTGTCACGGGATTCCGTTGGAGAGGAATGTGTTGTTAAATTGACTAAATCTTCTCTTTGGTACACCACTAAGCTCAGAGCTCTCAAGGTAAAAAGTAGGCAGCTTGAACGCCAGAAAACTGGTTTAACTATCCATAAACTCATGTATGATAAATATTCGATTATATTGAAGAACTTAAAGCATCAAGAACAAGAGACTACTCGTCTTTCATTGGCGATAGTGCTGCAAACTTCAACAGGATTTTTAACACAATCATCAGTATTCTAGCTGGCGGAGCTAACCGTATGTCGCGGGGGTTTCCCCGGAGGGAAGGTTGGCTCCGCCTTATTGCCTGCCTGGAGGGACAGCTGCACGCACTGTCGGTTTGAGAGTGGTGTCAGCTGTCTTGTGTGTACTCGGTTTGCCGGGCACAGTCCAGTGGAGTGTGCGATTGGCTGGAATGAATGCCAGGAGGAAACAGAAACTCTCTTTGTGAGTAAGTGGGTGCCAGGCCCTGAAAAGGGCCCGGCTTTGGAGACGAGACAGGGATCGTCCTGTACTGACCGGTCAGAGATGGTGCTGAGAGGGTTGGGCGCGATTTTATTTCCCCCGAGGTCTTCCCGTAAGGGTAGCTTTTTCCTAGAAGGTTGCTGACGGGGTGGAGGTTTCCCTTTCGACTTCTTCTTCAGGGGGACAACCTGGAGGTGCACAGGAACCAATGAGTATGTCGAAGGGGCCCTGGGCTGCTGGGGAGCAGACGTCGCGCGGGAACTCGTAGGCATGTGGGCGGCCAAGTCGCGGTGCGGTAGGATATGGCTTATATCCTTCATCTGCTCCTTCACCATCGAGAACTGCTGTGTGAAGGTCTCGACGGTGTCACCAAACAGCCCACCCTGCGAGATGGGTGCGTCGAGAAAGCGGACTTTCTCTGCGTCACTCATCTTCGTAAGGTTCAGCCAGAGGTGTCTCTCCTTGACCACTAGTGTGGACATCGTCTGACCCAGGGCCCGTGCCGTCACCTTGGTCGGCTGTAGAGTGAGGTCAGTGGCGGCATGGAGATCCTGCATAACACCTGGGTCGGCCTTACCCTCGTGGAGCTCTCTCAACGCCTTGGCCTGATGGACCTGCAGGATGGCCATGGCGTGGAGAGAAGAGGCAGCCTGGCCCGCAGCACCATAAGCCTTCGCCACCAGAGATGCCGAAGTCTTACAGGCCTTGGACGTAAGGCGACGCCGATTCCTACAGGTGGCAGCCATCTGCGGATACGGGTGCACCGCAACCGCACGCTCCACCTTGGGGATCTCGACATAGCCCTTGGCTGTTCAACCATCAAGGGAAGTGAGGGAGGCGGAGCTGGTCTGACTGGAGCGTGTCGTGAGTGGCGCGCTACAGGTCCTTCACAGCTCCTCATGCACCTCCCGGAAAAATGGAACCGGGGTTGGGCACGGTTTTGCACCGCGCTCCGACCCCAGGAACCAAGTATCCAACCGCGAGCGTTGGGGGAGAGGCAGTGGCGTACACTGCAGCCCAATACTCGTGGCAGCCTGGGTTAGCATGGCCAACATCTCAACCTCTGCTTTCTCCTGAGCTTGACCCCCCTAGAGGGGGAGCTCGGATTCGTCATAGTGGGAGGCCAGCAACTCTACCTCTGATGCTGCGAGCGACATCTCATCGTCACCACGCATCGTTTCCGAGTGCGCGGTTGAGGATCCGGACGTGTGCCACCGCCGGTTGGGGAACGTTCAGAGGAGCGTATCGGGGTGCGATCTGCCCGTGAGTGCTTGGCTGGCGGGTTTACGTTCGCAGAAGTCCCCACATCACTAACGCTGCTGACACAGGTGGACTTCGGGGCCTTAGCCACCGATGTCACAGCCCGGGTAGCAGACGAAAACAATGGCTGGTTCCCATAAGAAGACAGCCACCGGTGACCGCAACTACTGCATGACAAGATGTGTCAACGAACGCTGCTTCAGGGCGCTGGACGCCCAGACACCTAATGCAGCGATCGTGTCCATCCCCCTCCTCGATGAGGGTAGCAAGGGAACAGCGGGACATGCCACGCTGTAGAGTGCTCAGTCCTGAAAAGGACTTTTTGGAAAATCTCTCTGGGGAAGGTCTTTGCAGGTAGGGACAATCCGCTGCAACACGTCGTAATTCCGGCAGTGTAGTTGTGAGCGAATTAATATAATTCTGTGTTTTACTCATGAGAGATGGCTCTGAATAACAAAAGGTAAATGAATGCTGCAGGCCAGCTTCCTTTTATACCAGACATCCGGGGGCAGAGACCGGCATACTAATTTCTTTGGCCAAATTTCATTGGCCTTTTCTACAGTAGTCAGAGTTGATTGGTTCTCAAGGGCGAACCCCATCTGTCGTTCTCGACACAACGTTGAAAGACCGACAGAAGGGGAACTATATTATTCTGCAGGCACCACTCAGACAACCAGCCATTTAGTGATAATAATCTGCTATAGACCTCATCACCACGATAAGCAGTGAGGGGACAGAGAATATTACAGTGTCTGACATCGTGCTTGCGAGCTCACACACCTCTATAATATTATCTTAGGTGATCTCTGATTGATGGAGTCAAACATCATTTGTGCCGACGTAAATAATAACAATCTTACTGAATTTACGATTAGCCTTAGCCAGCACAATTAAATTTGATTTGATTTCAGGCGCTCTGGCTTCAGGTAAACATTTGACTATGGTGGCTGATGCCTTTATGTTAACGTTCCGAACAATAAATCACAGGGCACTTTCAGCAGGTTTCTCAGTTTGTGCGTAACTGAGCGGTGCAAACTTGTTCTAGACTGGGGGATGCATCCAGAGTGTTTTTCTATGGTCCTTACACTCTTACTATCCTCAAATAAAGATTGGATGCGAGACTCCAGTTCTAAGATCTCTCCGTCAGCCTAACTCATTCCCTCCATTTATTGCATGTAAAACCCTCGCAGCTGAAAGAGAAGGCAAAGCTAAACATATGTCATGAGGTGCAAGTAAAAATAATAGGAATCGAAGCCATAACTCAACGGGTTTGAAAAGTTATTCTGACTTACCAAGGCTGCCTGATGAATCGTAGACTTGTAGACTTTGCCCCAGCTCAGGACTTCTCCCGTCTTCCAGTTAATGCTGGGTTGATGAGTGTCACAGAGCTGCCCTCTGTTCCGTGTGTTCTCCTTGTTAGCCCTTTCTAGAGACACATTAACACATACTTGGGTTTTAGAAGAATCTTTATTACCTTAATGTACCAGCGACGGTAGAGATGGCTTACACACACACACACACACACACACACACACACACACACAACCACAAACATATAATTAGACTGTTGTGTCTCAGGCTGGCCACCTGAGCACTAACCCAGTGGACATGTTAAGCTTTCACAAACTGTTGACTTCATCTGGATCAGCATACATGGTGGCGGCCATCTTGATTTGAGTAAAAGACCAGAATGGACTTTTGTCATGCTTGTTGTACCGGTGCTGTGTTGCATTATGGGAGTGGGAGATACCAAGTATGGTGGGTAAGGGGTGGAACTGTTTGGATGAGATTATGGATGTTTACTACTTATAATTATCGTTGGAATGAAGTTTGTGCTGGGTTATTTAAATGTGTGTGTTGAAGGAATTGTGGTTATTTGATCTTTTAATACTTTTACGTGATCTGCAAGACATTTCCATGGTCGTTAATACTTCCCCATGTTATGATTGCTGATAAATGGTTGTATCCATGTGTATAAAGGGACACACCAGGAAGCGTTCTGGAGGGGGATGACTGGTGGTAGTGAGTGCAGTATCTGCTGAGTACTCTGATTGTATTGTTATACCTGATCCAAGGTTGTTGTTTTCCTTTCGTTTTCTTTTTGAGTTTTATGTTTTGGCACCTGTGAGCACCCTGCACTTTGCTGGCTTGGGGAGAACTGGAAATAAAGATATAACTGGCATTTGACGTTCTCCATGTGTTGATTTGAAGACTTCTTGACGGTATACGTAGAAGACTCTTTGACAATGAGTTTGAAGCCACGGGCGTCCCAGGACGATGTCCACCGACGAGCCCTGCAGAACCCAAAACGCAATCTCTTCCTGATGATCTGGGCCGATCCTAAGAGTCATTACAGGAGAGTGATGACAGATCTTACCACGACCCAGCGGTCTTCCCAGAATATTCTGGATCTGAAGGGCATGTAAGTTCCTTATACGGCGTAAATGCAGCTGAGTCAACAGCGAGTGAGATGTGAAGTTTCCGGCGGCCCCGGAGTCTACGAGAGCCCGTGCTGGAACAGAATGCTGAGGGGAGATCACTGTGACATCTAGGAGCGAGAGTTCTATGGATACCGTTGGAGAACAGATCGTACTCACCGCTGGTCGTGGAGGTCGGACGGTGCACTCAGCAATCAGATGCCCTGGGCTGCCGCAATACAGGCGTCGATGTTACATCCTACGGGCCCGTTCTTCCCGAGACAGACGCGACGCGTCAATCTGCATGGGAGTGGGTTCTGATGGGTCGTAATGTGGCCGGAATACGGGTTGTGGAGGACGGCAGCGGGTTCGTTGAGAGAGCATGCTCGTCTTCTCATGCTCGTCCACGTACCGCTTGTTGGATGAGTTTCTCCAAACCTATGGAGTCCACCACTTCGTTTGTTACCTGGGCTGTAACAAACAACGAGCAGTCACGGGCATTGGATTGCACTGCACACCACTGCCTCCTCCCCAACGCTCGCGGCTGGATACGTGGTTCCTGGGGTCGGCGCGCTGTGCCAAACCGCGCCTACCCCCAGTGCCATTCTTCACGGAGGTGCATGAAGAGCTGTGCAAGACTTGGATCGCTCCACTCACAGCTCGCTCCAGTCAAACCAGTTCTAGCTCCCTTACTTCCCTCGATGGTGGGGTAGCCAAAGGTTATGTCGATATCCCCCAGGTGGAACGTCCCGTCGCGGTGCACCTTTTCCCGCAGCTGCTGTCACCTGGAGGAATCAGCTTTCTCGACGCACCCATCGTGCAGGGGGGGCTGTTTGGTGACACCCTCGAGGACTATTAGCCACATTCTACCTCGCCACGACTCAGCCGCTCAGAGGCGCGACTTAGTTTGCATTCGAGGGTGTGCGGGTACTGAACTATCTCGACGACTGGCACACTCCCGAGATCTGTTGTGTACACAAAGGGACCTTGTGCTCCGGCACATAGAATGTTTGGGACTTCAGGTCAACCGAGAAAGGAGCACGCTCTCCCCGGTGCAGAGCATCCTCTTTCTCGGGATGGAACTCAACTCTGTCACCATGTCGGCAAGTCTGTCCACAGTACGCGCCCAGTCGGTGTTGACCTGCCTTTAACACTTCAGGCAGCCAGCGGTCCCCCTGAAACAGTTTCAGAGGCTCCTTGGACACATGGAATCCCTGGCGGGGGTAAAACTCCTCGGGTTGATGCACATGAGACCGCTCCAACACTGGCTACAGAGTCGAGTTCCGAGGAGACCGTGGCACACCGGCAGCAGGCGCATGGTGTTACAACCCTCTGCCGACGCATCCTAACCCCCTGGTCTCCATGACCTTTTTCCGGACTAAGGTCCCTCTTGGGCAGGTTACGAGGCACGTTGTGGTGAGGACAGATGCCTCCCTGCAGGGGGGGGATGTGCTACTTACACTGAGGATTCTACGGCCTCTCGTGCTGGATAAGCACGTGCTGGTCCCTTTAAACAGCACTACAGCCGTTGCGTACATCTATCGTCAGGGTGGCATACACTCACGACAGTTAACACGACTTGCTCAACGCCTCCTTCGGTGGAGTCAACAGTTGATCCGCTTCCTGAGGATCACACACATCCCAGGCAACCTAAACCAGACAGCCGACGCGCTTTATCGTCAGAATACACCTCGCGGAGATTGGCGACTCCACCCCCGCGCTGTCCAGCTCATTGGATGCTGTTCGGACAGGCCCAGGTAGACCTGTTCACCTCCCGCGACACCACCCATTGCCCACTTGGTACTCCCTGCTCGAGGCACCCCTCAGCCGGGATGCCTTTGCGCACCGCTGACCGCGGGACAAGCGGAAATACGCCTTATTGGTTGCGCCACAATGGCCCAATCGCACCTGGTTCTCAGAACTGATGCTCTTGCAACGACTACCCCAGGCCAATTCCCCTGACGGAGGACCTGCTCTCTCAGGGGAAGGGCATGTTCTGACATCCCAGACCAGACCTCTGGAACTTCCATGTCTGGTCTCTAGACGGGACGAGGAGACGCTCCTCACGGGGTATAGCCATCTCCTGGGCACTGGCCGGAGGCGCCTCTCTAGCAGACATTTGTAGAGCTGCGGGTTGGGCTTTGCCCAAACACCTTCGCAAGGTTTTACAACCTTCGCATAAACCCTGTGTCAGCCCATGACCTGCGTAGCAACATGTAGGACTGGCATCCGGGGGGGCGTATGCCTGCGAAAGCACCTCCCCACCCTCCAGCAGGTTGGGTCAGTGTGCTTTCTACCTCCATTCTTATGCAACCACATGGTTAAGAACAAGTATCCTATCCATCACTAAGCAAGCACCCTCTGGGGGTCGGCTGGGCAATGCAGCCTTCCCCCTTAGGCCGAGAGAACATATGAACTATCACAGATAGCTCTAACCGGACCTAGTGCTACTGTGGAGGCAGTGGGCTGTTCCGTCTGATGTATCCTCATGAGATGGTTCCCACTATTGTAACCCATTACTTCCCCCAGGTGGACCTCCACCTCGCGGTTAACTACTCAGTCCGCACGTTCCATGTGATCTGCCCTAAGGGTGAGACTATATCTATATCCACTGTATTCCTCCCCCCGGGTAGGAATTGGCCTTTGAAGCGCATCCCTAATTAAGGTAGCCAAATGAAACAGTTACAATATAAGATAATATACTTTTATAACTTCAAATCGCTGCAAGCATCTGTATCAAACACCATTTACATTCAGTGTTAAAACTTACCTTTGGGCTCACAATGTCTGATACACAGCTCTATGTTGGCACACAAGAAGAGACAAATGAGATCTTGGACTTTAAAGCACTGATAAGATATATTGATACAAATCCAGTCTGACCGCAGCATTAGAAAGACTGTTTTGTGGCGAACCACAAGTTACTGAAGAAACATTCACCAAGATACTGTACCTTTAAGGGAGGGAGGAGTTAGTTTGAGTGTTGTTTTCCGGTCGTTGATGTGCGTGGTTGTTTTTGTCCTCACTCGCTGTTCAGAGTGTGATTTATTAAAGTGGAGCGTAAAGCTGTCTCGACGCATCTTCGTCTCTTGTCTCCGTATTTATTTTACTCCACAATTGGTGACCCAAACGCAAGTAGGATACGGCTGAATTATGTCACACCACGATGTCAGTGAAAAATGCTGCTGCTAGCGGCGCGGCCAATGTCGGTGCTACCTGCGCCGCCACCGTCAAATTACCGGACTTTTGGCAGCACAACCCACAGCCGTGGTTTCAACACATCGAGGCCCAGTTCCAGCTGAGAGGAATAACACAGGACTTTACAAAATATTTCCCCGTAGTAGTAGCCTTGGATGCCTCGACGACAGCCAGGGCTATGGCGCTGTTAGAGGCTCCTCCGGTTGACGGCAAATACAATGCACTCAAAACGTTCTTGTTGAAACTTTTTGAACTGTCAGAGCTGGAGAAAACAGACCACCTACTGTCTCTGAACGGCCTTGGAGACAGCAAGCCATCCGAGTTAAGAGAGGATGTTAGCTGTTCTGGGCGCGGCAGATCCCTCGTTCCTTTTCGTGCACATTTTTCTGCGGCAGTCTCCGGTACCCGTGCGCACCGCGCTGGCCAGTTCAACCCTCCCTTCCTCCAGAGACCACCGGGCGCTGGCTGTGGAGGCAGACAGGATTTTCCTCGCCAACCGACAGCAGTTTGTCCATGCACTGTTGCCTCCCCAGCACATGTCTGCCCCGCTTGGCTCCCCGGAGGACGACCTGGACACTGCAGCTGCTGTGACGGCCAGCCGAAAGCGTGAGGACGGGTGGTGTTATTACCATTCCAGGTTTGGGGCTAAGGCCAAGCAATGTCGCCAGCCTTGCAGTTTTAGAGCTCTGGGAAAAGCCAGGGACGGCGCTCATTAACAGCTATGGGCGCTGGCCGTGACTGCAAGATGTTATGCATCACTGACATCTTGTCCGGCCGGCGGCTGCTTGTCGATTCTGGGACTCAACTCAGCATCCTGCCCGCGACGCATGTAGACACTATGGCTGGCGGGCATGGCTCCCCAATGGACGCCGCCAGCGGCACACCCATTCGTACCTATGGCACGAGGTATGTGGAAGTGTGTTTCGGCCGGCAGCGTTTCGCCTGGGATTTCGTAATGGCCGCTGTATCTACGTCGCTCCTGGGGGCGGATTTCCTCTGCGCTTACAGACTGTTGGTGGATGTTACAAACTGCCGCCCTATCGAAGGCCCTGTCTTTTGCTTTGTACCCCTGCACGCTTGGAGGGGTGGGGGCGCTTTGTCTGTCGAACACACTTGCCACTTGTATCAACGCCTGCTTGCTGAGTTCCCCGACATCACCATGCCCACGTTTTCATCGGCAGTGGCTAAGCATGGCGTGGAGCACTACATCACCACGGTTGGCCCCCCAGTCTATGCAAGAGTCCGGCGCCTCGACTCTGCCAAGCTTGCGATCGCGAGGGAGGAGTTCGCTAGCATGGAGCACCTTTGCATCGTGCGCCGCTCTAACAGCCCGTGGGCCTCCCCCCTACACATGGTGACCAAGGCTGATGGCGGTTGGCGTCCCTGTGGTGATTTCCGTCACCTGAACAACGCCACCACCCCCGACCGGTACCCAGTGCCGCACATACAGGATTTCTCTGCCCACCTAGCTGGCGCCACCATCTTTTCGAAGTTGGACCTGGTGCGCGGTTACCACCATGTGCCTGTCCACCCGAGGGATGTCCCCAAGACAGCAGTTATCACACCCTTTGGCCTTTTCGAATTCCTGCGGATGCCTTTCGGCCTCAAGGGTGCAGCGCAGACGTTTCAGTGCCTTATGGACTCTGTGCTGAGGGACATGCCATTCCTATTTGTTTACTTGGACGACATTCTCGTGGCCAGCGCGTCCGCAGACGTCCACCTGATGCATCTCAGGCAATTATTCGGCCAGCTCAATGAGCAAGGTCTCATCCTCAACCTGGCTAAGTGCGAGTTTGGCCGGTCGTCCATTACTTTCCTTGGCCACCACGTCACCCCGCAAGGGGCCGTTCCCCTCCCTGCCAAGGTGGACACCATCGGCAGTTTCCCACGCCCACGGACTGTGAAGTCCTTGCAGGAGTTTCTGGGTATGGTGAACTTCTTCAACCGTTTCCTTTCCCATGCGGCTCAACTCATGCGACCCTTATACAACGCCTTGCGGGGTGGGAGGCCAGCAGACGTGTTGGATTGGTCTCCAGAAATGACTTCTATGTTTTATTAGGGGTGAATTCTGGGGGGGCCTGTGTGGCGAACCACAAGTTACTGAAGAGACATTCACCAAGGTACTGTACCTTTAAGGGAGGGAGGAGTTAGTTTGAGTGTTATGTTCCGGTTGTTGATGTGCGTGGTTGTTTTTGTCCTCACACGCTGTTCAGAGTGTGATTTATTAAAGTGGAGCGTAAAGCTGTCTCGACGCATCTTCGTCTCATGTCTCCTTATTTTACTCCACAGTTTTATATTCATTCATTCTCCAGTGAGCTTAATGAATTTATCCCCCTAACGTTATTCAAGTTAATCAAGTTTGGTAAATTATTACTTGGATTGTTATAATTGTAGGATCGAGAAAGCAGAGAAAGCATTACTAGTAAGCACCTTGTGATTGATGTAAGATCTAGGACTACCATCGCTTTTAGTCCTTAAACATTTTGATGGCCTTTTTCATGGACATGAATTATAAATTGTGGGTGGTAGATGGCACATTTAAAGCAAATATGTGGTGTTTATTGAAGAAACTTAACCTTGTCGAAAGCGGCAAATTGTAGACGGACAGGATGTTGATCATATAATTATATCAAATGGCTTTCACATGGGTTATTTTTTGTAAAACACTCAAATCTGAAAATCGTTGTTTTAATGACCAGTTAACCTAGCTTTATGACTTATGATGCAATATTTATATCCCAGATTGGGCCAATATCAATCCTGCTTCCTTGTAGTGATGCTATGGTAAAGGCCACTAGTCTGCAGTGTAAGAAAGAGTTTGATTCAATTAAAAATTTGTCAGGGACTTACAATAGAAAGAAGTATTTTAATGTATAATGCATTGTAAGAAAAATGACATATTGGTAGCATAATATTTAAGGTTGAATTAAAGTTGAAAGTGGCTAAAGTTTTATAGTATACAGCAGATGAAAATGCTAGTGATAAAAGTAATAAAATACTAAATTGATTATTTGCATGAAAGCATCATTAGAAACATAATTTAAATTCATCATTTGCATGTAGTTTTATTCAATTTATCTGCATTACATAATGAAAGGAGTAATTTCTAAAGAAATAAATTTGTCATCAGTAACTCACCCTCTTTTCATTTCAAACCTGTATCACTTTCTTTCTTCTGCGGAACACAAAAGAAGATATTTGGAGAAATATTGGTAACAGAACAGCACAGAATCCCCTAAGTTCTATTGTAACCAAACAACATTCTTCAAAATATCTTCTTATGTATTATGTGGAAGAAAGAAAGCCATACAGGTTTGAAATGACAAGAGGGTGAGTTAATGATGACAGAATTTTCATTTTGAAGGTGAACTACATGAAGTAATTGAGGACACACAAATTGCTCTGTTGCCTAATGCAAGTTCTTCATTTCTGTTCTCCTTGTTCCTGTCTCTAGTTACTGCGCATGAGTAGGATCACATTTCTGCGGAAAGCTTTTTAATCAGGAGCTTAAACGGCAGCCAGCCACCACGCACGCCAAAAAAAGAGCAATGACAATTACACCTGTTGTCATATTCTATCAGTCACAAGTTTCATGGTCTTGCAATACTTTAAATTTGCACAAACATGCAAAACTGACACATTTTTCGTCTTCGCAGAATCAGAACAACCACCCTGGAACAGCTTGAGGGTGAATAAAATATAGGCCAATTTTTGGTATCTGTACTTTAGTATCTAATTTAGTAATTCGCAAAGAATCATTTAAAAATTACACTGATATAATGTTTGTGGCATGAAGATTTTTAGGCAGTGAATTGGCTGTATTCTTGGCTAAAGAAATAAGCCTTTAGTATGGAGTTAAGCTTACAGAGTGTGTCCAAATGCTGATCATTGTGAGGGAGGTTATTCAAGAGTAGAAGCCAAATAAAAATGATTTGCCTTCTTTAAAAGGTTTGCATATTCTGGGTATTATTAATAATGCAATCCGTAATATACAATTATTTTCTTCACCTTCTTTGCTTCAATATCCACAATATTAACAACAAAGAGCGCGGTTTATCCGTCCATCAGATGCGTGTGATTGTTGAGTTCTTCACTATAGCAGCAGACTCACTTGCACGGTGCACACTTTCTTTGAGAATCATCATAAAACCTATGCAAAAACCATTCTCTCCTCCAGAGGCCCTCGCATATCAAGTTCGCACAGGCTCTTGCATCCCCCTTGCGACGGCCAGTCTTTAATAGTTAGGCTACTCGAGAACATACTGTGAAACGTACAGCACACATGCAAATGACAGATTGGTACTTAACCTCTTGAGACACGTTTTAATATAATCTCCTATTCAGAATTACATGGTCCAATATCACAAGTCTTTGTACGGTTTATACAGTCTGGTAACTTAGAAAAATGAGGGACTATTACTGCTAAGTATATTCTGCATGTTTTTCAGCATTCCCAAGAGACTCGTTTATATAGAGAAAAGCAAGGGGTATGCTTAACTTCTTTATAAACAAAGTAGTAACTCTCTCATAAATAGGATCTAAACTGTGAATGGCAGACAACTGATACCAAACAGTGTGATGCAATTGCTTTGGGTGATAGCAACACTGAAAAGCACTGTCTGTTTGTATTTTTTACAGACACAAAAAAATTGGGAGGAAAGTAGTTTTTCCGGTATTTTGGTATGGCTTTATATTTTGGACATACGTTTCAACACCAGACCTTTGATTGAAGTGTGTTCAATATGTTTTATACAAAGCTGCATGCACACACAAATTACTCTTCATGTAGAAATAACTTTCTGTGATGTTTGAATAAATTTCCTCTGTTTTCTGTGATTCAGATGTGCAAAATCAAGTCAGATAAAGACAGTGTCCAGCTGCAGTATATTTTTCAAGGGAAGCAGATTTCGCTACAGGTAAGATTATTTTTATTAAATGCACTTTGTAACCTCAAAGCTGATGGCACTAAACATACGTCATACATTCCAATTTGATTAGTTGCATTTCTCATAAGTGTGAATGCAATAACATGAGTAAGTGAATGTGTGTGTGTTTTCCAGTGGGCGGGTTGCTAAAGAAGTGATTGAAGCCAGTTCAAAGATTCAAAGAGAACCACCTGTTGTAAACAGGTCAGTTATATTTTTACAATTTATTTTTTTATATTGTAATCCAGAACGAATTGGAATTTTGTGGTTGTTTGTTTGTCTTCATGCTTATGCTTGTCTATATGTTCGGATGTTTTCAGGTGTCTACATTTTTATCTCATGACTTTTGTGTTGCAAGAGAAATTGGGAATATTGTATTTGTATTCATATAGAATTCTTAAGGTTAAGTGCTCCTTGGTTTAATGTCAGAGAAATTCAGACTGGACCTCATACAAGCATACTAATCAACTCAACTCAACTTTATTTATATTGCGCTTTTTACAATATTAATTGTTACAAAGCAGCTGTACATGAGACACATTGAATAAAAGTAAAACAACTAAAGGCATATACCTGTAAAAACAAGAAAAAGGAGAAAACCACAAAAGACAGACATACAAATGTGCATACATACTACACACATTGACATAGACGCACACACACGCAAACACACTCGCACACCACACTCGCACACCACTCTCGCACACACGTACAGTGAAAGCACACGTTTGAGATAAAGTAGAGAGAACCACAGGTCAAGTATTAAACGGAATGTAAATTCTTATATGCAATATTAATTATGTCTAATTTCTGAATTCTAAAGCAGCCCGCCAGGCAGATAGTGCAAAACAATATGCAAATCATCATACTAATCCACTGCTATTGGAATTTGCTCTGTTTTGTCTTCTTGTGGTTGTTTTAGGTGTCAGTTTGGCCAAAGCAGAAGCTTTTCTTCACTCAGTCATAAACAGCTCATAATGAACATGGAGCCACTCCTACCAGCACTAAGCTCTAGCAGGGAACGCAGAGATATCTCAGCAGACAACGGTAACACAAACATGTTTCTATTATGAATGTGAATGTGCGTGAAAATCCAGTGATGTTTTTAAAAGGGGCTCCTTTTACCAACCTTGACTTTTTAGTCTGACGAATAGGATGGGTGTGTGCCCTATCAAGATCATTTCCATGAAATGAGTTATTCAAAACTTCAATTTCAGTCAAGAAATTAGTTTAGCTCAAAGGAAAATACCTATAATAATCGTCATTACACATACATATTTTACAATCTCTGATTACCAATATAGTGTTAAAAATCCTATATGTATTCGTCCAGCAAATGCATCAATGATTTATACACTAACGTTATCTCATGACCATAAGTAACGTGACTTTACCAAACAGAATTCAGAGCAGAGGTAGCATAGATGGAAACACAGTTTAAGTGACCAGTTTGTGAGCGTGAGCAAATCACAAATGCCTTTATGGTTTTTTAAATCACATAAGTTCCTATTTGTCAGAGAAGTTTCTCTGGTTTGCCTCAGATGTTAAGTTAGAGATGATACAGACACTTCTTACCAATGCTATGAAGCTTAGGAGGTGTAAATATCCTACAGAGAAACCAAAGGGTTATCACACTCTCGCTGAGAGGTCAAAACCTAAAACCAGCCCCCCGGAGAAAACAAGGACAAAAGGGAGTGAGGGGGTTTATGGCTTTCCTCTCAATGATCCAGTCACTACAATTGTTTACTCTAAGAAAAACACGCGGCTGCTGTGTAGATGATACAGAACATGATTGGCAAAATACTACTTGTTTGTAAAATAAATTATTAAGTGGCAAATTGGCCTGTGAATATGTTGTTTCCACAATGGCATCAGTAATAAAAACAAAAGCTTTAGAGTGATCATTACCTTCAGGTCTCTGTATGCAGTCAAAAGCAAGCAAAATAGAGTCTTATGCACCTTTAAAACAACTGTACTGATGGTAATGACAGATGTAAGGCACTTGTTCTCAGGGGATATTTTGAAAATGAGACGATGATGTGTTGGTCTCTGTGGAGACTCCAATCAGAGCATTTAAATACTCATACGATCGTCTCAGCAGACATCATGTTAGCACTGATTTTTTGGAGTCATGCCCAGACTTGTGCTATAAAAGTACTGAAGAGGTGCACAGTAAACCAACGATTAACATGCTTATAAAGTCAGAATCTCCTTGTTAAGTCAATTGAATAATTCATCTGTTTAAACTCGAATCATTCATGTAAATTCCAGAAAGGTTGTACATTAAAATATTTACTAAGCTTTTGCCAGGTTGACAGGTCTAGTTGTCTAGTTGTGTGAATCAGGAAACACAAAGGCCGTGTGAAACGTTCTGAAGCCTTTACTGCATCATGTCTAAGCCTCTCACAGATTGAGTTACTAAAGTGAAGGACAAGGCTTTAAGGACTAAATACCACATAAGCCTGTCTCTGGGTTTTCTTGTACATCCTGTACGATCACAGTCTTCCCTTATCTGGACTCTCTTGCAATCTTTTATGAATATCCAAACCAAGTGGCAACTGCAAAAAGATGATGCTTGATATTTACTCTCAACTAACGTTATAGTGTGTCTTTTAAGTTATAATTGTCAAGGTATTTTTTGGTGGATAAAATCCAATATTAGCTGGAGTATATTGAACAATCCTAAAACATAAGCATATTCAATGGTTGCTGCTTGTATTTTTGTTAATTCAAATGGTTCAGTCCCAAAAAAACAACTTGTGTGTTATATGCCATTGAAGCGAAACCACACCAAATGCTAAACCATCCACGAAGCTAGGGTTTTGTGGTTGGTTGCTACGCAGTAGATATATTTTGATTGGTTGTTGGTGTGTTGCTACTTACAAAGATAGTTCACCCCAAAATGAAAATTCTCTCATCATTTACTCACCCTCTGGTCATTTAAAACCTGAACGGCTAACCTGTTGGTAACCAAGCAATCGACTTGGCTTTGTGTCCATACACTGGAAGTGAATGGGTACCGCTCTTGTTTGGTTACCAACATTCTTCAAAATAACTTCTTTAGTAAATATAGCCAAAGATATTAATATTCATAAGATGCGCCACTGCCATTGCAATGAATGGCGAGGGATGCAACTCTCAATATGGCCGCTTTAGCAAAGATAGTCCCGCCTTCCAGTAAAACGAGCCAAACGTCAATCAATAAAGTCTGAAGATTCTCTGGGGTGGGGCTCTCGTGAGGCGCTTGCCATCCTGTGCACAGGCGCAGTTGATAACTTTCCTCTAGCTCAGTGGTAAGAGTGTTGCGTTAACAACGCATGGTTGTGGGTTCGAACCCAGGGGATTGCAAATACCTATGTAAAATGTATAGGATAAAGCATTGTAAGTCGCTTTGGATAAAAGCGTCTGCCAAATGCATAAATGTAAAATGTAAATGATAAGGCGCAATTTAAGCTTAGAAAACTAAAGTTATCATTTCATGTCATGTTTGATTACGGATCGGAAATATGCTGTTTATTCGGCAATTTTAGAAATATCTGGTTTCCTCCAATCAAGTAGATAGGACTGTGAACTTGCTATGACATAAAAAGCTGCCCAGAGGCATCGCAAATGTATGGTTGGTACGGTGTTTCTGGTCCATATTCAAGTGTATTGTGTTCTTTGTTCCACACTGGAGAGCATTGATTCATACTATAATATCTTGCTTTCTACACTGGTAAGGACGTTTGTGTCTTATTTATATGACATCATCATGACTTATGATTAAAATAGACCACTTGCTTGCATGCTCTTTTCTTAACATAGTCGCTTTAAAAATTACCCAATCAACTGATAGCTTGAACCATTTCCGATGCTTTTACATTTTTACATTTTTAACAACTTTGTTTGAGCCCAAGAACAATTTGAAGGGTGTATGAATTTGTGCAGTCTCATTTGTTTAATAGGATCTGCTTTCCCTCCAGTGCTGTTTTGGTTTGACAGGGGCCTTCGTGATTTCATGATTACTTATGTTTTTGTACGATGCACATTGTACCAAATCATACAAAATAGCCAACTCATTAAATACTAATGAATACCAGTGAAATAAGACTGAAATTGTTTTTTTAACTTTTGGATTCACAATGGCCACAGTGGTATTGTTTTTTTGATAATTGCAAAGGTTGTCAGAAACTTGAGCGAATGTTATTTTCCTCACATTGTTTAGTATTCCTTAATAACCTTTGCAGTAATAATAAATGAAAAGCAAAGGCAAAAAAGCAGGACACCTCAGACTAAAGTCGAAAGTGTCTATGAGATATACTGTTCTACAGAGCGTATCTTTTTCATCATAATCAGCCGCTGTGATTACCAAAGCCACATGCTATGCATGATGCTGTATAAATAGCTCATCCTGCATTTGGGCTGATCCGACCCCTAATGCCCCGACTTTGTTAACACTGTCTGCTATCCAGTGAAGATAAGTTGTCGGCGAGAGCTCATCCTATGAGTGTACGCGATTTATTACAGCGATGACCCAAGCCGGATGACTCAGGATGAGTGCTTGACATCATTAAGAACTCAGCAGAAGGTCATTGTGCAGATAGGCTGCGATCGGAGCGGGAGGTTTTTAGACAGGTTCCAAAATGGATGTTATTGGAGAGCAGGGGGAGTGCAGAATGGGCGTTCAGGATGAGGTGGGTTGTGAAACGGTTGCTCAGGAAGTTCTACAAAGAGACGTAGATGAGGTTCTTAATGGATTTCTGGGTAACAGTTTAAGGGACCAAGTGGACCCCATGCGTTGTCAGATAAAGATCACCACGCGCCACAGCCTACAGCTCCGCATGGCCAACCACACAGCACGAGATGTCTATGTACGACTTCTTGGCCACGGGGAGCGTATCTCAGGAACTGGTATGGAAGCTACCCAAATCTGATGCTTTCAAATTAGCATCTGTTATTTTTGACTGTAATGGTGCAATGCTAGAGGTCAGAATCATTATTTACAGGAACAGCTCGGCTAACTGGCTATATTTCATTTCATCAGTGACTAATACAGTACTTTTGTTGTATAATTTAAGAAATCTTAACGCAGATGTAGACATGTTCATCATGAATTTAAAATTTAACTTCTTCAGTTGTTAATGTTAATGTTAATCATATGAGTTAACATGATAATTGTAACAGGTTCAATGTAGAGTATGGAAGGAAGGAGACGGGAACCGGAAGACATTCAAACATTTAATAAAGTAATTTAAAAGCCGGCGGCCCCTCACGGACGACCGCCGGCGAACAACAACACAGTAAAACATAAATACATATACAAACACTTCGGGCCCGGACCTCTCTCTTCGACAGTCCGGTCGCTCGTTCTCTTATATGCTCCCATCTCCTCCGTGATTCGAGCCTAGTGTGCGCACAGCTGGTGCTAATTCACAATTACTCACCGGACTCGAACCACGGTCTCGCCCCGCCTACTCTACTACAATAATATATTTTGTTTTGTGTTTTAGAGTTGAGCAGATGTGATGATACCTCTAATGTATGGTTTAAGGAGTTTTTCATCATGTTTCTGTGCGATCATGCTTTCGGTGGAAAACTGTAAAGAATATCTAGGGACCAGAATATTGTAGAGATGTAGGGATGGCCTTTTTTCAAATTTGGGCCAGTTAGGAACTACACAACACACTGAAAAGCACCAACTATGCCATCATTTTGACGGTACCACTCACATGTTAATTCAAATCATATGGTGAGCCTGATGCTGCAGATGTCAACTTGTTCTTTTTACTTCGAAAAATATTTGATGACGTCTGTATCTTTTTCTGGATTTTTATGTTCTTTTTTAAAATCACCTTCCAATTTAGTTATTGTGTCTGATTGTTGCCATGGTAACCTGAGTGGTCTGTTTCTAGTGATTCTTACCTCCTCCTGGGCTCTTTATAAAGTATGTGTTGCTATGGTGACATGTTGTCTGTGCCCATGCCTTCATCTATAAGGTTATGCAACGATTATTCAATTTGCTTAGATAAATATGACATTTCAAGCATATTCGGGAGATGGTTAAAGGGACAGTTCCCCCCCTCACACAAAAAACTGTCATCATTTATTCACCCTAATGTCATTCAAAACTTGTAAAGGGCTCTTTCTTCTTTGTGTTCTGCACAAAGATTTGGAACGACTAGAATTTCATTAATTTTTGGATAAACTGTATCTTTAATGTAGATAAATCCATTATATTCTAACAGTTTGTTTAAATTAGTCTTTATATTGTATTTTGACTGCAAAACGTGGATAAAAAATTATATAATTTTTAAGATTTACGTGAATCGTTTTTCAAAAGAACATTAATTGTGACACTAGAAATTGAGATATTCTTTTTAGATGAGGTTGCTGGGTGAGTTCTGTGTACATTTGAGAAGAGCTGCGTGGAGAACCCTCAAAGTCAGTGACAACTTAGCCGGGAGAATTGTCTTAATCCACACTAGCCAGGCAGCTGGGTCTATATTCAGACCTGACGTGTCCAAAAAAACCCCGCTACAGTCATTTCTCTTAGGTGCTTTATGAACACACACACAGACAGGATGCATACAAAAAGGGCAACAGCAATTATTTGTGAGTAATTTCAATTAATGCGTGTGTTTTAATTAAACGTAAAAAAACTACAGACAGCAGGATTCCACATTTTGTACATGTTAAATAACTGTGATTAACATGTTGTTTGCTTTGCAGGACTCCGGGCTTTAAAAGACACAGTTCACCTCTCTCCACTGAAACCATCGGTGACACCTGAGGAAGTGGAGACAGAGGATAGACAAACCATCCTGGAAAGATCAGAAGTTGAGACAGCCAACAGGACGAGAGCAGATGAGGAGAGGAGAGAAACATATGAAGATAATGAAGAAGAGGAGAGCGACACTCTTAGTATTTCTGACACGGTGTATAACCCGTGTGCCAGCATGGTGCCAACCCCAGTGGAGGAGAGCCAAGGCGGGTTAGAAGTTCTGTTCCAGAGCCCCGCACGCATGCTGAAGGAGATTCACGCCGATCCAGAGATGCAGGTGGAGCTTCAGGCCGAAAGGGATCGGGAATTGGCCAGAGAGGAGTATCGGCTGTCTTTGTGCAACCCGCCAAATGGGCGGCACCAGATGCAGGCATGCCTCCACAGTGCCATGCGTCTAGTGGTGATGGCCACTGGCCTTCTCATGATTTTACTTCCATTGCTCCTCGTACTGTTGGAGTCAGACTTGGACATCTCGTTCTTGCATGATATTCGCCAGACGCCTGAGTTCGAGCAGTTTCACTACGAGTATTACTGCCCTTTGCGAAGATGGTTTCTCTGCAAAGTTGAACTCATAAGGGAGCAGCTATGGGGGGAATGAGGCACACCGCTAATGGCAGCGTCATGGAACAGGGGGCGGGAATGAAAGGAAGGTTTGCTCTCCTACAGTACATCACGTTATTTATGCCCATTCATCAAGTAGATAATTGTACTTTGGTTGTATTTTAGCAGTTGTAATTGAAATTTGTAGGATCCACAAATGCCTTAGATGGTTCAGTTAACTTAAAGGCTGACAAAATGAGAAAAATGAGTTCTGATAAAAATGCAACGAAATTTCACACATTTTATCATTGAAAATGATTTTGCATGTGCTTTCAAACTTTTAAAAATGTTTTTTAAAAAACAAAAAACATTCAGGGTCCAAAATTAATAGTTTGCTCCAGATGTCATTTTTACAAGATTATTGCTGGTTCTGTCAACCGCTGCATCAGATCGATAGATAAACACATTTCCATTTTTGACCCTGCAAATGATCATTTTGGAACCTGCCATCAGATTTAATATTTTGTCGTTGATGCATGTCATATTAATTCGTTTTATGTTCCATATCACAGAAAACCCTACTCAGAATGTAGAACAGGATCCCGCTTCCCCAAATCAAGAAAACCTATTATTATATTTAAAGCTTTACAGATATTTAGATCAAATTCTGACCTCATAACATTGTGTTGCAAATTATATTTTCTGCCTCCAGCGGAGTTACACAATATATGGCGAGGGCGAGCTCTTCATACTAAAACATATCTGTTTTCAAATGTTCTACATTTCCAAGTTATGAGTGCAGTAACTTATATCTTTTAGTTATGGTATGTTATTTAAACTGCTTTATATTAAAAAGAAGATAGTAGAGAAGTTCAATATTTTTAATATGACCAATTAATCTAAAATGCTGTGCTGTGTTTTTTTTACATTGAATAGCACAAAATGTAAAACTTTTTTTAAGATTTTCTGATGTCATATGAAAGTTTTACCATAACAGGCTTTGAGAGGATGATACAGTGATACATTTAACAGTCTTACATGGTCACACACAGTATCACTTAATGTCAAACACACAATAAAAAAATGTATAATTCAAAAGTAAAAGGTGTAGAATATTACTCTAATATAAAGATAGTATAAAACTCTTTAAATGGATTACAAACAACCTTAAAGTCCATTTAGTCTCAAATTGTTTTTGTTAATATCCTAAGCTATTTCAATGCAGATCTTTGTATAGCCACATACGTCTTTAATGTGCATAAATGGTCAGAATAGAACCAGGCCTAACTGCAGGTTTGCTCAAACAATCCTAAAGACTGATTTGTTATGCAAGTGATCTTTCCTAGTAAATAAATGTTAAGATTACGTTCTTAAATATTTATTTGCCCTTTAATTATACTAAAGTAAACGTAACTTACATAAAATTCAGTAGAAATATATTTTCTCCAATTACTACATTTCTTTTGGCAAGTTTAAAAGTAAGTTCATGTAGTACCCTCGTACATTTACAATACTTGCATTCTCAATGATGCGGAACCTGTAAAGACGTGTTGCATTTAAACTGTTGACTTATGTATTTAATTATTTTGATTCATGTGGTCACATGCAAAACATGCAAAGCTTTGACCACATCAACCAATCCGATGCAATTTGAATATATGATGTAACTTTAGAGTGATGTGATGTCACATATTTTGTTGAGATGATAGCATAAGGGCTAATGACACGTTTTTTAAACTTAAATTATATCATGCTCATAGTAGTTTGAAATAACATCCTGATCACATTTACCTTGTAACACCAGGTGGCATTCTCAGGAACGTATGTCATTTATTGAAGGACTTTAAAAAAGCAGTTTATTTTCTGATACAAGAATTGAAACAAAGTAAATAAATAAATGCTTACGTACATGTATTTACAATATCTCCCAAAAAATATTGCTGTTGTGTGTTATTCATGGCTCACACTGAGATATTCATTCATGCAAAGTCTTGTTGTGTCACTCAGCATTAATCATTACGGGGTTGTTTCCCATACAGGGCTTAAGACTAGTCCTACATAAGTACATAAGTGCAATTATTTTCTCACAAAATACATACAAATAATGTTTTTTTGGAAGGCATGTTTGTAAAAACTGCTCAAAGGCCTAATTTAACTAAGGCCTAGTCATGGCTTAAGAGAATCCCTGTCGGGGAAGCCGCCCATTTATTACATAAAATATGTTCATCAAAATCAAAAGCATACTTTATTGTAAATTACTGGCTATATCTTTATTTCCTAAAACATTATGAATACATTCAAAGTTTGTTTTTGTTTTTATTTTTAATTGAATTCAAAAAAATATATTAATTAGTTAAAATGCATGACTAGGCAAAAGTTTAGACGCAAAAACGTCTTGCTCATTTCTGAGGAAATAGCTAACTAAATAGATATAAGTTTTGTAAACAAATATGAATTATATTTAGTTGGATAGAATAGCCAGAGTATAACAGATGCTAAAAGCCAGAATATATGGAACATGTCTAAACTTTTGACTGGAAGTGACTGGTACAGTACATCTGCACACATTTAATGTTTGGAATGCCCTGACTTGTTCCCCTTGAGTGGCCCATCTATGTCTGCATGTCTGTAAATACCATGAGGTCATTCACATATTAAGAGTCTGAACTTGTGTACTCGATTAATGCATCCAAATCATATGATCATATTATTTTACAATGGCCAAATGCCATTTAAAAGAACATAAACTATTTTATTTTATTTTTGCTTAAGGTTTCTGTGAATTCTAAGCTCAGGATGAGTCATACATTTTGATGAAGGCATATTATAATATAAATATACCATTAATGCTATCTTCTGGTGTATAGGTCATAGTTATTGTTGCGCACATCACATATGTGAGAAAAAAGTTGTGTATATGCTAGATAGTTATGCTTTGTGCTTTGTGTTATCATGATCAATAAAACCAGAGAATACTGTATGTAGTCAAATTCAATCAAAGTGTTAAACACAAAATACAGCAACAGTTGTTTTCATTTTAGTAAAAAACATAGCAGGTTGATTGAATTTGGCCATTAACCTCAACATCTCTTGTATTCTAGTGTGGTAAAAAATAGAAGTTCTAACTTTTTTAATTGGCCAGAGTGTAAAAAACGATATGTGATATCAATGTTTTTATGCACTTAACATGTTGGAATGTTTTTATTTCTTTGCCATGCTATTGCATGATGAAACACCACAACTTCATGTCACCCTTTAAGGATTTGGGTGCTCTGTTTATTTTATTGATCCAGCCTGATACAGTATATTTGATTGAACTGTACTGTTAAGTTGTATTTATGTAAGCGTTTTATAAGTTATAACTAAGATGTTAGAAATTCAATGTTGTGTCCTTCAACGAGTCTGATATTTTACACCAAAATCAAAAGAAAAAAACGATTATATTGCAGGGTTAAAAGATGAGCAGAAACAAAATGAAACACTGATTTTAAATATAGGCTGCGTTTTTTCTCTTTTTTCCTTTTGATTTTGTGGTGAAGTTTTCACTAAATTCAATCTTGAAAGTCTTTGTGAAATACGTCCCTTTGGATGACAGTTGATAGTCCTGGTATCTAATCCGACATCCTGTGAATAAAATCCGGCAAATTCAGCGTGTTCTAGTCATGCATATTCAAAATTTAATTTACTGTACAATTAGCGCTTGGTGGCGATTATACCCAGATGATTTATACATTAACATGACCAAACATGAAACAATCCAAAGCCCTTTAATAATTAAAAGACTGATAATTGTACTTGACAAGAAAATATGCAAAATAGGAAAACAGTGTCTTTTTTATTTGTCTTGTCTTAAGTTTGCTATCTTCTTGAGTGTTTAGTGATTTCACACAATATGTGAAATGTGTTTTATTCGCATGTTCAGGAGAATTTGAAATATTTCTGTTTAATACGGTCTATCATTTCAAAATACAACTCTGGGAGTATCAGTGTAAAAAAACAGTTCCTAGTCTGAAATTGACCTGGAAGCGCCTTATGACATTTGTAAAATTCAATTACATTTATTATTAAATATTAATTAAATTGTAAAGTGATTTTTGATGGTTTATATGTTCAGAAAATGAATTGTTTTATATGTTAGTACTGCCACAATAAAATTGGAGTGAAAATCTTAGAGTGAAATCTTTATTGAAAATCTTTCAATTTTATTGAAATTTAGTATTTTAAGGTTACACTTAAAAATGTATTTGACCAACATACATTCTTAAAGACTATATTCATTATACAATAAATGTCTTCAAGCTGAAAAATAATTCATGCACTTTTACTCTGATGAGTTTCACATAACTGAGAGTTAATATCAGCATGAAGGCATGAATCATTTTGTCCACTGTTTATTACAGAATAGAGTGCAGTGGACTGTGATATCCCAAATATAATATGATGCAATTACAACATTGGAAAAAGGCATACAACTATTGCCTAGAATTAGAGGCATCCACAAAAGCATTTTCAATGTTTAGCATTGAGCAAAGAAAAGGGTAAAATCTGAAAGACATGGATGTCTTGAATTCAGTACCAACCTATTTCCTTAAACTAATTCTGTTTCATCCATCCATGTATCTCTTCAGCAAACATTCTCAAAAAGTTGGTTGATTTTAATAGACAACAGGAATGTAACTTCTCATTGCCCATCAAATATTCAGTTTCAAATATCACTGATAAAATTACATAAGCGCAATACTTTAACACTTTGACAAAAAAACATTGTAAGTAATAAATATAGTAAAGGGTAAGGTGCAGCATTTTAACTAAATTAATGTAAACTAAAGAGTCAGTTTTACTCTGTAAGCAACACATTTGCTGTGAAATTCAGGTCTACAAAAATAGGGAATAAAACAAAAATCTGTGCATGCTTCAACAAGTATCCCATAATTTCAAGGAGTGCCTGCCATAAGAACAATACTGTTGTACCACTATTTCTCATCTTTAATGACTTACCAATAAATATAAGATGTATTATCTGGAACTCTTTGTTTATGCCTCATATTGTACCTTCACATCGATGTCAGGCTCAGCCACAGCCAATTCTATTAGATGTTTTTTGGAGCCACATGCACACGCATTATCCCATACAACAGTTTTCATTGGACATCTTTTTGTTGGGACTTCTAGAAAGTTTGGTCACTGATATGGGCTCCTTGCACTCCTCTGCATGCTTGGTCACCTCTCTAAGGTGCAGAGGAAACATTAAACACATGAGTAATGTGCTATGATATTAATGTATATTATCTACTCCTGGCACGCCAAAACTGTGAAACTCCATCAATTTGCTGCCCTCTTGTGCCAAGTTAATATCACAGAAAGCTTATAGATTTGCACTGTGTTAATCTGAGGGTCTGGTTTGATGCTTGATGCTTGATGCCACAAGTTAAGGACTACAGACAGAATGTTTAGTTTATTACTTTGTGAAATGTGAGCTTACCGTGCTAAATGAAGAACAGCCTCAATTATATTGGAACCATCTTTTGCACTTGTTTCACAAAATAAAGCGCTGTATGTCTGCAAGTAAAAAACACAAAGCCACTTAGAATTAATATATATGTATATATATTAGTGGTGGGCATAGATTTTTTTTTTAATCTAGATTAATCTAGGAGATGAGCCCCTGATTAATCTTGGAATTAATCTAGATTAAAATGGCTCATTTGAATTCTGCCGAAGGCATTCAGAATATGTGTGCTACACAAATAATGACTAAAAGTAAGTCTTTGAGAACGGGTTTCTCAAGCCAGGTGGCGCATTAGACCAGGGGCTCATCTCCTGTTTGAGAAAGTGCTTGAGAAAGCTGTTCTACTATGATAATTTGTGATGAAAATTAAATTATGTTCAATAAAATGTACTTGTGTTTACTTCCTCATTAGCTAAGGGATGCTTTGCGTTTAGGTGGTACTTGAGACTGGAAGAGCTCCTACAGTACATTTACATTTATATTTAGTCATTTAGCAAACGCTTTTATCCAAAGCGACTTACAAAGAGTTAGGGAGCAACAAGCGATATGTCATACAGGAGCCATAATACATTAGGTGCCAATACAAAGTTACTGGTTTCAACTAAAGCTAGACCACTACTTGCTGAGAGAAAGTTTTTTTTTTTTAAACCAACTGTATGTAAACCAATTCCACATTGAACAAGGTGCAAACAACCTCAGCCTTGTCGAGGTTTCCTTTGGGTAGCTTCTTAAAAATAAATGAAAGCCCTGGTTATGAGATGATGAGGCGACGCGAATGACGCGAATGAAGCCCTGCTTATTAGATGATGAGGTGGCGCAAATGACGCGGATCACGCGAGTTGAAAAATCTCGTTCTCTTCCCCTACAGTGTAATTAATCTATGTATACATCCGCGCTAAAATATCAAAGTGAAAGTCATCATAGCTTGAGTAGTATAGACCCAGCTCCCAACCCAACTTTGAGAATAGATTAACGGCGACATTTTTTTATCGCGCGATAAGAGTCGCGCTGCGTTAACGCCGTTAACGGCCCACCACTAATATATATATTATATTTACATGACTGAATTAATATTTAGGAATTTCATTGTTTTGTGCAGTCTTGTAAAATAACAGTGCTTCAGCCTTATTAGCATTTGAAATATTTAGTTTTTTAATACTTTGCTTGAATATTTTATCATGCTTTCAGTTATTATCTCTATCAGAAATGGATGACTTAGACCTTAAATTGAAAAAATAATCATTTTCTTTCCATAATTAATGCAAAGGGTGTCCTGGAGCTAAAGGTCATGGTACAAAGGTATGTGGAAAAAAGAAAGAGTGGAAATTGTCTCCATTTCTAAAAAAAATTCACTTGAATAATTATGACTATTTATAATACATTAATTTGATTCAAATAAATAGGGAATGTGCTTTATGTTCTCAGAATTCTTAATACTTTGGCATTCATTTGAGTAAAATTTTAGCCTTTTAATTCTTATTTTGCACAACATCATTTCATCAGTTTCAGTATTAAGAGATGAGGGGGTGCTGCTAGCAATATTCTGGATCAAATTAATGTTGACCAGATTGAAGTATAGGAGATAAAAAGAAACAGTGAATACTGCTAACCATGGCTAGTTTCTCTCCATAGCTGGTTGGAATACAAGTCTCTCCCTCTTGAAGAGCTTGTGTCCTCATGTCTGTCTTATTTCCCACGAGCATGATAGGAATGTCATCCTGGGAAACATCCTGCATCAGAAGATATAACAAATCAACATCGAATTAAAGATGTTACCTGCAAAGTACAATCCGAAAGTCACCATCATCATATAATAATTATTGATGGATTTCAAGAAAAAAAGCCTCTACTCCTTGAAAGATGTAATCATCTCCAAAATAAAATCAGGTTCTAGGCTCAGATTAAACCAAAACAGTGTCGACGTGGTCTTGGAGCACACAGAGAGGGAGCCATATGGAAAAGTAGCTTGTGCCAAAGGTTAAGTATGTTGGCGGGTATTTAATGTTTGTGCCTGTTTTACTGCCAGAGGACTTGGAAATATACAAGGACTCTATCAAATACCAATAGATATAAAACACTTAAATGCCTTCATCTTGAACCTTAAAATAGGAAGACGTTGGACCTTCCAATAGCATAATGATCCAAAACATACATCACAAAAACCAAGGTCCTGCCATGGCCATCACGGTCCCCTTTCTTGAACCCATAGAAACCTCTTGGGGTAAACCAAACAGTACACTTCCAAATGAAATGGATCTGGAGGGATTCTGTATTTAGGGGATTGTTTTAGATCTCTTGCTATGCATTCTCCAATCTCATCAGGCATTATATAGGAGAATACTTAGAGCCGATATCTTGGCAAAAGGAGGTGGCACGAAGCATTGTAGTAACTTTAAGGTAGCAATAATTGTGCCAAACACATGTTTAACAAATACTGTATTTGTGTTTTCATGATAAAACTTTGTTAAGTTATTTTGAATCAAAGATCAAAAGGCTAAAATATAAAGACATTTTATAGCCTTAACTCCTCAAATTGACCTAGTGTGCTAGCTCCTCTCCAGTCCACCAAGTTCATTTATGGAAACTATTCTACAAAAATATGTCATCCAGAAAAAAAATTATTTTAATATTGTGACAACTATGAGCACATTTGCAAATGACTGTAACATTTAAATACAATCAGCTATACAGCATTGATGCAATGACGAATGACAGCATGAAACTACACTGCCAAGTATGCCAACTTCATTCAATCCTAACAGAGGTGAAATGTGTCATGAATTGAACAATAAAAGAGAGGAGAATGTGATATAACTCGAAATTATGATTACCGTGTCTCCGGTGCAAGAAACTCGATAACATTAAAATGATTGAAATAAAACAATTCAACATTTCACCTGAGTTAACAATATAAAGTGGAGGAAATACCTCAATAATGTCAACCCACTCGCGCACATTCAGAAAGCTCTTCTCACAGGTGACGTCGTACAGCAGAAGAACTCCATCTGCTCTCCTGAAGTATGACTTCGCAATGCTTCTAAATCTGCAACAAAGCAATGATACATTTGAAATTCATTCTTAGATTTTGATAGGGATTTTAAAAATGAAATAAACGTATTCATTTTAAGAATAATATTCTAAAGAAATATTCACCAAAATATGAAAATTCTCTCTTAATTTTCTGACCCGCTGACTCCATTGGGTCGTTTATTCAGTGATCGAGATGTTGCATACACGCGACAACATTTCTCTCAAACTTCTTTGGCTTTAGAAGACCCCTGGAGTCTTCTACAAGTTATTAATTTTCATATTTCTTTAAACTATTCCCCTAGGTCTTACACATTCCTTGTCTCTTGTGTGTTTTGCAAAATATGTCTCACCTCTCCTGACCGGCTGTGTCCCACAGCTGCAGCACTGTTGGGACACCATCCACCACCAAGGTTTTCATCTGGAAATCAACACCTGCAGGTACAATATACAATAAAACAGATTTTTACAGGAATAAAAATTTCAGTTTCATCTGTATTATAGAAATAAAAATTCTAGAGCAGATGGGCTTAAAGTGATAGTTCATCCAAAAATAAAATTCTGTCATCATTTACTCCTCTTTTCATTTCAAACCTGTATGACTTTCTTTCTTCCGCAAAACACAAAAGAAGATATTTTGAAAAATGTTGTTAACTGGACCCTATTCACTAGCATTGGTTTTGTGTCCATACATTAGAAGTGAATGGGGTCCAGTGCTGTTCGGTAACCAATATCTTCTTTTGTGTTCTGCAGAAGAATGAAAGTCATAAAGGTTTTAAATGACAAGAGGTTGAGAAAATGATGACAGAATTTTCATTTTTGGGTGAACTAAATACACCGGTATTAACTTTGTAGGAGAAGTCTTACCCAGAGTTGCGCTAGTGTTGCCTTTGAATTCATTCTTACAGAGGCGAAGTAGAAAACTAGACTTCCCCACTGCAGCGTCACCAGCCAGCACAATCCTGTAGGCCTTTTCAGGTGGAGTCTGGCTCACTGCCAATTCATCTTTCTCTATCTAAACACATGGACAAAATATGGGGTTTACAAGAGCGTTTTTTTAGCAGATTATTTCTGGACGGTGAGTTCAGTACCTCAGTTAAGATAGCTGACAGGCATTTCATCCCTGAAGCAGTAACATCTTTTTTCAAAGTCGATTGCGATGGAGCCCAGCTTTGAGCGAATTCACCATGGGACCCAGTTGCAGCTTCGTCTTGCACCTCAAGAACCTGTGAACAAATAGAAAGTACGTATCATATTAAGACTATGTAAAATTAAAATAAACCTGAAGCCAATCATGCAATTTTCAGGAGTGAATGATTATTTGTGTTGCGACCATTTGTTTAAGGAATACTGTAATTTAACACTTAACAGATTGCATCAGTCTACTTTCTCTAGTGAAAACTTTCCAATTGGGTACTTGTGTCATGTCTATGAATTTCAATTACAGTCCTATTCATTCATGAACAGATTATTATACTTCACATCATTTATATTTTTTTCTTACAATTTCTTTTGACCTGGGGCTCTTTAAGATTGTGATTTGGCGTCACAATAAACAGTTATTGACAATAATTGTGATTTTAATAACCGTGAATATTGATATTGTGTTAATAATACACACATGATAATATTCTACATAATTCAGCGCCAATTGACACTTCAAAATAGTATTGAACACATTTAACATTCTCTCTCTGTTTTGAGTGTAATTGGCCAAAAGACGAGAAAACAATATAAATAAAACTAAAGATTACTTTGACTAATATCATTATTTATTTATTTCATTTTAAAACACATTACAATAGTATAGTGATTGTAAATAGTTTTCACCACGGTAAACCTGTATTGAAAATCTGATGCCGTGATGCCCCTTATTGTGATTTTTTGATCATATGATTATCTTAGGTTGCATAAAAATGTATTGACCTGTTAATAAATATGTAAAAAGATTCATTTATTGGCACTGCTCACATTCCTTCTTATTCTGCCATTATGAGTGGTCATAAGTTTCGTCTCATCAGTGTAGATATAAAAAACTACCTTTTCATCGTACAATAATGTGCACTGAAGAATCATGTGCAACGAAAAGATTAAAGTGTTAATATCCCCACCTTCAACTATAAGACACTTCATACAATGACATCATACCTCTGTGTCCGAAGTATCTCCAGACGCAGTGGTGCTGTTGTCTGCAGCTAGCTCATGACAGGAAGCACCTTCATGCTCAAATTCGTATCCATTATTTGAGCGTAGGGTGGACATGCCGCTATCCACGCAGCTGTCAGAAAGGCTTTCCTCTTCACAGCTGCGTCTGCGCATGGGGTCACACAAGGCCAGGGCCAGAGATTCACAGCTATGCCTGCGCAGACCGGCCATCAGACGAAACTGATCGTAGTCCTCATCTGCACACGTGTTACAGTATCTACAAATGTATTCAGTAATATGAACATTAGTTCTTACCACTTATATTGTATGCCTCAAAAAAATGGGTACTTGAAACCGAGCTATACAACATAGTGTATATTACTAACATCAATTAAAGATGACAAATGTCAGAATTCTGTAAACAAAGAAATATTCATGAACAGATCAGAAATAATGTGTATTAAATAAGTGAAGAGAAAGTAAATTATTTCATATCGACTTAAGAGTTTATAATAATTACTGTTCATGTCTTACCCATCAAAATAAGGGACACATGATGTCTTTCTTCGATTCATAAAAACTCCAGGTGAGAGCCCACTGACACGCTGCAAGAGAAAAAGGTCACTTCTGTCTTGATAGACTAATATGAAAAGTACATATTATTAACTAAAACCCGTCCTCCTTAAGTATTAGCTTCAGAAAACAATGCTGTTAGACGGCTTAATCTACATCCAAAATTCAATCTATTTATACATCGCTTTTCAGAATGTGCATTGTTCCAAAGCAGCTTTATCGGAGCAAATCAGAAAAACACGGAAAGGTAAAACACAGCACAGTGAATGGTGTTTATAGAACAAGGAAGATCATTCTAAGAAATAATACCTTATAGATAAATAGATAGAATAAAAGAAGGCTGTGGTCTCACCTGAGTCTTACTTTTGCTTTGACTGTTCTCCAAAGCTCCACGCAGACCATCATTGCTATCATGCAACTTCCTGTTTGCTGCTCTGGAGAATAAAGAGATTCATAAATATCACATAAAAAAACAATAAATACACTCACTTGCTTAAAGGGATAGATCACCAAAAAAATCTTCAATTATTTACTCACTGTCATGGCATTCCAAACCTGCATGACTTTATGCTGCAGAACAATATATATTGGCAACACTTTACATTAATGTTGTATATGTTAACAATTTGTAATCGAATTAGCTATTTAACATAAACAAACAATAAACAATACTTCTACACCATTTATTAATCATTTACTAATACATTTTAAAATCAGAAATCATATCTGACAACATGAGTCAATGAACTAACATGAACAATACACACTTAACAATTATAATACTCATTGTAAGGTCATTTTAATTGATGAATTTACTAAAGTTAACAAATACAACCTTATTGTCAAGTGTTACCAAGATTTTTTTAAAAACACTTGTAACCAAACAACACTGGCCCCCTTTGACTTTCACTGTATGGTGACAAAACCACTGAGATGTTTCTAGGAACATCTTAATATGTGTTCCACAGTAGAAAGAGTGATATTGGTATAATGTTATTAAACAAAAATTGCGAGAATTGTATGCATTCTATATATTTCTGCTGTTTTTTACTTTCTTCACTGCTTTAAAACAATGCAAAACTGTGAAAAGCGCTAGAAATAAATTTGGAATTAATTTAAATAAGTAAAAGAAAACCCCCACTTATGTTTCCAAAAACCTGCAGCACTCGGACAAGCAAAAGTACGTATGTAGGCTAAGTCCCTGACATGGCGCTGAGCATTTTTCCACGTCAAAGACCGTTTTTATAAATATAAACATTGTCATGGATTTTTGTTTTATAAGTGATGCCCCTAGCAAATGTTGCGGAAAGAAGAAGCCACTGGCTGAGGAGTGGTTGAAATGGACACATTATGGACTGCCAATTGACCATGTAACAATGTGACACACACCAAGGTCTAATCAACCTGTTGTGGGTCTCCCTTGGCTGAGGTGTCTTGTGATAAAGGGTCGAAACCCCCAATGAGGCTAAGGTGCACAACTGACGATGTGTCCCATTGTTGTAAACCATACAAAGGGCATTATTAGCAGCATCTCACTAAAAGGCATCTTTCACCCAGGGTAATGGATGTGATGAAAGTGGGATCGGGTACACAACTCATGAGATGTCTCTCTGATAAAAGCAACGAAAGGTACGAAAGCAACGAAATGGGCGAGGGTTAATTACATATTATGGCATAAATATGCATGTAATATATTTTTAAGTGTGCGTAATAAAGGAATTTCGAGTTTAACACTGGCAAGAACAGTCCTTCAACACAGTAACTTGATGTCACCCCCACCAACTTGAACAAAAAAATGTCTTTCCTTAGCCTGTCACATTCTTTAATGCCACATCAAAACACTTCCCGAGGGTAAAGTATGAACAAAATTTACCTTGGCATTAAAAAGTTAACATTTCAAATGTTAGTGTGCAGAAGTTCATATACTGTGATGTAGGTCAAACTCACTGAAGGATCTCGATTTGTCTCTCAAGGTTCTCTCGCTCCTCAGAGAAGCACTTCATAAGGGCTTCATCTCTGCACAGGCACACAAACAACATTGTTAATGTAACAGCTTATCATTTACAGCATATATTTCTACAGGCTGGATGATCCGTTTAAAACACATGCACAGATAAGTAAACTGTGTCATTGTTTAGTTACTAGGCAACAAGTTTCAGACATTCCTGTGCAGTGTGACGTATGAGACCAGGATATCCTGCTTCAGTGCATCACTATTGTAAACAGTCACAAAACCTGTTCTAACAGCTGCTCAAAGCCAATATGTAGTTTGTCTAGTGATTATTGCCCCTAATTATACTACACTGTATTACTTGTATTTATGTAACTAGTCTGGAGTGACAGGATGATTCAGTAGGAATTGTAATGAGTTTCTGTGAGGTTTCTGGTCTTAAATAAAGGGTCTATTATAATAACCTGGTCTACCATGAATGTGTATCACACACATTACCTTTCACAGTTGATGCTCTGGTCAGTGAGATCACTCTTGAGAGAGTCCAGTTCACTCTGGAGAAATGCAACATTGGTGTGGCACACCAATAGCTCCTGTTTCAACTTCTGGTTTTGCTAAAAAAGTAACAAAAACAAAAATGTCACCTACATCTTTGCCTCAGGTCAAGTAAATTATTTGCAAATTTGTATTATTTGGTGAACTATTGCTTTGAATAGGAGCCATACCAGCAGTATCTCATTATTTTTTCGTTTTAATGTTGAGGTCTCTTCTTTGAGGCTGGTGCTTTTATTCTGGTTCTCAATCTAAGAAAAACGTGAGTTCAGAAACATGAATATTCTTTACAGATAAAATATTATATGCAGATAAAACATGGGTTCCAACATTTTTGACCCCAACTGTATTCAACAATATTCATAGGCTCCACTCACAAAAACTCAAAATTTCTACCCAATTAAATGTTTCAGAGCTTGACATGAAGTCAGTGTTTATTCAATATAAAAAGGAACAAATATTAAGACATATGTTGGTTTTTAGCTGCTTTAAAATGCATATCAATGCTGATTTTGACTGGTTTAAAAAATTCTTAGTCATCCCGTGGTCCCCTTCGAGGTTAGCTGGGGCCCGCGTGTTGAGAACCACTGAGCTTAAACTATGAAGTTTTCTTTTGCATCATGATAAGTTCCCAACAGAAGTTTTTAGTCACCATCTGTAGGGTCTGTATCTTCTGCTGGAGTTCACATATCTGAGTCTCATACTGGTGCTTCATGCTGCACAACGCTGCCTCTGCTTTTTTAGACTCCTAAAAGAAGGAAATAATACACAGCTTAAGGAACAAAAATTCTCTGGATATCTGCTTTATCGACTGAAAATGCAATATACGTTAAGAGGAATTTTAACAGGTGCAGTTGAGCAAACACTCAGTTTAGTTACATAATAAGATAAGTCATGGAACATGGGTTTAAGATAAACAACACCATTTGGAAAAAGAGCAGACACAAGACCTCCTAAGATTGTTGCAGTAAAATGTGACATAATGATTCAAATAAACCTTGAACCGGCCAAGACTCTAAAATGATTTGGCCAGATGCCAGTTCATAGCATATTTACAAGTCCACATATGGAGTCCATCACACTACAGTTCTTTAACCACAGCAGAGTGATTCTAAAATTGTAAGTGGATCTCGTGTTATCAATTTAAAGCACAAATGCTTGTGTTTCAATAACAAAATTATATTTTTTCCAATCAAATCTCTACATTCATGTTTCGTTGCACTGACCTAGACACTGACATAGACAATGAACCTAAATGTATTTTTAATGCTTTGTTGTATCTTGGCTGAGATACTGTAAGAGCAGATTTCCCCACCTGAAGACGAGTGTTTCTTTCTGTGGTGTGAATGCGATGGTCCATCTCTTCCTCCATTTCACTCAACTGTATAGCGGACTGATCCTGAGCTCTATAGACCAAACACCACAGCATCATGATCACACACAAGACCAACATTAGCGACTAAAGTTGGTGGTTAAAGCATATCCGTGGTGGTATATGGAGTATATCTATGACTATGTGTACCTCTTCACAGCGAGTGCTAGATGCTCCATTTCTGTGTTCAATATTCGAATCTCTTTAATGAAATTGATCAGAACTCTTTCAAACTGAGAGATCATTCTGGGCTCCGTCAGATTGATGTTCTGGTAGAGAGTTGATACCTGTTCAATCCTACACACATACAACAATGCCATTAAATAAAACATGTACATGATGAATATGAAAAAAACTATGCTGCTCTAATGTATTTACAATTTGAGTGACTTTCTAATGGACAAATTCTATGTACACACTGTGCATGTCCATTTCCTGGAAACATTTGTGCCCTCCTGTTCACTGTAGTCGTTGAAGCTGGTTGTATAAAGATCATGTGTCTTTCAGACAATTAGAAATCAACCAGAGTTTTTTATATCACTATAGCATGATCTGGAAAGGATGGTGCCAAGTTGGTTATTAATTTCATGGGTTTGAGCCTCATGACTTTGGTGTTTTCTATTATAAAGTGGACCTGTGGCATTTAATTCTATGCTGATGAGGAAAATAAAAGGGGAATTGAGAGTGGACACTAATCAATGTTCTATCAGCTTTAGCGTGATGTGTCTCATGTCAAGCCTCTGGCAAGAATCAATGTCAGAGTCTTGTCATGAGGAACACCAAAAAAAAGCTTTTAACGAGGAGGACCTACAGCAACCAAACTGTATCCATCATCTTTACCACTTATCCCTTTTTTGGGGAAAATGGACAGATGTGTAGCCGACAAGATTTTATACATTTACACAGACCGATAAGCAAAATTAGGTCAGCTATGTGTAGATAATATAATAGCAAATATTATTAATTATAAGCAATTGCTAAATCATAATTAGGCTACTCTTTAAAACTTTCTAATTTGTTTATTTTAAATATTTGCTTAGCCTTTCTAGCAGCATAAATATTACACCAAAAAAATCTAAAAATGTACAGTACAGTTGGTTCTTTGTAAATTAAATGATATTATCAACGAGTTAATAACAAACTGAAATTCATCATGAATGGCCTAACATAGATATATAAAAAATGTTACATAAAGCATAAATTATGTATTTTTCATATTTTTTTAATTAAATGATCATGTGGTTGCCTGTTAATCCGTAAAGAAATCATGTCAGCACTTCTGTGCAGATTAAGCTCATTCTTCAATGGTTTATTTTGCCAGCAAATTGAAAAATGTTTTACAAGACCGTATAAAGCGCTTGATCTGTGCCTCATATTACCTGGGAATGAACTTCACCTGATCTTCCAGGCGGGATTTAAAGTCCTCCCAGGCCCCAGAGCAACTCTCACCGGTGTTTTCACTCATCGTGTCCGCGTTCAACAAGTGTGACTCCTGAAATCCCTTTATAAACTCATCCACATTGATTGTGCCGTCTTTATCGCTGTCAAGTTCGGAGAAAAGTGCATCTACCTCGGTGGATCGGACGTGCAGCTCGGTACATATCTTGACAAACTCCCACTTCTCGATGCGTCCGGATCGATCCACATCACAGGCGAGGAAGAGCTCATGAAGTTTATCCTTCTGCTCGTCTGATCCCATGACTCCTCGACAGTGTAATTATTAGATAGTCACTCTTCAGACTTTTTTGACCTTGTGATTTCATGCTTGTGTACTGGCGTGAGGTTGGTAAGTGAAATAAACGCCCCTTACACAAACTATTCAGGGAACTGCGTTAAGTCAACAAGCGATCTCGGTCAACATCAGCGATCAACGCGACGCGACAGTGGAGGCGTTGCGAAGTCGCATCAGTGCAATAGATGAGGCGTAAGATGGACATTCAAATTCTGCCATCCTTACGAACACCACCGTCAAGCTAGTCATTTACATAGAATATCTGTGTAATTTGTAGGAAAACTGTTGTTGTCACAACTACTATATAACGATGGTATAAGCAATAAATCCGCCATTAACACACTACATCATTTTCATTAAACTGCAAACAATTACTTTCTTGCTCTATTGTCTTTTTTTCTTGTTTTTTTGTAAAAATGTCTACAAATTCTTGAATCAAGATGCATTTACTTGATGAGCAAAATTACTTAGTAAAAATAAAATGAATTTCAGTGAATGTTTGCTTAAAACAAGCAAAAATATCTGCCAATGGGGTAAGAAAAAATAATCTTGAATTGGCAGATATTTTTGCTTGTTTTAAGCACAAATTCACTGAAATTTCATATTTTTTTATTAAAAACAAGACTTATTTTCTTAGGTCAATTTACTCACAAAGAATTTACTCATCTATATTTAAGAATGTTTAGACATTTTTACTGGAAAACGAGAAAAAAACTCCAAGTAAGAAAGTCATTTTTTGCAGTGTAGGTTTTGGTATTCTTTTTGGTTTTATTAATCAAGCATTACATTTTAATATAAATAAAAATATACGTGCAGCACCATCTTCTTCACAGCCTCTGACTCTTTATTTGTTCCAATTTTCCAATCTTTGGAACATGAAGAAAATCGTGTAATATAATTAACTGCCCACGTGCTATTTAATATCAAAACACTAGATGGAGACAAAATATTTTAAACAACAACCTTCGTCTTGTAAACCCCCCTACGCATACACTGAAGCATGTTTTTTATGTGAAAGATGTGTAGAATATGAATGCATTATCAAGGAAATTAGCTAGATTAAACGTGACCTGTATATAAATAATTTTTGAATTGCCTTTGAAGAGCTTTCTCTACAGCAGAATATAATGAGAATAAAATCATTTCAACTACATCACAGGGATAAAATAATAGCACCTCTAGAGAAAACGCATCTTTTAACAACTCAGACTACAGCTGTAACTGCACCGGTTCTGTGTTTCATTTGTAAACATCCCAATTATTGATATTTTATAAACCTTTGTTGCATTTAAACTCGATCAGATGGTTTTGTCAACTTGTTTGACAATATGTTTTTCACATCGACCAGAATTCAATATAATTAGATTTTGCCATATAATGCATTTTTAACACAAACAATACAGTGGTATTTGAATGTATGCTGTTCAGTTTTGAGCAGTGTTTTGGAAAGTACAGGATCAAAATAATGCATATGTCATCCATAGTTAAATTGTGTAACACATTTAATCCCCAGTTAGCCTCTTTTTATACTTCAATGTAAAATTTTATATTTTAAAAAAAAATTTGAAAGTCGTTGAGACTACGTTTTATTACTGTTGTACTGTGTTATATTAATACGAATTATATTTGTGCTTTTATTTCATGGAAATTGTCAAAATATAATACGTTGTGTTATTCAACAGAAAGCATAAAACAACTTACAGATGAATTGTGACAAGGACAAAGAAAAGTGGTTATCAGCCCAGCAGAAATTGAGAAGATCATACAAACATGGAGAAAGACAGAGAGAGAGCGACGGAGGGAGGGAGGTTTGGGGATAGGGGAAAAAGAGCCAGAGCGCAAGATTGAAAGTGAGCGAGATCATGCTGTTTGTATACGCCTTCGTGTACTGTATCTCTTGCCATGCTTGAACTGTCAGCTCTCCAAACTGAGCCTCTCTTTATACCATATAGATTTATTCCACAAACGTGTGTGTGCGATGCATGAGTGATGCATGAAACCCCAATGCACACAACACAACGCCATTGTCTGTCAGAATTTTCCTTAGTGTGTGAGAGTGGACACACACATTTCTCCACCAGCATACGTCTGTATGTGTGTCAAAGGCAGTTGCTCTGCTCCGGGTCCCTCCACGCTCCAGTCTTCTAGCTTCAGTGCTCTCATCGCCTCAGTCTGTGGACAGACACATCCTCTACCCTCTCTTGCTGGAGTGTAGCTGCTTTGAATTGGCGTACCCCTGGCCTCCATGAATGCAGCTGAGGAAATCCTGCCTGTCCCTGCAAGGTAAGTCCAGCCTGGAGGCTTTTGGAGGGAGTTGCTTTATAATTAAAATTAGAGGATTTTCCCCTGTGTTTCTATGGGATAGATTTGGTATGCATTAGGGCCGGACACTTCCATGACATGCCAGAGATTTTGCTGATTGGTTTAGCATGACATTTGTGAAAAAATAGCGTTAGATGTAAGAACACATTCACTAATGTATTTATTAACTAACTTGGGAAATTTGAACTGTTAACTTTGAAGTAGAAAAACAATTTAGAAAGCAATTTCCTTAGCAATTGCATTGTGCAATGTTCTCTATTCTGCCTCACTTAGTTTTTGGTGAAATTTCTTGCACATGACATGTTTCAATTGGATGGACATCTTGGCATCTCGCCTGGACGTTGTGTCATAAGCAGTATTTGCTAAATGCGTTCTGACTGCTGACGTTCATCACAACCAAAATATATTCTGAAAGCTTTTCATGTCTCTGATAATCATTCCAAACAATATACCCTGCTTTCATCTTGATCTTAATGTTATTGAAGAAATGGCAAAGCAGCTCTTCCTTGTCAAAAACCAGTGTGGATTGGCTCAGCCATGTCTGGATTGGTTTAGTTGGAATGTAATTTCTTGGTGTAATGTCATTTAGTTAACGTCTTAATCTGTAGTCAGATGAACAGAGCCTTGCTTTGTTGTACAACTGTGTACATACCTGCCTCTATAGCACATAATGCATGTAATACAAACCTTAAAACAATCACATTTCTAAACATCAAATCCCAACAAAATGTACACCTTAAATGCAAGGTAAGTTTTAATGTTAGGAAACAAAACCTTTAACTGGACCTTTTGGTACACAATAGGTAAGGGGTTTGATTATATACGAGAAAGTACATAAAAAGTACAGTTTTCTGTCTGTGTAAAAAAAGTAGTGGCATAGCATAGACCTTACTTTTCAACGGCTGATTTTGCCACAAAGATTTTCATCTAAATTAATTATTGCTTTCTTGCAGTCTGCTTAATCTATTTTTACTGTAATTTTTACTGATTCATGTCTTTGGAATAAAAACATTCTCACATCATCTCTGATTTTAAACTGCTATTTTTTATTGAAACACAAGAGCTTGACACTGTACAAGGTAATTTCATGTTGGCAGAACAAACAGTTGTGTCAGTTTTGTTAATAAGCAAAGATAGCAGTTTAAATGATGTACTTTCTGGTGGCAACCTGCGCCAGCCAGGCAACTGTCTCTTGAAATGTAAATAGATGGATTTGTTCAAGTGGACCATTTTGTGTGCATGTTCTACAGAAAACTGTAATATAGTGTTTCATTATGATCAGTGTTCAGGGGCGAACAGTTTTATATCGTCTGGCGATCAAACATCTGCACTGAGCATTAGTAAAGTGGTTACAACTAGTATTTGATAATTGTCTTCTGATTCATTACAGCTTTTAAATTCAATCATGGTGCATCTTCCTCTCCGAAGAGACAAATAAACATAGCACATAATGTGACGGCCCTTGGCTTTAGCACCGTAGGAAAGAGGTCTTAAGTGTCATCTGATGCTTTGGGTACTGGACTGTATGTCTTTCTCAATATTGACTGTTTCTTGTAATCTGGATAATTTTTTTCCTAATTTACTGCTAGACATTTGAAAGAATGTTCAACACCGCTATTTCCATGCAACAGATGTAGATTAGTTACAAAAACAGCTAGTTTTGAGAACCCGTGGCACTAGGCATTACTGACGTCAAGCCTTGCAAAATGCGTTTTTGGAAGACTGTTTCCAACAACGACCTGTCTGGTCATCCTATTTTTTCCTCTTTGCCCAGTCTTTGACAAAATCCTTGTTATTTAAACTACTTCTCAGTATCTCTTCAAATGTTTTCACTCTAGGATTCAAATTTGACAAACAAATAGGTTGTGTCAATATCTTTCCACAATTCCACAGAGGCTGTGCTTTGGATTTGACAGGACTAATTTTTGGAGCAAATAAATTAATCTTGACCATGACCGTCTCTATGTGTCAACATGGAAAGTTTTCATGAGTCATCAATAACATTGCTGATTGGCTTTAGCAAACTTCATTTTTGAAAATGTAGAGGGGTCTGACATGATTCTGATGTCTCATCCAGCGCTTGTGCTAATAATTGCATGGTTATATAACTTTGAGCATTTCAATGAGAAGCCTAAAGCAAATTGAGAGCAAGTCCAGAGCGAATTCAGCAAAAGCTGAAAATTAATCCGTCTCGTCTGTAATGCGCTGGGAGTTATGATTCCAGCTATTACAATTTAAGATATTCTCAAACCATTTGTTTTAGAAGCTTATAAATAAACTTGTAATTGCTCAACTAATTATGTCAATTTGTCATCATTGCTCACACAGAAATTATATTGAACTGATTAAAATGATTAAAATGTTTAAATGAAGATTCATTTGTTAAATCTTGAATGCTCTGCATAGATTTAACAACCATGGATTTCAGATGTCGGAGTTGCTTTTTCTGTTATTTTATATGAGCAAGTTATTTATTTATTTTTAAACGACAACTGTGTTATTTGACAGCTTGTTGTTTCAGCTGAATTTCAAATGCATTTTCAGATATTATAGTGAGCTTGTGTTGTGTATGTCTGAAGTTTATGCGAGATGATTTAAATCGTGAAGGGTTACATAAAATTACTACATTTTTAGGAGTATTGATATTTCCACTATTAAGTTGGATTAATAATAATATTAATCATTAATATTCCCCAAGATTTTAAGATACAGTTATGTATAAGGGATAAACTCTGTTATGATTTCATTATAATACTTTCTTAAAACGTAATTTCGAGGTCATCTCATGATTAGAGGCACAAGGCTTTTTGTGTTGTGTTGTGTTGCTTTGACAATGACCTTGGCCAAATGAGGGTTACTTGAGAGAATATTGGTGTTTTTATAAGCACAATAATATTAGCTCTGACTGTTTATATGGGAATAAGGAGCTTCTAGTGGGATTAACTGAGTTTTGGGGGGATTTAGCTGGAAAGGTTGCAGAATATTATCGGTGGAACTGTTGAGCAGAAAACCATGAGTCTGTATATATATATACAGACTCATGGTTATATGGCTTATAATTTAATGCAAATGGTCTTAAAATAAAGATAATGAAGACTTTAAAGGGATTAGATGACATGCAGAGGACAATGGCAGAAAAGTATATTAAATGGCTACAGGTGAAGGAACAGAAAATGAGATGATGGAAAATAAGATGAAGAAAGATGTACCAGGAAGATTTCATTTGTTGGCTGTTCTGTACTTTTAGGGTCTCAGTTGTCTTTTCTGAGAAGGCACTAAGATTAAATAGAATGCACATGGTGATTAAGTATATCATTTCACATTATCTTTTATAGCTTCACAGTAAAACAATTGTGGTGTTAGTGGTATTTTAACAGCGATCTTGTGAACTATAAAAGAGAATCCATCTTGCCTAAAACTGGAAACCTACAGTTAGCCATATTCCATTAGAGGCTATAAGAAACCTGATAATGATCTCTAAAATGGTGAACTATCCCAATTTAAAAACATTTGCTCTTAGTGACATATACCAAAGGCATTACTGAAAATTACAGTGCTGCTGTAACAGTCCAAAAACAAAATTACCACTCCCATGGAGGCAGTGATGGCAACAAGCTCCAAATGACTAACTGGAGATAAGCACAGAGGAAACAGAGACAAAGATGTTGAAACGATTATAATAATGAGACTCCGAAGAGTTTATGGATTAGCACATTTGGAAGTGGTGAAAGACTGTATTGATGATTTTCTGATCTAGATGCAAACTGATTACTCATCACAACTGTTTGTTTCCCAAGAGCAGATGAGTTTTGGAAAAGCCTATTTTCGCCATTCTGTTAGTGTCATCTTTAAAGATGTAAGTGTTTTAGAAACGCATATGGAATTGTTTTTTCTACTTTTTTTTGCAATATTGGTGGTTAGTTGAGTTCTACCAGAAAGACTCAGGAAACATAGAACGATCAATAATTTGTATTAAACATAATGTTAAAGATCTTTGGGCATGGCCCCGTCCAATGAATGAATCATGGCAAAATGATTCCGATGTTCCTGCCTGAAGATAAGGCAGGGGCGGAGCCTACCCCAAAAGAGAAAGTAAACAAAATCAACCCACCGGATGATGTGTCTCCTTGCAGTTCCTAAAGGAGAAAGTGTCGGTCAGTCATGGTTGAAACATGAAGTAACATTATACCTGCTTTCTATTGATGGTGACATGAACAACATATCTTGAGGATTAGTAGTTGCAAATCACTGTTTTATCAGAACCTCCAAAAGTTATTATAGGCTTGACGAAGCCGAGTTAACAAGCCAGAGCCTGCACCGGCTAAAAGGGCTTCGGAAAGCCTTCAAATTCTCCAGAAGCCTAACGGGCTGAATGGGTTTGCACAAGCGAACAGAATTCCCCCCAACGAAATTTTCCGGAGGCGTGCACAGGCTGAATGGGCTTGCACAAGCCAACAAAAAATCCCCAACGTATTTCCAGAAGCTTGCCAGGCTGAATGGGCTTGCACAAGCCAACAAAAATCCCCAACTTATTTCCAGAAGCCTGCTCAGGCTGAATGGGCTTGCACAAGTCAACAAAAATCCCCAACGTATTTCCAGAAGCCTGCGCGGCTGAATGGGCTTGCACAAGCCAACAAAAATCTCCAACGTATTTCCAGAAGCCTGCGCGGCTGAATGGGCTTGCGTAAGCCAACGAAAAATCCCCAACTTATTTCCAGAAGTCTGCACAGCTGAAAGGGTTTGCATGAGCTAATGATTTCCCCCAACGTAATTTCCAGGAGCCTGCACAGGCTGGATGGGCTTGCAAAAGCACAAAAAGAAATCATAAAATAAACAACAAACATAAAAACGACAGAGCCTGCACGGGCTGAATGGGCTTACACAAGCCAATGATTTCTGGGAGCCTGCACAGGCTGAATGGCTTGCATGAGCCGAAGAATTAACTCAAATCTTACAGAGGCTGATATGAAGCTTGCCCAAGCCGTGCATTAAGTAACCTATACTTATACCACCACCACCAGTAATTGCAAAGTAAGTACCTTAAGCTTGTGGAGAACGCCTGCTGAGCATCCAGGATGGTTTTAGAATCTAGTCGTATATAGGATTCGAATGCCATAGATGACCATCTGCCCAGGACCTTGATAGAAGAAGTCGGAAATCCCACGGACGGCTGCAGAAGTAGTTGCGCCGATCCTAAATGTTTGCCCGGTGTAAAGTTGAGAAGACTTGCCACAACTCTCCAGAGCTGCTGCAAGATGAGTCCTGAACCCCTCTGTTGTTATGGGGAAGCCATTTGATAACATGAATAGGGGAGATAATTTGTGATGACCGGGGCGGGTTTGGAGGTATCTTATCATAGAAGTGAAGGGGCAAATATCTCCATTAGAACGTGAATTGGTAATGTTAATGACTGCGCGTAGTGTGTCGGTCTTTGAATGTTTAAGGAAAATAGTGAAGTGATTCGGTGAGAAAGTAATATCTGAAAAGGTTAAGTCTCAGACGTTTCCGGACAGTCCTTGGACTATTTGCAGAACCTTTTTATGAGAGGTATAGTCGTGGAGATTACCGGAACGTCCATTGACCGCAGGATTTACCCAGACGTTAGAAGCCAACGGCATGATATTTTTATCCACTGGCTCTAAAGTGCTCATGATTTTTCCGTTGGCCATTGAGCCCACGGGGAATCCCGGTTCTGGATCCGGGAACTACGCCGCACGTTTGAGGGGGAAGTAGTAGGTGGATTGTCGTCATAATCTGTGAAATCGCAATCGACTAGAGGTTTTTCAACATGATTGGTTTGCTTAACTTACGACGGACAAATATGTCACTCATGCGTTAGTTTCTGCGAACAAAAGAGAGGGTGAGTACCATCCTTTTATACTACGTGCTGAGGGATGATAGGCTAACCCGTAATTGATTATGATGTGAGGAGTCTTCCTGATAGAACTTGCGTGGAAGCTTACATTTATTTTTTACTGGTTTTGATTGTTTTAATATTTTTGTGTAAATTGTACTTATATCATAGAGCGCTTTTCCACCATCGTGCCGAATCGTTTTTGTTAATTAATCGTTCCACTCTGTGCCGATTCATGCCAGCCAGTGCGTGAATGGTTTCAGAAATGATAACAGAATTTTTTAGAATGAAAACACAAACGAGTAACACAAGAGACTGTGCTAGCATTTGCTAATTTTGTTTAAATTTTTGTGGCCACAAATATCATAATTTAAATTCACAAGGTCAACCTTTGTACAAAAATGGCCTACAAATTGAATCAAGCTTTTATTTGTTATAGTGTATGCAGCTGAAGTGGTGCACATATCCTCCAGCTGACTGGCAGAAGATGTGATTCAGATATATCACAAAGAGCCAGTTGGAAGATGGAGATTAAATTTATCTGGCATTCAAACAACTGCACCCTCCAAGGGCAGATCGCTAGGCGCAAATCATAAACTCAACAATGCTTATTTTTCTACACACGGAGATAGCGAGAATCCAGGGTTCTCACAAAAACACAAATCTTCTCAAATATATTGTTTTAAAGATGTTTGAAGATGATTAAAAATAATGCAACAATAACAGTGATGTAAAGACATAGTTTTGCTTTGTAATTTGCCCAAAAACTGTGAAGCGTATGAAACATTTTATTAAAAAAAAACTTCTTGGTTACGTATGTAACCTCAGTTCCCTGATGGAGGGAACGAGACGTTGTATCGAGAACGACAGATGGGGTTCGCCCTTGAGAACCAATCAACTCTGACTACTATAGAAAAGGCCAATGAAATTTGGCGAATGAAATTTGCATGCCGGGCTCCGGCCCCGGATATCCGGTATAAAAGGAAGCCGGCGTGCAGCATTCATTTACCCCTTGTTCTGAAGAGCCTGAGAGCCTCTCACGTCTGCAGCAGAATACGATACGTGTTCGTGGCATAAGGGACGGAACGTCTGGTTCCCTCCATCAGGGAACTGAGGTTGCATACGTAACCAAGGCGTTCCCTTTCTGTCGGTCTCTCGGCGTTGTGTTGAGAACGACAGATGGGGTTGCCTATGGAAAACTCCAAAACGCTGTATCGCGTCACAAAGCGAAGCGACGGTAACAAGCCTGGGCGTGTCAGCTTGAAGCTTCGTGGGACCACGAAGCTGTAACCTTCCAGTGCGGTGGTCGGGGGGTTCCAGAGCTTTCTTGGAGAAAGATGGGTACAGCCCTGCCTGGTAACCTTTCACGGACGGGGCCTTAGCTCTCTACTGGCGAGTGGCTGTCCGGCTCGGGTTTACACCGGGTGAGCGCAACTCTTAATTAGAGAAGCGCTGCAGAGGCCACCTCCTACCCGTGGGGAGGAATATGGTGGATATAAGTATGGTCTCGTCCTTGGAGGAGAACGGATGGAACGTGCGGACTGGGTAGTTAACCGCGAGGTGGAGGTCCACCTGGGGAAGCTCATGGGTTACCATGTGTGGGAACCACTGTCATGAGGGTATACCAGACGGAACAGCCCACGGTGGGGGTGTTACTGCGACTGATAGCACCAGGTCCGGTTAGAACTTCTTACAGTTCCTCCAATACAGACAAGGAGCTGGTCAGAGCTACTGAAGCTCTGCGTGCGGTCCAGGACACAACACGGATGGGGTTGGTTCTTCCTCCCCGATGGGGAGCGCCTGTAAGTTCAACACTTGCTCCCGAAGGGGAGTAGTGGGAACTTTTGGGCATGTCTCCGGACCTGGGTCTCAGGATAACGTGAGAGTCACCAGGGCCGAATTCAAGGCAATCCGGGGACACAGAGAATGCTTGGAGGTCCCCTACCCTCTTGAAGGAAGCGAGCGTCAACGGGGGGGCCGTCATACTCTGGTGAGGAAGATCGGAGCCTCCGAGGGGCTCTTGGACCCACGTTAGGGTCCAAAGAGGGTATGGCGTGGAGGAGAGGCGGATTTCCGCCCTCTCGCGCCCGTTAGGACCGTGGTGACCATGTCGTGTTGCCCTAGAAACTTTCCATGAACTGAGTCGTGATGAGTGGCGATAGCAACTACATACACTTTCAGTGTGGAGGGGAGATGTTAGTCTCCAGTCTCGTAAGAAGGACAACACAATCCTGATCGAGCACCTCAGTGGGTCTTTCTCGTTGAGAGAGAGACACCAGGACGAGAAGAGGCACCGTCTAGAGGCGTGTGACCGCCTAGTAGATGGGGCCCTAGCCTGGGTGATGGTCTCTGCCGAGAGGGGGAGTAGCCATCTCAGGATCTTCTCGTCCCGTCTAGAGATCAGACATGGGTGTTACAGAGGTCTTATCTGGGATGCAAGAACGTGTCCTTCCCCTGGGAGAAAAGGTCCTCTGTCAGGGGAATGGTTCAGGGGAAGTTGCTGTCAAGAGCATCAACTCTGAAGCCAACATCAACTCTGTTAGACCAGTGCGGTTCAACCAATACACTTGGTGCTCCTCTTCCCTGACCTTGCACGGTGTCTGTGCATGGAGGCTCCTGGGGGGGGGGAAGGTGTGCTTCCGCCCGTCCCGCAGTCAGCTGTGTGCCAGGGCATCCGTGCCGAGGGGGGCCTCGGTCAGTGAGTACCAAAGCAGACAATGCAACCTGAAGTGTTCCAGGCAGTTCAACACTGACTGGGCGCGTGCTGAGGACAGCTGCGCCGTCATAGTGACAGAGTTTAGTTCCATACCGAAAAAGAGGATGCTCTGCACTGGGTAGAGTTTGCTCTTTTCTCGGTTGACTTGAAATCCCAATCGATCTAGATGCCGGAGCACCAGGTCCCTCTGTGTACACAACAGATCTCACGAGTGTGCCAAGATAAGCCAGTTGTCGAGATAGTTTGTACCCGCACACCTTTTTCCCGAAGGGGAGAAAGGGCGGATTCCACGATCTTGGTGAAGACGTGTGGAGACAGGGACAGACCGAAAGGGAGGACTCTGTACTGATATGCCCGCCCTTCGAACGCGAACCATGGGAACGGCCGGTGTCGAGGGGATCGAGACATGAAAGTAAGCGTCCTTCAGGTTGATTGCCACGAACCAAACCTGACACCTGATAGATGTCAGGATGCGCCTCTGCGTGAGCATCTGAACGGCAGCTTGTGAAGGTGCTTGTTCAGGGTACGCAGACCTATTTAGCGCGACCCACCGTCTTTCTTGGGAACGATGAAGTGCGGGTCGTGACCCACTGAACATCTTGGTTTGAGGGACGAACTTGATGCCTGTTTTGTCAGAAGGGTGGTGACCTCTACCCGAAGTACGGAGGCGTCCCTGCCTCTGATAGAGGGAGAGATGATGCCCTGAAACTTGGGAGAGTCTCTGGCAAACTGGATCGAGTAACCAAGACGGACCGCACCCATTAGCCAGCGAGACAGTGTGGGCAGATCTCGAGCTCACAGGGACTGTGACAGGGTGACCAAGGAGATGGTCTGCTTCATCATTCCCACGGGGGGGGGTTCGTCGGCTGGCGGAGCTAACCATCTGTCGCGGGGGGTCCCCGGAGGGAAGGTTGGCTCCGCCTTTGTACCTGCCTGGCGGGACAACGGCACGCACTGTCGGTTTGAGAGTGGTGACAGCTGTTGTATGTGTACGACCTCACACCTCGCCAGGGTGTGAGGTCGGTTCGCCGAGCACAGTCCAGTGGAGTGTGCGATCGGCTGCAAGTACACCCGGGGAGAACGGAAAAACTTTGCGAGTAAGTGGGCGCCAGGCCCTGAAAAGTGACGAGGCAGGAGTCGTCCCATTCCGAGCAATCAGAGCTGTGGCTGTGAAGGTTTGGGCCCGATGTTGTTCTCCCTGGGGTCTTCCCGTCAGAGTCCCTTCTCGCGAGAAGGTTGCTGACGGGGTGGAGGTTTCCCCCTCGACCTCTGCTACAGGGGTGCCACCTGTGGGGGCACAGGAACCGGAGCCGATGTCGAAGGGGAATGTAGATGTCCTGGGTTGCAGGGAAGCAGACGTCACACGGGATATCGGAGGCCTCTAGGCGGCCGAGTCGCGGCGTGAAAAAATGTGGCTAATTGCTACTGTCTGCTTCACCGTCAAAAAGTAGTGAGCGCAGTCCTCGACGGCGTTACCAACAACCCACCCTGCGAGATGGGTGAATCAAGAAAGCGGACTTCCTTGGTGTCACTCTTCTCTACAAGGTATAGCCGGGGGTGTCTCTCCTGGACCACTGCGTCCGACCCAGGGCCCGTGCTTCCGCCGCTGACAACGCTCTACGGGCGACCAAGGCGATCCTGCATTATACCCTGGTCGGCCTTACCCCCGTGGAGCTCTCTCAACGCCTTGGCCTGGCGGACCTGCAGGATGGCCATGGCGTAGAGAGAGGAGGCAGCCTGGCCCGCGGCATCGCAAGCTTTCGACACCAGTGATGCCGAAGAAGAATTCATTGAATTCATTCTGTTCGTAGTCATGAGCGAAGGCTCTGAAGAACAAAAGGTGAATGAATGCTGCACACAACGTCGAGATACCGACAGAATGGGAACTGCAGATTTCCTGTCAATTTCATCATGATGATTTGTAGACTTGCTAAGTGCAAAATAGACAAAACTCTAAACTAATGCGTAAACCTCTAATTCTCAGTTCAGTTTTAATAGGGCTTAAAGGGATAGTGCATTCAAAAATGTTTATTCTGTCATCATTTACTCACTGTCATGTTGTTCCAAATCTTTATAAAAATGTGTTGATCTGATGAAGAAAGTTATTTGGAAGAGTGCTTATAACCAAACAGTTATTGGACCCCATTGACTACACCGGTAGGAAAATTTACTTTACAATTTTTTTGGTTCTGTTAAACACAAAGAGCATATCTAGAAGAATGTAGGAAAGCAACAGTTCTGGGCCACTTTTGACTACAATTGTCATTTTCCCTTCTAGTAAATTGGGTCTAAGCGTTGTTTGGTTACAAGCATTAGTCCACATATCTTTCTACCAAACAAATAAATGAATTGAGATTTGGGTTAAAGAGAATTTAAAGAGAACTTGCTTATAATGGCTCATTCATTCACCTGAATCAATGGATCATATCAGTTCATTTGAGAGTTGACAGTTCATGGCAGCAGTACACAAACACATTGTCATCACGCTTGCAAAGCAGCTCACACGCTGTTGTTATTTAAGAATAATTTGCTTTCGTTGCACTTTATGGATGAAAGCACATCAAAGGGATGCATTCTTCCGTGCATTTTTAACAGCAAGGCTTTTGACAGTATATTCAAATGCTAATGGCTCAAAAGTAGATTGTGGTGGAAAATTTTGATTAAAGCATGAAGAAGGAATGGAGTAATGGAAATAAGAAATAAGGACTTTATACATGCTGGCAGTTTACTGTGTGCAATTGATCATCCTTTTAACAATGTACTGTATCTATTCTGGGATGGATAAGGTTTGGTCAGTTACTTAAGGTTTATTAAGTGTAACCGTATGCTTAAGAAAAAAGTGACAAACAAAAATAAATGAGATAGTAAAGAACAAACTTTAATTTCTCGTCACAATTTATACCACAATACAAATCTATGATCAAGGGCTCATGCATTAAAGGGCCGCAAATCCAGTTATTTACTGCAATGTAAAAATAGTCAGTGGTATCCCCACGAGGTCTCTGTAAAGTTTCAGCTCAAAATACACCCCATATCTTATATTACAATATGTTGAACATGGCCATTAGTGGCTGCAATGGAAACGCGCCGTTTTGGTGTGTATCTCTTTAAATGCAAATGAGCTTCTGCTCCCCTCCCCGCATGCAAAATATGAGGTAGAGCGCTTACACATGTGCTTTGGATAACATCACGACAAGCAATGTGGCGGAAAGGGCGATAAGGTTTATAATGCTTTCCCCAACCAAAACCGTACACTAACTGGAATAAAAATCACCTTATTGCCTTGTTCATGAATACGTATTAGTTGGAAAAGACGAAATCATAGATAGAACAACATATGCTGATTCTGTACAAAATGTTGGCCAGTGATGATTATTTATATGCATGCATATTACCAACAGACATAAACACAGATATAGGCATAAATATGCATTCAGTGTACTTGTATATGAGAGACAGGTGTGTAAAGATCAGCGACCAGGTGTTATTACTCAACTCAACTCAACTTTATTTATATAGCGCTTTTTACAATTTTCATTGTTACAAAGCAGCTGTACATGAGACACATTGAATACAAGTAAAAAAACTAAAGGCATATACCTGTAAAAACAAGAAAAAGGTGAAAACAACAAAGACAGACATACAAATGCTCCACACACACAATATGCAAACACTGTGATGCAACAAGTACATCATTTGTTGTTGGATGTGATCCTGGTTCCGGTTGATCTAAATAATGCACCCTAAATCCTCTGAGGATTAATATTATGGAGGTGTAGTGTATGCAAGATTAAAAAGATGAGTCTTTAGTCTAGATTTAAACTGACGTTATTACGTTGTGAGTAGCAATTTCTGAACCTCATTGTCTTACAAATATGAAATCTGTTTCTATCAGATTCTAGTATTATCTAATGTCGCACTTAGGACATACGAGAAAACACTGAACTAACCCAGAAAGACACTGCTGTTACTTTCTTTTGTTGTAATGAATCAGCTTTACAGAAATTATGGCGGTCTTCTTCTGAACCGATGGGCACGATGCGACATAACACCTGTCTCAGGTTTAGCCGCCAATATGTAAACAGCCGCTATCATGCTAAACTCATTATTTAAGAAAAATAAACAATGTGTAATACTTACTTCTTCAGGAGATGAAGCTTGATCGCGAACAGCTTGCATTGATCCACTTTTGAGAATATTTTGGGCGAAACCCATACTATACTCATACTATACTGACCGGCTCCCGGTGCTTAGATTTTCCACCTTTCCGGCTACCAGGCGCTCTAGCCCCCGACCTATGGGTCGCATCGACACACTGTGAGCATCGTTGAATGCCACGGCGGAGACCTTTTCCAACGAGTCCTGACTCGTTTCTCCAATTTTGTTGTTTGTTAGATTTTTTTTGCTGGCTATCTGCTCTTGCCTGAAAATGGCTGACAGCGTGTCTTTGGCGGAAGGTGGAACTTTCTGCGCTCTTAAGGCAGAGTCTGTGAGCGGTCATGGGCAGGTGTAAATCAATGTGACATCAGATTGTCAGGGGATCACCAACCGCCTGTTTTCTGTCACTGTTGTGTGTAGCGCCTCTCAAGCGTGTTTCACTATAATGAGAGGTAGCTATCCTGAGTTCTATCAATTTCGTCTTACACAAATAGGTGAGTTTCACTAATAAATGTATCCGTATTTAACCTGTGTGTGTGTGATTAACTCCAGGTATGAAATACTTTTCCCCCTCTAAATCACTATTGAAGCAGTATTATTTACACCTTCAACGACAATGAAAAGGCTTTCAAGTACTTATAATATAAACACTTTCAAAGTTAACCCAAAAATTACTCTTTTCCCTTAATCAATTTTAAAAACATCAAAACAGACAGTAACCACAACTCTTTGATAAAAAATATATCAGATTTAGTTAGAAAAAGTGTCTCAATGTAAACAGGTATTGATAAACTCACTTTTCACATCACAAAGGCATTTAAATTCACATACAAACAGTATAGGGCCCAAGAAAATAAAATAGCCGGCAAGATTCTAGTTTAAATTTGAAATACCCTTCAAATATTCCAATGCTGCAGGCCTGAATGTAGCTTGGGTACGTTGTAGCCTTAAACCAAATGGGTGCTTCACCACACGGGCCAAAGTAAAAATGGTACCTTATATACTGAATGCAGATGCAACCTCACACGGACAGGATCAAAGGCATCAGCCACAGGAAACAGGACGAAAAGAGTTGAAGGGAAGATTGTTGACGAGGAAAGTCACATGGTCGACGAGGCCGGCAAAGTCCACACTCAGTAACACTAGACGGCTCCGTGAGGGTCTTTGCTCATCGACACTCTCACAGTTCCACACAGGCTTAACCACTCGAGATCGCTGGCCGCTAGCTCGTTAGCAAAGTCCATGCAGAACGCTAAGCACTAATTTCAGTCTTCATGTGCGAAGTATGCCACTCGCACCGACAGAAATGTCACCATTAAAGCGAATATAAGAGTCCTGGTTGAACACTTTCACTAAAACGGGTGCATAGCTATATTAATCTTAACGTCTTGGTTACGTCTGTAACCTCAGTTCCCTGATGGAGGGAACGAGACTTTGTGTCGAGAACGACAGATGGGGTTCGTCCTTGAGAACCAATCAACTCTGACTACTATAGAAAAGGCCAATGAAATTTGGCGAATGAAATTTGCATGCCGGACTCCGCCCCCGGATATCCGGTATAAAAGGAAGCCGGCGTGCAGCATTAATTTACCTCTTGTTCTGAAGAGCCTGAGAGCCTCTCAAACTGCAACAGAAACGATACAGGTTTGTGGCATAAGGGACACAACGTCTCGTTCCCTCCATCAGGGAACTGAGGTTACAGACGTAACCAAGACGTTCCCTTTCTGTCGGTCTCTCGACGTTGTGTCGAGAACGACAGATGGGGTTATCTATGGAAAACGCCACAAACGCTGTATCGCGTCACAATCTCAGCGAAGCAACGTTGACAAGCCTGGGCGTGTCAGCTCGAAGCTTTCGTGAGACCTGTAACCTTCCATTGTGGTGGTCGGGGGGTTCCAGAGCTTTCAGGAAAGATGGATACAGCCCTGACCGGTAACTTTCACGGACGGGGCCTTAGCTCTCTACAGGCGAGAGGCCGTCCGGATCGGTTTACACCGGGAAAGCGCACTCTTAAGCAGAGAAGCGCTGCAGAGGCCACCTCCTACCCGTGGGGAGGAATATGGTGGAGAAAGTATGGTCTCGTCCTAGGAGGAGAACGCATGGAACGTGCGGACTGGGTAGTTAACCGCGAGGTGGAGGTCCACCTGGGGAAGCTCATGGGTTACCAAGTTTGGGAACCAGTGTCATGAGGGTATGCCAGACGGAACAGCCCGCGGAGGGGGTGTTACTGCGTCTGATAGCACAGGTCCGGTTAGAACTATGTGGGATAGGTCAAGATATGTCCCGGCCTAAGGGGGAAGGCTCTGCTCAGCCAACCCCCAGGAGGTGCTTGCTTAGTGATGGATGGAATGCCTGTTCTTAACCAGGGTGTGGGTAAGAAGGGAGGCTGGTGAGGTACCAATTCTCTTAGCCAAGGTTGGGTAAGAAGGAAAGGATAGATAGCACACTGACCCAACCTGTTAGAGGGTGGAAAGGTGCTTTCGCAGGCATACGCCCCCCCGGATGCCAGTCCTACATGTCGCCATGCAGGACGTGGGCTGACACCGGGTTTACGCAAAGGTTGTTAAACCTTTGCGAAGGTGTTTGGGCATAGCCCAACCCGCAGCTCTACAGATGTCTGCTAGAGAGGCGCTTCTGCCAGTGCCCAGGAGGTGGCTGAACTCCGTGTGGAGTGAGCCCTCACTGCCAATGGGCATGGGAGATTCTGACATCGGAATGTCGTCGTAACGGCGTCCACGACCCAGTGCGCCAGCCTCTGTTTGGAGACAGCCTTCCCCTTCTGCTGTCCTCCAACAGACACGGAGCTGGTCAGAGCTTCAGAGCTCTGCGTGCGGTCCAGCATGTACTGGACACAACACTGATCGGGTTGGGTCTTCCTCCCCTATGGGGAGCACCTGCAAGTTCACCACTTGGCCCCGGAGGGAGTAGTGGGAACTTCTTGGGCACGCATCCGGGCCTGGGTCTCAAGCTAACGTGAGAGTTTCCAGGGCCGAATTTAAGGCAATCCGGCGACACGGAGGATGCTCGGTGGTCCCCTACCCTCTTGAAGGAAGTGAGCGCCGTCAGGAGGGCCGTCTTACTCAGTGAGGAAGATCGGAACCTCCGAGGGGCTCTTGGGGGGCCCTGAGACTCCCCAGGACCACTTAGGGTCCCAAGAGGGTATGGAGCGGAGGTGAGGCGGATTCCGCCCTCTCGCGCCCGTTAGGAACCTGGTGACCAGGTCGTGTTGCCCTAGACTCTTTCCACCGACTGAGTCGTGATGAGTGGCAAGAGCGACTACATACACATTCAGTGTGGAGGGGAGATGTTAGTCTCCAGTCTTGTAAGAAGGAAAACACAATCCTGATCGAGCACCTCAGTGGGTCTTTCTCATTGAGAGAGACACCAGGACGAGAAGAGGCGCCGTCTAGAGGCGTGTAACCGCCTAGTAGATGGGGCCCTAGCCTGGGTGATGATCTCTGCCATGGAGGGGGAGTAGCCATCTCAGGATCTTCTCGTCCCGTCTAGAGACCAGACATGGGTGTTTCCAGAGGTCTGATCCGGGATGCCAGAACGTGTCCCTCCCCTGAGAGAGCAGGTCCTCTGTCAGGGGAATGGTTCAGGGGGAGTCGCTGTCCAGAGCATTAGCTCTGAAGCCAAGTGCGGTTAGACCGGTGTGGTGTAACCAATAACACCTGGTGCTCCTGCTCCCTGACCTTGCACAGCGTCTGTGCAAGGACGCTCCTGGGGGGGGGAAGGTGTGCTTCCGCCCATCAAGCGGTCAGCTGTGCGCAAGGATATCCGTGCCGAGGGCAGGAATATCAAGCAGGCAAATGGTGGTGTTACGGGAGGCGAACAGGTTTACCTGGGCCTACCCGAACAGCCTCCAAATGAGCTGGTGCGCGGGGGTGAAGTCGCCACTCTCCACGAGGCATAAACTGGCGAGAGAGCAAGTAGGCTGTCTAGTTCAGTTTGCTCGGGGTGTGTGTGGCCCGCAGGGAGCGGGTCACATGTTGACTCCACCGGAGGAGGCGTCGAGCAAGTTGTGTTAGCTGCTGTGAGCGAACGCCACCCTGACGATCTGTGTTCGCTACAGCTATAGTGCTGTCCTCGGACCAGCACGTGCATGTCTTGCACGAGAGGCCGTAGCCTGCTCAGTGCAATTAGCACAGCCCACAACTCTTGGCAATTGATATGCCAGCGCAGGCGGGGGTTCGTCCAACACCCCACCTGCGTGCTCGTTGCACACTGCACCGCACCCCTGCAGGGAGACGTCAGCCGTCACCACGACCTGCCTCATAACCTGCCCAGAGGGACCTGAGTCCGTCGAAAAAGTCATAAGACTAGGGGTTATGGTGCGTTGGCAGCAGGGCGGCATCACCATGCGCCTGCTGCCAGTGTGCCACGCTCTCCTCGGAACTCGACTCTGAAACCAGTGTTGGAGCGGTCACATGTGCATCAACCCGAGGGGTATTAACCCGCAAGGACGCCATGTGTCCCAGGAGCCTCTGAATTGTTTCAGGGGGACCGCTGTCTGTCTAAAATGTTCATTTCAAAGAGTTCAACACTGGTTGGGCGCAACTGCGGACAGTAGCGCCGCCGTGGTGACAGAGTTGAGTTCCATACCAAGAGAGAGGATGCTCTGCAATGAGGAGAGCTTGCCCCTCTCTTGGTTGACCTGGAGTCCCAATCGATCTAGGTGCCGGAGCACCAGGTCCCTTACTGTACACAACAGATCTCGCGAGTGTGCCAGGGTAGGCCAGTCGCTGAGGTAGTTTAGTACCCGCTCACCTTCTTCCCCTAAGGGAGAAAGGGCGGTCAGGGACAGACCGAAAGGGAGGACTCTGTACTGATATGCCCGCCTCTCGCACGAGAACCGTGGGAACGGCTGGTGTCGAGGAGGACCGAGACATGAAAGTAAGCGCCCTTCAGGTCGATTGCCGCGAACCAATCCTGACACCTGATAGATGTCTGGACGCGCCTCTGTGTGAGCACCCTGAACGGCAGCTTGTGAAGGTGCTCTGTTCCGGGTACGCAGACATTTGGGCGCAACCCACTGTCTTTCTTGGGAACGATGAAGTGCGGGTCGTGACTGTGGCAAGGGGGGCGTGGTTTAGTGACGTCTGCATCGGACCTGGGAGAGACACGGGAAAGACGGTAAGCAAATGAGCCGATTGCAGATTAAGATCACCTGCATCTCGTTACAGTGATTGGTGAGGAGACAGCTTAAAAAGCTCACACTCCTGTGGATCAAAGAGAGAGAACTGGGAGACGTTGACGAATCCTGTGGTTCGAAGAGTGGAACTATTATGCGAAAAGTCAAGTCGTGTGGACTGTCTAAGGAATCTATCACCTGATGTGTGAAGCGCCATTGCGCCATTTTTGTTTTGGAAATAAAGAATCTCACGTCTCCCAGAGTACTGCCGAACCCGTGTCCTTCCTTTTATATATAGATACATTGAACCTTGTTACATTGGTGCCGAAACCCGGGAAAAGGAAGGACCAGAGCCGCCGCCATGTCTCAGCCAGGATCGCCGTTTGCGGACGTTATCCAATCCCTCGCCGGTCTTCACAGCCAACACCACCAGGCGCTGCTGGGTCTCCGTGAAGACCAGGAACGACGCTTTCAAGCACTCGTCCAGGCCCAGCAAGAAGACCGCAAGGCGTTACGGAGCTTGTTGGACCAGGAAGCCACCGCCAGGGTGGCCAGCTCCCCAGCGGTAAGCCTGTCTCTGCATAAGATGGGGGCTCAGGACGACCCGGAGGCTTTCCTGGAGCTTTTCGAGAGGTCTGCGGAGATTTCTGGCTGGCCACAAGACGTTTGGTCGGCCCGGTTGATTCCCTTGCTGGCGGGAGAGGCGCAGTTGGCCGCCCAGCACCTGCCAGTCCAGAATCTCCTAGTATATGCAGACCTCAAGAAAGCCATCCTCCAGCGAGTCGGACTGAGTCCCGAGCAACAGAGGCAGCGATTCAGATCTTTGGATCTGGGGGATGCAGGCCAACCCTTCGCCCTGGCTCAACAGCTCCGGGACGCATGCCGCAAATGGCTGATGGCTGACGGAGGCGACGTCGACAAGATCCTCGATCGTGTGACACTGGAGCAGTTCATGGTGCGGCTTCCGCCGAAGACCGCACAGTGGGTCCAGTGCCACCGACCGGCGTCTCTGACGGAGGCCATCCAATTGGCTGAGGACCAGATGGTGGCGTGCCCCGGGGTCGGCGTACCCCGTTCATCTCTCTCTCTCCAACCTGTTTCTTCTCCCCCTCCCCGACCTATACCCTTTCCCAGGTCTCAAGCGTCATTCCTACCCAGGCCCGCACCCAGGAACCGAGACCTGATGGGGACCTGGTCGATACATGCAACCTGCCGTCTCTCCTCCTCCACAAGCCTCTCCTCACCAATCCGTCGGCTCATTTCCTGCCGCTAGGGCGGCGGAAAAGTCTGGGCCGACCTGTTGGCGGTGTGGGGAGCCGGGTCACACGATCGACCGCTGTCAGATGATGGAGGTCGGGACGATGATCCGGGTCCCCGACGACCCACAGGTTGCCCTCGATTCAGCCGGCCTGTATCAAATACCTGTGAGTATCAAGGGGAATACATATCAGGCCTTGGTGGATTCAGGTTGTAACCAGACCTCCATCCACCAACGCCTGATTCGGTCCGTGGCAAAGGATAAGAGCCGCATGGTTAAGGTACGGTGTGTACACGGGGATGTGGTGAACTATTCTTTAGTGACGATGCCTATACAATTTAGGGGTCAAAAGCATAGAGTAAAGGTGGCGGTTAATCCCCATCTCAAACATCCGCTAATTTTGGGGACGAATTGGCCGATGTTTTCTGTACTATTGGGGAAATTATGTGCGGATGTTTCCTCGGGAAATCAAGGGCGACGGAAGACCGCGGTTGTGCAGGCGGGGGAAGCTGAGCCGGAACCTAGAGGGACTGATCCAGGGGAACGGAGTACCGTAGAGAGACAGAATCTCTCTCGGTGTGATGATTTTGCCCTGGAACAGTCTCACGACGACTCGCTTAAAAATGCGTTTCAGCAGGTTCGTACCATCGACGGACAGCGTCTTCACCCTGCACAGCCGCTTGTCTATCCGTATTTTGCCATTTTGAAAGACAGGTTGTATCGAGTGACCCGAGACACTCAGTCAAATGATACAACACAATTAGTTGTCCCACAGAGCCGCCGGGAAATGCTTTTCCAGACGGCTCACCGTAATCCAATGGCTGGTCACTTAGGACAAATAGCAACACTAAACCGTCTAATGGCCCGCCTCTTTTGGCCGGGCATTCATGAGAACGTGCGCAGATGGTGCGCGTCTTGTCCTGAATGTCAGTTGGTAAACCCACCGGCCACTCCTAAGGCACCATTGTGCCCACTTCCGTTGGTTCAGGTCCCCTTCGAGAGAATTGGTATGGACCTGATCGGGCCATTGGAACGGTCGGCACGGGGACACCGTTTCGCATTGGTCTTAGTAGACTATGCGACACGATATCCCGAGGCAGTGGCTCTCCGCAACATTTCGGCTAAAAGTGTTGCGGACGCCCTGTTTAGCCTTATCTCCCGCGTGGGAATCCCGAAAGAGATTCTCACGGATCAAGGCACGGCGTTTATGTCACGGACTCTCCGCGAACTATACGGATTATTAGGCATTAAAGCAGTCCGTACCAGCGTCTACCACCCACAGACGGACGGCTTGGTCGAACGCTTTAATCGCACTTTGAAGACTATGATCCGGAAGTTCGTACACGACGACGCCAAGAATTGGGATCGGTGGCTAGAACCCCTATTATTTGCGGTACGAGAGGTCCCCCAAGCTTCCAAGGGGTTTTCCCCCTTTGAGTTACTCTATGGACGCCAGCCCCGTGGGGTTCTGGACGTCCTAAGGGAAGCTTGGGAGGACGGACCCTCAGACAGCAAAAATCAAATTCAATATGTCCTGGACCTGAGAGCAAAACTCGATACACTGGGGCGGCTCTCTATGGAGAATTTGCTACAGGCCCAGGACAGGCAGAGTCGGCAGTATAATAGGGGTACTAGCTTACGTAAATTTGCACCGGGAGATAAAGTGCTCATACTACTCCCCACCTCGAGTTCTAAATTACTCGCAAAGTGGCAAGGGCCGTTCGAGGTCACACGGCGAATAAACGATCTCAATTATGAGGTAATACGGTCGGATAGGAGCGGAGCACATCAAGTATATCACCTTAATCTTCTTAAAAAATGGAACGAGGTGAACCCGGTGATGCTGGCGACGGTAGTGAGCAGGGAGGATGATCTCGGACCAGAAGCAAAATTTCCACTCCAATCTCTTGCCCTGGCCCCGGGGGGAGATCACCTCTCACCCTCCCAGCTCACCGAGGTAGCCAAGTTGCAGGCAGATTTTGCGGATGTGTTCTCGCCCCTACCCGGTCGTACCAATCTCATCGAGCACCATATTGAGACCAAACCGGACGTAATAATTCGCAGCCGGCCCTACAGATTACCTGAACATAAGAAAAAAGTAGTTCAGGAAGAATTAAAAGCAATGCTTGAGATGGGGGTAGTAGAAGAATCCCATAGTGATTGGGCGAGCCCGATAGTTTTGGTCCCTAAAACAGACGGCTCAGTCCGGTTCTGTGTGGATTATAGAAGGGTGAATGCTGTGTCGAAATTCGATGCATATCCGATGCCACGGATTGACGAGTTCGCCGAGCACAGTCCAGTGGAGTGTGCGATCGGCTGTAAGTACACCCGGGGAGAACGGAAAAACTCTGTGAGTAAGTGGGCGCCAGGCCCTGATAAGGGCCCGGCTTAGGTGACGAGGCAGGAGTCGTCCCGTACCGACCGATCAGAGCCGTGGCTGTGAAGGTTCGGGCCCGAAGTTGTACTCCCTGGGGTCTTCCCGTCAGTGTCCCTTCTCGCGAGAAGGTAGCTGACGGGGTGGAGGTTTCCCCCTCGACCTCTGCTACCGGGGTGCCGCCAGTGGGGGCACAGGAACCGGAGCCGATGTCGAAGGGGTCCTGGGTTGAAGGGCAGCAGACGTCACGCGGGATCTCGGAGGCCTCTAGGCGGCCGAGTCGCGGCGTGAAAAAATGTGGCTTAATGCCACTGTCTGCTTCACCGTCAAAAACTGCTGAGCACAGTCCTCGACGGTGTTACCAACAACCCACCCTGCGAGATGGGTGCATCAAGAAAGCGGACTTCCTTGGTGTCACCCCTCTGCACAAGGTATAACCGGGGGTGTCTCTCCTGGACCACTACCGTGGACATCGTCCGACCCAGGGCCCGTGCCACCGCCTTGGTCGCCCGTAGAGCGCTGCCAGCGGTGGCACGGAGATCCTGCATTATACCCGGGTCGGCCTTACCCTCGTAGAGCTCTCTCAACACCTAGGCCTGGCGGACCTGCAGGATGGCCATGGCGTAGAGAGAGGAGGCAGCCTGGCCCGCGGCATCGCAAGCCTTCGACACCGTGATGCCGAAGTCTGCGTGCTTTGGGCGGTAGGTGTGGCCGATTCCCACCAGGTGGTAGCCGTCCGCGGCACAGGTGCACCGCGGGCGGACGTTCCACCCGGGGGATGTCGACGTAGACCTTGGCTGCCACACCATCGAGGGAAGTAAGGGAGCCGGAGCTGGTTTCACTGGAACGGTCCGTGGAGCGTTCCAAGTTTTACACAGCTCCTCATGCACTTCCGGGAAAAACATGGAACCCGGGGTGGGCACGGTTTGCACCGCGCTCCGACCCCAGGAACCACGCATCCCCGGGTTAGCACGGGTGGCATCACTTCTGCTTCCTCTAGAATTCGACCCGGGGGTGGAGCTCAGATTCGTCAGAGCCGGATGCCAGTCTCCCTCCGATGCTGCGAGCGACGTCTCATCTACGTCACACATCGTTTCCGAGTGTGTGCGTGAGGATCCGGACGGTATGCCACCGCCGGTTGGGGAACGTTTAGAAGAGCGAATCGGGGTGCGATCGGCCCGTGAGCACTTGGCTGGCGGGTTTACGTTCGCAGAGTTCCCCATATCACTAACGCTGCTAACGTGGGTGGTCATCAGGGCCGTAGCCACAGATGTCACAGCCCAGGTAGCGAACGAAATGGTGGCTGGTTCCCGTAGGAAGACAGCCACCCGTGACCGCAACTTCTGAAAGACAATCTGCCCGCAGTGCGGGCAGATGTGTCAACGAACGCTGCTTCAGTGTGCTGGACGCCCAGACACCTAATGCAGCGATCGTGTCCATCCCCCTCATCGATGAGGGTGCCGCACCCAAGAGAACAGCGGGACATGCCGCGCTGGAGAATGCTCAGTCAGTCCTGAAAAGGACTTTTTAGAAGATCTCTTACACCTCCGGAACCGCCGAGACGCCCAGGGGAAGGTAGGGACGATCCGCTGCAACACGTCGTAGCACCAGCAGTGTAGTTTGTAGAGTATTTTGAATCCTAAGTTGTACTCAAGAGTGAAGGCTCTGAAGAACAAAAGGTAAATGAATGCTGCACGCCGGCTTCGTTTTATACCGGATATCCGGGGGCGGAGTCCGGCATGCAAATTTCATTCGCCAAATTTCATTGGCCTTTTCTATAGTAGTCAGAGTTGATTGGTTCTCAAGGACGAACCCCATCTGTCGTTCTCGACACAACGTCGAGAGACCGAAAGAAAGGGAACCACGTTTTTCTTATCAGAACCACAAAAAATCCTCGCGTCTCTCGCGTCTCTCGTCTCGCGATCCTTTTTTCTTTTCCTCCCCTTTGACCTCAACCGTGATTGGCTCGTTACAAAACTTTCAGAAATAACATAAATTCACAAAACCATTCTATACCTCTTTCTTCCTATTCTTACAGGCATTATTAAAGCATCTTCACAAATATTATTAACAAAAAAATATTTAACCTTTTAAATGTTAAACATGAAGATAGTACAATGAACATAAAATCAAACTGGTATAACAAACTAATGATTAAAGTTCAACCGGGTTACATGTGGTTTAAAGAAGATTACAAAAAGAAGAATAGATGGATTTGTATAATTACAGGGCGTTTCTGCCCTGGCCACTCAATTTCTGGTAGATAAACATTTAAAAGTGCATTTCCCGGGATTGCGTCCCTTTAACCTTCTGTTTTGAAGTGAGTCAATGAAAAGGGATATGTGATGATTCCAATAGTATATATAGAAAACTAAAGAAATACACTTCCAAAAATGCATTTTGCCGCAATAGAGTGACTGGTTAAAAATAATTGTTTTGTTGTGTTTATGGATTGGATTTTTATATGCAAATCGTTGTTTTACTGAACTTCATTAAAACATGGCATTAAAATTATCTATAGTCTTTCTACAGATCAAGCATATCATTAGGAACAGCAAGATCAGGAGTCCTTCTGGTTCCCGCCCTAAATTTCTGGGTGGTCTTATTTGCATGGGTCCCTGCAGTTTACCATCTCCTCTGTTTCTCTTGTTTCAACCAAAGAAGCCGTTCCTGAGTTTTCAAAAGCCGTTTCATGTTTTCTGTGTCTTTTTGTATTCATGTATGACTGCCATTATAGTGCTAATGAGATCAGTTTTGCTCTGTCCTCCTGTACCCTCAAAGCGTACAAATACATCACGACCCAGGGGCCCACAGTAAACCACATAGAACAGTGAAAGGTTTTCCCTTCAAGTGAACAAATTCACTTTGCTGAACTTGACTTGTTTTGACATTTGCTTTGAGATCCATAACCCAGCTTAGCAAGCTGTGGAAAGGACATCTCTTAGAGACATTATTCTAGTCATGCTCATGAGGCTAGTGTGTGAATGTGGATCACAAGAGAAAGCCTCCTTGTTAGTGCGAACAACTCATATGCCAGGTCAATTCGAGGAGGCACTGGTCACAATCACTCACAATCACGGAATGTGCTGTGCCTGCTTCTGCATGGCATCAAAACGCATTCAACCAAGTGAACGAGCACGAATATTGCTAATATTTAATTATGTTATAGAAGATTTTTTACTTTTAAAAGCATAAAATGTTGCTGCCTTTGATGTAGCTTGATGTAACAGAACTGTGATTGAGTTAACTGTAATAAGAGTAACAAGATTTACTGCAATTTAAACTTTAGGTTTCACAACAATTAGTTTAAGACTGTAACTAATTACAATCATAGACTTGTGTCAAGGGCCAATATTGAATTAAGCATCTCTGCGTGTCTGACTCTCTCAACCCTGCTGACTTGCCAGTGGTCTGTAAAAGATCTGAAACCAATACATGTTTCAAGCTACGTGTGGTACAAACGCAGCCTTCATCCCTAATCAATCCCTATAACAATGGTTAACAATGTGCAAGAACCGCTCGAGGTCAAACAAGACAAATACAACTTAAAAATCGTACTTTGAAGTAAAACTTCAAAGAACTATATGCTGATCAAACCCAACATGTTATCACTCAGTAATAAGGTAGTTGTGGATAGCTTTTCTGCTGTGATAACCACTGTTCACACTGTGTCCTTCTAAAGCCTTAGCCAGCAGATTAGTGAAGGACAGGCACGGTGGGCATCCTCAGGCCAGGCTGTGCTTGCACTTTAACATGCTCTTGGAGTCTGGACTTACATAAAAGATCAGTAATCGGATGAGGTTTAAATGTCAAGGTCAGCTCTTGGATAGTTTATTCATTCTCACAGTTCATCATCTTTTAAGGACCAAATTTACTTGTATCTCAACTGACTGATGATATTGAGGGTAGTGACATGAAATTCCTTATTTCTGCATCGTAGCCGGAAACATGGTTCACCCAAAAATAAACGATTTCATATTTTTTATATGATATGTATAACGTCTTGGTTACGTATGTAACCTCAGTTCCCTGATGGAGGGAACGAGACGTTGTGTCGAGAACGACAGATGGGGTTCGCCCTTGAGAACCAATCAACTCTGACTACTGTAGAAAAGGCCAGTGAAATTTGGTGAATGAAATTTGCATGCCGGGCTCCGCCCCCGGATATCCGGTATAAAAGGAAGCCGGCGTGCAGCATTCATTTACCTCTTGTTCTGAAGAGCCTGAGAGCCTCTCACGACTGCAGCAGAATACGATACGTGTTCGTGGCATAAGGGACACAACGTCTCGTTCCCTCCATCAGGGAACTGAGGTTACATACGTAACCAAGCCTGGGCGTGTCAGCTCGAAGCTTCGTGAAACTGTAACCTTCCAGTGTGGTGGTCGGGGGTCCCAGAGCCTTTTTGGAGAAAGATGGGTACAGCCCTGACCGGTAACCTTTCACGGACGGGGCCTTAGCTCTCTACTGGCGAGGGGCCGTTCGGCTCGGGTTTACACCGGGTGAGCGCAACTCTTAATCAAAGAAGCGCTGCAGAGGTCACCTCCTACCCGTGGGGAGGAATATGGTGGATATAAGTATGGTCTCGTCCTTGGAGGAGAACGCATGGAACGTGCGGACTGGGTAGTTAACCGCGAGGTGGAGGTCCACCTGGGGAAGCTCATGGGTTACCATGTGTGGGAACCATTGTCATGAGGGTATAACAGACGGAACAGCCCACGGTGGGGGTGTTACTGCGTCTGATAGCACCAGGTCCGGTTAGAACTATCTGTGATAGGTCATATGGTATCCCGGCCTAAGGGGGAAGCCTGCTCTGCCCAGCCAACCCCCAGGGGGTGCTTGCTTAGTGATGGATGGAATGCTTGTCCTTAACCAGTGTCTGGGTAAGAAGTAAGGTAGGTGAGGTACCAATTTTCTTAGCCATGTGTTTGGGTAAGAAGAAGAGGTAGATAGCACACTGAACCAACCTCTTGGAGGGTGGGAAGGTGCTTTCGCAGGCATACGCCCCCCGGATGCCAGTCTTACATGTCGCCACGCAGAACGTGGGCTGAAACCGGGTTTACGCGAAGGTTGTTAACCCTTGCGAAGGTGTTTGGGCCTAGCCCAACCCGCAGCTCTAAAGATGTCTGCTAGAGAGGCGCTTCTGGCCAGTGCCCAGAAGGCTATACCCCGTGTGGAGTAAGCCATCAGTGGGCATGGGAGATTCTGAGATCGGAATGCCGTCGTAACAGCATCCACGACCCAGTGCGCCAGCCTCTGCTTGGAGACAGCCTTCCCCTTCTGCTGTCCTCCAATACAGACAAGGAGCTGGTCAGAGCTACTGAAGCTCTGCGTGCGGTCCAGGACACAACACGGATGGGGTTGGGTCTTTCTCCCCGATGGGGAGCGCCTGCAAGTTCATCACTTGGTCCCGAAAGGGAGTAGTGGGAACTTTGGGCACGTATCCGGGCCTGGGTCTCAGGATAACGTGAGAGTTACCAGGGCCGAATTCAAGGCATCCAGGGACACAGAGAATGCTTGGAGGTCCCTTACCCTCTTGAAGGAAGCGGGCGCCAACAGGGGGGCCGTCTTACTCAGGTGAGGAAGATCGGAACCTCCAAGGGGCTTTTTAGAGGGTATGGAGCGGAGATGAAGGGGCGTCCGCCCTCTCGCGCCCCTTTGGAACCTGGTGACCAGCTAGTGTTAACCTAGAAACTTTCCATCAACTGATTCGTGATGAGTGGCGATAGCAACTACATACACTTTCAGTGTGGAGGGAGATGTTAGTCTGCAGTCTCGTGAGAAAGCCAACACAATCCTGATCAAGCACCTCAGTGGATCTTTCTCGTTAAGAAAGACACCAGGAAGAGAAGAGTCTAGAGGCGTGTAACCGCCTAGTAGATGGGACCCTAGCCTGGGTGATGGTCTCAGCTGTATAGGGGGAGTAGCCATCTCAGGATCTTCTCGTCCCGTCTAGAGACCAGCCATGGGTGTTCCAGAGGTCTGATCTGGGATGCCAGAAGGTGTCCTTTCCCTGAGAGAGCAGGTCCTCTGTCAGGGGAATGGTTCAGGGGGAGTCGCTGTCCAGAGCATCAACTCTGAAGCCAAGTGTGGTTAAACCAGTGCGGTGTAACAAACAACACTTGTTGCTCCTCTTCCCTGACCTTGCACAGTGTCTGTGCAAGGAGGCTCCTGGGGGGGGGGAGGTGGTCAGCTGTGCGCCAGGGCATCCGTGCCGAGGGGGGCCTCGGTCAGGGACTACCAAAGCAGACAATGGGTGGTGTCGTGGGAGGCAAAGAGGTCTATCTGTGCCTGTCCGAACAGCACCCAAATGAGCTGGACCGGGGGTGGAGTCGCCGTTCTCCGCAAGGCGTATACTGACGAGAGAGCGCGTCGGCTATCTGGTTCAGTTTGCCTGGGATGTGTGTGGCCCGCAGGGAGCGGATCACCTGCTAACTCCACAGGAGGAGGCGTCGGGCAAGTTGTGTTAGCTGCCGTGAGCGTACGCCACCCTGGCTATGTACGCTACGGCTGTCGTGCTGTCCCGGAGGACCAACACGTGCTGGCCCTGCACTAGAGTCCGGAGCCTTCTCAGCGCAAGCAGCACAGCCCACAACTCTAGGCAATCGCATGCCAGCGCAGACCGCTACTGCGTGCCCGTTGCACACTGCACCCCACTCCTGCAGCGAGGCGTCCGTCGTCACCACGACATGCCTTGTAACCTGCCCGAGGGGTACCCCCGCCCGGAGGAAGCAGAAGTGATGTCACCCGTGCTAATCCGGGGATGCGTGGTTCCTAGGGTCGGAGCGCGGTGCAAACCGCACCCAAGAGAACAGCGGGACATGCCACGCTGTAGAGTGAGTCCTGAAAAGGACTGTTGTAGAATTATCTCTGACACCACTGGAACCGCCGAGACACCCAGGGGAAGATCGCTGCAGGAGGGATGATCCGCTGGGACAGTCGTAGATCCGGCAGTTGAAGCAGAAGCAGAGTGAAGATACTTTGTAGCTTTGCTCATGAGTCGAAAGGCTCTGAAGAACAAAAGGTAAATGAATGCTGCACGCCGGCTTCCTTTTATACCGGATATCCGGGGGCGGAGTCCGGCATGCAAATTTCATTCGCCAAATTTCATTGGCCTTTTCTTAGTAGTCAGAGTTGATTGGTTCTCAGGAACGAACCCCATCTGTCGTTCTCGACACAACGTCGAGAGACCGACAGAAAGGGAACCCCATCTATCGTTCTCGACACAACGTCGAGAGACCGACAGAAAGGGAACGTCTTGGTTACGTATGTAACCTCAGTTCCCTGATGGAGGGAACGAGACGTTGTGTCCCTTAAGCCACAAACCCGTATCGTTTCTGTTGCAGTTTGAGAGGCTCTCAGGCTCTTCAGAACAAGAGGTAAATGAATGCTGCACGCCGGCTTCCTTTTACACCGGATATCCGGGGGCGGAGTCCGGCATGCAAATTTCATTCGCCAAATTTCATTGGCCTTTTCTATAGTAGTCAGAGTTGATTGGTTCTCAAGGGCGAACCCCATCTGTCGCTCTCGACACAACGTCTCGTTCCCTCCATCAGGGAACTGAGGTTACATATGTAACCAAGACGTTTTGCTATACACATGTTTATTCCTATTGTGTGTATTGGAACAAAACAAAAAAAAGGAGGGAAAATGCAATTTTGACATAAGGTCACACAAAATTCCAAAAATGGGCTGGACAAAATTATTGGCACCCTTAACTTAATATTTGGTTGCACACCCTTTGGAACAGATATCTGAAATCAATTGCTTCCTATAACCATCAATTAACTTCTTACACCTCTCATCAGGAATTTTGGACCACTCTTCCTTTGCAAACTGCTCCAGGTCTCTCATATTGGAAGGGCGCCTTTTCCCAACAGCAATTTTAAGATCTCTCATCTTTTTCTGGGTGCTTTTTGAAGTATGTTTGGGGTCATTGTCCTGCTGAAAGACCCACGATCTCGGACGCAAACCCAGCTTTCTGACACTTGGCCCTACATTGCGACCCAAAATCCTTTGGTCATCCTCAGATTTCATGATGCTTTGCACACAGTCAATGCACCCAGTGCCAGAGGCAGCGAAACAACCCCAAAACATCTTTGATCCACCACCATATTTGACTGTATATATATTTGATCAAACTAAATACTCTTCGAAGATACGACATATGTAATATTATTGAATAGGTTTTAAGGTTAATATGAGGTATTTAAATAATGCTTAAGTAATGCTTTGATGCAAATGAAAACATTGTCATGTTATTTGGAATAATTACAATAGCAATCGACTATATGTAAAAATAATCAAATTCATATTCCATACGCTTGTTTTGCATAGGACTGTTTATTGTTATGATTCTGACTCTTTGGATCATGTTTTCTTAGTCTTGTGGCAGGATCATGACAGACCCACATGTGTTTTGTGTGAGACAGACATGGCATTGTTTGTTTTGGCTTCCCATGATCTCTCCGGTCTCGTAATCTTGGCCCCGCCCTCTTGTTTCCTCATTATTGATTGTGAATAATTTTTGGTCTTGGTTTACGTATGTAACCTCAGTTCCCTGATGGAGGGAACGAGACGTTGTGTCCCTTATGCCACAAACCCGTATCGTTTCTGTTGCAGTTTGAGAGGCTCTCAGGCTCTTCAGAACAAGAGGTAAATGAATGCTGCACGCCGGCTTCCTTTTACACCGGATATCCGGGGGCGGAGTCCGGCATGCAAATTTCATTCGCCAAATTTCATTGGCCTTTTCTATAGTAGTCAGAGTTGATTGGTTCTCAAGGGCGAACCCCATCTGTCGCTCTCGACACAACGTCTCGTTCCCTCCATCAGGGAACTGAGGTTACATATGTAACCAAGACGTTTTGCTATACACATGTTTATTCCCATTGTGTGTATTGGAACAAAACAAAAAAAAAGGAGGGAAAATGCAATTTTGACATAAGGTCACACAAAATTCCAAAAATGGGCTGGACAAAATTATTGGCACCCTTAACTTAATATTTGGTTGCAGACCCTTTGGAACAGACATCTGGAATCAATTGCTTCCTATAACCATCAATTAACTTCTTACACCTCTCATCAGGAATTTTGGACCACTCTTCCTTTGCAAACTGCTCCAGGTCTCTCATATTGGAAGGGCGCCTTTTCCCAACAGCAATTTTAAGATCTCTCATCTTTTTCTGGGTGCTTTTTGAAGTATGTTTGGGGTCATTGTCCTGCTGAAAGACCCACGATCTCGGACACAAACCCAGCTTTCTGACACTTGGCCCTACATTGCGACCCAAAATCCTTTGGTCATCCTCAGATTTCATGATGCTTTGCACACAGTCAATGCACCCAGTGCCAGAGGCAGCGAAACAACCCCAAAACATCTTTGATCCACCACCATATTTGACTGTATATATATTTGATCAAACTAAATACTCTTCGAAGATACGACATATGTAATATTATTGAATAGGTTTTAAGGTTAATATGAGGTATTTAAATAATGCTTAAGTAATGCTTTGATGCAAATGAAAACATTGTCATGTTATTTGGAATAATTACAATAGCAATCGACTATATGTAAAAATAATCAAATTCATATTCCATACGCTTGTTTTGCATAGGACTGTTTATTGTTAAGATTCTGCCTCTTTTGATCATGTTTTCTTAGTCTTGTGGCAGGATCATGACAGACCCACATGTGTTTTGTGTGAGACAGACATGGCATTGTTTGTTTTGGCTTCCCATGATCTCTCAGGTCTCGTAATCTTGGCCCCGCCCTCTTGTTTCCTCATTATTGATTGTGAATAATTTTTGGTCTTGGTTTACATATGTAACCTCAGTTCCCTGATGGAGGGAACGAGACGTTGTGTCCCTTATGCCACAAACCCGTATCGTTTCTGTTGCAGTTTGAGAGGGTCTCAGGCTCTTCAGAACAAGAGGTAAATGAATGCTGCACGTCGGCTTCCTTTTACACCGGATATCCGGGGGCGGAGTCCGGCATGCAAATTTCATTCGCCAAATTTCATTGGCCTTTTCTATAGTAGTCAGAGTTGATTGGTTCTCAAGGGCGAACCCCATCTGTCGCTCTCGACACAACGTCTCGTTCCCTCCATCAGGGAACTGAGGTTACATATGTAACCAAGACGTTTTGCTATACACATGTTTATTCCCATTGTGTGTATTGGAACAAAACAAAAAAAAAGGAGGGAAAATGCAATTTTGACATAAGGTCACACAAAATTCCAAAAATGAGCTGGACAAAATTATTGGCACCCTTAACTTAATATTTGGTTGCAGACCCTTTGGAACAGATATCTGAAATCAATTGCTTCCTATAACCATCAATTAACTTCTTACACCTCTCATCAGGAATTTTTGACCACTCTTCCTTTGCAAACTGCTCCAGGTCTCTCATATTGGAAGGGCGCCTTTTCCCAACAGCAATTTTAAGATCTCTCATCTTTTTCTGGGTGCTTTTTGAAGTATGTTTGGGGTCATTGTCCTGCTGAAAGACCCACGATCTCGGACACAAACCCAGCTTTCTGACACTTGGCCCTACATTGCGACCCAAAATCCTTTGGTCATCCTCAGATTTCATGATGCTTTGCACACAGTCAAAGCACCCAGTGCCAGAGGCAGCGAAACAACCCCAAAACATCTTTGATCCACCACCATATTTGACTGTATATATATTTGATCAAACTAAATACTCTTCGAAGATACGACATATGTAATATTATTGAATAGGTTTTAAGGTTAATATGAGGTATTTAAATAATGCTTAAGTAATGCTTTGATGCAAATGAAAACATTGTCATGTTATTTGGAATAATTACAATAGCAATCGACTATATGTAAAAATAATCAAATTCATATTCCATACGCTTGTTTTGCATAGGAATGTTTATTGTTATGATTCTGCCTCTTTTGATCATGTTTTCTTAGTCTTGTGGCAGGATCATGACAGACCCACATGTGTTTTGTGTGAGACAGACATGGCATTGTTTGTTTTGGCTTCCTATGATCTCTCCGGTCTCGTAATCTTGGCCCCGCCCTCTTGTTTCCTCATTATTGATTGTGAATAATTTTTTGCCATGCACCTGTTCCCCTCTTGATTTGGTTCCCTATTTTATGCCATCGTGTTTTCTGTCCTGTGCTACTACGTTGTACATGATTCCTGGTTTGTTCCAGTTTGCCTTGTACCTTGCCCATTTGCATTTCCTTACCTAATTTCATGCGGTTGTATGTATTATATAGTCTTGTCTCAGTGTTTGAATAAGTAAGTTAAGTTATCCTGTTTTCTTGTTTTTTGCAGCCTTGTGGGAAGTCTTTGTTTCTGTAATTTATGTTCTTGTTTTACTTGCCATTGTGGGTATCTGTTCGTAGTTAATAAAGTTTAAGTTATTTCATGTACAGCTGCCTGCGCCTGGGTTCTCATCAGTGAACATCCTGACAGTTCATATGCTTTTGAGAGTTGTTCATGAATCCATTGTTTGTACTGCATTGTTAAACTGCCCACTGGTTTTCAAAAAAGTCCTCCAGGTCTTTAACATTCTTTTTTAGCATCTTTTGCATATTTGACACCTTTCCAACAGTAAGGGACTGGGACTGTTAAGAAATTCATACAATTGAGGGATTCAAGCTGTTATTACTAAAAGTAATATTCACTGATGCTCAAAAAGAGCCAGGGGAAATGTTTGAAAGGGATGATGTGTATGTTATTTATTGGAATATATTTTTCCATTTAGTAATGCCTTCCAGAAGCTAGATACAATATTTACATGTTACCTAGAAAACAAAGTAATAACACTTCACACTGATCAGCTGCAAGGTGAATGTATGAACACAACTGTACGGATGTACATACTAGACTAGAGAGGAAAAGAAATTTGTCTAAAAATAATCTTATCAAAAAGAGAATGTCATTATTTTAGTGTTCAAATGAGAGAGTGTGTACCAGTAGTTATGTAAAATCCACCATGACCTGTAATTTTAGTCTTGGTTGTCAAGGACACAACAGTTTGAGTAAAGAATGTGCTAAATACAGATTCCGGCACATTCATTCAAAAATATGTCTGCATATTTTTCACCATGAAAGTGAATTGAAAGACATCCTAATTCCTTGTTTGACGGGTTTCAAAGTAAAAGTCAAAGTTGAAGAAACATCCTTACCTATAAAGCTAAAAGTCTAAACTTCTTTTTTGTCCTTCATGTTCTCTTCAGATGGGAAATTCCTCCGAAATTGCCCATTTTGCTTCTACAATTCCAAAGGAGCATGATGTCTTCATGGGTTCCATATACACAATCTTCTGTGAGTCCACTCACTGACAACTGATACTTTTATTAAAGCAGCATTATTTATTCGAATTGAGGAAAAGAGAGGTTGAAATGGATGACATGAGATGGGATATAATCTTGATAGTGTATATTGATGCCACCACTAGGCCAATTTATAATCAAAACTGATGTACTGTAGTGGATAGTTTTCAAGGCATTTCTATGCATTTGCTATGGTGTACCAAGTTGTTCTTAACACATTTCTGTGCAGTTGCTATGGTGTGCCGAGTTGTTCTTAACACGTTGCTGTGCAGTTGCTGCACTGCTAAGTTTTTTTTTTGAGTGGTTGCTCACTGACCTTTGTCAAAAAAGTCTGTACCGGACATTCTGTTCTGGACACAAAACAATGCTAAAGTCTTTCTCTCATGTATCTACTGACAAACAAATTATTTGACATATTAGAAAAGTAATAACTTGTTTTTCTTCCAGTGCCATGGGTTTAAACAAATGCTCACCATTAGAAGCCTTAGAAAAATCTAATAATTTTGAGTGAATTTAAAAGATTTGTCAAGAACAGTAGTTCATACCCACAGCATTGCACACTTTGTTTGTACAGTTTCACTATGCCTCGCTTCATTTAACACATGTGCATAGTTTTTGCAGTTAGTTTCTGATAACACTTAAATGTTTCACTACATGCTTAATGTTTGAGTAAAAACAGTCGTCTTTTAAAATCTAAGCCTTAACCATTGGTTTATTTTAATGTATATTTACAAATGTGCTTTGACTTTGTTAATTCTTTAGCTGTGGCTTGTTTATGAATGGAAATGCGAGTCACACCAGCTCATATAAAACAGTTCGCACAAAATAGTCCGGGGCATTTTGTTTTTTTAAATGTTGTCTGTGTAAACAAAATAAGGTCCAGTGAAGCTACAACAGCTAGGTCAACTTCAGAGGTCATTAGCAACCAAGCGGAAGTATAAATGACAGTCTGAATAGTGGGTTCTTAAAAAGGCATAAAGTGGCATAGTAAATCACAACAGCTTAAGTTCTTGCCAAGCTGTCAGAGCAGTTACATAATATATGCATAGAAGCATAATTTTACATAAAAGTATATAACTTTTGTGCTTGTTAGAAGCTTTTTAATGTTTTTTGTAACGTTTTCCTTTCAGGTATTCTTTCACTCTTAGGAAATGGCATTCTTCTGCTTGTGGCATATCGTAAGAGGTCTTCTCTGAAGCCCGCTGAGTTTTTCATCATAAATTTATCTATTAGTGACCTCGGCATGACAGTTAGTCTGTTTCCACTGGCGATTCCATCAGCATTTGCTCACAAGTATGCAGATTTCTCTAATACTGTACATAAGATTCATTATGAGAATGATGAGATACATTTTGACTGCATCAAAACCTACTGTATAATCCTTGCACTGTAATAATTTCCTGGCTCTGGTGCAGCACACAACAGCTTCCAAGGAGTATTAGTAATAAATATAATAAAGATAAAATCAACTTGCTTCAAGCTCCATTAGTAGGCTATTTGTGTATCCGAAAATGGATAGTCTAACTTACAGTGCCCCACTTTTCCCTAGAGCCAAAACTGACCTTTTCTTTATTTTAACTGGAGTTTGTATTGAATGAAAATCTGCACTTTTCTTGCGTATTTAACAGAGAGAAAAAATATTGCTTTACATTTGAAGTTAAAGTGGTAGTTCACCCAAAACTGAAAATTCTTCCATTATTTACTCACCCTCTTGTCATTTCAAACCTGTTTGACTTTCTTCGTTCCGCTGAACAAAAAAGATGATATTTTGAAGAAAGTTGGTAACCGAACAGCACTGGCCCCGTATGGACACAAAACAAATGCAAGTGAATGGGGTCCAGTTAACAACATTTTTCAAAATATCTTTTTTTTGTTCTGCGAAAGAAAGTCATACAGGTTTAAAATGACAAAAGGGTGAATAAATGATGACAATCAAAATATTTTTGGGTGAACTTTCACTTTAAGCCATTACAGTTCCGAAAAAAGTTATTACACAGTGAGTAATCAATAACCTGCTGTATATTGATAACTGAGTATTGTGGCTCATAAGCAATGTACTTAAAGTAACAAGCAATACTTTGTTGCATTTGGTTCTGATTCTTTGTTAAAAAAAATGGTGTTGCATCAGAGCCACTTTGTTGTAATACACACTGGTTTGTGTAATAGGTTTCTGTTGTTTATATTCTGTTATTAATAACATGTGTCATGTGATTTGCACAAAGGTCTAAAAGCACAAGCTGTAAATGCACTTTTCATTGTTTGAAAACATCATAGCTTTATTCATTCCAATCTTTTTTCTGTTTCTCAGATGGTTGTTTGGGGAGTTGACCTGTTTGTGTTATGCTGTATGTGGTGTTCTCTTTGGCTTGTCCAGCCTGACAAACCTTACAGCTCTGTCTTCTGTCTGCTGCCTCAAAGTCTGCTTTCCAACCTACGGTATCCTCTCTTGACAGCTTTTACCCCTCAATACATTTATCTTCTTCTACCCACCTCTGAATCTTAATTTAAAATCGAAAGCACCCATTCTGTCCTGCTGCGATACAACCCAAGGTTAAATCTCTCACTTGATGTCGTTCAGTGTTCTTGTTGGATAAGCTTTTAACCTAAGGATGCAACATAAAAAAATCAAGAAAATAAACTGCAGTTGTATACTATGAGGTAATCTAAAGCAATGTGATTGATTATTATTATTATAATATGTTCTTAAGATTAATTATAACTGTGTGTTGTGTTAATATTATTAAAGAGCTGAAAACACAAGGCGCTATTCGGCACTGTAAAAAAATAAAGAAATAAACTAACCAAGTTGACTATTTCACCCAACTGAAAATAAGTTTTGATTTAACTTTGTCATTATCACGCTTCATAATATACATATACATTATATACAAATATACATACATCAAACGACTGTGCACTGACAAACACTTTCAGCAGTAGCAGCATTGCCCCATGTACTTAGAACAAAACACTAAAAACCCAAACATTAAACATCATTCATTACAAAACAACTCTAAATATAACAGAAATTGTAATTTACAATGACAAGAAGAACGGCATACAGCCAGGAAACCCTAAAACAGTTAAAAATACTTTGCAACCAACATGTTTAGAGAAACTTGTTCGCTTTATGCAAAACAATAAATTGACTCCTTCAATTAAAGATTCTTTGTTCAAATTCAAGTTAATAAATAACAATAAACCTTCAAATTAATATAGTATTTTTTCCTTATAAAAACAATATAACATTTTTCGTTCTTGTCTATATTTGTGTATACATAATGGATGATATCTGTTATAGAATTTTTTCTGAACATACAGACCAAATGTTCTTGGCGATAAAAATAATTGCTGACTTTTTTCACTTTAAAAACAAATTGGTTGAAAGAATAATTTTGGAGAACTATACAGAAGTCATGGTTTGGTTAGTGAATTATTCTAGACGGCCATCTTCATTTGGAAAGCAGTTTGACCATTTATAGGACTGGTTTCCAGGACCGGGTTTAGCTAAAGCCAGGAACATGCCTTACTTAAATTAGGATATTTAGGTCTTTCTAACAAACACACTTACAAAATACATTACTGGTGTGCATCTTCAGACAAAACAATGGCACTGATAAATGTTATGTTTCTGCAAGTTATTTTCGATCAACACCTTTGGGTTAGACTGAGATCGGGCTTAAGCCCTGTCCAGGAAACCACCCCTTAGACATTTAACTTCCTTAAAATTAAATTATGAAGATATGTGTGGTATACAGAAAATGCAAACTAAGATGGCAGCAAGGAAAGGAGGTGAACAGATGGGCTTTGTAGGTGGGAGGGAGGCATGGTCATAATTAAAATGATACTTTAGAGGTGATATTGACAGATAAAATGTGATTCTTCACCCTGAGGGATGTCATGATTGGCATAATTATAGGAGAATATAAATGTAGATGTATTAAGAACTTATCAATGAAAATGTATACAAATATGTAGCTTTAACGTTTTTATGTTCCTTTTCTAGGTAATACATTTTCTTACTCTCATGCTTGTATGATGATAGTGGGGGTGTGGTGCTATGCCACTGTGTTTGCCGTGGGGCCCTTAGCAAGTTGGGGTCACTATGGCCCTGAACCCTATGGAACAGCATGCTGCATTGACTGGTAGGTGCCTGAAAGCATGTTAACAGAAACGTAAACAGTAAAAGATTCTACAAAAATAGCTTTTCTTAAAAAAATGTAAGTGGTGGTTATTCATGCAAACACAAGGTCAAGTCTGGCTAGTAGTGAGTGATTTCTAGAACATTGTCTTCCGGTTGCTAGGTTATTGCTTAATAATCCAAGAAGAAAGAATCCTCCCAAAGCTTCTGATATTCTCGACACAATATAAGGTTGGGTTATTCCTTCATGCGAAACATCGGATAGCCTCTATCATCATTTAGCTGAAAATCATAATTAAGATTACAATAAGAAGAGTCCCAGTGTTTAATGAGGTTAGGAATTTGTAAGCTTCTTTGGTCTATATTTAATCAACCTAATGATTTAAATCTGTATATGAATCTTTATTCTGTGGAACACAAAATAAGATATTTAAAGAAATGGTGCTCTTTCCATACAATGGAAGTCAGTGGGATCCAATGTTGTTTGCTTACCAGCAATGTTCAAAATATCCTATTTTGTGTTTTGCAGAATAAAGTCAGACAGGTTTGGAAAGACTGTAGGGTGAGTAAATAATGAAAGAATTTTACATTTTGGGTGAACAACAGTATCTTCCCTCAGCAATCAGCACAAATGATTGTTTCAAAATTGGTTTCTCAAAGACTTCTATTGTCATTAGGTCAACAAAGTAATCCCACACTATACAGCCGGCTTGCTAATTGGCTCTCCACAGCTTGTTAACCTTTTGTAACAGCTGTTACACAGGTCCTACAAGCTGAATCAGTTGTCTTGTACGCAGGTATGCACCTGGCAACAACGCGCTGGCCATGTCTTACATCATCTGCCTCTTCCTCTTCTGCTATGCACTCCCATTAGCCATCATTGTCCTCTCCTACATCATGATCCTCATCACTGTTAGAGGGTCACAGCTGGCCATACAGCAACATGTGTCTCCACAGACCAAGACAACAAATGTACATATCCTCATTGTAAAGGTGAGCTGGGGAACAAATGATGTGTTAGTGATTAGACTATATGTAATGATTTGGGGCGGGATTTAAAACATTAAAGCAAAGACTTCTAAGTCTCTTTCTTAGAAATCTGAGAAATACGATGACCTTTTTTGTCAACACACTGATGAATGTTGAAAAAGCTTCTTTAATGCATTATCTTTCTGTCTTTGCAGCTACTTGGGTATAGCCAATAGCCATTTTCCAATCAGTAGGGTGCAGCCACATTCACGTTCTAATAAAGAAGCATTGAATTGATCAGGAAATCCTTTTTTCATCAGTGGTAGTTTAAGGGGCAGTGGATGTTCAGGGTGTAGCCCAGACCTCTGTATATAGAGACATCCTTAAATTAAATAAAAAAAATAAAAAAAGTCCCACACTCGGTCTCAGTCACAAACATGTACATATATTAGCCGTTTTAGCCTTTTTTTAAATGAAGAGTGATTGACGGACATTGTGTTAATCCTTCATAGCAGTGTTTGTATTTGTCAAACTGGCATATAAACAATGCTATCAATGCTATGATTATTTTTTGGGTAGAGAATAAAAATGAATTGAGGAATTTTACTACGATAATAAATGAATAGATTGATTGCATTGTAAGTCACTTTCTAAGCATCTGCCATATGCATTAAAATGTCAACGAATAAAAAAATATTTAGTTTTAATTGTTTTCAGGAGTAAAGTGCTGAGTGTATTTGTTTGTGCTACATTTCTGTTCTCCAGAATTTTCACTTTAATTTATTAGTGTTTTCTTTTGTCTCTAAAAGCTCTCAGTGGCCGTGTGTATTGGTTTTCTGAGCGCATGGAGCCCCTATGCGGTTGTGGCAATGTGGACTGCATTTGGAGAGCCCAGTCAAGTCCCACCTCTAGCTTTTGCTCTAGCAGCTATCTTTGCCAAGTCCTCCACCATCTATAACCCTGTGGTGTACCTACTATTCAAACCTAACTTTCGTAAATCTTTGAGCAGGGACACAGCTCAAATACGCAGACGAATTTGTTCCAGCCCATGTAAGGGAAGCCCTTTGCCTGAAGTAAAGGATCTTTACCAGCAATCATCCCTCCAGTGCAATAAGGATCTTAGCAATTCCACTCGCTTTTCTAATGGCCTAGCGGATAACCACGGTGCTTGTCTTCATTGCAAAGAGACAGACCCTCATCTTCAACAGACCACGCCTCAAAGAACTGCATGCTTGCTCATGGGTACATCCTACAGCGAGGTGACTATGAGTCAGATGCCAGAGGCAATGAAAGTTGACCTTATGTGAATACCCATCAGGCTTGCTTTATGCCACAACTAGGACAAATGTAAGGAGAAGATGAATGGATAGACTGAAAATATAACCCCTGGCAAACATAAGCCAAAGATAAGACAAGAGTTGCAGTGTATTTGGGTTATGTATATGAGTTTTGTTCAGAAAACCATTCAAACAATGCATGTGAAACTGATAAAATTAAAAGTACGATAGATTGAAAATATAAAAAAGCTAGTGGAGGTGACACGATCCATTCTGTATTACTTAGAATCTGTAAATCACAGAAAGCTCATATTTATTCCAATGGAATCTTCCACAAGTCTGAGCAATCAACAGAAATTAAAGGGGCGGGGTTTAAGAAGTGAAAATAGTTGATGTGAAAATTGGTGAAATCAATAGTCTCCAGTATAATTCACTAAAAAGTTCAATGGACACTTCTGTGAATTATTAATTGGCTGTCTTTTATAAACCAAGAGACCACATGACATGAAACAGACCAAATGTTCAATTGATTATAGAGCTGGTCATATGGTTCGCTGCAGTGGGGCTGAATTTTAATTATTTATGTTATTTTATTAATACTTGGTCTTTGTGTCAGGTAAAGTTTGTCGTAATTTGATTAAGATATTTTTTTAATCAGATGTAAATTTGAGCATAACATCTGTGTCAATATTTTATTCTGCAAAAATAAAGTAAAAAATGTAAGGTATCAAGGTGTAAAAGCATTCAATATTTTATAGACAAAAAAGTATTAAACCTGATTATCTGGTTAGCAATACTGTTAGAGGCCATGCACCATTAAACAGTCTATGAATCCATAATGCACTGTGGTTTATATTTGAAGAGTTTTGTTCCAAAATTAGATAACACCGCTTAAAAAAAATCCAAAATCATGTGTATTATTGTGCATTCCAATTATTATCAATCAAACTGCAGTTGGTTTGTTTTGATTCAAGCCATAATAACAAAAAAATACAGCTAAGCAACATAATTTTTTATCAAAAGGAGTTATCTCATTTTGGAAAAGAACCCTTCATTTATACTGTGTGTATATTGTAAAGTGTTAAATTCCACATGAAATGATTATGCATAAAGTGTTGCTTGCAATTGTTTCATAAAAAGCAGCTGCTTATCAGATGATCATTTCATGAACTGTGAAAGACACGTGTTGATGAGGGAATATTTTATCACATGACAGTTTTAACAATGCAGCATTTGTCAAAAACATTTCGTTTAACCACAGTGAATTGTGATTGGCAAAGGCGAGACTAAAATAGCTCATGAGACAGATGGAAAGCTGACTTATGCGGATAAAAGCTGACTTATTAAGCTATTTGACCTTTTGTTTTTAATCCAATGTTGCATACTGTGCTTATCTAATATTAATCCCATAAGGTAGCAAAATAACACACATAACTATTCATTTATGGAGGAATGCTTTGGGTACGGTTTCAAGGCTGACAGTTATACCATGTGGTAAAATACTAAAAAATATGAATTTCTAGTTGGCTTGAGTGATGTTTTACTTGTTTTTGTTTTTTGCTCTCAAAACAATTGTATAACTAAGAAGTTTGTCTGCAATGAACATCTCTTGACAGGCTAAAAATGCACACTGTCTTAATCAATGTGTTTTTGGATGTTTGATATAGTGTTAATAGTTATATAGTAGTCGTGGCAAAATTTCTTTAAAATGTATATTTCACCCTAAAACAAATTGGAAATTGAGGACTGATATATTATGATTATTGTTTATACGTGACATTGTTTTTTATTACAGTTTTATTAACTGTTTTACAGTATACTGCAATTATCTATAAATAACTAAATTTTTCTAAAATTATTTATTTATGCAAATACACAAACAGTACATTATCACTGCAGATGTAATATATATTTATTTAGGTTTTGATATAAGTAGATGTGGACATATATTTTCATACTCTAATGTGACTAATGTTATTCGCTGAAATGTTGTGTCAAGCTTGAAGGGTTTCTGGGAAAACACGAGTAACCTTGCCGATTCCAAATGACTCTGTTCATTTTAAAGTGGACTAATCCATATCCTGAACGCCAGTTAAAACAGCTTTGCCCCACAGGAGTTGTAAAAATCCTCAGAATTTTAGCAGTTGCGCTGAATTTCCCCCTTTAATTTTAAACCTGCATGTTTCAGGCTGTGAGCTTTCACTTCTGATTTATATCACACTGCCACTATGTGGAGACTTCTTTGCTTGGAGGGCAGATTTACAATAGGCTAAACATATTCATAAATCTGCCATTAATCCGTCACTATATCTGGATTGCTAATCTGCACCTAAAATCTCTTCCACAAGGACATTCACCTCTGACAATTCAAATCAACTATTGTGACAGGCCTATATATTTATCAACAGTGAAGTGTTGTTGTTGTTGTTGTTTTCTCGTCACACAGATGCTGTAATGTATTGTACATGTTTTGTAAATAAGATTGAATTACGGATAAACCTATTATTTTATCTTATTATTATCTTGATGATTGCCATAAAGCTGTTGAATGCACTGTGAAAATATAAAAAATGTTTACACACCATGAAATAGTCATTTTTTTAATAAAAGATTATTATATCAGATTATGTTTATATTCCTTAGCGAGAAAGTTCTAATTAATAGATCTCTGTAATAAATAGATCTAGATATTGTATTGTTTTATATCATTGTGTAATACATGCAAAAGTATTACACAAGTATTTTCCTGGTAATTCTTCATGCTTATAAAAAACTGTATTTGTGACATCTGCACTAAGTGTGTTGGATTGTATCATACACTGTGACAGAAGATACAACTAAACAAAGAATGGATTTATTGTAACACTAGTATACCTCCTCTTGGTATGGAGGGAGCCTTCCAAACAACTCAGGGACTTTTTTTAGAGAGGGCAGAGAAGGCCTCTTCCCAAATAAAATCCTCAAGAGACCTTTGCTGATTATGTATGGAGTGAATCATCCTCCACCACAGAATCAAAACCTGTGCCCGATCTGATCCATGTGGTTTTGGCAGTAATCTGAAAAATTAGTTAATGTGATGATATTCTGCAGGGGCGACTGGGGCTAAATATTTTTGGGAGGTTGAACAACCAAAAAAATCACACCCTCAGTTATACAGGACAAAATGTATTTTATTAAAAAGCCATTTGACAGGTTAAATAACCTGATGTAGGCCTATCTAAAAAAAACGATGTAGCTGAAAAAAAGTATTTAAACAGTATAAACAGTATTTTTTAGCACTAACTCACTATACAAATATGATATCTAAAAAATAAATCAGGACGAAACATCCGTCCATGTTTAATGCGCAAATCCATCAGCACACTACACCATATAAAACATTTAAATGAACATTGGTTAATAATGAAAACCTAAATGATATAAGAAAGTTAAATATTAAATAAGAAAGATTGCATTGACAACTTCAGTCAGTCGCGTGCTAACCCTTACAGTTCTAAACAATTTAAAAACTGTTTAAACCTACCCTGACTTTCCTATACAGATTGCCATAAAAACATTACTATTTCCTACTCGTTGGTGGAAAATGTTGACATTGTCCAGATTAAAATGTTTACAGCTGGCATAAATGCAATTTCGGAAGATGTGCACAGGAGTGATATCCCGATCAGTCTGACCTGTGCCGCATGTATTCAACAAGTTTTGCTAAACTTTTAGAAGTGTCTTTTTCTATTCTTAATGACTGTACCTATATGTACAAGTCAGCATTTAAAGTCAGAACACTTGTATATTCAAGAAAATGAGCTGCCTGATGAAAATACAAATTTAAACGAAAAGTCATTTGACAGATTGAGAGGATTTTGCATCTGAACCCTTCATATATTGATGTTTTTGCTAGATGTTAAATATTTCTCCATTTATTAATTAACCTGGTGAATCATAAACATTTTATTAGTTATAGGTCACTGCTCTTAACTCCTTCTTTGATGTTTATAACCAATGCCAGCTAGTCTTAGTCTTCTCACATTTCCGGCAAGGCATTGATTTATGGGCAGGATCTCGGCATGTGTAGGAGAGCGTGTGTGTGTGCTTCTTGTCAGTGCCTTGAATGACAGTCTCTATTAGTAAGCTCTAGAGACATATGGGACTGAGGAGATCTTTAGTCGACAGTGAAGTCAATCAGCTGAGACCATCAACAATGCCAAATGACATCTCAGGTCTGCTTATCTCTCCTTCTAGGTCCCTAATTCACTTAAATTCTGTCTCCACATATTTTGTATTTAAAGAGTTACATTCATCCACTTTCTCAGCTCTTCTTAGAGTCCTGAATGGTGTCTTGTAATCTTTAGAAAATACTCTAGGGTGTGTCCAATCCTGCGTCTTGAGAGACATTCTTCTGCAGATTTAGCCCCAACCTTTTGATTAAGGTTAAAGCTCAACTTGCAGGACACTTGACCCCAGGAGCAGGATTGGAGACCTTTAAGCTACACTATACACTATTTTTTGTATCTGTCCCTAAACAGAATTCACATAGACTATTTCAATATTTCTTTACTTACTTTCTGTGCTTTGAGTGTAATTCGTGTTGTTGTCCTTGGAGGGATCCAAAAGCTCTTGGACTTCATCGAAACTATATTTTAATCAAAATCTCAATTTGTGTTCTAAAGATAAACAAAGGTCTTACAGTTGTTAAATGACTTGAGGGTGAGTAATTAATGTCAAAATTTTAATATTTGGTGCACTAACCCTCTAACTGTTTGTCTACTGTAACAAAATGTCTAGTGCCTATAAATGTGTCTGGACTGCAAGTGTGTACCTTCAATACCTGATGAGACACATAAGCTGATGTGGTCTAAATAGCTGTAGCGTTTCTCATTGTTATTGTGGTGATTCTATTAAAATGCAAAATATAAAAAAGAAACTTTCAACACCCTTGTTTCGGATGATGGTTTTGCTAGTTCGCAGAAGTTCACGTCTGGCCATCTAAACGCCATTTCAAACTTGCCCTCCAAGAAATTTTTGTGACTCCGTATAGCAACAACATCCGGACACTTCTTGGAACGGAACACAAGAAACATTTTGGAAAATGTCTCAGAAATTCCTATGATATCATTGACTGCATCACCATCTCTGATGACAACCATCCAGAGCATCCAACTCTTCTGACCAACAAGCCAAAATGGCCATCCAGTTCTTCACTATGGCAGCTGATCCTTTCATATCATCTTTGACTGAATTTGCTGGTCTGAATTTTTAATGCTCTACTAGTTCCCACCACCGGAGCAGCTTTAATCAAGCTATTTATCTCTACCCAGCTGTGTGACAAGATCTTTGTAGTTAATGTTAATCATTTGTTAAAATCCTGCTGTGTTAACTATGGTAAACTGTGGAGATTTCTCTATATGGTTGAAAGATAATGACCAAAAGCTGTCTATGTCATGAGAGAGAGTATGGCAACAAATAAGTGCCAAAATAGTCTCTCTCCAACATAAAACAAGAGATCCTGTCTGATTCCGCCTCAAGACCAAGTAATACCTGACATGGTGAGGCTGAATCATGACAGTCTAATTGTTTAACCATTCCTTTACATTTAAGTGTATAGAGATCCAGGAAACTTATCATAAATAAGACAGCCTCCCTCCATTAAAAGTGATGTTTTAGCCCTACAGTGTTATTTAAGAAGCTTAGATCTATTCTCCTGCCGGCTGGGACATCCACCTACTCATCTCCTCCTTATACGGCAGTGTTTCCAAATCCAATTCCTCGGGGCACCCCTCCGTGACAGGGGATTGGGAAACACAGCTCTATGGCATCAAATAAGAAGTGCCGAAATACAATGGGACTATTTCTTCTTTCACTCTTTCTCTTCTCTAAGAAAAAATAAAGGTGCTTTAAACCTTGTGTCACTTAATTAACTTATGGAAGATTTGTGCTTTTTATTGGTTTCAGGGTAGGTGAATTCACTGCAATAATTTTCATCCTATAAAATCTCACAGTGTCTAATCTTAACAGTCCTGTCTGTTCCCAACCTGTTTCTCCTGGATTTCCCATTGGACTCCATCTCTCATTATCCCTCAAGCTCCCTCTCCTGTCCCTTACCTGTCATTACAACACCTGCAAGCAATCCCCTCATCACCCGGACACTTTAGACCCAGTCTTGTCATGCATTCTTTGTCCGATCTCTGCCCTGCTCAATGTTCAAGTTGTTAAAGTTGTTTAATAAACATACCTTTATTTGATCTTCATCTGCTGTTGTCTATGCTGTCCGTTACACTGATAGCACTTTTTCTGTATACCATTTTCTACAAATATTCTGAGTCTGAAAAAGAACATAACGTTTTTTTTCCTTAAAATTTTTATCCGTTTAAATTCCATGTACTGCTTTTGAATTTATGCCCACATGCATGTCTGAATGAACCCCTATTCATCACTGAGGAGAGAAAAGCCATGTTAAAATCCTGGTTTTGCATTAGAGTTAATTTGATATTTTATCATATACATAGCTGTCATGATATAAAGATGCCTTAACAGGGATTAAATTAATGTATGATATTAACATAGTCAGGACATTTCTCTTATTCCAGTATTTAGATTTTCACTATTCTTGTCGAGACAAGTCAAAAACACAACTAATTTATGATAAGAGGACTTCTTATGTTTAAGAATTTGAATGAGCCTGAAGGGTTAAATAAGCGTGGGTTTTCAGAAATCCTTATGACAATTCAAGGCCCAGTGAAATAAAAACGAAAGGTTTTTCTTTTTATGAAAGATGTGTGAGCCTTAAGGATTTCAATAAACTGAAATGCAAAACTGGCAGTCTGGCGCTCAAACAAATCTAGAAATTCCATGACATCACGCTACACTTTAGCATCTGGTCAAAGTTCTCGTCCAATCAAAATGCTTCTTAGAATCCAAAACGGGAGGGTCCATGAGTTGTTTGTAAAGATGGGTCGTAAATGCGTATTTGGTTGTTCCAATGCTTGCTCTTACTCACTTTGAAGAGGGAGCCATTTGTGTAAGCTCAAGGTTTTTTGATGAAGCTCCCCTGACGCTGCCATTCAAGTCAGATCTGCGTTAGTGCATAGGAGGAGTAAAGGTATGCTTAAATATAAAATTTTATAATTTTAGCATTGTCCTGTGCATTTTGTGTTAGAGATAATATTCAGCCAGCTCGTTATTGCCGAATAAACCCCCACATGGTGATCACAGGTCTTAAATCACACTAAGGGGGCTTATTTTGTGGTTAGCAGGGCTGCATGAGGAGTTTCCTGCTTATTAATCGACTGTTACTATGATTGGATTGTTAGACACAAAGTTGTTTTGAAATAAGCTCATTTGTAAAATACAAGCCTTCTGCAAGGAACTTCCGTTTCCTATCATCTTTAAACCAGGACCCAAAGTTCGAAGAAGCAGTGCCCTGTCAGTTTTAGCAGTTATGCATAGAGAAGTATTTCAGAGACTTGTGTAATAATCACAAACTACGTTTTGTACTATAATGTTTGCACACGCCTAAACTAGGATTTTATAGATCTGAAAGTCATAGCCTATTGTGTTTCATATAATTTGGGTTAGCAATTCAAGTGCATCCTTTGGTCAGAAGTGAGTCCTGCATGACAACAGACTCTGACAGAGCTTTGAATATGCCACTGTACACATCAACACCAAAAGACCGAGACTTGATGACATACACTTCAGCCCATGTCTTCTACTGTCAGCACTCCACTTTCACAGTAAGATTCAAGTTTCCTGACGGATGACACTCAGGAGGATGCAACATTATGCTCTGATAGGTGTGTACAATTCTGTTTTTCTGGGTTACTCAAACCAGCTTGTGACATGTTGTTATATACGTTTCTTCACAGTAAATCAGGGGTATTAAATTAAAGATCCAAGAGGTCCGGTCTTTAAATTTTCTTCCTAACGAAGGTCCGGACAATACCTTTTTTTTTAAACAAATAAATATTTTATAAATTTAGCCAGTTGGATTCAATCTATTCGAGATATGATATTTCATCATGCCATTTATTTTGATATCCATGTCCTCTTATAGAAGTCTGATAATTAACATTTGTTAATAAAAAACGTCTCGGGTTACCTCTGTAACCCTTGTTCCCTGAGAAGGGAACGAGCACTGCGTCGCCATGGCAACGCTTTGGGGAACGCCTCAGCGTGACCAGCTCTGAGCACGTGTGTCAACATCATCCAGTAATGAAACGATACGTCATGGATGACGTATGGACCAGGAGATATAAAACGACATCCGAAACAGTCAACTTCAGCTCGAAACACTTCAAAGCAAGAGGCTAACAGGGATGTAAGGAGTATGGCAAGGTGACGCAGTGTCTCGTTCCCTTCTCAGGGAACAAGGGTTACAGACGTAACCCGAGATGTTCCCTTTCGAGGGAACTCGCACTGCGTTGCCATGGGAACGCTTTGGGGAACGAAATACTCAAACCGCCATACCCCCAAATGCCTGTCTGTGTGTACAAAATGTCACATAGAAGACACAACCACCTGGGCTCCCGGGGTGAGATTCATGTCCAAGCTATAGAATCTCAGGAATGTGAGCGGAGAGGACCAGCCTGCCGCATCACACACGTCCCGCATAGGCACCCCGACCTTAAGGCTACGGAGGCCGCCATACCCCTAGTAGAATGGGCTCTGACATCCAAAGGCGATGGTCTGCCAGAGGCCTCATAGGCCAGAGAGATATTCTCAACTATCCATCTGCTAATGGATTGCTTGGTTGCCGAAAGACCTTTCTTCGGTGAACCAAAACATACGAAGAGCTGCTGCGCTTTCCTCCAAGCCGCAGTTCTGTGTACATATGAGTCCACTGCTCGCACTGGACACGACAAATTTAACCTTTCCTGGTCCTGGCTCCTGAAAGGTGGAGGACAGAATGCTTGCAAGGTAATGGGTCTTGATACATTATCGATAACCTTAGGCACGTATCCCGCCCAGGGGAAAAGGAACGCCTTAACCAAACCAGGAGCAAATTCAAGGCACGTAGGGGAAACCGATAAGGCCTGAAGATCTCCCACTCTCTTGAGAGAAGTAATAAGCATCAGGAAGACTGTCTCAAGATTGAGAAACTTAAGAGCGACTGAATCAATTGGTTCAAAGGGAGGAGACGACAGCCCCTCAAGAACTGTAGCCAAATCCCAGGTCGGTACCCTAGTGTGGCTCACAGGCCTCAATCTGCGAGCACCACGAAGTAACTGTAGGACTAAGGGTTCTCTACCAACAGGTATGCCTCCTAGCAGAATGTGAAAGGCAGAAATGGATGCCATATACACCTTTAAAGTTGATGGGGATAAGTCCGCAGCAAAGCGATCTTGTAGGAACTCGAGCACTGTTGAAACTGGGCAGCTGACAGGGTCTCTGCGGTGAGCTGAACACCAAGTAGTGAAGACTCGCCACTTCAAGGCATAAAGCTTCCTTGTAGAAGGAGCTCTGGAATTCAGTATGGTTTCCACAGCCTCAGCTGAGAGACCAGTGTTTAAAAGGCTAGCCCTCTCAGAAGCCAAATCCATAGTTTCATTCCGGGCGTGGGTGATGTATCTGACCCTCCGCTTGAGAAAGGAGGTCCCTTCTCAAAGGAATCTCCCATGGAGGGTTCTCCAACAGGTCTATGATGTCCGAGAACCACACTCGGGCCGGCCAGAACGGGGCTACCAACAGTAGGCGAACTCCGTCCCTGCGCACCTTTTCCAGAACTCCCGGGAGTAGAGCGATCGGGGGAAAAACGTACAGGTGAAGCCTCAGCCACACCTGTGCCATACTTACCTGAGTCGGGAACAGATTTACCTCTGCCCAGCAAAACCTCATCCAAATCTGCTCCACCACCTCTGGGTGGAGTCTCCATTCCCCCGGCCTCAGCCCCTGTCTCGACAGGATGTCTGCTCCTCGGTTCAGGTGACAGGGGATATAGACTGCCCTCAAGGAGAGCCGCTCCCCCTGAGACCACAGAAGGATCTGAGGTGCCAACTTATATAGTTGCCGTGACCGTAGACCCCCTTGGCGATTTATATATGAGACCACAGCTGTGTTGTCTGGCCTGACAATCACATGCTGGTCTCTGAGCTGTGGGAGAAAGTGTTCCAACGCCAGGAACACTGCCATCATCTTTAGGCAATTTATGTACCAAGATCGAAAGCGGCTCCCCCATCGGTTTTGAACCAATTGGCCTTCCACAACAGCTCCGCGCCTGCATCTTGATGGAATCCCATATTACTCCTAAAAAAGTGGTTCTCTGTACTGGAGAAAGCAAACTTTTCTTGGTATTCAGCCGCAGTCCAATGAATGGTTTGATTGGTCATCAACTCCAGCAAATGACCCATCACGCCCTACAACCGTGAGCACTCCCTGGGTCATGGAGTCAAAGTCCTTCATGAGTTAAAGATATATACAAGATACACAACATATAAACAATTCTTTAACTGGTAACAAAGGAGAGACACTTAGAAATGTTACAATGTTCTGTTGACTTTCACAGTTTTCTCCGATTTTTTTGCGGACTCCTTAACTCAACTCAACTCAACTTTATTTATATAGCGCTTTTTACAATTTTCATTGTTACAAATCAGCTGTAAATGAGACACATTGAATACAAGTAAAACAACTAAAGGCATATACCTGTAAAAACAAGAAAAAAAGGTGAAAACAACTAAGACAGACAAACAAATGCTCCACACACACAATATGCATACATACTTACACACATTGACATAGATGCACAAACACACTGGCGCGCACACACACACAGTGGAAGCACATATTTGAGATAAAGGAGAACCACAGGTCAAATATTAAACAGACTATAAATTCTTATATGCAATATTAATTATGTCTAACTTCTGAATTCTAAAGCAGCCCCTCCGGCCAGGCTAATAGTGCAAAACAATATGCAAACGGTGGCGAGGAACCCAAAACTCAATCGAGAAAAAAAACCTCAGGAGAACCCAGGCCCAACCAGGGGATTCCAGTTCCCCTCTGGCAAAAGCTGGTGCCTCTGCACAAGCTCAATAGTGCTTGCACAACAAGGCTAAATAAAAAATAAATAAACTTAATAAGGTAAATTATAGATATAAGATAATCATAACAATCTAACAGCATTTGAAATGTTGTAGGAAATTCCTGTCAAGTTGCTGCGTCCTTTATCCAGCTCTATCATCTCAGCTCTTGTCAGGTCACCGCTTCCCATTTTCAGCTCTGCCATCGGGTCTGGGCATGAACTGCATCCTGCGGTAACCTTGGAACAAAGAGACAAGACTGGCTGAGAGTAGAGTACTGTTCTTCACTCTTTGATGCAACAAGTACATCATTTGTTGTTGGATGTGTTCCTGGTTCCGGTTGATCTAAATAATGCAGCCTAGATCCTCTGAGGATTAATATTATGGAAGTGTAGTGTATGCAAGATTAAAAAGATGCGTCTTTAGTCTAGATTTAAACTAACAGAGTGTGTCTGCCTCCCGGACAGTGCATGGAAGAATACTCCAAAGTTTAGGCGCTATATAAGAAAAGGATCTACCACCTGCACTTGATTTTGAAATTCTAGGTATTACCAACTGACAGGACACCTGAGTGCGTAATGCACGTGCAGGACTGTAATACAATAGAAGTTCATTCAAATACTGTGGCGCTAGACCAGTGTTGGGTAAGTTACTCTGAAAAAGTAATTAATTACTAGTTACTAATTACATATTTAATAGTGTAATTAGATTACTGTACAAATTACTCTGTCCAAAAAGTATTTAGTTACTCATTACTAATTACTTTAGTAAAGTAATTCAAGGATAGACATGAAACGGCTTATTTAATTCATTCAAATAAATAATATTATTAACTGACCAAAGTATTACAAATGTGAGAATTATACATTTAAGCACAGATTTGAAAGTTAGACTTTGAATTTTGATGTCAATACACTATTGCACATGCATGTATTGCACAAAGTATTTAATTTAATTACATCAAAAGTAACTGTAATGAAATTACAGTAGAAATAAGAGTAATCCCTTACTTTACTTTTTCAAGGGAAAAGTAATTAAAATACAGTAACTAATTACTTAGTAATGAGTTACACCCAACATTGCGCTAGACCATGTAGGCCTTTATAGGTAATAAGCAGGATTTTAAAGTTAATGCGATGCTTTCTAGGTAACCAGTGCAAGGTTGACAGAACCGGGGTTATATGCTCAAACTTTTTTTGTACGTGTAAGAACTCGAGCTGCGGCGTTTTGAACCAGTTGCAGTTTTTGTAATAGGCCTGCAGGGCAACCACCTAAAAGTGCATTACAGTAATCTAATCTTGATGTCATGAATGCACGAATTAATTTCTCTGCATCTGACAGTGACAGCATATGACGTAGTTTAGATATATTCTTAAGATGGAAAAATGCAATTTTACAGGTGTTGGCGACATGGCTCTCAAATGACAGAGTACTATCGAATACAACGCCAAGATTCTTAGCTGACGACGAGGAAATTATCGAGCATCCGTCAATAGTTAAGCAGTATTCTTGGTGTTTACGTATTGCTGTTTTCGGTCCAGTAAGTAACACTTCTATTTTGTCTGAGTTCAGTAATAAAAAATTGTTACTCATCCAGTTTTTTAAATCGACAATGCATTCCTTTATTCGATGGAACTGCTGGGTTTCATGAAGCTTCGAGGAAATATAAAGTTGAGTATCATCAGCATAACAGTGAAAGCTAATTCCGTGTCGCTTTATTATATCTCCTAGAGGTAGCATGTATAATGCGAAGAGCAGAGGCCCCAAAACTGAGCCCTGTGGTACACCGTACTGGACTTGCGTTTTGCGGGACACCTCATTGTTTATTACTACAAATTGAAAACGGTCGGATAAATAAGACTTAAACCATTTCAATGCTATTCCGGTAATGCCAACGTAATTTTCGAGTCTATGTAGGAGTATGTGTGGTCAATGGTGTCAAATGCAACACTAAGGTCTAGCAGCACCAATAACGAAATACAACCTCGGTCAGACGCTAAAAGCAGATCATTTGTAACTCTGATCAAAGCAGTCTCTGTACTGTGACATGCTCGACATCCAGACTGAAATTCTTCGTTAATGTCATTCCTTTGGAGGAAGGAGCATAATTGAGTTAAAACCTCAGGGTCCCTTGCCCCCAGTTAAAAAACCTGCATTAATTACATGTAAATGATTAATTAGCTTCATGATTGAAATTCAGTGCTATGGATTTTTTCTTTTATCAGGTGGTGGGGTTTTTGACTTTGTTTTGTGTTGGTTTCCTTATCACTGTCGTCGTATGATGTACTGCTATATAACTAAGTGGACAAAGTAAGTTTTGGATCTCTATAATAATAATAGCCACTACTTATTTGAATAGAAGTTGATATAACAACTAAAACAAATGATTTGCATTTTAAGTCTATTTTACTGGCTGATTGTGATTTTGTTCTTCCACAGTGCACTCTATGATTTCTACCATTACTTTTATATGGTGACAAATGTGCTGTTCTATGTGAGTTCTGTAATCAATCCCATCTTGTACAACAAGTCTTTTTCTCTACTTTAAACTACTTGTGTCACATCAATTTTAAAAGGGGATGGGGCAACCAGAACAAGAGGAGCTCACAACTAACACAAAATCTTCGTTCCTCTTTGGTCCAACCCCGTACCAGCCATCAAACACTCTGTTCCAAAGTGGTCATGGAGACCATGTACTGATGTGAAGGTCACCATTATGGAAGATGTAATTGTTGACATAAGTTTGCTGTTTTCTCCTATAGATTTTGCATTATTTCTTTAAACACCAAAGGAAATTCAAAACAGTAATTCCAATCGAATTGCATGTTTATATCACTATTAGGTACCAGATGTAAAAATACGAAGGATTTACCAGCCAATAAACAATTATAACATGGACCCAGGTTGCCTTGTATCAATTCATCATAGAAAGTCTCTAAATAAAGGCCTAATGGGAGAATGCAGGGGAGTCCATGTAGTGCATTTCAGGGATGATACAGAGAGGATTTCCATCTTTTTCCATAAAACTGCCCCCAAACGCTATGCTCACTGGAGTAAAGGGTTGTTTTCTGCCAATGTGGTTTGAATTATAAAAATATGTCATATATTATAATATATAATATGTGTACAAGATTACCCACATCGAATTTCTGCAGTAGAGATTTCTGTATAGAGAAGAGTGAAAACGCAACCTATTGGTTGTCAACCCTAAATATCAATGTTTTAAAATTTTAAGAATTAAAGTTGCAACATTAGATGAGATCATTTGTAACCATATTTAACATATGTATTCGCAGTGCAGTTTGTATTAAAAAAACTCGATGATCAGACATAGCCTATGAACAACATGATTGTAGCCTATTTGTGTAGCCTTACGTGTTTTTTTCCCCAAATGAAAAATATCTAGCTTATACTTATAGACTGAAAAACATGTGACATTTCACAATTATTGTCTTATACATTTTGCAGTCAACTTCCTCCTAAGCAATTTTTCATTAATGCTGCCTTAACGTATTCTCGGAATTATCTCAAATAAGAGTCTCCTAGGTAAAAGATGCACAACCTTTTCCCAGGGATAACCAAGACATCAGAAGGCGTTCATGTACCTTTTTCTTATGCAGGAAACTCGTATTTCCGATCGATATTTAAATCGAAGAGTCTAATTAAAAGATTCTAGTACATTTTCTTGGATTCTATAATTGCCTTCACGTGCTCCCCGAAATTTGTTAATTCCCACTTCTGATGTCATGACTCCGAGCTGGTTTTGTTCAGTTGCTTTGTTCCCGGAAAGAATGGAGGACGCCAGATTCATGCTTGCAGGTGTTTTGTGAAAATGTTTCAAATGGTTATTTATATAGCCTATGTAAATACGTACTAATTTAACGACAAGACAAGACAAGACAATGAAGTTGTTGCTGAAAAACCTAATTAAACATCGGTCACAAGCAGGAATCCTCCTACCCTCAGTTGATAGTGTAAGCCCATCTCGGGAACTCGGCTATCAAAACTGTTTCCCAACTTCTGAGTGGGAAGAGCGACATCAGACGGCGGTCATGTGCATTTTTTTTACTCGGAAACTCATATTTCCGATAATTCCGAGAGCACGTGAAGGCAGCATAAATTACGCAATTTGGGAAAGATATTACTGTCTAATGAATAATTTAGTTGCGTTTTTCACGTAACAAAATAGCACTTACATAGGTGCCAGAAATAGTCACGTGTGTTTACAATAACAGCTATTGCAAATATTTTAAATGCAACTATTACCGCAGTTTGCAGACAACTCCAAAAACAGGTTGATTTGAGGAAATACTGCTTTAAGAAATAAATGGCGGGCTGCTCGTGCGCGTTTTCCTCCGGACAACTTTCTGTTTACCTTTAAAGTATCGATTGGAAACACAGGTAGGAGACAAACATAAACGCAAACTGTTCATAGCTTTTATAAGGATGACTTACTTAACCTACATCAAAGCAGTATTTCAGTCAGTAAATTAGAAAACTCGTCTGTTTGAAGGCGGGACATTTTTATAAATGTTGATGGTTCACAAGAGATCACGGACAACAAATATTTACTCTAGCTGACGTTATAAAAGTTTCTGTAATACTTTCAAATGAATGTAACTTAAGGTGTTTGAAGGGATAATCGTCATGTAAAGTTAAGCGACTTTGAGACTGAAATTTACAATAATTTTAGGTTGAATAAGCCTTGATGTGTTAATTGGTAGCTGGAAAGCTAGTGAGCTGACTGTTTAGATATATAGATATACCAACACGACTATATTAGGGCGTCTTGGTTGCGATTCGAACGCCGTGTAAGATACCTAACTAGACATCTTGTTAGGCATATTTTTTTTAGAAATCACCTAAACAATCCAGTACGGTGTCTATGTAGTTCAATCACTGTGGAGACACCGTCTGTAAATGTACTTAAACAAGACATGACCGGATTGAGAGTTTGTGTATTCTTTATGAACGCAGTAAATGATTTGTGTCCCACAGTGTATTTTCTAAATCTTCATTCACTCAAGAGTGAGGACCATGTTTTATTCTCAACTCTTCACCTCAAAACGAGGAACATTAGCCAAGATCTGGCTGGCAGCACACTGGGAAAAGAAAGTAACCAAAGCATACGTGTTTGAATGTGACCTTGAGACCACCATCAAAGAAATTTTATCCCCACAGGTAAGACTGAAATAAAGTAACTGAATGTGATAGTGCTAGTCTATTGTATCTTACATAACTGTTATTTTCTTCCTTTTTCTGATCCACATCAATTATTAATGCACAGGTTAAAATTGGCTTGAGAACATCCAGTCACCTTCTTGTAGGAGTCGTTCGGATATACTCTAGGAAAACTAGATACCTACTTGCGGATTGCAGTGATGCATTGGTCAAAATTAAAGTGGCTTTCCGGCCAGGTGAATGCAGAAACACATATGTTGTGCAATGTTATCTAAGATCTATAGACTTCTGATACTATCTAATACTGAATTCTGTAACCACAGGACAGACAGATTTGCCAGAGGATGCATTGGAGGCCACATTTAATAACATCACTTTACATGAAGACTTCAATGACTTTGACTTCCAGTTGCCTGATCTCAAGTGGGTATATTGTTTCCTTCAATATGACAATTAATAACTCGTATATATTTTTCAGATATTATGATTTGCTACTGCTTATTTGGCAAGTTATGTCTATCGCCTAGCACGATTGATGTGGCAGACCACTTCTCTTTAAACCAGTGTCGCACAGAAGACATTACTCTAAAAGAGACATTGGGGAGCAGCCTTCTCACTGTGGGCCTAGGTAATAGCTTGGAAGAATCAAGAGAAATGGTCTTAACATTTTCTGTCCCACATTGTTTATGCCTTTATTGCTTTTCCATCAATTTACAGGAGAGGAAACCCACACTTATCAAGGGCTTTTTGATCAAAGTTTCAGTGTCCAAGGTGACTGCTTTGGTGATGAAGAAATGCAGGTGGACCTCATCGGTAAAATTCCACTCATGACATTCACATTGTATTATTCCAAAATTACTAGATGCAATAAAATAGTCTCTGTGTGTCACGGCTGAAATATAAAATTGTATCTTAAGAGTCAAAATTAAATAAAAATTGACACTTAATTTAATTCTTTATTTACAGTCGTGGCCAAAAGTATTGGCAGTGACATAATTTTGTGTTTGCCGAAGTTAGCTGCTTCTTTATTTGTAGATAATTTTCCACATGTTTCTATGGTATACTGGACATCCTTAGTTAGCATATCTTAAGTTTTAAAGGCGTTTATTGGCAATGATATAATAAATGCAAAGAGTCGATATTTACAGTGTTGGGCCGTGTTTTTCACAACCTCCTTCCTCACTCCATCCTGACTGATGGCAAACATTTCTTGCCTTATTAGTGCTCTGACTTGATCACAATTTGTGGGCTTCTGCTTATACACTCGGTTTTTGAGGATTGTTAGCATTTTGAGAACTTCAGGTTCCATCGCATGGGCAACATGGGCATAAACAAGTAATTACTTACCAGAGAACACATTTTTAATAAAGTTTGGAAGAGTTGTCGGAGGCTTGGTGGTAGTGACGTTTATATCGAGGGACCTTAATTGTAGTCTGTTTATAGCATCGTGTCAGCTATTTACTTCTGCCGATTGAATTGTGACTTCAAAGCAAAAAATGTTGTGTCAATTTGTAAAGATTGTCTTTATAGAGGAAACGTGTAATCATAATAAACCTTTGTTAATCTTCCAAAAGTCTATGGGAAAAATGCATAGGCCTTTGGTCAAAGGGAAAACAGCTGGTTTTATTCCGGGTTTAGCCTACAAAAATACGTCATCTCTGATCCCCTTCACAGCCAAATTACTAATTTCTTTCTTTGTCTTTTCTGTGATAAGATATGATATCAAGCAACAGTAAGGACGCTCTAGTGACTGATTTCTATGGGAACATTCCTAATGAATCGCCAGCTACACCTCCTCCGACTTCTCTCAGTGTTAAAGGTAATATGTGTGTATTTACATTAGTATATTTAAACTTACATGAAACGACAGGCACACTGAGTCATTCCGTATTATTCGTGCTTTATTAATTTTGATATTTCATTCAAAGTAGGAAATCTAAGCTCAAGGTCTTGGGTTCGATCCCAGGGGATTGCACATACTTCGAAACAAATGTATAGGATAATGCAATGTAAGTCGCTTTGGAAAAAAGCGTCTGCCAAATGCATAATGTAATTAGATCGAAAAGGTTTGAGAAAATGTTCTAGATTGGTTCTATGTGATACATACAGTAAAAATGTAAAGTAATGTACTTTGATGTTACAGTAAAAGTTGTCAATGGATGTGTTCCACTCTATGACTGTGAAGTCTTCTCAACAAGCCTGTCACTATAAGTCTTACCAGTAATATTGCCCTCCGCTTGCTACATTGTTATTTACCAAAGTGTGTTCCTCTCAAAGAGCCGGTGTTTGTGAATCAAGAGGTTTCCACTTCAAAGACGGGTGTGAATAGTCCAGCCTTGACTGAAACCACGTTCTTGGTGCATGCGGAGGAAGGTTTCGCCCTTGCACCTATTGTTATTATACGTGAGTGTGAACTGCTCTGGAGAATTATATAAACAGTAATTTTTGTATGGATTGATTTACACTGTTCGTAGTTTGAGTCACGACTGTATGAGGTTTTACCTGGTCTTGAGCTTTATTTTTTATTTAAACCTGGCTCTCACCTGGTGTTAAAAAGGAAAAACAAACAGACGCCACAAGAGGGCACTGTTCACTTTTATAGGTGTAATAGGAACGGAATATGTTTGAAATAAACTTCTAAGATCTGAAAGCAGAAGTATGTATATATACTTTCATAACATTCTTACCTGCATGAAAAATCATCATTGACAAACATGCAGGATGCTGTATCCTACAATGCATTGTGCTCAAATTTTCATTAAACGTGTGATGAATGATCTGGAAGTAATATCAACTGCATTTGCTAAATAAATAGCAAAAATGTTGTTTTTACTCATCATTTGATTGGAATGTTAAACAAGTTCAAAAGGTTACAACAAAATGTCCCCCTGCATGCTGCTGGTTATATCACACTTATTTTTGAGGCCAAACTGAGAATATTTTTAGATAATGTTGCAACACAGCTTCGAGAGTTTAAACAGAAGATTCGTTTCGCAGCATCTTCGATAAAGAAGAGTGGGAATGCGAAGAGGAAGCTGGTGGTCGATCGGTCAAAGGAACTAACTAATGATGTAATAAGGGAGCAACTGGCTGACACTTCTGACCTTTTGACCACATTAGAGATAGCCCCTCCCACTCAACAGCTCATGGAATGGAAGGCAAATGGAGGGGTGAAGCAACTGTTCTTGTGTTTCTGCCTTCCAGTCTTGCACCCTGATTTAAAGCAGGTATCACCCACTCATTTCAGTCAGTCTCTGACCCTGCAGCAGAGCTCTGTACACAGCTATCATTATTTTGTCAGTGTGGCATTAAGGCAATGCATCATGGGAAAGCATCCTTTCTTTCCTCTAGCTGTTCCCTCGTAACATGTCTCCTAGGAGACAGCGGTCGGATGTAGAAGTGGGAGAGCAGACTGACCCCGAAGAGATGAGAGAGCAAACTAGAGAGGGTATGAAGCACAGATTTGTCACACAATTGAAACTCATATTGTTTTTTCTCCTTTTGAATACAAAGTAGTGCCTGTTCATATTGCATAACTCTCTCCATGTTCCGAATGAAAAAAAATAAAGTGACACAAGGATACGATGAAAGATTATGGAAGCAGACAGCAGTGCTTTTCCATGCTAATGCTGGTGTGTGTGTGTGATATTTGATTTGCATGAAGCTGACAGCGAGGACACTGCTGAGCCAATACTGGATGAATGGAGTTTGCTGCAGGAGTCTATAGCTCCAGATATAGCAGCAGACACTTCTGTAGAGCCTTCTGTTAGTCATACAGAACCTCCACTCCCCTGGAATACCACTAGGGTAAGAAAAGATTTGCATCCAATGAGAAAAGCATCCTTTTCTGTAAACACATATTTAATTTGTTCCTTCCTCTTTTCACATATCTCTCTCTGTGTCGCAGGAGGAGAGTAGGATGAGAGTGTCTTATCCAGAGCCTCTTTCTGAAGACTCAATGTTGACTAATCTATTTAGAGAGGCAAGAGAAACTTCAGTGGTGACACAAACACGGGAGCAGGTAGTACTTAAACACTGGCGCAAACAAATGATCTGTTATTTTCAGGTTGGACTACTGTATGTCGTTTTATTGGGTTTCAAGTATGGGTGTCATAATATACTGGTGACAATACTGGTGAATTTTAAAACCATAATTATCAATATTGTTTTAATACAACACATAATATTGAAATTATTCAGCTTCTGTTTACATTTGGCTTTAAGAGCTGTGATGGTTACAGACTCTCTCTTTTTGCTTCCCTACACTCTTTTCTATAAATACTATTTTGAATGGGATTCATTGACCATAAAGAGAAACCACAAGCTATACAAAGTTAAACATGAATTTGACTGATAGCATTCATTTATTTGTAAAACAAATTCAGTAAAATTGCAATAGATCGATCTCTTTGATCAATTATTTTGCTCATTTTAACGATGTAGTGAAAAATTGAAATCAATGCTATTGGTGCAGCTTTGCATTCATATAAAGGATTACAAGCATTGATTTTTTTACAGATTTTCTTCATGTTATTGTATTATTATTAAAGGCTGCATTTGTACCAATATTTGGCCACAAGCATCAATATGATGATTAAGCACCAATTGTTTTTGTTTGTTGTCTTATTTTTCCACCCAATTATGAATATTTGATTTAATGCTTTCAGTATGTGAACTAAAAGTGGCAGAAAGGGTTTTCTATCAGTTCCTATACACCAGATTACATTCGCTTATTATTGGTTGTGGCTGACCTTAATCAGCCAATGAAGGTCTTCGTGATTTTTTAAAAATCTGTACCTGTATAAAAAAGGAGAGCAGTGTGATTAAAGTTTGTGGAGAGAAATGAGAGACTTTTATCGTAACCCCGGTGCAATGCAGCACAAGTGTTTTTTCAAGTTTCAGCCTGATGCAGTTCTCATTGTCCCGTCCTGCTCCGCGTTATTTACATGGCAAATGCATTTGTGTGTGTTTGTGCGCCCATGGACATGCTGGTCTAAAAAAGAGGTGTGTTCAGGGCGCACGGTTAGCACGATGCTATTTTGAGGAACAAAAAATAGACTGCCCCATAGACCAACTTAAACATAGTCTAAAGTCAATGGCGCAATATTCTTTTGAAAAATGTAATAAAGTCAGAACATTCTGCTTATTACACAAAGAGGATTGCGCAGCAGGACACAAACATGCCAAATATAAAAAGTAAATGGATTATATTGTAAACTATTTTTATTGTGTACATAAAGATAAAACATTTGGCTTGTCCTGTAGATGGTCTGCTCGCTTACTTTAACCTCACTCACAAGCAGATGCATTTCCTCTCTGGAGAAGTGTCCAGTCTTTGCTCTTGCAAATTCCGCCTTGTAAATAGCGAATCTGGAATGGCGGGAGCGTAACTGCCTCTTAAAAGGAATGAGAGATGAGACTCTGATTGGTTTACTGCACGTTTCGGCCAAAACGTTTCTATACCTTTACACTCATTAAAAGAATAAGGACAATCCTTTAAGACCATGCGCCTGGCGCCGACCACTTTTCCCATCCTTAAACTAGCAAAAGTGGATTCAGACTCGCCTTATGTGCACTTGGGCCTTGCCCTTAAGACCATGTTCTAAGATCGTTACAAAAGGGCCCTTTAATGAGATACCAGTAGAATAATTAGTTTGATATTGTGCATAAGGTTGTGAAGAAGAATGAGGGGGAAAGCGATTTACTGCCCTTTTGAGGAGGCAATACAAGACCCCATTTGTTTGCTGAATGCAGAGTTCTTGATGTGGTGTGGGTTCAGATCCAGTGATAGTCCTGTAGGCAAGCATTAGTGACTTCAACCTGACACGGGCTTCAAGCGACAGCCAGTGGAGAGATATGAAAAGGGGTGTCATATGAGCCCTTTTGGGCTCTTGGAAGACGAGGCGTGCTACTGCATTCTGAAGCAGCTGGAGTGGTTTATAGCCTTTGCAGGAACACCAGCAAGGAGAGCATTGCAGTTGTTCAACCTAGAGATTACAAGGGCCTGGGCAAGGAGTTGTGCCGCATAGTCAGTGAGATAGGGTCTAACTTCTCTAACCTTTCTAATGTTAAATAAAGCATATCGGCATGACCGCGTTGTCTTTGCAATGTGATCATTGCAGGACAGCTGGTCATCAAACATGACTCCGAGGTTCGTGGCTGTTTTTGAAGGAGTGATTGTTTTATTACCAAGTTTAATGGTAAGATCGTGTTGCACACTGGCGTGTGCCGGAAATACATGTAGTTCTGTCTTGGCAGGGTTCAGCTGGAGGTAATGCTCTTTCATCCAAGCTGAGATGTCTTGTAGGCAGGCTGTAATGCGAGCTGCTACAGTGGTATCGTCTGGGTGAAATGAGATGTAAATCTGGGTGTCGTCAGCATAACTGTGATAGGAGAAGCCGTGTGTCCTTCGTAAATGTTAAGAAACTTATGTTCACAACCAGTTTAGCCATGTATGTTTATACATAAAATAAGCTTTGTCCTTTCAAAAGTTATATTCCGTTTCATTGTTTATTGAGTTGGTTTGTGCGATTTTGGTTAGACAGCTTTAAAAATTGCCATTTGATTTCCGGTAAGGGAACATCCATGCTTCCTGGTTTTTGCGTTGCATTTTGGGACCTTTTATTGCACTGAAAGGATTTTGCGAATGAGTTTGAGACAGCCCTTTGAAATGGCAGACTCTGATCAGTGCCTAGACTGCTTAGAAAAAGAAAGATTTCCACCATTGGCTGAATCGTTCTTGTTCCCTAATTGTTCAGCCGGTACGTAAATGGTTAAAGTTTCCATTACGTTGCTGATTATGGAAATCTATAGAATGTAAACACAAATGCATCAGGCGCTTCCTGGTAACACAAGGGACTGAGGAATCATGCTTAAATCTCACATTAGATCACATATAACGCTTCCATCAGATCATGCTTAAAACAGTTTGGTGCAATAATGGAAAAGCGTTCAAGGAAGCTGATTAAGCTTTACCCTTAGTAATCCTGAATGACTACATCGATTAGCTTGTTCAGATGTGTTTGGCCTTTCTGATGTTGAATAAGGCATATCGGCATGATCGCATTGTCTTGGCAAGGAGATCATTGAACGACAGCTGTTCATCAAATATGTCTCTGTGGTTCCTGGCTGTTTTGGAAAGAACATCACTCCTAACACTCTTCTCCACCCTCACGACCCTGCCTGAACTGTCATCTTCACCTCCGTTCCAACCTCCCTATTGCTCTGAACAGTTGACCCCAAATATTTAAAATCCGCTACCTTTTTCTCTCCAACCACGCCCAAACAACCTTTAAAAGGAATAATTGATGATTTCCTATAAAAATAATTGAAAATAATGCTCACCTGAGGTGGTAACAGGGATTGTAACAGGGGTGAGTGCATATTCATCAGCTCCCATATAAGAAAAAATACTACTTTAGACAAGGGAACGCTTGACACTGAGCTTTCTGTGCCAGCTGTGGTTCTAGCAGTAACAAATAAACCTTGCAGCTGAGTTTATAAAATTAGCCACTACTTCCTCAGACATAATTTTGCCTTTAATCTTTTGATGAATTTCACATTTTTAAGTCACTTTGGATAAAATGGGAAATAAATGAACAATTTGGATTGCTTGCTATTAAGACATACTAGTAGAAGTATTTAATTTATTTGTAGGTTTATGACATATTTGAATTTTAAATGATTCTTCTTTTGTTAGAATATTATTAAAATGTCTTTTTTTTTTAATTGACAAGATCAATTTGGTCAATTAAAACTTTTTGGGCTGTATTTTAACAATTAAAGCACATTGTCTAAAGTGCAGGGCGTGTTCGCATCCGCTTTGATCTTAGTTGTCCCTATTCTCTTAATGAGTCATGGGTGTGTTTGGGCAAACCGTGCATTAAACCAATCTCTCATCCCCTTTATGAGCCAGTTGCGCACACGCCATAGTGGATTCGCTTTTTACACGGCGGATTTTTCAAGAGAAGGGACTAGTCGCTTCTACGAGGTTAAAGCAGACCATCAACAGGTCATCTAGATTTTTTATCGTTATGTACACAATTATAGTCTTTCATATTGTAATCAATTTACTTTTAATATATTTGTGTGCTGCCACACGTCCCTCTGTGTGCCATAAGCAGAACTTACACGCACTGTGCACCCGCCTATATGCGTATATTACTGGCTCTATAAGTAACCAAAAAAATATTACTCCATTGACTTTAGAGCAGGTTTCAGTGGGTTTTCATGTCTATTTCTGTTGGCTCAAAATAGCAACGTGCCAACAGTGCGCCTAAGCAGAGCGCTTAAACAACGTGGCGCAGGACATGAAAACTGCTTTGGGCTTAAACTTGCAAAAAACACTTGTGTGCTTGGCTTCCGCTTGGCACAGAGTGAATGAAAGAGCCCTTCTTTCAACCTGGTATGTGATGCAGTACAGTAATACTGTAAATGATAAAGCTACCATAAAATTGAGAAAAAAATCCTCGTCTCATCTATTTCTATGCCTATGTCACTGTAGTCTTTGCTGGACAATCAGGATGTGGAGGACAAGAGAATGACCATTCAGGCACGCAAACTTCTCCAAATGCTCAAGGTAAGAAGTGAACAAACATCACTCCACAGGGATCACTGCCATGTTGATATTCATCAGACCTGACGTGTCGAGCAGCTACGGATGCTGAATTAGTTTAAGAATGGGTAATTAGGAGAGTTGCAACATATGCGTGGGTTCACATCAGAAAGAGATAAGGGGCCAATGTGCCCTTTTCACAATGACGTCTCTTCCGCCACATGCGTGACGTCATGTGAAAGGGGCCTTTTAACACGTGACACATCGGCAGTGCCAAGTAATGTGTGCTGTGTGTTTATTTGTTGATTCATGTTAATGTTCCTGTGGCACAAGCAATGACTCTATACCTTTATATCAAACATCACAATATGTATGCCATAACTACTTATAGATTTACCTGTTAAATCTCAGTCTATGTACACTGTTGGACTTAAATTAATTTCTAATGTACTTTCAAACACCAATTTGGACTTAAGTATGGTACAATGCAAATGTGAAGGAGCGCAGAGGATAAAAACGAAACATTAACAATTCATTTTAAAATGCTGAAAAGGGTAAGAAAGTCTTTAGTACACTCTGAAAAGCATTTCATGCATGGGTTGTATATCTAATAAACAAATGCAAGACAGCCGTCTTTGGCTGTAATTTTTCAGCACTTCACAGCAGCATTTATACTGTACTGCATTCAGTTAAAAAAGGTTTTTGAGTTTTTATTAATTTTCTTGCACTGTATGTGTCCAGCACTTGTAAACTTGCATTCTGTTTTATTGTATCATTTTGTTTCTGTGTGAATGCTGCCCTGATAGTTTACATTTACTGGTGCTAGGGACACCACGACCTTGTGCTAGACAAACCTGAACCTATAAAATTGAACTAAATTACAAAAGATATTTTAATCACCATTTGCTGTGTGCTAGTTGTTAAGTGTCTGTGTGTTGTTTACAACCCCTAGACACAAAACTGCTCTCCCGATGCCACTTACAGCCTTCATGCTATGTGTGAGAGAGGCAGTCGTTCCTATGTAGCAGCAATATTCTTCTGCCTACTGGTGTTAAAGAAGCAACAGGCACTGAACCTGCTCCAGAGCGTCCCGTACAGTGACATCACAGCCACACCTGGGCCCCTCTTCCACTCCCTGTAAAACAAACTGTCTGTTTCTGACCATCAGGAGCCAAACTTAATGTTAAGTTTAATAAGGGTCATAAGAACACATGTTGTTTGTATGCCTCTGCATGGTTCAAGCACATTGCTTACCTGTTTTGATAGATTTTTGGTGAAATATTCAACGATTAAAAAGACCTTCTAAAGATTAAATGAAATCCAGACAAGTTGAGAAATATTATTTTGTCTCCTGGGTTATTTTTATGTGTATAGTGTTTCTTAAATAAAACAAAGTAATATATATATTTAAGGTCCTTTATATGTTTTATGACCTGGGCTTTACCCAGTACTGTATAGCAGAAGGCACTACAATGTACTGTTTTTGATCAGTTAATTTATTCTGTCCATATAAGTTTGCCCATCAGTACGTTTGTTTTAAGTGTAGCTAATTTATTGGAAAAAAAACATTCTGCAATTGAATTTAGGTTCATCGATGATTTTTGTTCCATAAAAGTTTTTGCCTAGTGTTGAGTTTTATGATTGGCTTTGTTTTCACACTTTGATTGTGAAAGGTGATGTTACCTGCATGTTTTGACACAACTATACATTATGTATGTATAAATAAAAATGAATGTTAAAATGGCAAAGTTCTGTTATGTTTTATATTTATATAGTTAAGGGAATTACATATTTTATCTTTGCCATGTTTATAACCGCTTGTTTGTTATATAAATCGATCTATGTAGAATTTTTATGGGCTCTCTGTACCTTTAAGAATTGTCTTTACATCATCGCGCAGACGCATCCGTCTGTTTCTGCAGGGCCCGTGCGCGCTCTCATCAGCAGCATCCGTCCGTACATGTACCCAACAGCCCAACATGACGTCGCGCGCATCACTGGCCTGCGTACAGGGCTACCCCACATCCATGAACAAACTTCACCGAGATACTGCAGCGGAGAAGACGCAAATTCACGATGTACTGTAAGTGAACTGTTGTTTTGATCCCATTTTATTATATCGTGAAACGTCATAAAGTCGACTCTCATATAACTGGTGCATTATGCATATAATTAGAATGATCCTGTAGACTATTTATTAATATTTATCAAACACATTACAGTTCCTATGTTATGATTTTTTTAATATGATATGACGACGGTCCGAACGACAGGTGAGGGACAAACTGTTGCAGGGTTTTAGCGTAAGACAGACGAAGTGCTGATATCAGATAGTGTTGTGTAATACAGTCTGTGCCCTTTACTGGACGAGGACGATACACCCGCAACAAATGGGATCTGGTGACGTCATACGCCGAATGGAAGAAGTGCACTTTTGAATGTAGATTTTATCACATTCTTTTGATGGCCTAGATATTTATTACCCCAGTTATATTTAAACGAGATGACCTACGTGTGTGTTCGAGCATATTGTATAACATTGGGGTCTATGGATTTCTTAATGACTTTAATCAACTGTGTAAGCATATTGGGAACACATGAACTCCACATAACTCCAAAACTTGTACAGGCCTATACTGATGGCAGACTAATGTAACATAAGGAGCAGCCTATTATTTAAATTTGAAGAGTTTGGTTCCAAAATGACATCATTCCAAAATCATGTTTTTATTATGTTATCGTGTTTTTATTGTGTTAGTTAGCTGTATTTTTTTGTTATTATGGCTTAAATCAAAAGAATCCAACTGCAACTGTTTGATTGATATTAATTGGAATGCACAATAAAAAACTGAGTTATCTCATTTGGAACCAAACTCTTCTTTTATTTTTTTGTTTTTTTAGCAGTTTTCTTCTGTTTTGTGATGTATTTGATGATTTTTTGGAAAATAATTTGATTCAGTAATTTTATTAATTTATGATTTAATCATTTGCAGTATCTGACATAAATGAATGACCGACGTTTTGGATATGATTTGGTTATTATTGGTAGCGTAGTGCAAGAGAAACATTTATTAGCTTTTGAGGCAGATGCGCGTTGAGTTGTTTTAAATTCACCTGAACTGAACACTTTTGTCAGTTGAGCTGTCCATATGAGCAATATCCACGTTCTTCTTGGTAACGTGTGAGGAAATGTCTTATTTAATTGAAAATACTCCATTTAAATGCAGCCTTTTGTCAGGCTGTGAAGACTTCTTGAGAAAATTATAAATCTGGATAGATTATGCTCAATTATGGGCAGAATTTTCCCTTTCCATAGACCTAGAATTAACTGCAAACAGGTGCAACACACTGTCACTAATAAAGGCTCAGAACAACAATATAATTTTCCCAGGTGTCAGATGCTAAAACATTGACAGTCAATCAATATTCCTTAGAAATTTAAGAGCTCATAGTTATCAGATGTAAGATTGCATCAAATGAGCTTGAAATGAACATAACATTATTGTGCGTTGGTAGTTATCGCTCTTTCTGTGAACAGGCCTTAACACTTGACAGATGCATAGGCAGGAAGATCCCGCAGTTACTGCATAAATATACAAAGTGCTTTCAGCGACTATGCATATAAAACATTTGAGAACTCTGTTTGCACTGGCTTTGACATTAATGTTGGTATTTCGTCAGTGCACCCTCACACACCCATGTCACTGTTTTGTTTACTAAAGAGACAGACAGTTCATGTTTGTAAGTGTGTGAATAGCTCAGTGTATAAGAATTTGTCAGCTGCTTTGTGCCATTGTTTAGTTTGTTGATTGTTTGGACTGAATAGTATACAGAAGCATTTCCTTTTGTCAGTCATGCAACATCTAGAAAAAAACGTTCTTTGAAAGATTTGTTTTGGTCCTTTTTGAATAATTCCTGTAGCTCAGTGGTAAGATCATTGCGTTAACAACTAAATGTTTAGGAAAATGCAATGTAAGTCTCTATGGATAAAGGCGTCTGCCAAATGCATAAATATAAATATATATATATAAGATAAATATAAGATGAATTTAACATTTTAAATACAAAATGTATTTATTGTAACACTTACATCGTGTCTACTCCGGACGCATCAATACATGAAAAACGACATTAGAAACCCATTCGAACACATTATAATTAAAAATGTTGTCCGGTGCGCGTCCGGTGTAGACAAGTGTTAAATTGTTGATACATGAAAAGAAAAAAACGTATTTAACCTCAATCTGAGTTTTCTGAAGGAACATTCTTTTGATATGTTATGTTGCTTTTTGTTTGTTCCCTAGGATGTTATTATTAATGGGGTCATATTGCGCGAATACGTTTTTTTCTGTCTCTTCGGTGTGTTATAAGGTGCCCATGCATGTATTAGCATTCTATCAAAAAGCGAATGCTCACTCAGACCTGCCTGAAACGCCTCGTGTAACGACACCCCCACAAATCTACGTCAGTTTGTAGCAATTGCTTTGTAACCTGATGTTCCAAATATGGTAAGAGGCGTCACATTTCCATCACACGGTTGCAGTATTTGACCAATCACTACACTCTGGTTAGCTGGTCAATCATAGCACACCTCGCTTTTAGGATCGATTAAATAAAAAAAAAATCTGTGCATTTCAGAGAGGCGGGGCAAAGAGGAGATACAAACATGCACGGTATGTGGAAAATACTGCGTTTTTGAACCTTAAATCGTGTACACATATTGCATTACATCTAAAACAAATGATAACATTCATTTTAGCCGTGTCATAGGACCCCTTTAAAATATCCCGTAATATTAAAATAAATTTGGCTTTGTGTTTCAGAGATATTTGTCCTGTGGAATCCCTTCATCTTTGGAGATAGACTGTGTCAGGCAGTACATACCCATGTCCCTCACGTCTAGCAGAAGGCCAGCTGCTGGTTCTCGCAGGTAATGCTACTTTTCTTAATATTCCAATTGAATATTTGAATACATAAGAAGAATGCATATCTGAATTATCCACTTTAGATGTGATTGGAAGTATAGGGTCGACTTTGAATTGAAAAAAATTACAGCCTAAACAAAGTATTAATACTCATATTTTTCATTTATTTTGTATCCTCCCTTATAAGGACTGTAAGTGATCTTGTTTAATGCTCTTATAAATGTTTGTTTTACATGACAGAGGCTTGATGAATTATAGCTTGACAGACTCAAATGCAGGAGGACTGGACATGTTACGAAGATACGTTTCCTAACATGTTGATACAGGGATGCCTCAGGGGTGCCTCAGGGGTCAGTGCTTGGGCTGTTGCTCTTTTCTGTATTCATGACATCCCTTGGCTCTGTCATTCGGAAACATGGCTTTTCCTACCACTGCTACCCGACTGATACACAACTCCACCTGTCATTTCTCCTTGACAATCCGAATGTTTTTGCACGCATTTCAGCATGCCTGTACTACATTTAGTTATGGATGAAGGACCGTCACCTGCAGCTGAACCTTGCAAAAACAGAACTGCTTGTAATCCCGTCTGACCCTAAACTCCATCACAACCTTTCTATTCAACTGGGCTCATCAACCATCACATCGTCCAGAACGGCCAGAAACCTGGGAGTGGTGATCGTTGATCAGCTTAACTTCACATATCAGGTTTCCAGCACCACTCGGTCCTGTAGATTCATCCTCAACAATATCAGGAAAATTAGACCTTTTATATCTGAGCATGCTACGCAAATCCTAGTCCAGACTCTTGTTCTGTCCAGACTGGACTATTGCAATGCATGACCAAACCTCTACAGATGATCCAGAATGCAGCAGCAAGAGTGGTCTTCAATGAACCGAAGAGAGCACACGTCACTCCTCTGTTCATTTAGTTATTGGCTCCCTATAGTCGCTCGCATCAAATTCAAGACTCTGCTCCTGGCCTACAGGACCACCACTGGTTTGGCACCCCCTTATCTTCATTCACTTATGCAAACGTATGTACCCGCCAGATCCTTACGCTCTGCAAACGAACAACGATTTGTAGTGCCATCCCAGAAAGGTAAAACATCGCTCTCACGAAGCTTCTCTGGATCGGTTCCACATTTCTGGAATGATCTGGCTCCTGCTACAAGATCAGCAGATTCTGTCGCCATCTTTAAGAATCGGCTGAAACACATCTTTTCCGTCAGCACCTTACTGATCATTTCTGATTTCTATATCTTTTCTACAATATCCAAAATAAAAGCATGCTTAAATTAACTAAACTTGGCTCTGTACACTGTAGTAGGCTTTGTGAGAGATGTTTTTATGGCTCTTATGGTTTTGTTTTTTCTAATGTTTGACCCAATTGCTTCCATTGTTTACCCAACTTGTAAGTCGCTTTGGATAAAAGTGTCTGCTAAATGACTAAATGTAAATGTTACAAAATGGAATTCACTATATTTATTGTGATAGACTGTGTTCCTTTAAGAAACGCCCAGTGTTGAGTTTGCAAGGCCTCGCTGACAGTATGTGTGACTTGGACATCAGAGCTCAGTTGTCAATGTGTGTTTATATCATAGAAGGCCTGCTGCCACGAGCAGCGCTCGACACTCACATGGGGACTCGCCTCTCCGTAGTAGTTATTCAACAGCACCCTGCAAATGTACAGAGAGCAATACTGCAACACGTTCCAATCCAACCACACCAAGGTAAACTGGGCACACACAGACACTAAAAGGCTTAGGATTTATGTCTTTATGGTAATGTTTATATTCGAGGCTCGGGTTTAAATTTTTTGTTTTTCATGTTACTTTTATGGCCTGATCTGGCACAAACCTGTTGCTAATGAGGTCTCTTTTGTGTTTATTTTAATCCAGACGGCAAGTGAAGTATGCAGCGTGTAGTGAGAATCACGGCATCCGTCCGCCTGCCCCTGAGCAGTATCTCACCCCCCTACAGCAGAAGGAAGTGTGTATTCGTCACTTACAAGCTCGGCTGAAAGATAATGTGGAAAGGCTTCAGGACCGGTCAGTAGTGTTTCAATGTCTCGGCATTGCTACACATATGCACAAATGCCTATAATAACTATAATACATGCCAGCCTCTCATGAGTCATATATTTTTAGAATTTCTGAATTAATATAACAGCGACCATGGTCTTTCCAATTTATTATTATTTCAAATATTATTTTTTTAATGATCCACTTTACGATCTTCTATGAATAATTCATTAATGTATTCATATAAATTCAGATTATTTTATCATTCTTGATCATATTTAGGGACCCTACGATTTGTTTGTTTATATCTGTTTTTGAACATGCCAGAGACTCTGAGATTGAGGATTTGCGGATGCGACTGACTCAGATGCAGGATGATTGGATCGAGGAGGAATGTCATCGCGTAGAGGCCCAGCTGGCACTGAAAGAGGCTCGGATGGAGATCCGGCAGCTTCAGCAGGCCGTGGACACAGTCAGGTCCAATCTAGGTGTCCCTGAGTCAGAGCAACAGGACTGTAAGTCTGAAAGTCTCCATGCATGTAGTCTAGGGCCACGAATTGGGGCATCTAGGTCTTGTGGCTGCTCTCCAGCCCACACTATGAGTCACAGTGCCACTTTTACCAGGCTAAGTAGCGAGACATCACCTGGCACCACAGACCGTAATGGAAATGTGCATTCTAAACGCTACATTCCCGCTAACAGAGGAGCAATGACGTTACCTAGAGGTGATGGGCGCACTCATCTTCTTCTGGAAGCTGCTTTGCTGCATGAGCAACTGCCACATGCACAAATATGCCCTGTGTTGTCACGATCCTCCACCTGTGAGAGATTGTGCGGCGGAGAGACAGTCTTGCCAGTTAATCGATCTTACCATGCAGTGAACAACAACTGCAGCTGTGGTCCACATAGCTACCTCCCACATCACCACCTGTTTCTTCACCTCCCACAAGAGGAAGCACCTCCTCCTCCCCCACCACCAGCTCCCCCTAGTGCATCAGAGGTAGGTGACAAGCCAGGGTACCGTTCACAGGCGTGCAGTCCCACCATTACCTGGATCTCCGAAGGGGGCGGAGGCGAGGAGCTGAGCATCATCACTTCAGCAACCTGCGCACCAGATGTTACCCTAGCTGAGCCGCATGTGTTTTCGCCATCATCTGCGGCTACTTCACCTGCTCAGATGTCTTACTCTACTGAACCTTTGCCACTTGACAACACGGTTGAATTTACATTATTGACAACAACGCCTATGATGTTGACCAAACCACAGGTTCACCAGCCCTGCCCCAGATCCTCACCACTTGCAGAATCACCACAGGAAGCAGTGCTAATAACGGTCAGTGAAGAAAATCAAGTGGGTGGAGCTTGTGCCGCAGAGGAGGAGGCTGAACCCACTTCTCCTCAGAGGAGCCACTGGAGCCGTTACTTCCTAATCGATCTGTTAGCAGTAGCTGTTCCTGTAGTTCCCACATTGGCATGGTTTTGCCGAGGGGCAAGGAATGAAGGCATGCCCATGTACAATATGGGCTCCCTGCTGCGCGGCTGCTGTGCCGTTGCATTGCATTCTCTAAGGCGGGTTGGCAGCGGCTGTGATCGCAGCCCCTCAGGAACAGGAAGAGCGAAACCTATTTGAAAACTTTTGTTTTGCCATACTATCAAAACAGAACGTCATTTTGACTCTTTGTCCTTGTCTGTCTCCCATTCGTTAAATAATTTTGAACCAAAAAGGCCTCAATCCATTAAACCAGTGCTTGTTTGAGACAGGATCTGGGACTGTGGACCTTATTTGCACAGACATTTACTTGTGTAATGGCTCTTGCTCATTTCCACCATTTGTTTTACCTTTTCCTTCTGGTTCCTTTCTTATCTGCTCGATTTCCCCTCATTCTAGGCTGAAACTAAGCAGGCAAAACAGAGCCAAATAAAACTTAAAGCAGCAATAAGGTAATACTCCAAGCTGAGCTGAAAATGCACAGAAACTCTACCAAACATACATTTTTAGGCCTTTAAAACTAATATAAAAAGTTAAAGAATTCCCCTCGATATCAAAGAGTTCTTTGCTTTTTTGTACATTTCCATTGCATTTGCCTTGTTTGAGTTTACTTCACTTTTATTTAACTGCAGTGTCATTCTGGAAATATTAATAGAATTGTATTAAATCATTCATAAACCCTTTTCTTTTTTAATTGTCGTATTGAGGTATATTTGATTCTAACCTTGACTGTGGTTCAATTTCAGAAAAAGGACATTTCAGATCATCAAGGCTGGACTTCCACATTTTAAACTTTTACATACTCATTACCTGTCTTCTCTGTATGACATTAGAACTACAACAACGTTTTTAGAGTACAGAAAAGAAAAAAAACTACGGTCAATGGGTGTCTTGCATCTTGCTGTCCTGAAAGAAATGCTTTACTTAGTGCATTGAATATAATTCTTGTGAATCACAATTCTGTGTGATTCTTTTTTTTCTGACTCAAGCTTCTTTTTTATGTGCTCAACTGTGCTGCTTAAGCAGAATTGTGAAACTGCTTGATGTCAATTTGCATATGATTTACATGGTTCATTGACTTATTTAAATGTCAAACTTCATTGATAAAGCTTTTAAAGGTGACGATTTAAGATTTTAATCTGTTAAGCAGGCTGTTGTTCAAACTATGATCTCAGGTGGAACTCAGGTGAATAGTAAATAGAGAATGCACAATGAACGGAAACTCATGACAGAAGACCCATTCATTAGCAAAGGTTTACATCGACATTGATATTAATTGCTGCATGCATCCATCCAAATTTTAGCTATATTTAAGTAAACTACTTATGCAATGCTGTAATACATTTCTAAACTAGTGTATTTAGAGGTAACAAAAAATTGTAAAAATGTAAGCTAATCATGGCAATCTAGTAGAAGGGCTGCTGTAAGATGCATGTTAGCACAACTCCTAGTAGCCTAGTTAGAAAAATGTATTTTCTATTGACATTTGGATGATCGTTTATCTTGATTTGATGATGCAGTTCAATATACGGTGATTGTGAAATTTGATTACGTAGTTCTCTCACTCGTTGAAAATGAAGTGATTCATTAAAATGACAAGACTACTCAAAATGTTGCTTTTGTTTTTCATTTAGTGCCCGAACTAGGCACAAAATGGGAAATGTTGTTTCACACCAACAAATTACAGAAATTACTTGGCTATTCTGACTTGCATGAGGACCAACGAGATTCCAGCGTAGACAGGGATACTCAGAATGTTGCCACAAAATAAAAGCCAGATTTTTTTAAATCATCCTGTTGATCACTTGACAAATCATCCAAAATAAGTGTTACTTACTATACATTTTTTCATAAACCAGTACTCCACACAACACACCACGTACCAGTTTCATGTTTTTATAAACAATTTATTTTCAAGTAGTTTATTGTTTTATATTTAACCAGATTTCCCCACCTTTTACCAGCTCAGCCAAAACCCTGTTGTTGTAATTGTGTTTACAATACAGAAATAAAATATAAAAAACAGGAGGAAAGAAAAAAATAACATGTTTCATAGTGAGTATCCAATGACTTGGAGTATACCAGTAAATTATGTCAAGCAGATGAGAAATAAAAAGACAACAAAATATACAAATGTATAACAGAGCTAAGCTAAGTGGCATTGCTATCAACACAAGCCCCTTTTGAGGATCACGTAGCAATGTTCCTTAAAAAGGTTGACCTGGAAGAAAAAGAAAGGTTTATTAAACAACTGTATAGGCTGTGGGCCTTCAAGGAGGATTGTAAAGGTTTAATCCGTGAGCCTGTTAAATGAACTCCAAAGTATGTTTAAGACCCTATCTGACTAAGACAAGAATAATCTTCTTTACAGATCATCCTTTAGTTATTAAAGTGATCTATGTACATGCAGGAACTATCTAGTTCCTGCATATTAGCAACACTAAGGCATTTTTATCAGGTGCTATTGGTTATTCGTTGACTTTGACAAAACAATTCAAATAAATATTTTTTAATATAAATAATAATACATAATATAAATGTTTTAGTAAAAAGTATACTAGTAACTTAAAACCGAAAAAATTGTGGAAGACCATGCACGTACCCTGAAAGAATGAATAGGGAATAACCTGAGTCCAACAGTGGGGACATTATTCCAAGCCAATAAGCTCCACGTCAAATATGAGGGTGGCATTGGGAGGAATGATGCCTGGGTGCCCTTTGCTCCCGTAAGCAAAGTCCGGAGTGCAGGTCAGCTTGGCCCGCTGCCCCACACTCATCTGTCACACGGGGGAAAGGTCATTTAGTTATATTTAATCCCATAGAACATTAATAGATGTTTAAAAAGGGATGTGGATGGGTTTCCAAAATAACTAGGTTGTGTGTATTTGGCTAGTGTAAAGGGAACATTGTTCAATTAGACAGAGACCTACTTTACAAACCTACAGAAAGTGGTTGAATGTAGACTATCCACATTTATTTTAGAAATCACATCCAATTACAGTACCTGGGCTACTCCCTCATCCCATCCACGGATCACTTCCTGTTTGCCAATCTTGAATTTGAAAGGCTTGCCCCGATCCCTGGAAGAGTCGAACTTGTGTCCATCTGTCAGAGAACCTATGAAAAATATGAAATCACATGTGAATAATGATGAATCAAACAACTTCCACACATGATATCCAATTCCCACAGAAAAAAGAAATAAAAGCACATTTAACATCCTGAATCATAAGTACTTTTCTAGACGTCTGTTATAAACGGAAGCGTTTTTGAGCAGCGATGGGGCGTTTGAATCGAAGCATCATGGCGCGTTACGAACGTTCCAATCGAAGCCATTTTTAAACAAACACTTTGAGAGTTCACCGAATTCATTTAGAGCACTTTGAACATCGACATTACGGCGGTTGAATCTTAACATTGTTACGCATAACAGACGCGCTGTATGTGTTCGAATTACAACATTTTTGAGCAAACGGATGCGTTTGAATCGAACTAAAGTCATTTAATTTGTTATAGTTACTTTATGTGGGATGTAAACATTCGGGCGCGCCTATAATTCCCCAAACGGCTGACATTGTAGACAGTACACCAGGTTTTGAACCAAACCATTTCAGTATAAATGACGACTATTACCTAACACAGGCCTCGGTTTGTCCAACACAAGATTTAAACGTTGTTACTAACGCTGCAGATTAAAGATGTGGCAAATATTATGACAGGTTTGCACCTTAAACACATTACCCAACAAATAACTGGTTGCGGTTTTGAAATTGTCTATTGTGTTCATACGGCTAATCGGCTAATGCTAACTGGCTAACACTATTCGCGCGATCCAACAAACACAACACTTCACTTACCCACATAGTGCACGACACACGTCTGTCCCTTTTTAGGGTAAGTACTTCCTAGAAAACATTAAAATGCAGAAAAAATATTAAACACTGAGGTTGAAATTATTTGCCCTGTGAGCGTGTGTTTAGCTAGCAAGCTAAAGCCTGCTATGGAAACATCAGTGAAAATGTCTCGATTAAAAGTAAGAATAATCTTGAGTGTTTCATTACAGTTGTTTGTGAAATGTAGATAGGGTTTAATATGGGAGATATTTTACCGTCTCCAGGAGTAATGGTTTCGACCTCGACTCCCATCCTTGCTGGCTGCTTGTTTTTACTCCTGAAGGTCCGCACACAAAATGCGCTTCAATTCAGTAATTGTGATTGAGGGCAGAAAGCTCTTGTGTGCACCACCCACGAGCACTTTCCGCCCCTGGTGGACAAACAACGAACAGCACTATCCGCCAATCCCCACTAGAGTTACTATGGTAACAATAGTTTCCTATCAAAATGTATTGATATCTCTCGTCATTGATGTTTGGAGAGGTTTGTGGTGTCTTGGCTTATGTTGCGCTGTCACAGTATTCATAGACTATATAAGCAATGGTGTGTTAGATGACACCATTACTTTAACCACCAACTTAACTGTGAAGCATTCTAGAGGCGTTTGAATGGTCAATTTACCGCCTTATACCGTATGTGTTAATTCATAGATTGTCATATGATGAATGGTATTTTCGTTTCTAACCACAACATTCGGCTCATACAAGTCAACAATTGCAAGAAGTAAGTACAGTGGCCCCTTAGGGATATTTCTAATTATTACACTTTCTGACAATTTACCTTCTCTGCCATTCTTGGTCTGATATATAGTAATAACATCATCTTATTAATTTAGGTGTGATTTAAGTGAGCTTGTGGTGAATGTGGCAGAGAGAATGACAATGTTTCACCCTGGAAAGAGATCATACACTACTATATACACACCCAACAGTTGGTTTTAAATAACCCCGAAATGTTTTATATTTGACCCAACAATGGGTTAAAAGAACCCAGTATTTAAGGTAAAACACCGTAGGTGACATTCTCGTTTGCATCACTCATGTGGACTTTACCTCAGGTCTTCCATAGGTCTTATATTTTGAAATAAAAATAGTCTCTGTTCAGAAATTGTGTGGCAACAATTTTGTTTTTTACGTTAAAATACTTACTGTTATACTGTTAAATACTGTGAAAAAGAACACCACAATACAATTTAGAAGATTAAATTTAGTTTATATTCAGGTTCTACGCATGGGCACTTGTTCTGGATTACATTTACAAAAGTTTACTTTATTCACAATAAAGTAAACACGAAATAAAAACCTAGCTTATTTACTTTCTTGATATGCATTTTTGGTCTTATTCTGCAATACATCTATGGACCTTACGATGGACTTCAACATCAAATTATATATTTTTTTTCATCTGACGTAACCAAAGCATATTTGTCCACTTACTTGCCAAATAGCCTACATTATTTTCTATAAATGTATCACATTTATACGTCCAATTTTGCAAGTAAAACATGTAGTATAAATGCCTTTTTGAGTTGACCTTAATAAAACTCCTCTAATAGAACTCAAATCTTTCAGTTTACTACTTTACAAGTTACTTTTGACCTCTTATCAGCTATGTCTGGATACCTTAATTCAATTCAATTCAAGTTTATTTATATAGTTTGCTTTTCGCAAACAGGAAAAACAGAAAAGGTAAAACACAGCACAGTGCATTGTATTTATACAACGAGTAAGATCATACTAATAAATAATATATAATTTCTAAATAAATAAATAAATGCAGTCTCCTGGTGAGCAGGCCAACATTGCCCTGCTGTGGCGAGGAACCCAAACTCCAATGATTGATTAATAGAGAAAAAAACCTCGGGAGAAACCAGGCTCAACCGGGAGGACCAGATCCCCTCTGACGTGTCATAGCTGCACTCAAACTGCTGACATGTGATTTAAGTTTAGCATTTAATACCAAATATTGTAACTTCAGCATTAATAAGACAAATAGTCCGTCTTTGCTCTTGGTTGGGGGTGTATTGGTCTGAGCTGGGATGGTCCGATGGTCATATTTCTCTGGGCTGGTGGTGGAATTGCCTTAGATGGAGCTGGGATGCTCAGTCAGTCTGCAGCTGTAGCTGGCGTTATCTCAAATTGGGGATCGGCATCTGTCGGTCGTCTGGACATGGTGGAACTTCTTCCTACCTCGGGATGGGCATAAGAATAATTATAAGAGAATAAGAGAATAATTAGCGTAGCTGCTGTTCATTAACTATTCATTCAGTTAAAGCTTGGCTGAAAAGATGTGTCTTTAATCTAGATTTAAATTGGGAGAGTGTGTCTGACCCTCGAATAGTATCAGGAAGGCCATTCCAGAGTTTAGGTGCTACGTATGAGAAAGCTCGACCACCTTCGGTGGATTTAGTTATTCTAGGTGTTGTCAAAAGTCCTAAGTTTTGAGATCTTAGAGAGTGTGTTGGTTTGTAACGTGATAAAAGCTCGGTTAAGTAAGTAGGGGCTAAACCGTTTAAGGCTTTGTAAGTAATTAAAAGAATTTTAAAATCAATACGATACTTAATGGGTAGCCAGTGAAGCGATGATAAAACTGGGGTTATGTGATCGTATTTTCTTGACCTAGTAAGAACTCTGGCATCTGCATTCTGAACTAACTGTAGTTTGTTTATCGATTATGCAGGACAACCACTAAGTAGAGCATTACAGTAGTCAAGTTGTGAGGTCACAAATGCATGAATAAGCTTTTCTGTGTCAGCTAAACATAAAATATTTCGTAACTTGGAAACATTTCTAAGGTGGAAGAAGGCTGTTTTTGTGATATTTGAGATGTGATTTTTAAATGACAGGTTGCCGTCTAATATAACGCCTAGGTCTTTAACTGTATTTGTTGGAGTAACAGTGCAGCCTTCAATGTGCAGGCTGTAATCGGAGATATTCTGTTTACGTGTTTTTGGTGCTATAAGTAATATTTCCGTTTTGTTAGAGTTTAAAAGAAGGAAATTACTAGTCATCCAATGTTTTATGTCCTCGATGCACTCTGCCAGTTTGGATAGTTTAAAGGAATCATCTGGTCTTGATGAGATATATAGCTGAGTATCATCTGCGTAACAGTGGAAGCTAATTTCATGTTTTCTAATAATGTTGCCGAGGGGCAGCATGTATATGGAGAAAAGCAAGGGTCCTAAAACCGATCCCTGAGGTAATCCATAATTTACTTGCGTAAGATATGACGATTTCCCTTTTAAATGGACATATTGATATCTGTCTGTTAAGTAAGATCTGAACCATTGTAGTGCCTGTCCCTGAATACCAATATAATTGTGTAAACGATCTAGTTGTATTTTATGGTCTACAGTATCGAAAGCAGCACTAAGGTCAAGCAGGACTAAGAGTGAGATGTTACCTTTATCTGATGCAATAAGAAGATCATTTGTAATTCTAACGAGCGCAGTTTCAGTGCTATGACACGGTCTAAAGCCGGACTGAAACTTTTCGTGCATGTCATTATTTTGTAGGAAGGTACACAGTTGAGTTGACACTACTTTTTCTAGTATTTTAGACAAGTACGGGAGATTTGAAATCGGTCTATAGCTTCCAAGTTCATTGGGGTCTAAGTTTGTTTTTTTGATAAGAGGCTTAATTACAGCCAGCTTAAAGGGTCCTGGGACATGTCCTAGATTAATTGACGAGTTGATTATGTTACAAATGGGCTCAATTGCAGCAGGTAGTAACTCTTTTAATAAGGTAGTCGGAATGGGGTCTAATAAGCATGTCGTCGGTTTGGATGTTGCAATAATTTTAATTAAATCTTATAGGAGAAAAACACTCTAGCTTTTCTTTTTGGGTGACGGTTGAAACTAATTCTTCCGACACACTTTGAGGTTTGGTTTTAGCTATGTTGTCTCGTATTATTTTGATTTTCTCAGTAAAAAACTTCATGAATTCATTGCTACTAAGGTGCGGCGGAATACCCAGGTCAGGTGGAGTCTGTTTAATAATGTTCTTTTGAAACAAGTATCTCTCAACCTTGATTCCTCTCTTTTCATATTTGTGTTAAGTTGTTTCAGTGATGTTGAGTATGATGTAGATATATTAAACCGGCATTCTGATATACAACCTGACCCAACATTTTAATTTGCGCTTGTGTTGCAATGTTCTTTAAGAATCAGTTTGGTTAAAGCTTTTTCATGAAGATTAGACTGTTTTGAATGTACGATGAGTACAATGAGAAACAATTTTTTGTATTTGATTTAAAGATGAATTTTTGACTAGACGGAGACGTATAGACTTTCTGACTTTTCACATCTTTTACATTTATTACATCTAACATACCGTGTCTATGATTTTCTTGAATTTGCTTTCGAGGTCTTTCATTAATGGGGTATAGATAAAAAATCCACTAAACCCACCAGCAACTGCATGATCTGTATAGGAGCCAAAAGAAATTTGAGTGCCAGGACAAGTCCATCTGCATGCCTGCATGCACCTGCTTTATATCTTGTGTGGCTTTAGCCAAACACATCGCTCAGTGAGTGTAAACATTCAAGGTAAACATTTCAGACTTCTATGCAAGGGCTGAACTATTGTAAACATAACCTTTCAAACATTCTCACCTGACATGTCTTATAACTGGCAGTGCACTACTGAACTAGGATTTAGTGCTGGTAAATCTCTCTTTAAAGCGTGCATTACATTAGCTAAGCTATTTCAAAGCATGAAAAAGAGAGTGCTGACTCACTGTAGAGTCATAGTGGAGATGCCAGCAGACAAACTTCCACCGAGTTTATTGCAAAAACAGAACAAGGGCTCCAGGCCATTGCAGGAAGACTTTTGGAAAGGAAACTCATCTACTACGTCGTGCAACATTGACCTGAGCAAAACAAAGCAAATTAGTTATTTAAACTGTATAATGTACGATAAAATGTATTAAGTCAAATATAAAGTATTCTCCAAGGTATTTCTGTTTTTACTAATTTCAGATGTTAGTACAGTGCTGGATGGTTGCTAGGCTGATATGTAATGTGTGTAATCCCTTATGGCTAGTCGCACACTTTGAACAATATCAGTTGATCATAGTCAAATTTATTATAATCATAAATATTTTGTACAGTAATATATATTAGGGATATAGTAGATATGTGTTGATCGAACTAATCAGTAATAATAATTCTAACAATTTTAGTCTCTTTTATGCAGATTGAAGGCTTGATATTATCAACTTATTTAACATCGCAGAACCAAAAATGCGTATGGATGAGGCAGATCAAGGTCTTAACTTTTCTCACCATGGTAACAAGAACAGTCCCACTAAACCAGCTCCAACCAAAACACGCATGGCCAAGTAGACACGCTGCATGACTAAGATTACCAGAGCTGGTATGAGGAGATGCAAAGAAACACTGACAAATTAGATATATGTGTACTTGATCACTGTACAATTTTCAGTATTTTCAGCATCAATAAAATCATTAATTTCAGTACTGTAAATTAAAATTGGAGTACTGGCCTTAAATTGGCATTACCACAATAATTAGAGCCACAGAATTGTGCAAGAACTATACCAATTTGTTACACTGCGTAATCACACACCTTCGGTTGGATTAAACGAGTGGTTCTCAACCAGGGGGGCGCAGAGGTACTGCAGGTGGGGCGCGCAGGTTGCCCGATACACCATGCACGCAGGAAGGCGATTGTAAATTGACGAAGGGCAATGTTCCGTACGAAGCTGCGCGCGTGAGTGGCCACGCAGAAGTCCTGCGCAGTGCAATTTTATGCTGCACACCAAAAGCGTTATATCTACAAAGCAAACGTCCACTGTAGAAGCAGCAGCAATTAGCCTACCTCTAAATAAGATCATGTACAGGCCTAAATATGTATGTCTTTCAGACAGTAATTTCCGAACAACCGCAAGTTTCTCTGTCTCCCGATGAGTTAAGAGTGTTCGTGAAGGGAGTGGCGTGCAAATAATGTGTCTTTTCATACATTGTCAACTTGGACGGCTGTTTAAAACCTGTATGACAGCTATAAAAGATGTAAACTTTCGAGAGGCAATTGACACCCCACCGCGTCTGTATTATGAACTGAAACGAAAATAAATTCAAGGCGTACCGTTCTCGTGATCTGGCAGATTAATCATTTTGGAATAATGCCCAAAACACTACAATTTTGTAATGGTTTTAATACAAAATCTAATGGTTCACAATGGTATTTTAATGGAAGCCATTCATTTCTGTGATGGTTTATTTTGTTTTTATCAGCAGGGTTGTTACATTTACAATCTGATCTCTTGAGATCAATCGGTCACATACAGATCTTTTTTTAAATATATATATATACCATATAACAGGGGTTAACAAGACTATTAATAAAATAAAAGATAAGACAAAAACCCCAGAGGGGGTAAAATAACAAAGAACAAGGGTAAAAAACACGACGGATAAACAGGACACGGACTGATTTACTACACTAAACTAGAATAGAGACAACATTTGACATTAACTACAAATAACTAGACTAGACTAGACTAGACTAGACTAGACTAGACTAGACTAGACTAGACTAGACTAGACTAGACACAGCAATACAAAACAAGCCGGTGACATTGACCAAAACAAATCAAAATGAACCAACACAAGACAGAAAACACAGGGGAATTAAATAAGGGATGAAATCAAAAGGGAACAGCTGTGGGGCATTAAAATAATTAACAATCAATAATGAGGAAATGAGAGGGCGGGGATAAAGACGAGACCAGAAAGAGCGCATGACATGTCAAAACAAACGATGCCATGTCTCTCTCTACACTTAACATGAAGCTCTGTCATGAAACTACCACTAGGCTAAGAAAAACGTGACATGATGAGGCAGAATCATGACAATATCTAACATATTTTACACATTATCTTATCTATCCTCAATGTACAGTGGAGGCCAGTTCTTTAAATGGGTTTACAGGGGGTAATGAAAAGGTTGAGAACCAGGATTAAACCATCAAAATTTGTGTTTGGTTCAAAATGGACAAAACACTAAACTTTTAAAGTATTTATTTAGACAATTTTATTTGTCACAATGACAAACCCATTCTACTACCAAAGAATGGGTTTTATTGAATATAGAAAAAAACATAAGAAAACAAAAAGCCTATGGTGTATTTTGACTCAGTAGGCTTTGCTTATGTGTTGTGTTACCAAGACACATTCCATTCTCCTTAAAGTGGAGCTTCAGTTTACACTCCAACTACACAACATGAATGGTTTTAATACATCTTTTTAGACATGTGAAATAAAAAGTGAGGGGGTTTTTACTACAGTTTTCCAAAGTTGAACACAGCTTTTGGCCAGAGACCTGTTTCAATAAGGAGGTTTAACCATTTCTACGTTAAACCTTGAACTCCGAGTTGGTTTAGTTAGAAATAAGAAACTTTGAGTTTTTGGTTTCAGGACAGCTGATTTGAGTTTTTTATTTTCTCTGGATAGGTTTACTTTGGGTTAAGCATGTGAAGCATGACTGTAAAAAGCCATGATCAATGTAGCTCTGATATGAGGATTCAACATGGTAACGGCACCAAAAAAAGCAACATGGCGTCAGAAAGCGCTTGAGATCGAGGCACACTTTCCCCTCTGATGTGCTGAAAATGATTTAAGTTTAAATGAATAAATAGATGAATGTACCATTAAACAAATAAATGAATCATTAAACGAATGAAACAACAGAAATAATACTCTCACTCGCCATATGTGCTCTAGTTATACGAATGGAACGTTATGATGATTGTATTAATGAATGAATGAATGAGGTACACCACTTGCGCTTTAAAAGGGGGAGGAGATCGAAATAAACTCTGGGTTTACCAAAGAAAACCTGCTCCCGACCAGGTTAGGTTCACAGACTAAGTTACTATGGTTACTGTCTCTGAGTATAAGTTACCTCTCCTTTATAAATGGGCTTGAGATACCCCGCTTTCTCGGGTTTGACATACCTCGCATTTTGAAACGGAAATGAGTTTCCCTCATTTCAGGGTCAATATACTCAGAGTTGTCACTTAACCTCCTTTCTGAAACGGGCACAATGACTGTTTGGTTATAACTATTTAACAGTACGCAGAAAGTGCATGGCATTGTTTTGGTTTTGTAATGCCATGCTCTCTCTCCGGTGTCACGTCCTATAGCCCTGCCCCCTTGTTAACCTCATTGTCCCATTAGTGTTTCATTTCCCTCACCTGCCCCATGTAATCTTCCCATTACTGTTTGATCCTCCTCACCCGCCCCTTGTTAACTTTCCTCGTTAGTGTTCCCTATTTGGAGCCTCAGTTTCTCTTTGTCTCTTGTTGGTTCGTTCTTCGTATCACGTTCATCTTCAGGCCCTGTTTTGATTATTGTATTCTTGCCCTGCCTCGTCCCCTTAGAGTGAGTTTTTGTTTTGTTTTGCTTTAGTTCTTGTTTTGTCCCACCAGTAGGAAATTTTTGTTTGCCTTTTTGGAAAGCCTTTTTATTGTGTTTATTCCCCTACCGTGGTTTTACATTTGATAAATAATTTCTGTTTAACCCTTCACTGCTGTCTGGGTTCTGTCCACAAATCGTGACAAAAGACATCTTATAATAGACAGTGAGATGTTAAATAAACATATAACATTAATTATATGTTTATTATATTTATTTATTCATTCATTCTCTGTATTATGTCAGCAAGCTTCTTCTCTCCAATAACCTAAAATGGTGTATACTTAAAACAATTTCCAACAAAATGTATACAAATATTAGAAATAATCTGATAACAAACCAAATGCTATCTGTGTTTCAATAACTATGTACTTCAGGAATTTATGTACCAAAAGTCCAACCTGAAAAGCCAAAGTGGAAAAGAGAAAGCCAAGGACCAGGCATTTGTATGACACAAGACCTATCCGCTTCAAAGCATTCAGGTAGGAATTGTGCATGTGACTCTGCCCATTGAGAGAATATACAAAGGCCAGAGGGAGAAGCAATAAAGCATCTTTTCAAAAGAAATTTGACACTTATCTGGGTGAAGAATTAAGAACTTGTTTGGTAGGGTTTCATGTCAATACCATTTCTGTACAGTAGTTTTAACACCCAGATTATTTGAACCCCAACATGTGCCACTATACATACAAACCTCAGTTCTGAGAACATTCAACATGACGGCTAAGTTGTAAAATTGAAATAATTATTTAAAAAAAAATGCAAAATCATTGTTACAAAGGTGAAGGGCGTTTGTTGACTCCAATGGAACAGCACCATAGAACACACAAAGAACAGAGCACCCATTACGACTGCTGATGTGAGAAACACACTTCTCTGATGTGATGCACAAAAAAAAGAAGAGTTTGGTTCCAGAATGTCATGTTTTTTATTGTGCATTCCAATTAATATCTATCAAATTGCAGTTGGTTTGTTTTGATTAAAGCCAAAATGGCTAAAAATACTACTAACGAACAAAATAAAACACTTTAAAAGCATGATCAAAAAAAAACATGATTTTTTTTTTTAAACGGAGTTCTCATTTTGGAACCGAACTCTTCAAATATGTGTATTTGCACAGAACATTACATAATTAATGTTTTAACAGCATTTTTCAAACTATGTTCAGTGATCATGAAATCTGGGCTCCTTTGATACAGCTTTCCTGTAGCTCAGTGGTAGATAAGAGCCCAGGTCAAAAGATCTCAACCCAACAAATTTCAGCCTCTGAATATGGTTTAAGTATAACAGCTCCTCTCAACAATGTATGTAGTATCACTCATCACTAAATCATTTAATCTGTGGTGACATAACACACTATTTAACACGTGCCACGGTTTAATACTTAAGATAAAGAAGTTTAGATTTCTTACATAAGTCCACTATAGATGGACAAATTATTGGGATGCCACCTTTTAATGAACAGTTTTGAGTACTTAAGTCACATCCCTGAGCACACATCTTGATTCCACAGCATATGATATTCTAGAAAATTGTGTGCTTCTAATTTTATAGCAACAGTTTGGCCAGTAAGCTTTTCTATTTAAACATTATAATGACCCTGTGCACAAAACAAGGTTAAAAAAGAAATGACTGATTCAGTCTAGTGCAAAGAACTTTACTGGTTTGCATAGAACCTTAACATGAACCCAGCTGAACAACTTTGGCACAACATTCAGACTTTGAGCCAACACTTATTACCCATCAATGGCTTGTACACATGAGGACAGTCATTTCAGAACAGAAAAGTATTGCTTTTGTATAAATATTTGTTTTAATTAGAATTTCTGGAATTCAATAAACATGTTTATTAGAACTTTGTCCATATAGGGCACGTCCAATTGTGCCTAGGCAAGGACCACTATATTTTTTACAGGATACACTTTTCTGCTTTATAAAACATATACCTAGTTAACATCTGCTCAGTTTTGACAATCGCACACTACACAGTATTGGCAGTCATTGAGATTATAGAGTCATGCAGGAGTGTGGTGTATGCGTGTAGGTGGTATGCTGTAACGGATTCACACTGTGCTGTTCTGTGGGGAGAAAGTGTGCTGTGTGGGAGCTGCTGCGTTTGATCCACACTGAGACAGGCCTGATCCCTGTCCTTGTTATACACCCACAGCACCTGACCTTGTATCGCAGCTGCCATCAAGCTAACGCCCCCACACTCATCCCTGATGGAGAGAGACAGATGTGCACACTCATACAGTAAACATTCAGAGCAGCTGTTGAAACAAACTACTACTAAATCTGTTTGAAGCCACACGTTCTGTTATAAATAAGTAGTTTGACTTAATTCTTCATTTCAGATATTAATCGGATTCAGGGCTGTTATGAAGACAAAACTCAAAAAATCAGGTATCACTTTAACCGATATCTTTATTGATCAATATTTAATATATTTCTGGTCAACATTTAACTTGTTTTGTCTACCGCCTTGTAAAAATTTTTCTGCCCACATTTTGAAATAGTCATCACAAGCAAAGTGATGATGCAAAAAGTAAAAGATTCTGTCACCCTTAACACAATTCTAAACCTTTATAACTTTCAGTTGTTATTCAGCCAGATTTTCATCGTTAAACAACATAAACTTCAAACTGTTCCTCAAACAAATCTGCACAAAGACTTCAGAAGACTTGGAATATAGTTCACAAGGTATATTCGCCACTTTTTATTGTATGGTGCTCCGCATTCTTTTTGAAGTCATCTGTCCCCATTCATTAGAATGCCTTTGAAAAGAGTCACGGCACGTCTTAAGAATTCCCACGCAAGAGAATTTGATGTTCCAAGAAATTCAAAAAAATTTGAAATGGCATGAGGATGACTCATTATTTAAGTTTAAAGAATTTTTGGGTGAGTGTCATTGTGGTGACAGTTCTGCCCTGTAGCAGAATGATGTTCCCAAGAAGCAGAATGATAAGAAGCTAAACTTTATGTCTTGAGTGTCTGACATGGTTTTTACTGTAAGCTGTTGATGAGTCTCTGTCGTCTTGATCTCCTCCCAGAAACATGTTGAGAGATGTCTATGTAACACTGCAGCACTGCAAGAAATATAACATTCGCTTTGAATAAGTCAGATTTGAGAGACAAATCAAAGACATGTGTGGGCAGCTGTGTGATGTAACAGCACTTTGACATCAATAATGAGCATGAGACCGCTACTATGGAAGCATGGATTACATAAAAATCTTTCGCTGAGCCCATATTCGGTTGTTAAGTCTGACGTCACGCACCTCCATAAATGAAAGGTCATATATTGTTTCCGGGTCCAAACGCTGAATGAGATGCAATAGGCAAACAACAAAAAATGATAATATTCGCTCACGGTGAGCTGTATAACTATCTGAAAACCACAATCCTAACACGCCGTAGCACGTCCTCCTTCAAAACACTCATCAAAATTACTTCTTACAATATCAGGAAACGCAACTACGCAAAACATTTCAGTTTCCAGGAACACCTGATTCCTATGTCAATCGTATAGAAGTCGTAAGGATCACCGTCGAGTCCAGCTGCTTGTGATTTAAGCAAATACTCGTGTGTTTTAGTCGCTATTTCTTTGTTTCTTTGCTAGGTGTTTTGCCACCCATGGGAGCGTGTCCCTTATTTATCCTTGATTTGGGACGACTTTGAACAACTTTTAGACCATATAAACTTTTCAATGGATTAGCAAATACTTGTTAAGTTGTCAAGCCAACGCAAAAAAGCGCAGGTCACTGTAAAAAAGCACATATTTCAGCTGCCTTCAATTTTTAAGTTGTCATATAGCTATTAGATTTAACTAAAAATGTTTTTTACAGTACAGTGGACTTGAGTCCTGGCTCATTGTCCTTTCCAAGCTCCTGTTCCCCTGTCATCCTGCCATTTCCTGTATCTTTAAAAAAATCTAGTTTAGTTTTGTACATCTTTGCAATCTTATCTCTCTTACATGTGAAATGCCCTGTAATTTTCCCATTTACCACCATCTCTCATTCCCTGTGTTTTTATATTCGCTCTAAATCTGCAGACGGAGCCATCTTTTGTGCCTTTTTTTGATCCTTATCATCATGCGTGAGATGCCATCACTTGTTGGGTATCTTGTAAGCAGGAGTGGGCAGACCCCAATCGGCAAGCTCCTACCATGGTGTGTACACTTTGAAACCTATATGTTTTATATAATAGGTGATATAAACTATAAACCAAAATTTTTATATAAAAAAATTGACAAATTTATTAAGTTCCTGTGAGTTGGTTATAATGCTTATTTTTAAATAACTCGAATTATTGGATATTAAGTACACACCACTTAAAAGTAGAATTTGTTTTCGTTTAAAAATGCATCCTTGAGTGCTTGATGAGTTCCCACAACCGTTTACAGTTTTGAGTTAAAAAAGTAAAAAATCGTCCTTGTCCAAGTTACTTAAAGAATTGAATTCCAATTGGATATTTTTTCTCTTTTGTACTTTAAGACAATATAAATGTTATATTAATTTCTATGACCAATCTCTCTCTCTCTCTCTCTCTCTCTCTCTCTCATGGCAGTACCATGTCAATGCCATTGGCTTGTCTTTCTTACATCTTCCCAGTGGCAGCATTTCACCACAATCGAGGGTATGGCAAATTTCCTCTGGCCATACAACAACAACATTCCAAGGTAACGGAACCATAAATAATACCACATCATATCTAAACGAAACGTGTTCAAGAATCCACAAAACTAAATGAATGCACGAACATGCACAAAGATTTAGAGATAACAAACCCTATCCTCATATCATTAAAATATCTACTAAACCATCTGCCATTTTATTGTTTGTGACAATCGCTTCAAACCCACAGCCAGATGTTATCATTTAAAATGTTGAATTGGTTTTGTGTCCAGGAGCGGACTGACATTCTGTCAAAGTCAAGAACTGCTGTCCCATGCTCTGACCATTGAGTAGCAGTAAAGCTGTTAGTAACAAGGATACTATTCCCCCAAAGAAATCAAGATATGTTTTGATAAACAGACATGATCACTTTTTGTGTTTGAGGAGATTTGCTTTAACATGTTTGTCTCTTTTCTGCTACACATCAGCGCTGTGACTGCCAAGTAAAGTGTCCTGAAGAGACTTCAGGATCTATAGGAATATTTGAAGTTTGTTCCAATTTATGATTCTAACATTCACTGGTATTGTAGAGCATGGATCTGGGCCCATAGACACATGACGACATAAAACCAGAAAACTAAGAATTTTAGTGTCATTGAGGTTGTATCAGGTGAACTGTCCAGAGTTATATGCTAAAGCAGTCTGATATACAAAAACTATTCATAGAGAAATGGAATGGGCACATGAGAAAGAAAACAGCGAGGTCAAATCCGGTCTAAGAACTTTCTGTCGCACTTGTTTCCTGTTCTTAATAACAGGAAAGTATGAAAAGTCAAATGTTATGGGAATTTTGTGACCTTGTAAATTTTGTGTTTTTTTGCAATTTTTATAGCTAACAGGGAACAGCACACTAATAAAGCCCCTTAAAAAAAACTAATGTAAATGTTGTACAGAGCAATGCCTTACAGAATACATAAACAGTACAGACACTGATTGTTTTAAATTCATTTTTATTTTTAATCTTGCAGGGCTAATTATTCAGTATCAAACCGTGCAATACCGTCACATGTGGTTTTGGCCTTTTATTTAAAGGGGTCATTTGACTCGGCTAAAACAAATATTATTGTTTGCTTTAGATGTAATACAATGTGTATACATGATTTAAGGTTAAAAACGTTGTCTTCTCCACATACCATGCATGGTTGTATCTCCTCTTTGCTCCGCCTCAGATTTTATGCAAAGCTTGCTCTGAAAATCGAGGTGTGCTATGATTGGACAGGTCACTAGCGCTTAGTGATTGGTCTAATACTGCAGGGAAATGTAACGCCTCTTACCATATTTGGAATATCAGGCTGCGCCCGCGACGGTACAATGAGATTTACAAGACCGCACATCTTACGTGCACATACATTTGGGCGGTCTTAGTCAAATTATACCACGAACTGACGTAGATTTGTGGGGGTGTGGTTACACGAGGCATTTCAGGCAGGTCTGGGTGAACTCGCTTTTAGAAAGAATGCATCTTTTGTTCTGACACTTAAATTTTTGAAATTTTACGTGTCTAAATACATGCATGGGCAACTGATAACACACCAAAGACACAGAAAAGCACATATTTCCACCATATGACCACGTAAATAGCACAATCTGAACTTGTGCTTTGAACTTAAAGGGATAGTTTGTATTTACTTGGCTTCAAGTTGTTCCAAAACTGTACTACAACCCATTGACTACAATAGGTAAAATTATTTACTTATTTATTTTGTACTTTCTTTATATATTTTGAAGAATGTAGGACACCAAACAGTTCTGGGCAACAATGGTTTATTTGGGAGGACTATCCCTTTAAGTCTGATAGTCAATATTACATGTGTGACCATGGAAACAAAAACATGGGTCTTATGTGTGAATTTTTCGTAATTGAGATTTTTACTTAATCTGAAAGCTGAATAAATAAGATTTCTGAAGATGTATTAGTTGTAAGAAAATTACAATATCTGGCTGAGATAATACCGTTAAAACTCAGGAATCTGAGTTTAAATATTGAGAAAATTGCCTTTAAAGTTGTTAATCAGGGGCTCTGTGACACTCACAAAAATAACGTTTTATATATTTAAGGTAGGAAATTTACAAAATATCTTCATGGAACATGATCTTTTCTTAATATCCTAATGATTTTTGGCATAAAAGAAAATTCGATAATTTTACCAATGAGATGTATTCTTGTCTTATACTAAAAATGTTCCTGTGCTACTTATTACTGGTTTTGTGATCCAGGGTAACACTCTGCACTCTCACAGTTACATGTCTGTGTATATGTTGCCTATAAACATTGGGGTCACTGTCCAAAAAAACATTAGTTTATGTTTTATGTTTTATTGCAATGATAAACAATGGGAATATTCAAAAATTTTCCATACAGTGTAGTAAAATAAAAATAAATATTCATCATTAGCTGCATAATGGCCATGTTATACTACCAAGATTACTATACACTGCAAATTCAAGAAACTGTTATTGTTTGAAAACATTTGTGCCCATGCTAACAAGTGTTTCATAGCACACATTAGACACTTAAAAACAATGGTGACAAACAAAAAAGACATTTTAGAGACAAAAAGATAAAAGAGAAACGTGTTTTGCTGCACTAGTGCAGTTCCAACACATTTTAAACACTCTCTTTATCTGCCATCAGTGCAGCAAACTCAAGCCGTTTGTTGTGCCAATGTTGTCATGTCTTCTCAAGTGGGCCACTCAAACAAACATTTATCCCTGGCACTGAAATGATGCACAATATATTGTTTACTGCAAATGATAGTTTAACTTTCTCAATGCTTGTAAAGCTGCTTTGCAATACATTTGAATTTAATAGCTTGAAGTTGAGAAGTGCCTACATACTGTCCACCTTGGGACTTTCTTTGGCCTGACGCATTCCATAAAGCCACTTGATAACTCGTGCATTTCTTTCTATAACAGAAATGCCATAAGCAGGGCGTTCATCTTTTGCTGCGTCTTCTTCCCCCTCTTCCTCACCCTCGGCCGTACGCTCAGATGTCGGGGCGCTGGCGCTCCGAAGACGCGAAACAGACACAATATCGGAACCTGGTCTTGCTAGCTCCTTTAAATCGGAGGGGTTAAGTCCGCAATAATTAAAGAAGCGCTCAATTTCCGCCCCTGCCCGTGAAACGCAGTCGCTGACATCCGATTTTGACCGTGTCAGTGAAGGACGCTTCCTGGAGCTTGTTGACGAGCGGTCAGTAATGGCTGGAGATGGTGGTGACTGGAAGTCATCAAGGAATGGGGGAAGCGAGGTTGGAGTCATTTGGGCTGGAGATGTACATGACACAGGTTCAGTGTTTGGTTTAATGGGGGAAGGCTGAGAGTTAAAGGGGCTTGATGGAGATTTAGAAGAGGGTGAGATTTGGGAAGGAGTGGACGGTGGCTTAATGGGTCCTCGAGAGGCACTTGTAATGTTTTGAAGACGTTTTAAATTAATGTGGTGCTGATTTTGCTGTGTGTATGTATGCTTGAGCAAACGCAAAAGTTGCATTGGAATCTGCGGCATGGTGGGTTGCCCCGGTGGGCGGATTTGAAGCTGTGGTCTACCAGCCATCCTCGTATGAGGTAACTGTGGCCTGACATCGACTCTCCGTACGGTCATGACGGGACATCCATTAGCACCTAAAGCATCTGCTTTTCCTTGACATGTTGGAGAGGTCACAATTGAAGGTTCTTTCAACGCATTTAGAGTTGGAGAGGGGGGCTTGCATGGGTCTACATCTTCTCGGACCTTCACAGTGACGATCGGCTGCGTAGACACTGCAGTGGTGGTTGTGTTGTCAACGCCATCGATCAGTTTGCAAAGATGTTCCAGGTCAAGGGGAGGAGTCTCAGACTTAGTGGGTGGTGCAGGGACCTTCCTTGTCGGCTGTTGAGCACCTGGTCCAGTCTGGCTGTTGTTTGAAGGACAAGTGACGGGCTGCTGTTTTTTTAAAGCCACCTGCTGTGTCTTGACATACTTGACCTTGTCCGCCTCGAGACGTTCTACTGCACTGGGTTTGCGTGTCCCTGGAGATGATTTGACTGGACAACGGGACTCAGGGTTCCGACTTGGCGCAGCAGAAGTTTCAGTTAGCTTTAGGAATCGCCGTGGAGACGGTTGTAGAGTGTCAATTGACATACTTGGAAACAAACAACTTCAACTTCTTTGCTCAGAATAAGCCAGTACCATTCCTCATTAACTCATCTAGGATCGAAACACTGGATTACTTTCTTTTACGTCTGTGGAAACAAGGAGAAAGATATCACTAACAGACAATTTGAAACACAAACAGCCCTTAACTTCAAGTTCACGTTATTAGGTATAGTTAAGTAAAGTTCAAGTATATTTTAAATATTCTGCAAGTTCATGAATTTATATCTATGGGTTCAATACTTCAATATCACTTTTTTGGTTTATGAAAGTACCCTTGATGTATACTCTACAGGTATACGAGTATACATAATGTAAGAATAAGTTTTCTTTAAGTGGACTTAGCATCATATGTTACTATTTAGATATTTTGTTGCACTCACAGCGTACATATATTACTATATAGGTATTCATTTTTATACTTGAAGCTCACCTTTGACTGTACCTTAAGTAGACAAAAAAAGAATAGGTTCAATTCTATGCATGTTCTATTTACTCTCATCTCTTAAGCTATCCCACGAGAAAACTCACTTGTAAGTATATAAACTTGTACGTTTATAATATGATAAAGTATGTTTGAAGTATGTGACTCTGAAAAGTATTTAACAGGCTACTTAATTAAAAGTTGATGAAAATGAAAACTCAGAATCCTTCTTAGGTTTTTGTGAGCGGGCTTTGAGATCAAGATAAAAATGATCTTTCCCCTTTGCATACATACATACTTTCAAACAAGCAGCCAAAAGATTGTTAGCAAAGAGTCTTAGCAAACACAGCTGATGTGCCCTGAAGGTTATTGATGGATGAGCAGGATGAGCAACCATTATGAGACCATGTAGCTCATTAGGATCCATTAGTAGTGGATTAAAGGAAACCATTTTCTGTAGTATGTTGTTGTATTTTATCAATGTCTCAGTGTTCATGCATGATAAAGTATAAAATCAGTGACGTCTTTTTAATGCAAATATCCATGATGCATTCTTTATTTAGCAAACTGTGACATGAAAACTTCCCTTGAGCTAGATGTTTTTGTTATATTGTAGCTCTCAGTTATGTTTTAAATATCAATTTAGTCTCAGATGATTCTCCTCAAATGGTTTAGGATGAACAAAAAAAAAGGATAGAAATGTCAAACAAATGTAGATTATATCTATAGTTTAGATTTGTCAATTTGATGAGAAATGTTTGTGTTCATCTTCTATATTACTGACTTTTGATTGTAGCTTTAGTTTTTTTAATTGTTTCAATGAGTTTTCTGGGTGTTTTGCTCAATAGAAATTCCCGAGATGCCATACTTAAGCAAAACTTTACGTATGCTCTCTAAACAATTTCATTGATGTCTTTTGTAAATAATTGTGATATTAAAGACAACTCCTCTGTGATTTTTCATTCTTGCCCTCTAGTTCATTTGATAACCCACCAGGGAAATTTAATTCCGTCAGATAGTATTTAGTTTAAAGTGGTTTTGTTCAAAACATTACTCAATCTATGTCGACCTAAAAAAGATGTGTTGCAGACACATTAACTCAGTTTCTTAATTTTTATCATTCCATTTTACCCAAGAGTCGGCACTGCACCTAAGGTTAAAGTTCACTTTCTCACTGCCTCTGCCTTCTTTCTCAATCTATTATTCTTTTAATTCACACAGCTCTTTCGTTTTCTCCTTCCACTTATTATATTCCGAACCCATTCTCTCCAAAAGTCTCTTTCACACACAACAATGGAGTTCGTTCTGGAGTAAGTGGACTAAATCATTACCTTATGGCAAAAAAGATAAGGTAAACAAGAATTAATGTAATATGAGATTTCACTATTCACCATTCCAAGGACAAGAAATGACATGTCTACATGATCCAGAGATAGATCTAGAATCAGGAGAGTAAGGAATTTAGGAAGTTATGCCTAAACAAAGCATGTATGTTTCTGGGCTAGTTTTGATGTGGTCCTATTTGTTAAAAGTTTTAGAATTGACACACATTCACAGACAGAACCACCACAAATACTCAAAAACACATACCTGTTACTGCCTCTGGGAACTGAAGTGGACCGGTGAAACCTTCAAACTGTAATGGTAGATATATCCACTGCTCTGGCAGCATACAGCAACGATTCGGTTGTCTCTTCGTATGTGTGTTAGAGACAATAGAGTCCCACACGGTACATGTGTTTGTTACGGAGAAAGTAAAACTTGCCAGGCCAGTTTGACTATCTCTTCAAAGGCTCCTCCTGCCCTTTTTTCCGTTCCTGTCCAATCAGAAACTCATTTGCACACCAGGAAGTGAGTCCATGTAACCTTTGAGTCACCAGATCACAGAAGAAAGGAGCAACTTTGCCTTGAGAATAATGTTATGCTGTCTCTTGTCCATAATCTCTTTTTGGAAAGATATTTCCATGAAGGAAAGAGAACAATTTAATGCCAAAGAAATATATAGAAACATGACGGTCAAGGAATTATATCATGTTTGCTTAAAGAGGCACATGTGACCAAATGTTTACAGTGTGCTCTGGGAAATAAAGCCAGGATGGTTATGAGACACCCCGTGTAAGTACTTCCTGAGTATCATTTCAAAGCGAACGCTGTCCATCATAAATGGGAATTGGATGTACACATCACACTGCTTGTGCTGTAAAAAGTAGCTGTTGTTTACCTTATTAAAACTTCTACAGACAGTTTGAACGGACCCACACCTCTGGCCCAAAGTAGCTTCCGATCTGTTTTTTTTTGTTATCGATGTGGCTTAGCGGCTAGTACTACAACAATTTATATTTAATTAATTTGAATTAACATTAATATTTTATTGCATATTACTTGTTTTAAATCAAATTAAATTGAACTACTCAACATTTATTGATTCTTAGCGGAAGTCTACCGGAAGTTTGGGTGACATGGCATTTGTTCATGTTATTACCCCTGAATCCATAGGGCTTTTTCATACCCTTATAGAAATGACAAATGAATTTCAGAAAAATGTAAATTCTCTGTGGATAAAAATACCATTGAATTACCACAAAATGTACTTAAATGTACAACAGCTTTATTAAGTTGGAAAAATAATGTCAGCAGAATTAAAGCGGGAGGCAAGTATTCAATATCTTCAGGTTAAAGTGGTTTTTTTTTCCTTATTGAAAAAGATAAAAAAAATCCTTGGTCTTTAAAGTTAGGACCAGACAGCCTCTGGATTAAGATATAAACCCCAACAGGGCTGAATTTAAAACAGTACAGTCCATAATGGGATAGTTCATACGAAAAGTAAAAATTCATATAAAAAACACGAAATTACTTTTTGTCAACAGCAGAACACAATAACATTTGAAGAATGTTAGTTTGTACTTTATATCTATAATAATAACACTTGTTAATTTGTATGAAATTTGTGCATTTAATACATGTGGATATAACGTGCCATGTTTATACTGTTGTCTAATGTCTTGTTTTTGTCATTCTCATATCTTTATTTGTCCTATTGCACCTCAATCACCCACGGAAGATCAATAAATCTGTCATACCATATAACAACCTTAGTCCCCACATTTAAAAAATAATAATTGTTTCCAACAACAAGTTTGGAATGACATGAGGATGAATACAAGGACAAAGTTTTGGTTTTGGGTGAACTATCCATTTAACTTACAATTGTTTGATCAATTTTTGGAAATACAAAAAGAGAATGTAATATGTCTTTATTAATTAAAATTCTCATTTTCACATTGATTTACATATCATACAGTTCATGAATATATAAAATTGACATGTTACCATTTGACTATATTCTGGAGTGGCCTTATGTTTACTTGTTTTCATTATACCATGTTATAGCAATACCATAGAAACATTGTGGAATATTCTCCTAATTACCTTGTGTTACCTATACAGCCACGGCAATGCATATTCAAATACAGTTTCACAATAACATTGCATTTGCATTTCAATAAGTTTCATATTGTTAAACATTTAGCAAGTGCAAATAACACAGTCCTTTCAAAACTTGTCAAGCAAGATGCATCTGCTCACTAGTTAAGGTAACTGGTTTCAGGTTTGGTAATAACATTTTTAAAATGTAATGGTTCATTAGACATAGGGGGGGCTAAAATCAACTATGATAACACTTTGTAATTGTAAAAAAGATAATCTATTTTTTAAAGATAATCCTTCACATAGAAGAGAACTATGTTTGGAATCACCATAACGTATACTGTTTGGTACAGTATGCATGTTTTGCATACACAGAATATCAAGATGACCCATCATAGTTGTCAAAATGTGCAATATACAACAAAGCATATGTTGTGCTCCTGTGTGGAGGAATTGGAAAATATATCAGCTGGTCAACTCTTTCTGGATAAGACATTACCTTTAAAGAAATAAACAATGACATTTTTACATAAAATGAAACCAAAGCAGGGTAAGAAATGTTCCTCGGTTAAAATAATAATATTGTAATAGTAATTTGACAACAAGCACCCTTTTGAAACTACGTACTGGATCCTATGTAGTCGCATCAAAAAAAAAATATACTGGTATGCAAATGAACAAACTGTAAGATAACATTTATTTTTACCATACAAAATGTGATTCATTAACTTTAATGACCTTTGTTTAAGACTAAGCATCTACATGGTTAGGATGAGTTCATAAAAAGGTGTTGATAGACTCCAGAATGTGCCATAAATTTTATTGTTTTAATCCTTTTTCTTTCAGTCTCAGGATAGTAAGCAGTTGTCTTTTTCTTTCGTACTGAGACTCTGTGTTCTCTTCCTCCTAAAACTTCCTGTCCTGCTTTTCTTTGCTTCCTCCCTCTGTCCATCGCTCTCTTTTTGTCCACCTGTCAGCTGCGGCGGCAGAGGAATACGCTCGCCCATGAAAAAACCTTCCTCCTCGGAATCTGTGGAAGAGGAGCAGGTTGAGCATGACTCTTCGTGTTTGTAGCGGGTGGAGTGCAGGGTCAGACTGCTGTGTCTTTCATCCAGGATGCTGTTGGACCGGTGTCTGCGGTCTCCTTCCCTCGATTCCAGGATGTCCAGCCGAGGTCTGTCACTTTGTGAGCCTCGAAAACGCTTTGCATGCTTCTCAGTGCCAACATCGCCACCATGTCCTCGTCGGAGGCTGCGATGGTAGGACCCATCTGAAACAGACATGAGATTGATTTGATAAAAGTGATCTGTTTTTCCTTATATTAAAAATGAAGAGTTAGCCTTATGCAATCAAGATAAACTTCTTGAATTTCCAGTTTATTACTTTTTGGTTTCAGTCTGCCCTCAAGTATATTGAACATTGAACGGAATACTACTACGATATGGAAAAGAAGACAATCACAACTTCCGTTTCATGGTGACTTTAAAGTGAGGATAGCCTCATAGTTGTCTAAAAAGATAAAAGATCCAACAAATAATACATATTGTATGGTTTATTTAAATGTGCCACATATCATGTTGAGTAAGGAATTGCAATTTTGACTGTTAACTGTGCAAAGATAAATGTATCTTATCTTAATTAGGCATTTTATATTAAAGTGTATTATTAGACAATAATGGGTGGGGCTTGTGTTTGCCACAGATAGATGCTCCTCCTCCATAGGGAATTTATTGTCAAATTACCAGCAGAGAAATTCCTACATTGCTAAAGTTATGGTATATGTATATTATTGTAAGATGCTTGTCACTGTAAAAATGTAATGGATAAACGGATTTATTGTTACCTCATGAGCAAGCTAGAATAATCATTGTTAAAGCCTGACATTTCATTCACAAGAAAAACATTAAAATGCTCTTAAGGGAACATTTGAAAAACAAATTTCCTCTACAGAGCAAATAGGCTCAGAAAATGTACAAAATTACATTTGTTTAAATAATAGATATGTCATGATATAAAGATTAAAATAAAATAAAAAAACTGTTTTAAGTGATCATTATCTTTTTATTTTTTATTTATGTTTGTGTGTTGATAACTGCAGACTATCCTTGTTAAAATTCAATAAAGGAAACAATAAAGATAGAAAATAATAAACATAAAAAATAGAAATGCTGCTGACATGAAAATAGTAACCCCAGAAATCTGTGTTTAAAGTGTTTAAATAAAATGTTTAAATTGCCAAATTAATCATAAAAGCAACAATGTTTGTACAAATATGGTGAATTTCACAACCGTGCTTGCATTTGATTACACACTTGGGCATATGCAAAATATTAAATAGTCTGCCATGATAATTTGTCAAAATGTGTAAAAATCCCTACATTCAAAAAATGTATAAAGAAATTGTTCAGCCATGTTTTTATTTTAAACACAGTCTTTATGATTCTATACAATTAGAGGCACAGATGCACTGTTGAGATCCAGAAGTAATAAAGATAAAATGAGGTATAATAAACATCTATTTAACATCTATATAACTTGTGTGCTCATAGTCTTCTGAATCTATTACAAGAACCAATATTTTAACTAGATTAGCCGACAGCCTTCCCCTCTGCCATAGCATTTAAATGTCGTATGGGGGCATTCACGAATGAAATGTTATAAAACCCACAAGAATCAAAGCTGTATTATTTCAGAAGTCTCGGAATACAGCAAATGATAATAGGTGATACTTTTTCAAAATATTTTTGTGCAGTTTAATCCCTAACAGCACCAATCCCTATTCTTTTCTACTGTAATGTAAAAATCTCCCATCTGATAAGATCCCTAACAACACCGGTGAGTGAATGATAACGATACTTTTTTATTTTTAAAAATGCTATTAAACACATCATTGCTTGGAAAGCAAAGTTATCTTACCCAGCAGGTCTATCTGTGATGGTACTCCGTGGCAAAACCTCAACCTGTGTCCCAAACTTCCCACAGCTTCTTCTCCATCGTCCTCCTGCTCCTCTTCCTCTTCATTTCTGTTTACCTCCACAGTTTCCTCTTCCTCCCAATCGTCTTCTTCCACTGAATAACTGCAGCTGATTGGCTCTCTGAAGCTGACCCTGGCTATGCCGTTGCGAACAGGTGCAACAGGAGTCTCTTCAGGTTCTGTAACAGCGGGTGGGGAATCTGAAGGGGGCGGCAAATCAGATGGCTCAAAAAACACAGGGGGTGGAGGCGGCGGAAAGGAGTCTGAGTCAATGAAATCATTGAATGCATCTGATGGCTGGGCTTTCGAGGAAATACCTTGGGATGGAGAAAGCAAAGAAACATTAAGTCTCCCAGAACATGTAAAGTAGCTGAAACACGGTAAAATCGCTGTAACACATCTGCATACATTATTTTAAAGCATACCCGTGTAACTTTCAACACCATTCCCACAATCCTTTGCTGTGGAAGTGCCTCTGGACGTGCAATTGGGTGGGAAAGGGCCAAATTCTGCATAGCCATTCAGCTCTACTGTGATCTCCAGACCTCTATATGGACTGTCTGTCCTGTATGATTGGTCCTTGCACAGAGATTCTGTCCCGTCATTGGCTGCCGGAAGGACCTGAGAGGGTAGGCTGGAGTTCTGCATGTGGGCTTGTTCATATTGTGGAGGTTCAGAAGGGAACGAGGTGCAAACGCCTACAAAATTACATAAGACGTGGAGTCATTCTTTATGCATAAATCTATGAGAAACAAACATTGAAAAACAAACATTTTCTTTTTTGCTTTGAAGATATGTCTTCAGTTCCACCCCAAGATTCAAAAACTGTATTGTTGTCCTCCCTACTGCCAAAATGAATATTTTTTTATTATTGTTTATCATATTTTAATAATCTATAAACTTTTTATCCATACAGTTATAGTTTTAAAGTTTTGAAATGTATGTTTCCATCTTCTTAAAATATACAGAGAGTATTTATGACTTCTTTAATGTTGTGTGTTTTATGGACATGTGTAGTAAAACGTCAACGTTTGAAAAAATGTTTTTAATAACACCCTTACCTTTGTTCTCAAGTGGAAACTGACTACACCCATTCACTGTTGTTGGGCTAGAGGTTACTAGTGCATTCTTCCGCATACTGCCTTTAGACCTGATGTCATTGGGACTACTGCTTCCCCCTTGTGGCCGTTGCGCAGAACTACGCTGCTTATTTGGAGTGAGTTTATGAGAGGCCGATTTGCTATGCAGGGCTGAATCACAAGAGTCCGAGTTATCTGGATCGTCCCCCAGTGAGCAGGAGCGAGAGCAGAAAATGAGACCTCCGCGAGGCAAGAAGGGTCTGCCCAGCAGAGGGAGTCGACAGCTGGCACAGCTGAAACATGCTTCAGTGGCATGCCAGTGCTGGCCCTCATACGTCATCTGCCCCTGGTCTATACCTACAGACAAACAGAGACAAAGAGAGAGAGAGAAATGCAAACAGTGGAGCATTCTGTCAAACCTATTAATCATCAAGATAGAAGAGGACTGCCACAGCATGACCTAAAGCATTATTCTTATGGCATTTATCATTCTTTGTCACAGTTATCTTTTTTGCAAGCTTTTCCTATTTTTATTCACGATTTTGTGTTTTCACCATGTTGTGTTGTTAGTTTCATTTACAAATGTGATTCTATATATCCTGGAGTTTAGGGAAAGCATTGTTTTGACTGTACACACCAATATGTTCCCCGCAGGTGTCGCAGTACTCGGCGTACAGCGACTCATAGCAACAGCAGCAGTAGGGTCGACTCTCTCTCATGATGTAACGTTGCCCGCCCAGTGCTGCTTCACACTCGAAACAGCAGAAATGCTTCATGTGCCAGTGCCGACCCTCAGCCTCCGTACACTCATCGGCAAAGATGATCTGATCACCGGAAGAGCAAAAGTTTAATGTGTGTGTGATGTGGTGGTGTTTGTTTTTATCGATTGCTTAGTCATAAGGTGCATCGTGCAGTTTTTCACATGCATATCATAGAAACAGCCTCAGACAAAAAAGAAGAGACCATTTCAAACTTATTTTCAAATTTTTATTTACTATTTATGGAGATGTGTTTAGAAATTAAAATGATCATATTTCTCCCAAATAAAAATATAGTTTTATTAGCATTTATTTGCAGAAAATGAAAACGGGAGAAACAGGTCAAAATAACAGAAAAGATGCTCTGTAGATCAAGTTCATATTCACTGTTAAGCAAAAGAACAGTAATATTTGTAGATGTATTTAGGAAAAGCTCGAAAATTAGTATTTTATGTAATAATTTCAATTTCAGTTTTCATGTGTATGTCATGGACTTTGTCACACTTGAGGTTTGATTTTGTTAATATTCAACAAACACTGGACTGGAATGGCCACAATACATATAGAAATGCTGCTTAAATTTGTAATGGTCTCTTAATTTTGTCAGCGACTGTATATATAAAAAAAGTAAAAATCATGCTGTTTGTTGATATGGAGCATAAATGATGTGAAAAACATAGACCAATAAAAGAAGGAAAAAAAACATGCTGCTAATGGAAAGCAGACCGGGAACATTTACAATCGATTTTATGTATGTAGGTACCAATTTTCTTTGAATTTTAAATTACTTGAAACAAATTTGTCTTTGTTTTTAATAATGGAAAGTGTTCATTCAATTTTCAGCTTTCATTAAAATAATTCTGTTTACTTAAATCAAATAAAATTTTGCCCAAATATTATTTGAAAAACTGAAATAAGTTAAAGCTAAGGGACTGAAATCATTATAAACTAAAAATTAAACTTATAAATTCAAGATGACAAAATTGCTAAACTATACCTAAAGGTAACATAAAAACTAAAAATATAAAAAAGGTAATTTAATACATTAATAAAACTTCCATAAAACTGATAATGAACTGGTAATGAAGTGAAGGAAGAGAGAACACACCTCATCACAGGCCTGACAGCGTGGTTTGATGTGCTCAGCATGGTGCCGGCCGCAATAAATGTGCCCGTCCTGATAAAAGTAAATGAGATCTACCAACAACTCATTACAGGAAGCACACTGGAAGCATTGAGGGTGCCAGCAGGTGCCATGACCCGCCCGTGATGCAAACACTGCTATGTCCCCGCCACAGATCTGCCTTCCACACTAAGACCAAAGAGACAGAGGGATAAAACATTTCAAGGTCTAAAATCCGACTAGATGAGTCACATTTAAAGCCAGGAGAACTATTATTAATAATAAGGTGTTTAAGTCTGCTTGACATCATGCTTTGAATCTTATAACTGTGGTGAAATCACAGTAATGCACAACCTCTCTTGTCTTTTTGTCACCTTCACCAAGGACTAAAATGTTCATACAGTACATTAAAATAATGTATATAAGAAAGATGACATAGGAAAGACTGAACCATTGTTCACATATATCAACACAAGAAGAAACAAACTACCTCTCAACAACTCAACCACACCCTCTTGGACACATTTCAGCTAAAGTGAAATATGGGTGTTGAAACAGGGTAAAAATACACTTGGAATATTACAGGGTGTATGGAAAGTATGTGGTTTTATCTATAACATAAGATATCTGGCATGGTGCTGGTCTGGCTTGGGTCTGAACATAATCAATAAATTTCCTGGAATCACATGCCAGACAGCCTCTTCAGCACAAGTACAGCACTTTACTCCACACTCCATACTTGAGCTGAAGTATGTAAGTAGTCTGAAGTAAAGTGATGTTATAATTTTACCTGTTGACAGATGGCTCCAGTCATGGTGACCGGAAAAAGCCGCACGTTGCCACGTCCAAGATTCTCTCTCTTCCTCTGTTGGCTGAATAATCTCAGTTCCTTCTTTTCTTCTTCATCCAGAGAATTACAGTACTGAGGCTACACTCACACAAACACACAATGACAATACAGTTATAACTCACAGAACAAAAACTGACTAAATTAGTTGCAGACATAATTATGTATTACAGACATTGTAATTTATTTGTAAACTCCGCAAAAAAAGAAACGTCCCTTTTTCAGGACTGTGTATTTCAACAATAATGTTGTAAAAATCCAAATAACTTTACAGATCTTCAATGTAAAGGGTTTAAACAATGTTTTCCATGCATGTTCAATTAACCATAATCAATTAACTAACATGCACCTGTGGAATGGTCGTTAAGACCTTAACAGCTTACAGAGAGTAGGCATTTAAGGTCACCGTTCTAAAAACGCAGGACAGTAAAGAGACGAAAAACACCCAAAGAAAGATGCCCAGGGTCCCTGCTCATCTGTGTGAACGTGCATTAGTCATGCTGCAGGGAGGCATGAGGACTGCTGATGTGGCTAGGGCAATAAATTGCCATGTCCGCACTGTGAGACGCCTAAGACAGCGCTACAGGGAGACAGGAAGGACAGCTGATCATCCTCGCAGTGGAAGACCACGTGTAACAACACCTGCACAGGATCGGTACATCCGAATATCACACCTTCGTTACAGGTACAGGATGGCCACAACAACTGCCCGAGTCACACCAGGAACACACAATCCCTCCATCAGTGCTCAGACTGTCCGCAATAGGCTGAGAGAGGCTGGACTGAGGGCTTGTAGGCCTGTTGTAAGGCAGGTCCTTACCAGACATCACCAGCAACAACGCCGCCTATGGGCACAAACCGACCTTCGCTGGACCAGACAGGAGTGGCAAAAAGTGCTCTTCACTGATGAGTCACGGTTTTGTCTCACCAGGGGTGATGGACGGATTCGTGTTTATCGTCGAAGGAATGAGCGTTACACCGAGGCATGTACCCTGGAGCGGGATCGATTTGGAGGTGGGGAGTCCGTCATGGTCTGGGGCGGTATATCACATCACCATCGGACTGAGCTTGTTGTCATTGCAGGCAATCTCAATGCCTTGTGGTACAGGGAAGACATCCTCCTCCCTCATGTGGTACCCTTTATGCATGCTCATCCGGACATGATCCTCCAACAGGACAATGCCACCAGCCATACTGCTCGTTCTGTGCGTGACTTTCTGCATGACAGCAATGTCAGTGTTCTGCCATGGCCAGCGAAGAGCCCGGATCTCAATCCCATTGAGCACGTCTGGGACCTGTTGGATCGCAGGGTGAGGGCTAGGGCCATTCCCCCCAGAAATGTCCAGGAACTTGCAAGTGCCTTGGTGGAAGAGTGGGGTAACATCTCACAGCAAAAACTGACAAATCTGGTCCAGTCCATGAGGAGGAGATGCACTGCAGTACTTCAAGCAGCTGGTGGCCACACCAGATACTGACTGGTACTTTTGATTTTGAGCCTACCTTCATTCAGGGACACATTATTCTATTTCTGTTAGTCACATGTCTGTGAAACATTTTTAGTTTATGTCTTATGGTGTTGACTCTTTTAGTGTTCATACAAATATTTACACATATTAAGTTTACTGAAAGTAAAAACAGTTGAAAGTCAGAGGACGTTTCTTTTTTTGCTGAGTTTATGTATTTATGCCATTCTGGATTTTTTATAAACATGTTCAGGTAGAGGTCTAATAAATATGGAGCCATTTTTGGCTCATTTATCATTCACGCATAACAATCGTTCACGTAGCACAATTCACATGTGTAAAATAAAATTATATTCTGATAAAATACGTTTCACAAACGCTTGAGACAAAAATGAGACTAAAAAATTAATTAAATTAGCAATCACATTTACATGCAGAAAATGAAGTGTGTTTTGAGACCAGTTCATAACTTCATAAATATTTAGTTTTAATATTTAAAATAAATTTAATCCCTCAAATATTCTAATTATTGTAACATTTCTGGACATTTCAATTTACATCTTTAGTAGTTGTAATTTTTTCGTGATTTATTATTAGAATCTCATTGCTGTAATACAGTAACTGTTTTCTTGTATTAGAATAAAAATATATTTCTAAACATTTAATCAATTGGCAGACGCTTTTATCCAAAGCGACTTACAGTGCACTTATTACAGGGACAATCCCCCTGGAGCAACATGGAGTAAAGTGTCTTGCTCAAGGACACACTGGTGGTGGCTGCTGGGATCGAACCAGCAACCTTTTGATTTACCAGTTCAGTGGTTTAACCCACTACACCACCATCTCCATTATTATATAAATTAATTAATTTTTCTGCAACAGGCAGTTCTATTCTTGGCAGTAAAAATGGTATAAAGAGTTTTAAGTACTAATAAACATCCCTGAAAGTTTAGGATTATTGCTTGCAGAGAGTACGTTTCATTTTAAAATGTTTTCAAGAGTTTTACCTCACTGTCATGGGCTGGGAGCTGATGTAGGAGTTGTTTAATGCGATTTCGTTCACCAACACTATTTACATATGGCACCTTATCCTCTGGAATACAGCTGAAGTATTGGTAAACCTGTAGAAACCACACAAACATGAACAACAAAGACGTTTATACATATGAAGAAGAAAAAAAACAGTAGGCCTATAGAAGAAAAAGATCAAATATGTAGCAGTTCAATGATTTTGGGGTGATAACCATGTTTTTTGTATTAGGCTGTAGAAGATTCAAAGTAGTGAAGGAAGGATTCGGGAACCGGCAAACATTTAAACAAAGTTTTAATAAAATATATACAGCCGACCGCCGGTGAACAAAACAAATCACCAACAAAAACACGGAAGTAAAAAGACAGCCGGCCGCCCCTCACGGACGACGTCCGGCAAATAAAACATAAATACAAACACAAACATGTTCGGGCCCGGTCCCCTCTCATCGATGGTCCAATCGCTCGTTTCTTTATATGCTTCTAATCTCCTACGTGATGCGAGGCCGGTGCGCGCACAACTGGCGCTAATTAACAATTACTCACCGGCCTCGAACCACGGTCTCGCCCCGCCTACTCCACTACATAGGCATAAGCATTTTAATATAGGCTTTATAGGTTGTAGGTGTATAGATACAGTATCTCACAGAAGTGAGTACACCCTTCACATTTTTGTAAATATTTTATTATATCTTTTCATGTGACAACAATGAAGGAAAGACACTACAAAGTAGTGAGTGTACAGCTTGTATAACAGTGTCCATGTGCTGTCCCCTCAAAATAACTCAACACATCAATAACAGCCATTAATATCTAAACCAATGGCAACAAAAGTGAGTACACCCCAACGTGAAAATGTCCAAACTGGGCCCAATTAGCCATTTTCCCTCCCCGGTGTCATGTGATCCGTTAGTGTCACAAGGTCTCAGGTGTGAATGGGGAGCAGTTTTGTTAAATTTGATGTTATCGCTCTCACTCACTCATACTGGTCACTGGAAGTTCAACATGGCACCTCATGGCAAAGACTCTCTTTGAATCTGAAAAGAAGAATTGTTGCTGTACATAAGAGGTCTCAGGCCCCTCCATCCGGCTTGCAGCTCATGTCAAAAATAAAACATTATCCGATCCTTAAAATGATTTAGATTTATTATTAATTGTAGTTGTCTCAGACCAAATCGTACACATTCATATTCAAATGAAATAAAATCATGATTCTTAATAAAACATGGCAGCGTGTGGAAAAAAAAGTGCGTAATGCATGTGCACAGAGATTTGGCTAGAAAAGAGCAGGTTTGAGAGCTTTCATAGTTACTTTTTCGTTTGGCTGTAAAGTCAAAAAGAAAAGGTGTCTCTGACCGAAAAGGAAAGTAGACGATGAACACAGATGGTTTGAAGTAAGATGGACTTTGCAGTATTTTTTTGTGGAGTTTAAAGGAAATGCTACCTGTATGATATGCAAAGAAAAAGTCCCTATTCTAAAGGAATATAATCTCAAGCATCATTACTCGTCTAAACGTGGAGAACAATCTGACAAGCTTCAGGAAGAAGAGAGAAAAAAACAGCCACCCAGTTGCAGAGAGATTTAATGTCCCAGCAAAACCTTTTTTTAAAGCCAAAAAGGATGCTGATGCTGCCGTTGAAGCATGTTATGTGGTGAGTGAGCTTATCGCCAAAGCCAAGAAAGCCGTTCAATGAAGGGGATTTTATAAAAGAGTGCATGCTGAAAGTCGCTGATATTCTTTGTCCAGAAAAGAAGAGCTGTTTTTTAAATTTCTCTGTCTGCCGAGCGCATCAGCGAGTTGTCGGGAGAAATTTATGATCAGTTATGCAGCACAGCTCGAGTTTTCACCGGATACTCTGTGGCGCTCTACGAAAGCTTGGACATAACCGACAGAGCTCAGTTTGTCATTTTCATCAGAGGTATTAATGACCACTTTGAAGTGAAGGAAGAGTTGCTGAGTTTGTGTCCAATGATTGGCCTTACTACTGCCAAAGATATAAAACCTCAATCATTTCCCAACTTGTAACTCCCTTTTTGAGGAGGGCACAGCATTCAATGGTGAAGAATATGCCTCTGCTAATGAAAACTTGCTGCAGGAATTTGATCAGCGGTTTGCTGATTTAAAGGCAAACCGCGACACTTTTCAGCTGTTTGCAGACCCCTTCTCAGCTGAAGTGGAGAATTTCCCAAGTTTTCTGCAAATGGAACTTATTGACCAGCAGTGCAACAGTGAGATAGCAGCTAAATTTAAAAAGGCCCAAGGAAACATGGACAAGACTGGACAGTTTTCGAGAAAATTGTCTCCATGCTTCCCAGAACTTTCCAAAGTGTTCAGTCGGGTAATGTCCCTATTGGAAACGATCTGTGTGAAAAGCTTTTCTCTGAACTTGAATAAAAGTATGGGTCCAGCCTGAGTGATGTCCATCTTGAAGTTGTACTCTGGGTTTCAACCGTGACCTCCATCACGGCAAACATGTCTCAGCTGTGTGAGTGGAAACGCTGCCAGAAACAGTTTATTGTTTTCTTCAGTTTATCATTCAGTTTAATGTTGTTTGAAAAATAAAGTGAGGGAAAAGGTTTTGCATTAACTGAAATTGAAAGTATATGAGATAAATGTCCCAATGAGTAAAGAAATTGTCCAGAAATATTGCACTCTCTTATTGTACTTGGATGTTAAAATGGCCCCAGGAAAGGTTTCACTCAGAACTGGCCTCGCCATGGTTGACCAAACAAGTTGAGTGCACTTGCTCAGCGTCATATCCAGAGGTTGTCTTTTGAAACAGACGTATGATGCTGCCAGCATTGCTGTAGAGGTTGAAGGTGTAAGGGATCAATATGTCAGTGCTCAGACCATACGCCGCACACTGCATCGAACTGGTGTGCATGGCTGTCATCCCAGAAGAAAGCTTCTTCTAAAGATGATGCACAAGAAAGCCCGCAAACAGTTTGCTGAAAAGAAGCACACTAAGGGCATGCATTACTGGAACCATGTCCTGTGGTTTGATGAAACCAAGATAAACTTATTTGTTTCAGATGGTGTCAAGTGTGTTTGCAACCAGGTGAGGTGTACAAAGAGAAGTGTGTCTTGCCTACAGTCAAGCAAGGTGGTGGGAGTGTCATGGTCTGGGGCTTTATGAGTGCTTGGTTGCTACAGTTCATTGAGGGAACCATGAATGCCAACATGTACTGTGACATACTGAAGCAGAGCATGATCCCCTCCCTTCGGAGACTGAGCCATAGGGCAGTATTCCAACATGATTTTGATCCCAAACACACCTCCGAGACCACTGCCTTGCTAAAGAAGCTGAGGGTAAAGGTGAAGACCTTAAACCCTATTGAACATCTGTGGGGCATCCTCAAATGGAAGGTGGAGGAGCGCAATGTCTCTAACATCCACCAGCTCCGCAATGTTGTCATGGAGGAGTGGAAGAGGACTCCAGTGGCAACCTGTGAGGCTCTGGTGAACTCCATGCCCAAGAGGGTTTGGCAGTGCTGGAAAAGAATGGTGGCCACACAAAATATTGACACTTTGGGCCCAGTTTGGACATTTTCACTTTGTGAAATAATGGTTCAAGCTTGTAAAATATATATTTTATAACTGAAAATGATAAAAACAACATGCATATTATTATATTATTTTCGATTACTGATCATCTTCCACAAGTCTCTCTGCCAACTGCATCAACCTAAAACTTATAGATTATAGACCACTTCGCAAGATGTAAACACTGGTCCAGAAGCACTTACGGTTTCAGTTTTTTTTATCTCATATATATAATTGAAACTTAAAGATATTCGTTTTACATTTTGAAACGGTTAAAACATGTTCTGTGAGTTGCATTTTGTTTAACCATTGTGTAGTGTAAAAAAAGTTATTTTGGACCAGCTTTGGATCAGCGTTGTTTACGTCATCCAAAGTGGTCTATATATATATATTTTAAATAATTCAGGTATTGCTAAACATTGGAATATGCACATTTGCAAATTTTGAGGTTTCCTAGGTTAATGCATTGGTCCAGCCCTCATAAAAACATCAGGCTGAGGGCTTTCTCTCTGTTTGTAAAATGTAAAAGTTGTATCGACGCATTTATACACAAAAGATGATCGGAGTATGAGAAGTTGTTAGATGATGGTACTTATACAGTTCACTTTCTGTCTCCAGAAAACTCACCTGTTCAGGCTTAAGACCAGGCGGCACCCAGGCGTATTCTTCGGAAGCACATCCCGAGTCGTCGTCAGATATGGAGTGCCTTTGGAAGTCTGACACTAGCTTCATCATCATCTTTTCGAGCTGGCCGGGCACCGAGCGCACCACATGCTCTTCCCGTACACACTTACAGTGCACACAGATCTTCCTGTGGAAACAGATCAGCAGGGAGGTGTTGAGTGGACAAGGCAAAACTGACTTTGAGATTCGGATTTGGATAATAGAAATTCTGAAAATGGACATTTAATCGGTCCTGAATAAAATGAAAGGAATCATTAGTGTAAAAATGGAGCAGTTAAAAGAGATTACATTTACAATACATTTAGGCATTTGGCAGACGGTTATATCCAAACTGACTTACATTGCTTTATCCTATATATTTTAATTAGGTATTTGCAGTTCCCCTGTGATCGAACCCACAACCTTGCGTTGTTAACGCAATGCTCTTACCAATGAGCTACAGGAAAGCTTAAGCCCAACTTTATATACCTGTCAAAATCCGAACTACCCATTTTATTAGGGATGCTCCGATCAGGATTTTTGCAGAGTATCGATTTCTTGTCATCTTGATTGGCCGATACCGATCCCGATGTTTCAAGCTTTATATAACTGATATAAAAGCTCTCTGATCACCGTTAACCTCTTTTCCTTCAACTTATACTATAGAAGTTGGCTCTTATAATATTTCTTGAGTTTTGTTTTATTTTACAGTAATTATGTAATATACATTAAAGTTATATAAACATTTTTTTAACAGAGTACTAAATAATCACAAAATAATATTCACTATACAGTGAAAATTTGAATTTGTCTTTAAAATTAGACTCATGCAAAACAATATGCATGTCAGGTTACTCAACAAAGACAAAAATAAACACAAACAAAATGGACCAGTCTGTTGCAACCTACAAGATTTATTTAAGCATTGTCCAAAAGTGAAATGTGAAAAACTCATAAACATTTAATCTCCTAAAATGAAGAAGTTAATGTAATTTGAACATTGTCCAATACAAGTTTGAGTAGGACAATTTTTTTTTATAAAAATGTCACTAACAGTTGTCTAGAGTGAGAATCACACTAACCGTTGCCTTTGCAGTTGCCAGGTTTTTGTAATGGGCACAGAGGTTGCGCTAGATTTTTTCATTGTACAGGCTAATTAAAAACCCGTCAACATCTATTTTTACCCGTCACTGCGGGGCAAGGTGCTAATTAGCATATTTGTGACATCATCACTATGTTTATGCGTTTACTCTGTTACTCAGTTTACTTACTGAACTGAATGCCCAATAAAGTTTAAGTCATTTACATATTCAATGTTTCTGTTGTCCAACATAAAATAATAATACTAGACAAATGTTTATAATCATATGACCAGTCAGTTACACTGACAAGTGCTTGTAAATGCTGTTTGGTAATCATTCATTGTTTCACTTACAAGTAACATTAAGATACTGTTTGGTAATGAATGTGACATCTTCACGGATTATGGACGTTTATGGTGACGTCATCTAATTGCAATCGGTTCGTGAGATCGGCGAAGTTGATCGAGGCAATCTTCATGTGATTATCGACCGATACCGATCTATGGCCGATGGATCGGAGCATTCCTACTTAACCAACTACGCATGTCATTCGCTCATGTGTGGTGAACGTCTCTTGAAATATTTTGTGTGTGTGTAGTGTTTTAATTCCAAGTATTCTAAAGCCATATGCTAGATCAGTGTGAGGAACATTCTAAAAATTCAGCACTGTATATCTAAGATACAGTACATTCAAATGGATTGCTCGATTGTAAATGCAGCTGGCAAATGCAAGAAAACGAAAACATAAGGAGAGAATTTAATCCGTCTGGATTAACAATTTTTTGAAATGTTGTTCAACACAATGATCTTTGGAAGACAAGCAAAATCAAAAGCCAATCCCTGATTTAAAGATGAAAACTGAGAGAAAACCAAGCCATTAAGCAAGAAATTATGAAAATAACTCATAGGTTAAAGTTAAACGGTCTCCACTATGGGTTTTATTAGCTATATACTGTCATCTTTAAGTTATTTCTTAGAGATTTGAAGAGATAGAATTGGGGTCCCTCCTTGAACTGCCACCTTACCGTGGTGGAGGGGTTTGAGTACCCGAAAGACCCTAGGAGCTATGTTGCCTGGGGCTATATGCCCCTGGTAGGGTCTCCCAAGACAAACAGGTCCTAGGCGACGGATCAGACTAAGAGCGGTTCAAAATCCCTTATGAAGCCAAAAATTTGGAGGACCGTGACGTTGCCCGGCATGGTGCAGCCGGGGCCCCACCCTGGAGCCAGGCCCGGGGTTGGGGCTCGTATGCGAGCGCCTGGTGGTCGGGCCCCCCCATGGGATCTGGCCGGGCTCAGCCCGAAGGAGCGACGTGGGGCCACCCTCCCGTGGACCCACCACCTGCAGGAGGGACCGTAAGGGGATCGGTGCAAAGTGGATTGGGCGGCAGTCGAAGCCGGGGGCCTCGACAACCCGATCCCTGGACGCGGAATCTAGCTCTAGGGACATGGAACGTCACCTCTCTGACGGGGAAGGAGCCTGAGATTGTGGGTGAGGTTCAGAGATTCCGACTAGAGATAGTCGGGATCACCTCTACGCACAGCTTGGGCTAAGGAACTACACTCCTCGAGGGAGGATGGACTCTTCACCACTCTGGAGTTGCCCATGGTGAAAGGCGGCGGGCTGGTGTGGGTTTGCTTATAGACCCCCAGCTCAGCCGCCATGTGTTGGAGTTTACCCCGGTGAACAAGAGGGTCGCTTCCCTGCGCCTTCGGGTCGGGGATAGGTCTCTAACTGTTGTGTGCGCCTATGGGCCAAACGGCAGTGTAGAGTACCCGGCCTTCTTCTTGGAGACTCTGGGAGGGGTGCTGGAAAGCGCCCCGACTGGGGACTCCGTCGTTCTGCTGGGGGACTTCAACGCCCACGCGGGCAACGACAGTGACACCTGGAGGGGCGTGATTGGGAGGAACAGCCCCCCTGATCTGAACCCGAGTGGTGTTCAGTTATTGGACTTCTGTGCTAGTTACAGCTTGGCCATAACGAACACCATGTTCAAGCATAAGGGTGTCCATCAGTGCACATGGCACCAGGACACCCTTGGCTGGAGGTCGATGATCGACTTTGTGGTTGTTTCATCCGACCTACGGCCGTATGTCTTGGACACTCAGGTGAAGAGAGGGGCGGAGCTGTCAACTGATCACCACCTGGTGGTGAGTTGGATCCGATGGCGGGGGAGGAAGCTGGACAGACTCGGCAGACCCAAACGTACTGTGAGGGTCTGTTGGGAACGTTTGGCCGAATCCCCTGTCAGAGAGATCTTCAACTTCCACCTCCGGCAGAGCTTCGACCAGATCCCGAGGCAGTCTGGAGATATTGAGTCCGAGTGGACCATGTTCTCCACCTCCATTGTCAAGGCGGACACTCGGAGCTGTGGCCGTAAGGTCTCCGGTGCCTGTCGAGGCAGCAATCCCCGAACCCAGTGGTGGACACCGGAAGTAAGGGATGCCGTCAAGCTGAAGAAGGAGTCCTATCGGGCCTGGCTGGCTAGTGGGACTCCCGAGGCAGCTGACAGGTACCGACAGGCCAAGCGGACTGCAGCCCGGGTGGTTGGGGAGGCAAAAACTCAGGCCTGGGAGAGTTTGGTGAGGCCATGGAGAAAGACTATCGGTCGGCCTCGAAGAGATTCTGGCAAACCGTCCGCCGCCTCAGGAGGGGGAAGCAGTGCCCTACCAACGCTGTTTACAGTGGAGGGGGGCAGCTGTTGACCTCGACCGGGGATATCATCGGGCGGTGGAAGGAATACTTCGAGGATCTCCTCAACCCCGCCGTCACGTCCTCCATTGAGGAGGCAGAGGCTGAGGGATGAGATCCGCCCTGAGTACCTAGAGTCTCTGGATGTTGTGGGGCTGTCTTGGCTGACACGCCTCTGCAGCACCGCGTGGCGGTCGGGGACAGTGCACTTGGACTGGCAGACCGGGGTGGTGGACCCTCTTTTTAAGAAGGGTGACCGGAGGATGTGCTCTAACTATCGGGATCACACTTCTCAGCCTCCCCGGGAAAAGCCAGGGTACTGGAGAGGAGAATCCGACCGATGGTAGAACCTCGGATCCAGGAGCAACAATGTGGTTTTCGTCCCGGTCGTGGAACACTGGACCAGCTCTATACCCTCTCCAGGGTGCTGGAGGGTTCATGGGAGTTTGCCCAACTAATCCACATGTGTTTTGTGGATTTGGAGAAGGCATTCGACTGTGTCCCTCGCGGCATCTTGTGGAAGGTGCTCCGGGAGTATGGGATTCGGGACCCATTGCTAAGGGCTATCCGGTCCCTGTACAAACGGAGCAGGAGCTTGGTTCGCATTGCCGGCAGTAAGTCAGACTTGTTTCCGGTGCATGTTGGACTCCGGCAGGGCTGCCCTTTGTCGCCGGTTCTGTTCATAATTTTTATGGACAGAATTTCTAGGCGCAGCCAGGGGCCGGAGGGCGTCGGGTTTGGGGACCACATGATTTCATCTCTGCTCTCTGCGGATGATGTCGTCATGCTGGCCCCATCAGACCAGGACCTTCAACATGCACTGGGACGGTTTGCAGCCGAGTGTGAAGCGGCTGGAATGAGAATCAGCACCTCCAAATCTGAGGCCATGGTTCTCAGTCGGAAAAGGGTGGCTTGCCCACTTCAGGTAGGTGGAGAGTCCCTGCCTCAAGTGGAGGAGTTCAAGTATCTGGGGGTCTTGTTCACGAGTGAGGGAAGGATGGAACGGGAGATTGACAGACGGATCGGTGCAGCTTCTGCAGTATGGCGCTCGCTGTACCGGTCTGTCGCAGCTCTCGATTTACCGGTCAATCTACGTTCCTACTCTCACCTATGGTCATGAGCTGTGGGTCATGACCGAAAGGACAAGATCCCGGATACAGACGGCCGAAATGAGCTTTCTCCGCAGGGTGGCTGGTCGATCCCTTAGAGATAGGGTGAGAAGCTCGGTCACTCGGGAGGAGCTCAGAGTAGATCCGCTGCTCCTCCACATCGAGAGGAGCCAGCTGAGGTGGCTTGGGCATCTTTTCCGGATGCCCCCTGGACGCCTTCCCGGGAAGGTGTTCCGGGCATGTCCTAGGGGAAGACCTAGGACACGCTGGAGGGACTATGTCTCCCGGCTGGCCTGGGAACGCCTCGGTGTCCCCCCGGAAGAGCTGGAGGAAGTGTCTAGGGAGAGGGAAGTCTGGGCATCCCTGCTTAGATTGCTGCCCCCGCGACCCGGCCCGGATAAGCGGAAGAAAATGGATGGATGGATGGAATTGGGGTGTCTGTAAAATATGTATGTAGAATTTTAGAAAAGAGGTGTAAGGCCAAATTAGAGTACTTTATGTAAGCTGCGGCATGATTCATGAGCACAACTCTAGCAACCCTATTTTTTTAGACCCTATTTTCAGAGGGTCAAGAGAGACAAATCGTCAAAGTGAAAATTTAGCTTGCTTAATATCTTGACCTGTATGTAACTTACAATGCAGTGTAAAATGTGACATAGCTGACAAGCTACAGCCAATGGCAGAGAAGATACAGGGTAAGGGGATGTTCAGGTGGAGTTCTCATGTATTTCCCTCTTCCATATTCTTTTATTAATATTATTATTTTAGCTGAACATTACCGCACAGAAAACTTGGATCTCAAGCGACTTTGAACAGGCAGAAACCCAGTCTGTTGTGTGTGAAGATCTGTGATTTGACAAAGTTACAATGTTGTAGTGTGTACCTAGCGTTAACGTTAAATATCACTGACACAAAGATGGATTTTCTGAATTACTTCCCTAAAGAAGGTGAACAAAAATAAATTGTATCTTAAAAGGTAATGACAGCAAAGGAGAATGAGAGTGTTCGTAATAAATTAAGTTTAGAAAAGGTTCATTGTGAATGTGATTTTAAAAGGCATGTCATCCCACGTCATCACAATGTTTTCAGTTCACAGAATTATAAGTTTCATCAATGTATGTCGTATTGAGAGAAACTGCAATAATACAATGTACTACAGTATAATACCATGTATTCTGTCTGTGCTGTCCTTATTGCTCATAATCTTCATAATTATATTCATAATTACTACAGTAACTATTGCCTAAATGTATGTGAATAACAAAATTGTAAAGAGCGCTACATAGGCATAAATAAAACTATTAGGGCTGTCAAACAACTAAGTTCAAATGTGTTTTCATAATATATGTATGTCTACTGTGCATATTATTTGTATTTATAAACACATACACATACATGTTTATATATTTGTATTGTGTATATGTTTATAAATACAAAATGAATATTCACAGTACACAGACATAGTGTATATTAATTGATCAATCGTTTGACAGCCCTAAAACTTAATTTTCTAATTGAATTTAAGTGCCATTGATTCTTGAAGACAAGCAATGTTTAAAATCGTTCTTTATTATTTAGAATGCTTAGGGCTCTAGTGCACAAGTCATATAAGTCTATAGCTTAAAAAGAAAAAACATCTTTCATTTACACAAATTCTGCTTCCATTTCACCAATGAATTACATGAGGTTGAATAAATGATGACAGATTGATCATTTATGAGTGAACTATTCTTTTATGTCTCAATTTCTGTGCACGCAGACCAGCCTGTTCGTTTTGCCACCTCACCCCAATTTAATTAACACAAACTCATCGCTGACATCAATGAAACACCATCTAAAGTTTCACCCTGTGATGAAGACAAACCCAGCAGGTTAGTCCATGGCAACTACATACATATACAACAGTAACAGCAACATGCTTTAATCTCCCTCAAACACAAACAAATGTAAAAGGAAAACTAAACTAAAATCACACCCAAAGTAATCCTAACTCTACTTTTTTTAAACGTGATTTGTATGTTCAACAGAACCAAAGAATCTCAAATTATAACTGGCTACATCAATACTTTTTCCTAGATCTGATCACAAACAATAGAATATTGTCTATTATTAGAACACAAGTTCTATTAAATGTTTGCTATAAATGTGCCTGAATAATGTTATAGAAATCACAACGATAAGAAAGACAGTTCTGGTCCTGGATGCTGTCAATAATAATCCTTAAAATCCAGATTAAACAAGAACAACAATACCTACACTACAGAAAATGGGTCCAGAATCAGCCAAAAAAACAGCCAGGTGAACTAATCCTCCATTCCCTACTTCAACACGACAAAACAAACATCTTACTCCGACTGAGAACTGTTATACACTGATAAGTGACAGACAGATACTTGTCATGGTTTGAGAAGGCAGTCAGTGGGCAGGGCAGATATGACATCACACCACTGCTGTGATCAGCTCAGATCTCATTTTTCATTTCGTTTCATCTTCATAAAAAAAAAAGAGGTCAAAATCCGGTCTTTACAACCACGTGTGGTGTGTGTAGTGGTGGGTGTATAATCCCTCTTCTGCAGTTACGAGATGAGCTCTATTGTACTCTTAAAGACTGACATCAGAAACGCCTTTAATGTCAAAGACAAGCATAAGAGCAATACAAAAGCAAGTGCATATAGAAAGAAAACTATATACATCAACAAACTATGCTTGTGTTTCCCTCTCTCATTACACCTCAGACAGGGTTACAGTGGCACAGGGACAACATGGGCACAGATGGATGACAAAAGCTGCTTTTCCCAGATTTTACTCTCTTCCAGCACCTATCCAACCCTATTCCACCAATCTGTTCTTCTATGGATTATCTGACATTTTACATCCTCACTCAAACTCTCATTTATTTTACATACAGGTAGATACAGGACTATGTGTATTTGTCAATTTGAATGTATTGTAAAGCCTTATTTTTCTTTCTATTTAAAAGAGTTTGATGAACTGTGTATTCCAAAGCAAATACTTCCATAAAGACAGCAAAAAACAAGTTTAATTTTACGACCGGAAACTGCTTTTGGATAGTTGACAATTTTTTTTTCAATGATGTGACATTGCAATATTTAGAAAACTGTTTTGTTTTATATTATTAAAATTTATTTTAAGCATGTCATACGAGAGATTTATTGTAATTGTTAGTTTTTTTCTACATTTTTGCCATCACACCAAAGGGGAAATTTGCATATTAGCCTGTCAACTACCCTTTTAAATTGAAGAAACTACACCACCGTTTATTACAATGTTAATATTGTCGGATTGATACTTTTAAGCACACACTTACCAAAAATCTCTCAGAGTAATAATGGACATTCAAACGTCTAAATCTTAACTCAATGAAGTGCATATAAATGGGTCATGTTGTTCTTTTGTTTTTTGAACAGGACAAACAGAGATTACCTCGTGTCTGAAAAGTACAGTGTGGAAACGTTGGGGCTCTGGGATAAGCACCAGTCAACAGGTTCGGCCACGAGAACTCCTGACCCCAGATCACCACACAATCTGTTACCAACTCTGTCCTCAACACAATGTACATGTGCAGATGTCATAGCTACATGTGATGATGTCACATTTTCTAAAAATCAATGCCTCTGGTCTGGGCAGAGAACTATTCACAAAAACACATCTCTTCTGAAATGCTATCAAGTATACAGTGACCTAAAAATTCAATCACATTTTCATTTATATAAAGCGTTTTTTTTGCAATGCACACTTATTCAATTGCAGATCTACAGAAGAGAAAGTAAGTTTTATTTATTGCTTTAAAAATGTTTATGCCTGAACATATTAAGCCCACAGTCAGTAAGCTCATCAAAGAGCTATATATACAGACGGTTTCAGCGGCTACGACATTATGTGGCACAAACTTTAATTTCCGGTATATCTATGCAAAGAATAAATCACTGCTGAGTATTTAAATTTAATTTGATACAATTAATATACAATAAAATATTAATATACATTAGTATTGAGACAGGTTGAATATATAATATGTTATTATATTATGAGTTATATATTTTAAACTAAACTCAGACCGGATGTTAACTTCAGGCGTGTGAGTCATACATATATATAGCTGTCTATGTATATAAGGCGACTGCAGCAAGGAGTGGTCAACTTTTTACAAACAAAAAATCGAATGAAAATATTTTGCTTTTCAGAACATGTATAAAACTTGAATTAAATATGTACACATCAGATACTAAAACCGTTACACAAAACGATTATGGAATTAAGATTACTGTGTGCCAAAACAAACACAGTGAGTTCCTAATGCACTCAATTACTAAATAATCACAGATCATTTATAGATACAGTGTTAAAGCTTCCTTTCTATAACTTCACCGTAGCTCTATTTTTACAATGATTTTACCTTTTTATGCAAAACAATATGGCTTGTAATAAAGAAAAGATTATTAAACAACTACTCCAAAATAAGTTCGAAGAAAAACATAAAAGTAAAAAGAAAAGAAAAAGTCTCCATCCATTCAGGTAAAAATAAATCCATTAACCCATATGCCAAACTTTAGTATATACTATATAGTCAAGGGCACTTTTAAAACATTATATCATTATTATCATCAACTCTTATCACCATTGTGACTGTCAATTTCCTGCAAGACACATTAACAAAATGGATATCCTTTTAGATTTTATTCTAGTAACTGAACACCATATACCCTATACCCACTAAGGGTCTATTACCTTAGATAACAGTGTCCATAACGCTGCAAAAGTCAATCTGTAGCTTTCTTCAGATCTAAGGCAGTATAAAGCAAGCTGGCCATTCTTCAGTGATCCCGTAGTGAAGGAGACGTCACACACCCGCCTGTGTCGAGTCAAATGACGCCCGGTCTGTTTTTCAATTGTTCTCTGCTTCGTTTCATTCTACCCCCTTAGGCCACTCGGTTAACACTGCCCAAATAATACGCGGCTTCCTTCGTTGCCCCTCCCATCTGCTTTCTCTCTCACTAAGACCATGTTTCATTTCTTGTATTCATTACACAATACGTTATGTGATTTGAATAATGTATAGCGTGGGGTGCTTTTCTTTGGCCGCTTTCATCTTGTCAAATTCAATGAGCCTATAGTCTAAACTGAGGTCATTTACAATTGTGACCTGAAAAAAACTAACATACTGCTGCTTATAGTTAACATTAGGGATTTTAAAAAACCCAAAACCATAACGTATCTGTGTAACTTATCCAACACTGTTTATGCTACTGGCAAGAATGATATCTCAAATTACCTGCTGTTTTACGCCTGTTTCACACATACTCCGTGTGCAGTGCGCATGCGGTGCATATTTTTATATTCATTCATTAGATCATTCACACAGCATGTGTGCGGTGGGGTCCGTCCGTTGCAGATGCGGTGCATCAGTTGAGCGATAGTAAGAATATGCAATCGAGTTTATTATTGCTGTACAGCATGGACTGATTAAAAGTGATTGCCCACGTGTCATTCTCAAAATGAACACAAACTGACACAAAATGGCAAAAAAACCACCATAAATGTATATAAATTAAAAGTAATTATTTGTTTTATCAAGCTATAAAAGCAGATTCAAATGTTGTGCATTACAAATATTCTACAGTGTTTATATTGCGTGAGGAAGGTGCCTCCATGCAGACAAGCAGATGGTCCAGAAAGTACAGGACAGCAGCGCGATGGTTGACACTACAAACTCGAATTATTGCGCTAGACTCGAGAACTACAAAGCGATTAATGACTTATACCACCAGGACTGTTTTTATAAAGACCTGAATGCTAATGAAAAGGCATGGGAGGCTGTGGGAGGGTTGTTTTGAAACTCTTTTAATAGGATAGGGTAATATAACTTCACGTAAGCATAAAGTGTTTTGAACGGATACAATTTAAATAGTACCTTCTTTTCAGCTATTGTGTTATTCCTGAAAAAGTTTATATTTGGTTTTCTGTGTTGTCGTACACTTAATTCAAAGTTTGATACACTATGGAAGTTTATGGTGGATGCTGTTATAAACTGTATATCTATGAACTACTCGCATGAAACAGAAAATAACAATGATGTAAATTGCGTTTTACCTTTTATTTAAAAAAACACGTTTTGTTTAATCATCCAAATATTGGGAATTACCCATTGTTGAATGCATCCCACAGAAGACACTGATCACTATCACACTACAAACATTGTATTTGTGAAAGCACAATGGCGCATGATGGATCCGTACTGCATACGTGTTGCTCTATGCACCGTGGAGTATGTGTGAATCGGGCGTTATGCTACTACTCCTCTAAGCGATCTGTCATCTGATGGATGATTAAACAGGTAAATAATCGTATTGATGTTCATTAAAGGAAGGACCCTAACAACCGCTTTCAGTGGCATCCCCCTTGCAATGACCCTGAGCACCTTAGCAACCACATATTAACATATATTTATAGTATAACACTGACTTTGTAAATAGATTAATTTCTAATCTGTAGTCAGTGTATATCTCATAACAATATAATAGAATAATTTTTAAATAATTACAGAAAATAAAGCGGCATATTTAAATTTCAGAATAACTTCCACAACACTGTCAAAAGTTTTCGTGAACGAAAATTGACCACTGACCTGCTGTAAAATCACTGCTGTAACATAATCCCACATTTGGCTTATTGCTTTATTAAATGTACAATAAAAAAAGCATCCAGCAATAGCTACAAATAAACTTCTATTTCTGTAAACTCCAAACCAAAATACACCCAGCCAATATGAAAAAGTTTGTAAAGAAAAAATACGTCATTAATACATATACATAGAAAACAAATAAAAGACACAGTGAATACACAGAATATAAGTGATTAACTGGGCTTTGGTATAAAAATAAATAAAAAGTATGAAGCCGAATAATAGAGGGATAGGGTTTTGGGAACAGATGGGCACTTTCTGGTGTAGATGTCACAGCGGCACCAATTAATGGTTGATGAATGGCTGCTCTGGTTTTCATGAGTAAATCAACTACCATCCTACCAGACCAGACTCTCTCAGCATAACCGACAACTCACCTGGTGACTCAAATACTTACAAGACCTTGACAACCTCCTTGACAACGCACTGGACAACATCTCCATTTGAGCTTGAAAAGACAGTTCTACCCATGAAAGACGAACTCTCTGGCGCTCTGACTGTCTGGATGTGCTCAGCTGGCATGATTTCTATCACTCACAGACAGTTCTTTGCAATGCTTTGGTCCGGCCCGTAGTAATTTATTTTTATTATGTTTTCCCTTTTTCTCCCTCCTTTGTTTTGATATTGTTTTGTCTGTTATTTAGCCATCTAAGTGACGTTTGTCATTTCGGATGTGTTACCAATAATAAACTGAGAACTTTTGGATTTTTCAATTCGAAACCATGAACATCTGGGAACACATTTAAGTAATGAATCAAACTAAATGACGTCTTTACTTTTGATCAATGAAACAAAACAAACCAGACACATACGTCCATTCTCCTTAAAATGCAAAGTGCTTAGAACAAGAAGATACTGCACCAAACCCTAGTGTCGAACACAAATGCACTTCCGGTGGCCACAGCAAGTCTTCCATCTGAATAGAGTGAAAGAAAAAGGGAAAGAGAGGCACAAATAGAGCAAAGCGCATGGATTTAAGTGTCAGAGTTTGATGGGTCTATTTCAACAGTCCTGGCAGCAGCTGTAGCAAGGACTTGAAAGGACTAATCTTATTAGTCAGACAGGCTGGATTAGAAAACAGAATGAGGGGTCCCGATGGGTGGACATGAGAGGAGGGTCCGTGAAGAAAGAAAATAGGACAGTAAGTAAGAATAAAAACTGTTTGACAGTTAAGTTAGTCTTAAGATAAGTCATTCATATGAAACAGTGATTCAGTGACACAGATAATCAGAATACAGCTTTGTTGTGGATATGAGTGGTGTGCTCTATGACTGACTAATCTGGAGTGCATGAGATTAGATTTAGAATGACTCTGATGTATGACTCTGGACAGAAATGTAGGCGTGAGATTGAATAGAGCAGAAGAAGATTTATGCTCTGTTAACACACACACACACACACACACACAAACACAGGGTAGCTAAAGGTATTTGAGGTGACAAAAGTTAGTGTGGACCAGCCAAATGAAGGTAAGAAAAAGCGCACAAAAGATTACCAAACTATCGTACACATTATATACATTTCTACTGTATTTATTTAAGGCTAGTAAAAAAAACCTGTCTTTCTTTTATTAGCCATCTGTGTACTTACACAAGAAAAAAGCACTTAAAAGATGTACTTAAAGAGTGTGATTATAAGAGTATTTGAGTGAAGTGAAGCGGTGTGATGCTCCGCTCAATACTTCGCTATATGACCGTGTGCGTCGCTCAGTCGCTCACGAACCAAGCAAACAGTCCGCTCATGTAACACTCATGCACACTTGTAAACCAAATCCCGCTCAGATCCTGCTCCCATATAAAATGTGTCTAATACATAGAACTATTGTTGATATTTACAAGAATTTTCCCCCCATGGTAATGTTTCCAAGGTAGGTTTTGTCAGATTTGCCACAATGTAAAACACACACGCAGACACACCTCTGAACTCACTGGAATGTGCTGTGTCTTAAAGCATTTGTTCCAGGTCCATTGTCTGACTTTTTCACACACCCACTGGACGTGTTTCTGGTACATGCGTTTGATGTAGACTTATGTTTGTGGCAAATGAGGTTAACACAAAGTAATGTTTTATGTTCTGCTAATCAATACAACAATGTCGATGCAGCATTGTGCAAAAGCACACGTTTTCAGTAAACAATGCCAATGTATAAAAGTAAACAAAGAACTGCTTTCAATACGTTTCTGTACAATCTGCCTCGGTGACAAGCTGTGTTTAGGGGTGAACTTTTCCCACTACTGTTTTTGTTCGTTCAATTGTAGGACTTTATACGAAGATCTCACCTAGTAAATAGTTACGTCTTCCTGTGAGATCAGGTTGAATATTTCCATTCTGTTGCTATAATCGCAGGGGTGCCACTACTCCTGGGGCCCAGGACAAAATTACCAATTTGGGCCCCAAACCCCATGCACCCAGCAAAGATGTGTTTTGTGGCCCCCACTCACAATATCTAGTATCTGGAACATCTTTTCCAGCTGGAAGGAGGTAATTTAAAGAATTTGTCTTTGTACTAACTTTATAAAAACAATATGTAGACAGCTGCGTAAAACATTACGAAATCTTTAAAAAAAATTATTTAATCAGCATTTCTGGATGTATTGTTGCCATTCTGGTCCCGTGTTTGCTGAATTTCAGCAAAATTTTACCTAGGGAGTGACAAAGTCATCCAACAGCAATGTGGAAGACTGACGAGCCCCATGAAAACTGTCATAAAAATCGAGGTTACCAAATACACAAACAAATATTAATGTTGTATTACATAAAATACTTAAAACCGTTTTCTTTGCAATATTTGAGGTCCCAATAAACACAGAGCATCTTTTGTTTTTTTTACCTGTTTCTCCTGTTATTATTTTCTGCCAATAGAACCACAATTTTTGTTTGGAATTTGGAGAATAGTAAATAAAAGTTACTAGCAAAAGAGGCATCAAAAACTTGTTGAAAGAAGTGAACAATATACTAAAAAATGTACATACATTTTTGAAAACAGACGAAAGGAACAGGTCTTTAGAACTTAGAACTAACAAAAGGGAAAGCTAAGACTTGCTCTGTTAATTCACAAATTTTGTTTTAGTCTGATTAAAACAATCAGTCTGTTTCACAAAAGCTAACAACCGCTAATGGCTTTTCTAATGGCATCTGTAAATGTTACAGTGTAGTGTGGTCAGTGTAAACACTGGCTCTCCTCACCGGCTCTGGAAATATGATTATACGGGTCATATTACACAAAGCAATTCAAGGTCTCACGTAAAACACATGCATCTCTCACCCTGATAGGCTAGAGTTCTCTAGAGTCAGCAGTTTATCAGCACAGCCGTCAATTCCTTTCCTTTTTCTTAATCTCCAAGTACCCATGTAATTTCATAACAGCCGCATTATTTATACAATAACATGACATGTTATGTCTGAGGATGTTACGTTTCCGTCTGCACATCGCAGACCTAGTTCTTCAAACAAACAATGACAAATGCTCTGCAAAAGTAAGTCAAGGGTCAGAGCTGTGGCCCAGCATTTTATGCACATCCCCAAAAGGGGGGGGGGGGTTTGCTTGGGGGATGCATGTTCAAATCTGGGTTGGGACTTCTACAGTATTGCTCATTAAAAGTGGCAAAAGGGTCGAGGAATATCAATAAAAGCCAAGGAAGTGAGTGAAAGCATGTTAAGAAGTCCCAGTCATACCTCCATCCGTGCATACGAAAGCCAGGACATTGTTCTCCACAGCGCATACAGGGCTGACCTCTGTCCGGATCTTCACACTCCGACTGAGGGAGAGAGAAAAGTGCCATTTTAAATATCAATAAAATATATATTTTTAGGCCTAAAGGAAGAGAAGTAAAGCATATTCGGAGGAATTATAAGGGATGTATAGGGGTAGTTGGCATTTGTCTGATTGTATATTATATACTGGCACTTTTTTAATAACAATATGATTTCCAGTAGTGGTGGGCATAGATTAATTTTTTTATTCTTGGAATTAATCTAGATTCATCTTGGAATTAATCTAGATTAAAATGGCTCATTTGAATTCTGCCGAAGGCATTCAGAATATGTGTGCTGCCCAAATAATGCCTAAAAGTAAGTCTTTGAGAACGGGTTTCTCAAGCCAGGTGGCGCATTAGACCAGGGGCCCATCTCCTGTTTCCAAAATGCATCACAAACTGCTTGAGAAAGCTGTTCTACTATGATAATTTGTGATGAAAATTAAATTATGTTCAATAAGTTGTACTTGTGTTTACTTCTGCATTAGCTAAGGGATGCTTTGCGTTTAGGTGGTACTTGAGACTGGAAGAGCTCCTACAGTACATTAACATTTAGTCATTTAGCAAACGCTTTTATCCAAAGCGACTTACAAAGAGTTAGGGAGCAACAAGCGATATGTCATACAGGAGCCATAATACATTAGGTGCCAATACAAAGTTACTGGTTTCAACTAAAGCTGTTGAGAGAAAGTTTTTTTTAATTTTTTTTTAAACCAACTGTATGTAAACCAATTCCGTACAGTAAACCAATTCCACATTGAACAAGGTGTAAACAACCTTAGTCTTGTCGATGTTTCCATTGGGAAGCTTCTTAAAAATAAATTTTCCCTGAAGCAAACACGGCGGCTTCATAGCTGCATCCATGTTAGCACGTCACGTTAGATGTGGTAATTTCACAATAGCGTTATGTTGTGTTCAGACCGAACGCGAATGGCGCGTCAAGCGCGAGTGATTTACATGTTAAGTCAATGCAAAGAGGCGGTAGACCAACTTGCTGCGCGAATTAGCGAATGAAGCCCTGGTTTACTTTTTCTTTCTGCGCCCAAACACAAATCCACTGGTTCCTGATTGCATCGCTGCCAGCGGCTAGTTTGTATCCTCTGACACTTGCTTCACCTCACATTTGTTCCTGGTCTTAATATTAGTGTATTTTACTATCGTTACCTATCACTGTCGTTGCCGAATTAGTTATAACTTTATTTTCTAAACCTATATTAATTGAATCGTAACGCCGCTAGCATATTAGCATATTAGCGTGTTAGCTTGCCTTCTGTTTACACTGTGGAATATCATCTCCCCCTGTTTGTCCTGTGTGCTAACTGTTTCTCTTTTTAAGTGTATATACTAAGACCCATCAAGCAACCTTGGTAAGTTAGGATTGCACTTCATACCCGGTGAGTCATGGCTTCTATTCCTATTGTTGTTACTTGCACCTCATGTCATATGTTTAGCTTAGCCTTCTCTGTCAGCGGCGAGGGTTTTACATGTGATAAATGTAGGGAAGTAGTTAGGCTGACGGAGAAGATTTTAGGATTAGAGTCTCGCATCCAATCCTTATTTGAGGATAGTAAGAGTGTTAGGACCGTAGAAAACATTTTGGATGCGAGCAATGTTAGCGCACACAGCTCGGTTCCGGTTGAAAATCCCCTGCAGCTGGGAAACTTTGTGACGGTGAGACGGCATAGTCGCAGGACAAAACATCACTCAACCGTTCCGATTAAAGTCTCGAACAGGTTTGCCCCGCTCAGTGACGCACCGACTGAGAAACCTGCTGAAAGTGCCCTAGTGATCGGTGATTCTATTGTCCGGAACGTTAACATAGAGGCACCATAGTCAAATGTTTACCGGGAGCCAGAGCGCCTGACATCAAGTCAAATTTAAATGTGCTGGCTAAGACTAATCGTAAATTCAGTAAGATTGTTATTCACGTCGGCACAAATGATGTTAGACTCCGTCAATCGGAGATCACTAAAGATAATATTAAAGAGGTGTGTGAGCTCGCAAAAACGATGTCAGACACTGTAATATTCTCTGGCCCCCTCACTGCTTACCGTGGTGATGAGATTTATAGCAGATTATCATCACTAAATGGCTGGTTGTCTGAGTGGTGCCTGCAGAATAATATAGAATTTATAAATAACTGGAAGAGTTTTGAGGGCAGACCTGACCTGTTGAAACGAGATGGTCTCCATCCCTCCTGGGATGGGGTTTCCCTCCTCTCTAGAAATTTGGCACACAGTCTTAATAATGCTAAAGTCTGACTACATAGGGCCCAGGTCAGGAAGGAGACTGAATGGCTTAACCAACTGTCTGCTCGCCGTCTCGCGTTACAGAATACACAAAATATGCAACATTTAATAATCCCTTTTTACAAACAACATAAAATAGAGACTGTGTCTGTCCCCCGGATTAGCAAACATAAGATATTGCGTAAACCTCTTGAAAGTAATTTAATAAACGTTAAACAAGTTAAACATGAACAAAATACAGATAATCAACTGTTACGACTCGGATTGCTTAATATTAGATCTCTCTCAAATAAAGCACTTTTTGTTAACGATATGATAACCGATCATAAAATAGACATGCTTTGTTTGACAGAAACATGGCTAAAGCCAGATGATTATATTACTCTAAATGAATCCGTTCCTCAAGACTATTACTATAAACACGAGCCTCGCCTAAAAGGTAGAGGGGGAGGTGTTGCTGCACTTTACAATAATTATTTTAGCATCTCTCAGAAGTCTAAATTTAAATACAATTCTTTTGAAGTCATGGTACTTCACGTATCGACACCTAATACTAAGGACAAAACATTTTTTAATTTTATTCTAGCTATTGTATATAGGCCTCCAGGGCACCACACAGATTTTATTAAAGATTTTGGTGGGTTCTTATCAGAACTAGTACTGGCCGCAGATAGAGTCCTTGTCGTCGGTGACTTTAATATCCATGTAGACAATGATACAGATGCCTTGGGCATGGCTTTCAAAGACACTCTTAACTCCATGGGCGTTAGTCAACATGTGTCAGGACCCACTCACCTCGTAATCATACTTTAGATTTAATACTTTCTTATGGTATAAATGTGGACGATGTTAAAATCGTTCAGCAGAGTGAAGACATTTCGGATCATTGTCTGATATTATGTTTGCTTCAATGGCCTACGGCTGCAAATCAAACTCCTTGCTACAAATATGGTAGAACGATTACTTCAACTACCAAAGATGCGTTTCTCGATAATCTGCCTGAATTGTCTAAAATATCTAGCATGTGTAAAAATGTTGACGATTTTGACACTTCTATTGAAAATTTTAACTCTACCTTCTCGGAAATATTAGACATAGTTGCTCCTCTGCGTTTAAAGAAAATTAAAAATAGCAGCCCAACACCGTGGTATAATGAACACACTCAGACTCTAAAGAAAGCGTCCCGGAAAATGGAGCGCAACTTTAAGAAAACTAATTTAGAGGTATTTCGTATAGCATGGAAGGATAGTACTCGAAAATACAGGAATGCCATAAAAACTTCTAGATCCGCCTACTTTTCATCACTAATAGAGGAAAACCATCACAACCCTAGGTTTTTATTTAACACAGTGGCTAAATTAACAAAAGATAAGTCGTCAGCGACGTCAGATTCTGATTATCAGCATAACAGTGATGAATTTATGAACTACTTCACTAGTAAAATCCAAGATATAAGAGAAAAAATTATAACAATGCAACCTGTAGTGAAACCCGCTGAACAAACTAACTACAGTACCCCTAAGGAGAAATTGCAATTATTTTCTACAGTTGATCACGATGAACTGTCTAAAATCATTAGATCATCTTAATCAACAACATGCATGCTAGACCCTATACCTACAAAACTACTGAAAGAAATGCTCCCAGAACTTATAGATCCTCTTCTTAGTATTATTAACTCATCTCTGACATTAGGACATGTGCCTAAAGCATTTAAGGTGGCTGTTATAAGGCCTCTTTTAAAAAAAAAAAACTCGACCCTAAAGAACTAGGGAATTACAGGCCTATATCGAATTTACCATTTATATCTAAAGTTCTGGAAAAAGTAGTTTCAACTCAATTATGCTCCTTCCTCCAAAGGAATGACATTAATGATGAATTCCAGTCCGGATTTCGAGCATGTCACAGTACAGAGACTGCTTTGATCAGAGTTACAAATGATCTGCTTTTAGCGTCTGACCGTGGCTGTATTTCGTTATTGGTGCTGCTAGACCTCAGTGCTGCATTTGACACCATTGACCACAGCATACTTCTACATAGACTCGAAAATTACGTCGGCATTAACGGAATAGCATTGAAATGGATTAAGTCTTATTTATCTGACCGTTTTCAATTTGTAGCAATAAACAATGAGGTGTCCCGCAAATCACAAGTCCAGTACGGTGTACCAAAGGGCTCAGTTTTGGGGCCTCTGCTCTTCGCATTATACATGCTACCTCTAGGAGATATAATAAAGCGACACGGAATTAGCTTTCACTGTTATGCTGATGATACTCAACTTTATATTTCCTCGAAGCCTCATGAAACCCAGCAGTTTCATCGAATAAAGGATTGCATAGTTGACTTAAAAATGTGGATGAGTAACAATTTTTTACTACTAAACTCGGACAAAACAGAAGTGTTACTTACTGGACCGAAAACCGATATACGTAACAACCAAGAATACCGCTTAACGATTGATGGATGCTCCATAAAATCCTCGTCATCAGCTAAGAATCTTGGCGTTGTATTCGATAGTACTCTGTCATTTGAAAGCCATGTCGCCAACACCTGTAAAATTGCATTTTTCCATCTTAAGAATATATCTAAACTACGTCATATGCTGTCACTGTCAGATGCAGAGAAATTAATTCATGCACTCATGACATCAAGACTAGATTATTGTAATGCACTTCTAGGTGGATGCCCTGCAGGCCTATTACAAAAACTGCAACTTGTTCAAAACGCGGCAGCTCGAGTTCTTACACGTACAAAAAAGTATGAGCATATAACCCCGGTTCTGTCAACCTTGCACTGGTTACCTATAAAGCATCGCATTAACTTTAAGATCTTGCTTATTACCTATAAAGCCCTACATGGTCTAGCGCCGCAGTATTTGAATGAACTTCTATTGTATTACAGACCTCAACGTACATTACGCTCTCAGGCGTCCTGTCAGTTGGTAATACCTAGAATTTCAAAATCAAGTGCAGGTGGTAGATCCTTTTCGTATCTAGCGCCTAAACTTTGGAATATTCTTCCCTGCAAGGTCCGGGAGGCAGACACACTCTGTCAGTTTAAATCTAGACTAAAGACTCATCATTTTAATCGTGCATACAATACTGCTCCATAATATTAATCCTCAAGAGGATTTAGGCTGCATTATTTAGATCAACCGGAACCAGAAACACATCCAATAACAAATGATGTACTTGTTGCATCAAAGAGTGCACAACAGTACTCTACTCTCAGCCAGTCTTGTCTCTTTGTTCCAAGGTTACCGCAGGATGCAGTTCATGCCCAGACCCGATGGCAGAGCTGAGAATGGGAAGCGGTGACCTGACAAGAGCTAAGAGGATAGAGCTGGATAAAGGACGCCACAACTTTGATTTTCCTACAACATTTCAAATGTTATTAGATTGTGAATGATAATCTTAAATCTATCATTTACCTTATTAAGTTTATTTTTTATTTTTATTTAGCCTTGTTGTGCAAGCACTGTTGAGCTTGTGCAGAGGCAGCAGCTTTTGCCAGAGGGGAACTGGAATCCCCAGGTTGGGCCTGGGTTCTCCTGAGGTTTTTTTTCTCGATGGGAGTTTTGGGTTCCTCACCACCGTTTGCATATTGTTTTGCACTATCTGCCTGGCCGGGGGGGCTGCTTTAGAATTCAGAAATTAGACATAATTAATATTGCATATAAGAATTTATAGTCCGTTTAATATTTGACCTGTGGTTCTTTCTCCTTTATCGCCAATGTGTGCTTTCACTGTGTGTGTGTGTGCGTCTATGTCAATGTGTGTGTGTGTACGTATGTTTGCATATTGTGTGTGTGGAGCATTTGTATGTCTGTCTTTGTTGTTTTCACCTTTGTCTTGTTTTTAAAGGTATATGCCTTTAGTTTTTTTACTTGTATTCAATGTGTCTCATGTACAGCTGCTTTGTAACAATGAAAATTGTAAAAAGCGCTATATAAATAAAGTTGAGTTGAGTTGAGTTATGAGATCATGAGGCGGCGCAAATGACGCGAATCACGTGAGTTGAAAAATCTCGTTCCCGCCCCCTACAGTGCAATTAAGATATGTAAACATCCGCGCTAAACTATCAAGGTGAAAGTCATCCTAGCTTGCGTAGTATAGACCCAGCTCCCAACCCAACTTTGAGAATAGATTAACGGCGACATTTTTTTTATCGCGCGATAAGAGTCTCACGTTAACGCAGCACGTTAACGCCGATAACGGCCCACCACTAATTTCCAGGCAATGATACTTATTAACAATTAAAGAGCACATAGAAAAAGTTTCATCAGTCTAAGATCTAGATGGTTTACAAATCTTCAAAAACATTCCTATTGCATTTATCACAGAGTATATGGTTAAAAGTAAAGTGTACAGTTGTGTTTGTTGAATAATACACCCCTGGGCAAAGGTAAGAAATAACCCTTTGCATTTTATTGTGCACCCTCTTTCTCCTCACAAGGCACAGGACAACTTTCCTGATGGACTGTCAGTGACAACTACTGCCAAATCTGCTTTTGACATTCAGTTTTGTTGTTGCAGTTGCAACTAGAATTCTAGAGATAGAATTTTTAAGTTTTACATAATTAATATTGAATATAGGAATTTAAATTCTGTGTAATATTTGACCTGAGTTTCTCTCTCCATTATCTTAAATCTGTGGTTTCATTGTGCATGAGTGTCTGTGTGAGCGTGCGCGTCCATGTGTCTGTGCGTCTGTGTGTGGTCTATGTCTATGTGTATTACTACCTGTGCATATCGTGTGTGTGGAGCGTTTGTATGTGGGTATGTCTGTCTTCTGTGTTGTCACCTTTTCCTTGTATTTACAGGTATAACTATAATTGTTTTGCTTATAGTCAATATGTCTCATGTATAGCTGCTTTGTAACAATGAAAATTGTATAATGAATAAATATAAACAAAGTTGCTTTGCACATTTGTTACTTGGTATCGCTGATGTTTGAGACTTGTGTTACATTCCAGCATACACTGCTTTTTGAGTCACACACACCATAATTTGTCCTGTATATCTCTGGGTTTTACTGTATGCTATTTAAAGTGGTACACTTGTTTACGGCTTAGTTTTGCCTTAAGATCTTTTACTGTTTGTGGGAACAAACAGGGCAATAAAACGAAGAACTTGTTCTTCTAAACCTGCAAGTGACGTGCTGAAGGTGTTTGAAATCTTTGAGATGCTTGACTATAGCGAGAGAACCGTAAAATAAAAACAACTTCATTCAGACAGGCTGAAATGGAGTACTGGGGAAGCGTGTGACAGTGTAAGAATGATTGTGAAAACAAAACGAAGTCAAAACATTGATCAAGAGTCTCAGCATGCTGTCTCATTTTCTTCCCTCATCTGGATTTCTATGGTTATCATAGTATTCCCACGGTAGTATTTTCACAGTAGTTTAAAGTATGCTGTTTCAGAACTCCTTTTTAAACAAGTGCACACCAAAAATCATTTGCACACACAAAAGTGTGCTCTTCATACTGCGATTGAACATCTGTATAAAGGCCGGTTCAGGATGGAAGACTGTGGCCGGACGGCGGCCTCTTGTCGCCAGGAATGAGAGAACTATGGAAACACACGTGCTTAAACAAACACCGTCTGTAAGATCAGTGGACTCCGACACTTCACTGAACCAAGACGAAAGCACTGCTAATCACCAGTGTGAGTGTTTGTGTGTGTGTGTTCGTGAGTGTGCGAGAGAGAGAGGAAAGAACAAGACTTGAATGGTAAATGGCATTAGATTGTTTGTGAATGAGGGTTCTCAAAAACGTTTCTTCTGTGTCGTCCTGTACAGGCACAAATGACATTCCAAAAATTCAAGAAGAAACAGAAGTGGCACATCCACAAATCAAATTTTGTGGTTATACACAAACCTGTCATGCAGGTTTGATGCTGCACATCGATTTGGTGTACTATTAAACTTTACAAAATTGAAAAATAGGCTTTGTCAAATACATATAGCGGTATATAAGATAACAATGGGAATAGGAAAATGAAGAGACCATTTTAAAACCACATTTTCTGATTTCAAAATGTATAGGTAAGTGTTCAGGAAAAATTATCATTTTCTTTCTTTCTGTGAGCTACTAAGAACATTTCTCACAAATTTGAAATAAAATACTGTTTCTATTTGCATTTATTTGCGGAAAACAAAAAAACTGGGGAAACAACATATATTTCTGTCAAAATAACAGAAAAGAATATCAACAATACATCAATACATGGACTGGAATGTCAACAACACATCTAAAATTGCTGATTAAAGGGATACTCACCTTCGAGTCCTTCCAAATCTGTATACATTTCTTTTTTCTGAGAATAAAGAGAAAGATATTCGGAAGAATGCTTAAGAATGCTTATAACCAGACAGTTCTTGCCCCCTATTGACGTCCATAGTATACTTAATCATTTTTTTGTTTCTGTTGAACAAAAAAGAAGACATTTTGAAGACAGTTGTGGGGCACTTTTGACAACCATTGTATTTTTTCCTACAATGGTTGTCAATGGGGGGCAAAATCTGTCTGGATATAAGCATTCTTCCAAATATCTTTCGGTGTCTTCATCAGAACTAAGAAATGTATACAGATTTGGAACAACTCGAAGGTGAGTAAAATATGACAGTATTTTCATTGTTGGGTGTAGTATCCCTTTAAATGAAAGTTTGGAATGGTCTCTTAAATTATTTCCACAACCGTATGTGATAGGCCTTTGCATTTGTAGGATGCTGGAATTAGTAATACTTTGGCAAACATCAACGCCATCAAATAGATACGTAGACATACGTAAAGAAAATAATAAAAGTACAGAAAGTAATTAAATAACAAAATTGTAGCATAAGTTATAGAAGCAGTTAAAGATTACTGTGCAAGAAGGATATGTTGATTTGTTTGCACACAAAAAGATGAGAAGGTGAGCATTAAGTTAACGTAACACATCATGTGTAGCATTGAGAAGCACAGTGTCTGCTGAAGTTTAGATTCAAACTTTGGTGTCTGAATAACCTTTGAATCCCGTCTTTCATGGTGAGAAAGTACGACCTCAGGGTGTCTTCCTGTCCACACCCTCGAGGGAAATTTCCTCTTGATTGTTACCATAACAACAGTTACAAGAGGTCAAAAGCCTACATTTTTTTTTAAACATTTTATGAGACCCACAATTACGCTTTCCCCATGCTCAGATCAGCAAGAATACAGAAGAGTATCCTAGGTAAAAAGGTCCTCTATAGTAAAAAAGTTTACCGCAACACAAATACTGGCAAAATGCGAGCAGGTATTTTGTTGAAGACTGATATGAATCTTCTAAACAATATATTTGGATAAGGATAAATTGCATTATTTCAATTCTTTTACAGTACAAAAGTTAGTTTTATTTAGAAAGACAGTAAACTCATCTGAACCACGCAACAACACAAATGTAACCATAATGGGAACAATATTGTTATTAAATTTATGTAGTGAACTTCTTGAGGTATCAAGCTATAATGCTTTTTACATAATAAACATCTATTCTAGACTCTTATTGATGTTTCTTTATTACGGAGTCATGCATTTTTGTAATATAAGAAACAAATGTTTTCACACAAGTTTCTGCTAAATTAATTCAGATATTAGATCCAGTTTAGATATAGTTTGGTAAGAAAAACACTTTCACTCAGATGACCCTAAACTTTAAACGCCAGTGTCCATAACTGTGACAATATATTTATTATACAGAATCAACATTTTACAGAGAAAGCATATCGAAAAAAAATAGGGTTCCTTTTGTATTTTTATCCATTCAAACAATCTAATCCAATCCAATCAAAATGTTCAATAGACCTAAGCATTTCCTACTTTTTAATACTTTTCTGTCTTGAGTGGTCAGGCAGGGCAAATTAAAGATACTTCCTCCAGTAAAGAAAACATAAAAGACCAGGAATCTGAACTGTTTAGAATGAAATGATGCAAACCATTTGTTTAATGTTTAATCTTGTAGATGATTTACAAGCCTATTTATATAAATTGTTTATACTTATACAAGTAGACGAAATAAACAGCTATTTTTAAACAATGCAATAGGGTAGATTACATACAGTAGTGTTAATGTTTTACGTGTAATATTAGCTCAAAACAATAACACTACAGGGTCTATAGTTAGCTGTATGTCCCTTAACGTCACAAGAAATGATGGCGTAACCTGCACAGGTATCTGTGACGTAAGCACACATTATCAATGCAATCGTTAAAGAGACTGAGGAAAATGTTCTAATAATGGTTAGAGGCTAAACTTTAGTTGATAAGCACTGGAAAAAGTACTGTTTGTACGAATAAGAAGTAAAGCCCGTGTATATCTGCTGTTTTTCGTGTTTTAAACCTGAAGAATTCTCACCAGGTGAAATAAGTCCGACAACAAAAGTAGCTTTGCAAAGGTAGCAACAACATCGCGCGATACAGTCGATATGGCCCTTTTTAAACAGCAAACCACGTTAGTTTGATTCAAGTAACCGAGGACATGCACATAATAGCATACAATACTTTTACAGACGTTGTTAAAAACAACCGGAGCGCGACTTACCGAGCGATTGGAGCGTCGCTTCTTTGATCCGCGCGCGAACATGTCGGTGGCTTTAATGTTTCACGCGAGGATTCACGCGAATGCGTTCATGATCCAGGCGATGTTTCTGCAGGTTTCCTCTATTTAACGATACTTTCCGCGATCTCTGGCTTGTAGATCTATGACGATAACTCCAGTAGAAGTTTGTCCCAAAGAACACACACAGGACGGGCTGCACCTACAGGATGAGTATCTGAACTGTATGAAAGGACCACCCCCTGTTCACCATTACTGTACTTCACACTACCAAAGTGCTTCTATAAACTGTGGTGTGTGATAGACTTAGTTGTTCATATTTATTTTGTGTGGAGTTTTTTCCAGAAGAATTATTTGTTGGTAAAATAGCCTTTATTTTGTAGTTATTTTAATAGGGAAATACAAAAAGAGAGCTCTTTGAAATTGTTTTTACTTTCAACAGACAAGACAAAAACAAGAAAGCCTTCTCAAATACCGAAAACCTGGATTAAATGACAATGGTTGTGATCTTTCTTATTCATTTTACAAGTCTCTCAAAAACGATATTATCTATTTTAGATATATTCTGTCCTAATTCTTTTGTCTATATTTAAGAAAAAAATATGTGAATTGTGTATTTTTAGAGTGTATGTTTTCTGTTTTTCTCTTAGCACATGGATTAGATACCATTATGCATGTAACATTTATAGGTCAGATTTATATCAAGCCACAACAATTTTTTCCTGTCATTTTGTTGGTGAAAAAGTTATGAATTTATCTTTAGAAAGTAGTATAGTCCGTGTTTATTTTACCAATCAAAATAAATTATTACAAACCCCTAAAAGTAAACTAACGAGTTAAATTAAAAGTATTGAAACGTGTATGGTTGGCACTTTGAATTAAGGCAAATACTGCCATCTAGTGATAGATATTGAAATAATCATGGATAGATACAAATCATACTAAACTGATTTGTATCCATCCATGATGGTTTCAGTGAATATTACAGAACATGTCAATTAGAGCAATATATATAAAGAAAACGGAAAGACTTTATAGGATTTTAAAATGTATTTTGAAACTATATATTCTATTTGTATTGACAGTCAACCACTTAAGTAGGAGAATAATTGTTTTTGAGACAGTCCAGTGGGTGGCGCTGTATAAACACGACTGTCTCCCGACTTTGGCCTTAACAGCAAACGTCCAGACACAAACTAGTAAACGTGTAACTTTTATTAAATTATGTGAAAGCCAATCAAAATAAAAGAAACACGAATTAGTGCGATACAATTCTGAAACTATTTCCATCATTTGAAAAGCATAGTGTACGTCAAAACCTTTGTTTACAAATTGCGGTTTCAAAACATCCTGAGTTGAAAAAAAAAGACAAAGCAAAACTGTTATCCTTTCTGCCAAACTCATAAATATTGATATCAAAAAATGAGTGTGGAAAAGCTAAGTTCTTCCAAACATAAAGCTGATATGAGCAGGGGAAAACAAGCAAACAATGTTGAAAATCCCTGATTAATCATTCATAATTATAAATAAAATAAACTGTGTTGAAAATGTCAGATTTTTGTGTTGTACTAAACAATAGGTCACTGTCCCACCCATACATAGGAAAAGATAACGAAGATAACCATGTTGTGCAATTTTTCATGACTGATGTCTTCCAAATACAAATTAATCATTAATTTTTTCTTGAGAACAAACAATAATAAAAGAAAGGGTGGTAACAATTTCACAATTTTGCTTTGCTTTTAGTTACACATCTACACTTATGAATAGGGTTGCATGTGATGAAAGCCATATACTAAGACATTACATGACTCATCCAATACATGACTCAGTTTATTAAAATAAAAAACAACACATTTATGGCAGATAGTGAGCATCTTTCGAGGTAACATGTTATATGTTATTATTTAAGCAAGGTTAATTAAAATAAAGATATTGTACCATTACAATGACATTTGAAAATGGTGTCTTAAATATCAAAGGCAATGTAAAAGAGTTTAGATCAGTTCTTTAAACAGTCAGACAATTAATTCAACTGCTTTTCACCTATTCATGACTGCAACTGAGTTGAATGTGTCTACAAACTAGTTGAACTGATTAAGAACTCTCCAGTCCTACTCAGGCATTAAGTACAAATCAACTTTTTACAACTTACTGTATTTTAGGCATAAAACAAATGGACAATTAAAACCTACTAAAGATGAGTTACAGGTACAAAGAATGATTGAAATTGTACATCATAACAAAGTTAAAAAAACTAATGTCTCATCAGACAAAAACAGCACCAAACTAAACTAGACTAGATCAAGTATCCAACATATTTTAACTTTAATTTAAAACACTGCAGGGTCAAACCGGTTATACATCCATGACTTTTAAATAATTACTTTCTTTCAAAGGTGTTTTTAGCAGCACATGAAGTACGCTGCTTTTAAAACCCACCAAAGAGACAAGCTGACCAAGAGAACTTTATGAACTCTTTGGATAGCAAATTGTTTCTCAAACTTCATATTTGGCATTTTTTTTATAAAAAAGCAGTAAAGACCACAAAACACCATTTTCCAATTATTTCATCCCTTTTTGCATAAACATCAGTCATTTTATCTAATGTTTTCATCCTTTTCCTTCTTCTGGTCTTAAGCTCTTCTTCAATCGCTGGCCGTCTCTCCTTTGAGCCATGTTACAACGTTTATCCATGTTTCGGTTGCTGTTATTGTTGTAGTGAGAGAAGCTTTCAAACTGTGTCTTCTGTTAAAAAATGACAAAGGAAACACAAAGGAATGTGCAAATTAAATGATTAGGGACTAGTTAGTTTGGTTAAGGTTACTTGACATAAGCAAGGGAAAGAAACTAAATTACAAAACGCTCTGTCTTTTTAAATGCCATTGCTCTTGGTGGGATACCAGTGATGGCACTGGCATCCCCCAGAATAACTGTTCGTTTAAAATCCCAAAAGACAGCTGTAAACATTCTTTGAACAGCTTTCAGCGACCTGTTTGAAGAGTAATAAGACACTCTGTTAGCACAAATATGGCACCTCAAAAGAAAATCTAGAAAGAGACATTGGACATTATTTTTTATATATAATGTCTTTGTAGTCAAACAACTGGCATAACTTATGTTGGGTGAATAGACTGTCAGAAATGACCTTATTAAATACATTGGAGAAACGAAATCTTCCCAGATAGAGCACTGGAATGTTGACTTGCAAATATTTTAATTAGTCCTCAATAATTTTTTTACTTGATCCTCCCAAGACTTCCATGCTTTTTTGGACTCCTTTTTTTCTAAAAAATTCTGGCTGCAAGCATGTTTCCTACTTAAAGAATATGAAAAAATATGAAAATCATATATTTACTATAAAATGATTATGAAAATGTTTTATTACATAAATAAATAATTCAAGTGCAATTTCATTTAAGAGTGAACTACTCCTTTATATGTCTACTGTATGTATGAGATCACACATCAAATATGATATTAACAAAATATCAAACTGTTCGGCAGGCTCGCTTGTTACAGCACTGAATTTGTGTCATCAGTAATACTTCTACCTGCTTACTCCACTAGGACATCTCCATAAATTCATCATCCACAAAAAACAGCTTTGGTTTTTCTAGCATCTTTTATTTTAGCAGATGACCCGGTATAATATTTTGTAACCTAACACAATGGCATTCAAGTAGGGCTTTGGTTATAGCTCTACAATTTTTTCCCATGTACTTATTTACATGCATTTGTACATTAAATGCTCTGCATGAGTGTGTGTTTGAGTACATGTGCACGTACCTGTGCTAGCAGCTGTGTGCTGCCTATTGCTCTTGACATCCAAGAAGATAGTATAAGTATCATAGCCAAACAAGATTCCAGCCAGCAGGCCAAACACCTGTGAGATGAGGTGAACATCATTATTGAACAGGAGTTAAACAGTATGACCCAACTGAAGGAGGCTTTTGTGAAGGAAATGAAGCCTTAAAAACAGGTAGGGAGGTAAATTTGTTCAATTTTGAGGCTGTATGTTAAGACATCTCACCCCACCAGCGATGCGAGCCCCATCCCCAGCTCCACCAATCACACAGATCAGAGAGGTTATGAGATAGAGGAGTGCACCAATCCCAGCGCGGAACAGGTCCTGAGGGGGTGACGGAAATTGTGGTAAGTTTAGAAAAGATCATCATCTCTCCTCTAATAGGCTTTGTCCAGCCTAGAAGCTTTTGAATGTCAAATATTTCCAAATAAGGACCGTTGTCCACAGTTTTTTTCCCAGAGAAACGTGTTTTCTGTTTTAACGTTCAATGATATATTTACCAGTTCCGCGGTGGCACAAGGACGAAGCAAAAATATAAGACTGCATGTGTTCTTCAAAGGACAAGTCTGACCCAAAATTAAGATTTTATCATTATTTGCCCTTGTGTATCTTTAAACCTTTAATAGAGGTATGTGAATGGGTTTTTAAAAATTCCTGTGCCATTTCTGTGTGTGAGTCTTTATTGGATTATATGGTTTGTTTTTTACTTTACTCGTTTGTAAAATATGATATGGAATGTGCAGCATGGGAGTTGCATGGAGTTCTTTAAAGGTTTTGGTCCTTTTGAAGCTTAAGGAAAGACACAAAGCGCAAGGACAATTTTTATATGATTTATTTCTTTCAAAAGGGACTTGTGCATCAAGATCCAAATGTACCCATGTTACTACAAATGCCAATTTCAATGGAAGTCTTGTTATGTGTGAACAACTTCGCGCCCTTTTGAGGCTTGAGGAAAGCAGAGCCGTTGAGAGAGAGAGTTGTGTCAACTCCATTGACTCCAATTGAACGTTTTTTTCACTGCAATGGTGGTTTATTGAGCCTCTCAATAGTCCCCGGGAGTTACTAGTAATGCATGGATCTGCGGCTAGACCAATTGAGGTAAACTTTAACACAGGTAAAGACCCAAGTCGTTTAATGGATGAAAAAATTAAAGAAATAAAGAAGAAAAAACATAATTTCTGAAGGCTCCATATATCACGTGACGCTCAAAAAATTTGAACTTCCGTTGTCACTACCCTCTCAATGGCCCTGTAGAAATGGTGCAAAGTAATTTTTTTGTGTTTTTAACACAATAATGAGTACATTTGTATTAATGTTAATACTTACACTCCAGGCCCAGTTCACAACCTGGATCTGTTTGTCCAGTTCCATCATGAAGATAACGAAGAAGAATATGGCAAAGACCATCTCACATATGGCGATTGCTGAATATCCTCCATAGAGAGATGCAGCATAACAGATGATGATGATGAAACTGATGAGCTACAACAAAGAGAGATACAGAACGTTAAGTGACAAAAAGACAACAAAGTTTTTTTTAATCTCCTCACATGCCTATACAGGTATGTGATACAAATAACAAACAGTTTTTTTTACCAATATAAACGTCGTCCAGTAATTAAAGTATAATTTTACAGGTGATGTCCTTTGCTTTAAAAACACTGCTAATCTAATATTGTAAATGCTTCACTTGAAATTCTGCATTGAAACTGTACACAAGAAAAGAGTTACACCCATGTAGTCAAACAGAACACATTTGCACCAAGTTTTGCAATGCAAACATTTTCTTCAATAAATCTAACAGATATAACAGATCATCCGATCGGTTTCACACTGCAAACCAGTGACAAAAATGGTGCCATCCAACAGCCAGACCACTGTATGTAGCATTCTCTAATGACATTGTATTAATGATAAAATCGAAATAAGAACAGTTGTGGAAAATCATGATCTTTGTGAGGGAATAATATGGAGGTTTTGAGTAGACACAAAAATAAAAACAGAGTTGTGTCAGCAGTCATATTCTATTAACAAAAACACTATGCCGCTGTTTCACAGACTAGGTTTAAGACTAGTCCTAGACTTAAATTAATTTGGAGCTGTCTCAACGGAAAATACATTGCCCTGACATATCTTAAAATATGTCAGTACCATTGTTTTGTCTCAAGATGCACACCAGTAATGTTTTTCGAAGTCATGTTAATAAAAGTGATTTAAATAGCCTAAATGAACTGAGGCATAGTCCTGGTTTAGGCTAAGCTTTGTCTATGAAACCGGGCCTATATTTCTGAAAACATGGCAAGGTTTAAGGCAAGTCCCAGATTAAAATGAGTGTTGGAGGTGTCTCAACTGAAAATAACTTGCCATAACATATCATAAAATATGTCAGTGCCATTGTTTTGTCTAATGATGCACTTATAATGTTTCTTTCTAAAGTGTTTTTATAACAGTGACTCAAATATCCTTATCCAACTAAGGCATAGGGCCTGGGTTAAACTAAGCATTGTCTGTGAAACCGGGCCATAAACATTTAACGTTTTCCCCCATTTTGTCTGAACAAACCATCTGTTAAAAGTGTCACTTAACAGCACAGCTTTGAATCTCACATCCTCTGGAGTTTGTGAGGAGTTGTGAACTTCTACTTTAACATGTGGTGGTAAAGACTAAAAATGTTGGGCCTATAGCTCGGGTGTAAACCCCTGACAACCCATGTGGCTCACAGCAGAGGGGGTTGGGTCCTGAGGGGCCCTACATGGATTTAAATAAAGTCTCTGACTGACTAAGAATACCTTTGGGAGGAGAAAGGAAATGTGAACATCTCCAGCCTTGAACTTCCTCATATTTGCATATATTTCTACTAAAACAAAAAGGACATTTACAGAAGAGTTGAGTTAACACTGCCGGCAACTACTATGAAATGCTGAATTCTGCTGTGGCAATGAGTCAGACTTCAATAACTCTATTTTACAACCAATGACTCATACCTATAGAATAACCATGATAGAAAAAAAGCTTGCTGAAAATTAGGTTTAGAAATGTAGAATTTTACGAATAAGACATTTTAATATACAAATTAAAAAAATGTTACATTTCGGTAACTAGATTTTTATAAATGTAAGTTGTGTCTGTCAATGTCAATGTCAATGCAGCCACAAGCTCTAGGTATTTAGAGTTGTTACCATGACATTGCTGGGTGGTTGCTAGATTATAAATATCTACAGTATGGTTATTTGGTTTCCAAATATAGCTCAGCTCCTGCATTGTGGATTTTTTGATCGATTCACAAGTCTGATTTGAGTTATTTCACAGCTTTCCTCAACAAGCATGATGTCATGGTGTCATTCATGTTTAGTGTGATGTAACTAACATGCAGGGCTACTATCAGATGAGATGTGTCCTAAAGTTCAGCTCTTACGGTAAGCAATTAACATGAATATTGCAATTGTGATGTTTGCCTCATCAAGCAAGACTGATAATCTTATGTGTGAGGGAGAGAAAAGGTGTGAAGTTTTAACTCAGTTCAAGGAATCTTGAAGTGCAATTCTTGTTGCCATGGTGTTATGCTGCTAATGTTTTGCTCATGTGGAAGTTGTGCCGGTAAACACAATTTGCAAATCGACTTAAAAAAAAAGTTTAACGATGATTTTCTTACACAGGAAGATAATTCAAATGTTTAATTGGTAAGTTTCCTGTTTTCTATAATTCGAAAGAACAACAAAGTTGGTACCATGGCAATACGTGGCAAATTGACAGGAAATATGATTCAAGAATGTGACTAGCAATGTACTTATAGAAACATTTTTGACAATACTCCTTTGAAGATAATTGTTTTATTTTCATATAATTGCAGATATAATATTTCGTCTGTTTTATCAATAATAAAATCTAAAGTAGCAAGTAAATGCATTAGGCATTAGAAAATTATAATGTACAGCAAGAAGAAACCTCCTTCTTTTTTAACCCAAATACATTACGTAGTAAGTGTTATCAGGTTAAACAGCTGAACAGATTGTGATCAAAATTCACTTGTGTACTACCTAGACCTGCTTTTCATAAATACTTCTGCATACTCTGTGTATTTCTGAGAGATATATCAAATGATGTGGATCGGAAAACAGATTTTTTTTATTTCTTAGCAAGCAAGTATTCATTAAAGAGATTAATAAGTGTCAGCCAGCCCAAGTTTTAGGCGGACTTAACAACATGCTGTGAACTAAATTTGATTTTGGGGTAATGCTAAAACATGCTGTAGACATTTAAAATCTTTTACAGAATTACATTTTTTTTTCATCCATGGAAAAATTACAAGTATTTGAATTTCAAAACTGTACAAACAAAGTTAAAATAATGTCGCATTTAATGGATGAGCCTTAGAAATAAAAAAAGGAGGCAAGGTGAGTAACTATGATTTATTCAGAAGAATGAAAATAAATTAAAGGGATACTCCACTCAAAAATTTCTCATGAATTACTTTCCCCAAGTTGTTCCAAACTGTACATTTCTTTGTTCTGTTGAAAAATGTTAGCAGCTGACATTTCTGCAACTCTATAGAAGAGAGACAAAAGAACTGATAGCTTTCTTCAAAATATCAAAGTATCCCTTAATGAATTTAGCTATGCAACTTTTTTATTCACTTTCTTACATTAAACTGAAAATCTGTATGCTTTTACTTTAAAAGGCAATAAAGGTCTCGCTACAGTCATTAAGAGTACTTTGCACAATGAAAAACTGAAAAGTTTTTCCTTTGCGTTTTGGAAACGTTTCACGTACACACGACCGCGTTACCAAAACAATCTGCATTTACATGGCCTACAGACTGAACGTGTAATACGCATGCATAGTTTACACGGAAACAATTATCCCAGTCACAGTGTTTTCAAAAACGTGAACTTTGACCCGTTTTCAAAGGTTTGCGTTTTCAGTCACCCAAAACAACGATGTCTAATAACTGAACAGTCAAAAAGCTTCAGATGAAAACGCTCTTGTATAAACAGTCTCTAAATACTCAACTCAACTCAACTCAACTTTATTTATATAGCGCTTTTTACAATTTTCATTGTTACAAAGCAGCTGTACATGAGACACATTGAATACAAGTAAAACAACTAAAGGCATATACCTGTAAAAACAAGAAAAAGGTGAAAACAACAAAGACAGACATACAAATGCTCCACACACACAATATGCAAACATACATACACACACACACACATTGACATAGACGCACACACACACAGTGAAAGCACACATTGGCGATAAAGGAGAAAGAACCACAGGTCAATATTAAACGGACTATAAATTCTTATATGCAATATTAATTATGTCTAATTTCTGAATTCTAAAGCAGCCCCCCCGGCCAGGCAGATAGATAAATATACCTCACCACCTCGGTTAAACCTACTGTGGTACACTGGCCTAGAAAAGGCAAGTCATTATGTCAGGCCCATGCCTGTGGGCAGAGAGGGGCAAGCACACACTATGCCAGGCTGTCATCAGTCACCACTCCCTCACACACACATGTGTAACAGCTTTATGAGTTGCAGGGACTGGCACAAACTGCCTCTTTACGTCTCACAGCCAGAAAGAGCTCCAGCCAGCGCACAATGAAGCTCTATTCAAGATTCCAGATCTGGCCCTTTAAGAACACCCACTACTGAGGCCTCTAACATGAAAAAGGTCACGGGTTGAAAAGATAAATAAGGATACACCAAGTGATATTTATTGTCAAACTTGGAACATACATAGCCTACAACAAACATACAAATAACATATGGAAATGATAAAGTCTACTGTGGAGTTTATAAGAGAAATATTTAACACCCATGCTCTGATCATCTGGCAAAGATACGCATTCTCAAATTAAGCATTGGCGCCCACAGCTTTTTAACACTGTCCACAAAGCCATTCATGACATTCTTGCATGTGTTCACATGTTTTTTGTCCGAATACAAAAAAATTATACAGTACGTTACCATGTAAAATAAGCCTCTATTTAAAGGAGTAGTTCAACCAAAAATGAAATTTAACCCATAATTTACTCACCATCTTGCCATCTTAGGTGTCAAGTGCAATCTGTGACTCTACATGTCAGAGGTGAGTTTGTCTCTCTCTGTGTATGTGAATCCATGTATACATGGCAACATTTAGCTCTTCAATATGAGTGAAACACACCCAAGTTTTGTACAAATCTTTATTAGGTTCTATTATTGAATATATTTACCAATAATTCTGTGTTTATCTATTTCACATAAGTGGATGCTGTAATTCCCTAATCAGTTTTATGTCCTTACTGATATCTGGAGTGGATAAGAAGATATGGTCCAAATCCAGACGTTAGAGGATATGTTGACATTAGATTCAACAACGCCAAGCACTTTGGTCGGTGTTTGTGTGTTTATAGTAGTGTGCATATAAATACCATATCTCCGCTGGTTGTACAGGTGCAGTAAATCTATACTTTTTGCTGGAGAAATGATAGTAAGTATGTCACGCGGCACAAACATGCAGCATTGAGGTCACCATTAGTGTTTGGAGAAAACTTGCGCATGCCTACAGACTGAACATGTAATACGCATGTGTATGACGTCATCATTTTTGGAAAATGTCGTCTTCAGAGTTTACACGGAAATGATAATGCCAGTGTTTTAAAAAATGTGCACTTTCACCCGTTTTCAAAAGTTGGCGTTTTCAGTCCTCCAAAACACCATTGTCTTATAATTGAAAAGCATAAAAAGTTTTGAAAACGATTGCATATACTTAGAAACAAATGTATAGGATGATGCAATGTAAGTCGCTTTGGATAAAAGCAGCTGCAAAACATGCATGAATGTAGATTTCAACAGAAACAGGAACTTGGACATGTAGACTTAACTTTCTTAACAAATGATTTAGAAGAAATCAAGCCTGGAGACTTGGGAGATGAGAGGTAAGGTTCTTCATTCAACTACTGTCTGGATGTTTTATCATTTATGACATTGTTGTTTTCACATAAGTCAGATGGTTTGTGTTAAAAACAAAGACTTGGGCCCGCTTTCATAGACAAGGCTTAGCCTAAGTCAGGACTTTGCCTTAGTTAATTTAGGCTATTTAAGTCACTTTTATTAAAATGCCTTAGAAACAACATTTCCGATGTGCATCTTGAGAGAAAACAATTATACTGACATACTTAAAGAAGCTTGGGGAGTTTTCCACAGTATTAATTAAAGTAAAAATAACTATTTACAATGTTATGCATGTCTTATTGCATATAGAAATAACAGATATTTACCTCCTATACAGAGAGCACTATTACAGTTTCATAACCTGATATTTATTTTTGTCGTAAAGTTACAATTTACCCGAAAATGTAAGTCTTTTGGCCTTAAACATGCAATTTTTTTCTTTCAGAAGACACGCTTCTCTATTCCATTAAATTAAAGCATGATGTGACCAGATGCCAAACCTTCCACTGTTAGTTTGTGTATATGTATATGTTAGATGACACCTTAAATTTAACGGCTTTAGAAGCTATTTAATGGCTCACAACTGTAAAACACAACTATAAATCAGACTTCAATATCTTTAGACATACTTTTCACAACTTTTCCTTTTGTGGATTTCAACAAAATACCAAAAGGCTATCCTTTCAGCTTTTCAGCAGATGGGTAGAACCTCATGCCCTTTGACCTTACAGCATTAAGTCAGCACATGGTCAACATTCCAGCCATCTCCTCTCAACAGTACACACTTGTGTGAGGGTTCAAATGGCTAGTGTGACGGGAGCCATTTCATTCAACGCTGTGAAATGTCAGCACTGCTGTTCCTACCCATACTACTCTACTCCCATAACAAGGCATAATTCAGTACTGGCACACTTCAATATGCAATGATGTATTGTATTGTTGGATTATACCATTTTACAAGCGTCGTCTTTTGGCTATACTGCGTACATCACCCTCATATGCTCATGTACAGTCAGTGTAGGTGGCAACATATAAGCTAACTAAGTCATTAACATAATGGGGAGTTTAAAAATTAAACAGTGCAAAGTTAAACGGTCCAAAGTTAAACAGTGCGAGTTCAAACTTTTTGGGCGATTGAATATAACGTTCAGACGTAATTCACTTTCTCCATGACTCAAGTGTGTGAATCAACAGGTTAACTAAATGTATTAAATAAGAGCGGCGCCATGGCAACACTTCATGTAATTTCACGCCTCCACAGCATTTTAACACAGAAAAGTAAAGACTGTATCTCCCACATAAACACGCTATAAATTAAATAAAATTGACAACGACTTACTATTTCGGCGGCCAGAATCGTCCCTTTCCGAGTACGCACATAGCTCTTCAGTTTCTCCAGACAGTTTGCAAACGGAGTGGCCTCAGTTTCTGCCATTCTGCAGATATTTCCAATATACTGTGTAACGTTTTCTTACAGAGCTAGCGTTCCTGTCAGCAAACTTGGAGAAACACTTGCTATCGTTGTAGTTCTTTTACTTTGACGCAAATGAGTCTATCGGCGTACTTCCTGGTGCCACTGAATCCAAACTGAGCGAATAGTTCACAGAACAACAGTTCCGAAGAAAGAAAGCGGTCTGACTGGGGCGTTGTCTACTTTACAACTCTCTCTTTAAGGTAAATCAAGGCGACAGCGCAAGTAACGTATAGCCGCAAGATGGAGACATACACTTATTGTTATAACGTGGACTTATAACGGTAACCATGGTTTCATTATCAGTAACCACACACTTACCGCTGTCTATATGCAATATTTCTTTTAATAAATGTTTATGTTCTTTTTGTATTTAATTTGCGCATTTTTCTAGAACAAACTCTGGATGCTAGAAGTTAAAAACTAAAAGGAATGGCAAACACAAAAATGCTGGAAATGTGGATATACTGTAGGTATATGAATAGTACAAGTAAGAGTATGGTTGTTAATAATATGATAATTAATCACATGCATTATCTTGTAAATACCATGTAATACAATAGTATATGTATATGGTTTATGTCATAGGTCAATTCGAACTTCTGGTTTCTTTATGTACTCATTTGTAAATGTTATTTTTTGCATGAAATGTGCTGTGAAATCTTGTGGCATTACTGTGCAGGTCTGTGCTTTGAGTTCCTTTTGAGATCACCTTTTAAAGAGTAACTTGTGGGCAGAGACAAAACAGCCCTCGTCTTGGCAACACAAGTGAGTAATCATAACAAATGTGCTGCCATGCCTTGGGAGGGTGCCAGCAGAAAACCACACTTTTCTGTGTTGAAGCCATTTTAAGGAAGAAACACTATATACGCAGCCCGTTGTTATGGCACAATAAACTCAGCGATCAGGACGATGATGCAGAATATAACGTCATTTTTTTTTGAATGACTTTCATTTTGTATAAATTATAATAACTTTAGCAGTTCATTTGTTTGTTTCAGGAAAAAAGTCAGTTACAAACGGCCACGTGTGTTACTACATCGCCCTCTGGTGGAGGTTTGATGACAGGCATCGTCTGTTTATTATATCTTTATTATTAGTCGGGTGATAACAGGGGAACAGTGTAAAGATATTTATATATTGTGTCATACTTAAAAATAACTAAAAATGTTTTTATCTTTAAACTTTTATGTTGTAACCTTAACCTTTGAGTCAGCTGTTTTTTATTTCATAAAGGTTAAAACCTTATAAAAGACAAGCACTCTTGATACAATCACCACACAACATGTTCCAACAGGGTTTTATTTAGCATTATCAGACCATATAACAAGGAAGAGAAAAATGCAATATGGACCGTCGTATGAAAGACAGAGTGCATACAAAACCAATTTCATTAGGAACAAAAAACAATAATAACAGACATGTATTTTTACAAAGACTTTAAATGGATCCGTCAAATTTGTGCCTATATTTGAATTAGAGCAGTGGTGTTTCACAGCACTATATAGGAAAACATCAAGTACTGAAGCACCCCCACTAAGTGTTCATTTTATATATGGACTTTTATAACATAAATAGAGTAAGACAAATTTGCAAAAACAGATTAATATTATAGGGCAGTTTCACAGACATGGCTTAGATTGATTCAGAAGTAAGCCTTAGTTAAATTATGAATGTGGTTAAGAGAAAAAGCATAATCGATGTGCATCTTGATACACAATGGAATTGATATATTTTGTCATTGCAAGCTGTTTTAAATTGAGACAGCTCAAACATGCATTTTAGTCTGGGACTAGACTTTAGCCTTGTCTTTAAAATTGGGCCTATAAATGTTTGGACAGTTAACCAAACAAGAAAAGGAAATAAATCTGCATAATCTGTCCACATTATTGTGGGCTTTCGCTTTAGTAATTTTCACTTACCAGAGATTGACATAACTATTAAATACTATCTATCATCTGGGTTCACACAGACTTTACAAGAATGTTTCACACACACAAAAGAATATCACACATTCATTAAGGTGGTTTAAGGTCAGCACTCTTAATGTGGGTTGAACAGTGAAGATGATGTGGTGATAGAAAACACCACTACAATAAATAAAAAGTCACAAAAATCAAACAACATTAGGTGTAATTCACAATACCGTATATCTATTTAAATATAATTTATATTTACACCATAAAGACAAACACATTCACTTTAATATTACTACAATTCCTATAATTCATTCAAACAGCCCATCTTAGATAACATTCACATAATAGTTTTCTTTTTTTGGTAGCATGTTCAAGTTTTTCCTCGTCCAAAAATTGATAATATTCCCCTGGATATTATAGCATATTGAAATAAGGGTCACATTTCCTCCTGGGTCCAATGCATTTCCCATTTGGTTATGTTCTTTTTGACAACCCTGCTCAAATGTGCCTCCCCCTTCCCGTTAAAACCCACAACTTATACAGAAAGATTGAACAGAGTGGAAACGAAGCTAACAGTTTCCATGCTGATTGATCACACGACCATCCTCTCGATGTGATCTGTAGAGATAAAAATATATACGTATTTAGAAATGTCTAATATTTGTATGAGAATCAATACATACATTTTACACATTAAAGGAGGCGAGGCATGAATAAAAATCACAATTTTAACCCAAGCTTTTGTTAAATGAGGGGGAATCGTATTCACGTGAACATCATGTAAGTGTCAGAACTGAAACGTCCTTGTTACTGAGATTACATCTGTTATTGACACCAGGCCCAGCGAACGCCAGGTTCTGGAATGCACCTATCTATGATGACATTGATAGGTTTAACACCACCTCCACAGAAAAATATGAACGACTACTTCTCTAGCCCAGCCCCCTGGTTCGCGCATGACAGTACTGAAGTAAATGGATCACTGGTCTCGAATGCTGACAGTTACGATCTTATATCATTAAATGCAATACAAGTAGGCTATACAAGCTATACGCAAAGCCTTGCCTTCACATCCGTGAAATAAGTCAGTAAATTTGAGTTAATCTCGTGAATGCGTCAGATGAAATACTGATGTGGGGAGGTAATTTATGAATCACAGGAGGTCTACAGATAATATTGATGCGGTGCGAAAACTGTGAATGGTGCTAATGTGTAACTTAACGTTACATCTATAACCAAATTCACAAAAGGCTCCAACTAAGCAAACTGCTATCCAACCAAAGCAGTGGGTGTTTACTTATAAAGTCTTCTACGCCCATTAAAACCGATCGTTTGTAGAACTGGCCTCAAAACCTGTGTAGAAAATAGCCTATTAATTCTTGATTTAGAAGTTTTTGTATGTAAAAATCACACAAACGTCATAACTAGACATCATACAACAATATAAAACAATAAACAAGGCCATTTCATGAGACCTTTAAAACTAGCATTCCTGCAGCTCAGTGTTCAGTTTATTTAGATTTAGTACAAATTGTTAAGAATTCTCAAAAAAAAGCCTGTTTAATTTAACGGATAAGAAAGACATGCGAGGTGGCCATTTGCAGTCGTTTTGGGTAACATTAGTCAAATAATTAAACGATGTGTCTATTGAAAATTATATACAATATACGTTACATGAAAAGAAAAGCCATGTATATCATATATTGCATGAATGCAAATAGTATTTGTAAAAATAAATGACAATATAAATAAAAATAAGTAGATAAAAACACGGAAGTCAAACTTGTTTTCTATATTGTGTCATTTCTTGTTCACTCACCAGTGGGGTGTTTCAGCCCACGTGGCTGAGCTCACATCTCATTTGAATAAGAGGTGGGCTCACCCTGACCATACTCTCCTTGGTTGTAGCCTCCGCCTTCGTATCCACCACTCTGCTGGCCATAGTCTGGCTGGTAACCCCCCTGAGTGCCAGCATAACCTTCCTGTCCATAGCCTTTACAATACACAAGAATGAATTTAAACATTGTGGAACACACACTCAAACCTATGAAATCCTCCAATAAGTATAAAAGATAATTTATCTTTGCCCACCCTGGCCGAAAGAGTCTGGGGCTGGCTGCTTCTCTCCGGAGGACTCATGAGTGCCAGCAAATGCTGCAAGCCAGCCTGTTTCCTTTAAGACGAACCACAGGTTCCCTGCCCACAGCACCATATTACAGAAGCCAAATGCCTGCAAAAAACAGATAAATAAACACATGCATTTAATGGATCTTATCTGTGTTCACAATGATGAAATACAGGCTGTTTCATCAGACTGAAATCATTTTTCAGTACATAAAATATACAGTATAGAGCAGAGATTCCCAACCGGTGGCCATTTGGTGGGCCTCCGAGCGCCATCTGGTGGGCCGTATAGACAGTGGTAGACTACCGCCAAATTGACACATTTTGTTATTTTCTAATGATTTAATTAGTCTTATGAATTTACATGTTAAAGAAACACTAAAGTGGAGACAAGATGCATTACCTAAAGAAAAATGTGAATGTCGCAACACCAAATATGTCACAATTTCAGATTGAACTAAAACGTGGATGGATCGTTCTCTGAATAGAAAAGTTCTGTGCCATCAAACTTCAAAAATACGACGCAGAATACATTAACTTTTTTTTGAAGGGCTAATGAATTGAATGTCCCCCTCTTGTGTGTCTGACCTGTTACAGGTATATAAGCCTTGATCTGGTGTTGTATTTTTCATTTGTTATTGATTTGTTATTTTATTCTTTTTTATGGTTTGTAAAACAGTGGGTGGATAAATTTGAGCGTGAAACCTGCGTACGAACGCTTTCACGAACAAATCATTATTCACAAAAACTTCTGTACATAATTTTTTTCTAAATAGGCTATAAGAGAAAAGATAGGGACAGTTGAAAGCCCACGTATGCAAAGATCACTAGTCTCTTTCTTTCCTTTTCTCTCCCTCTCTCTCTAAGACAAAATGACGAAATGCATGTTTCATCTCAGGATAAATATATATTTTAAATAATAATATATATATATATAAAATTACGAGTAGATGTAGGCCTTTATTTAATTTGAAATGTATTTCATCATATACAGAAAGAATAAGAAAAGCTGCGTTCGACTATAGCTCGAGCTGCGAGGTTTCTCTGAATAACTTTTACAGCCGGCTAACGAGAACTCTGCAAACTCTGATCTGAATTTGAGGACTGCGCACTTGAAATTACTTGCGAGAGCACTTCACATTGGGTTGCCTGGAGTAACTTTGACTTAAATGACGACAGGAGGAGGTTCAAATGTGCGTATAAATACGAAAAATCGACGAATTTTTATTGAATGATACCAAATGATTTCATCTATTTGGCTGACTTGACTAAGTCTGCTACAATGGCATAACAGAATAACAGCAGAGTATAACATTGTACTTTTTGAATATTTTGTTCATACTATCATATTTGGGAAGGTGATCTCGGAATGTTTTTAAACAGTATTTGGTGGGCCATGAGTTGCAAAAGGTTGAGAACCTCTGGTATAGAGGATACTAGTTTTTATTATAGTGACTGTACCTACCACAGATGTGTTTAGGCCAGACATCACAGGTTCGTGGATTTCTTTACACTGGTTTTCCTCGTGGTCACATGCAGTAATGAGATTGAGGACCTCATCAGGGTCTGTGGCCCTCTTGACATCGGAGAGACCTTTGGCCCATGCTGATGAACTTACCAACCACATGAAGGTAAAAATAGCAGTCACCACGAAATCCTACAGAACAACAAAAGAATTTTGGATCATTATTTCAACGGATATGTATCATGTAAAAAAAATCACGGTTATACTTTCATGGAGCATTTTATTCAAATTAATACAAAAATGATCATTATACACAATCTATTAAGATGAAATAAGAAAAAATACTCATTTTAATTAACACATATTTTCACAGAAGAGGCACTGCGAGACAACTCACGGCCTGAGCGCCTCTGTTTCCTTCACGGTATTTCTCCAGGAGGAAGACATACACGGAGATGGCTGCCATTGAATAAAGGAAGGAAAAGACACCAATGGTGACAAAGAACTCAGCCGAGGAAGAGTTGTCGCCCACCAGGAAGATTCGCTCAGGCTGCGGCTCTTTACATGTAGGAGCATCAAACCACACCTGGTGCAATCTGCGAAAGAAAGAGAATCTGGTACTGTGTCTACTGTGAATATGTGTATCTGCTATTTTCTTGTGACATGGGAGAGTTAATTTAGTAAAAACTACTGGACCATGTGTAACCGCAAGGGAATCAAAAGCAGTAAAAGAAGGGCAGAATGTCAATTTCTGCTTTACTGTGATCTGATTGGACGAGGAATTCAGTGGAACACTGACCTGAACGGGTAGCCAAATTCAACCTCAACATTGAGATTACTTTCTGTTCGATTCTTACACTCCACACTCAGACGAAAAACTCCAGAGTAACCGCCACAGGTGGAAAATGCAAAGATGGCAAAAAACTGAGAGACAGAGAGAAAGAGTCGTTGATTGTACATGTCTCATCACAATAATAACCAGATAGAATAATTTAAACTGGAAACCTGTTCAATCAAGTAATTTCGACAAAAAAGAAAAAGTTTATATACTCGATAGGGATTTTTTATTTCAATGTCAGGTACAAATTCCTGTAATTATTATATACTGTAAACTAATGTACTTTCAAAATACTAATAAACACTCGTTCACTCATTGGATCAGTATAATTATAAAGTAATAGGCGACTCTATATTATAGGAGATAACGCTGTGGTTTTGTGCTGCTTTACTATCTGCTGTATGTGTCGATCCTTGCACGCTTTAACCAGTAAAATCTCAGAATCTACACCACAATTCCTCTGGTAAATCATAAATTTGTACCGATGACACAAACATAAAACATTTAAACAAATTCTCACAATAACATTGTTTTTAATGTTGACTGATTGATGTTATCCTAAAGACACCATTGTAACAATAGAGCCGGTCTAGATAGAGCAGGAGCGTGTTTACACGCATGGATCAGTCAGTCAGTGCCCTCCCTTCACTGCGGGAAGATCCGATTGCAGAGAAAATCCGGCTATTAATCTTCCTGAGGTGCTTCACCATCTGTCACTACACACACTATGCCGGTCTACCAAACACACGTCATGGAGAACATGCGCACAAGCAGAAAGCAGGTATTAACGATCACACAGCTTTATCTCTTGGTACTCTTTTGCTTGTGAAGTATACAACACAAATATTGGTGTAATATGGAAAGTAGACCAGATATAATAAAGACGGATCAGAACTTTTCTGATCTAAAGAATTACTTGAATATGTTTTGTCTTAAAATTAAATTGCTTGTTACCAGTACATTGTTGTGATTATATTTACGTGGCAACTTAAGAAACAGTAACAAAACTACTTCCTAAAAAGCAGCCTAGAATTGACTTGAACTTGAATTGATTAAATTGAACTTAATCTCATTTAATGACAGTAGCTGGTTTCAAGTAAAGCAATAAATTAAGAAGCAATGAACCCAGGATAGTGTTTTGTATCAAATTGTGAGCTTTATGTGTATTGTTACACCAAAGTACTGCATCAACATCCATGTAACCAACACACAATTTCATGTCGTTTAACATAATAAAAATGATTCCTCAGTAAAATTATACTGTGCTGTGTGGTTAGAATCTTTTCCAACCTCAGTGTACTTATTTAAATGCCTACTCATGTATACAACATTTGCACATATGTACAAATATGATGTAGATGCAATTAGACTCTAAAGATTGATAATAACCAGCTTAATTCTCTAGATTTGTAGACTATCACTGGTAAACCCCTGTCAGGTCGCTCTCTAGCAGAGATTACGTAAGCAGCTTCTGTGACTGTTCACAGCCACCCGTACATGCTGTGCACAATAGCGTGTGTGTCTGTATGTGTGTCTGTATGTGTGTGTGTGTGTGTGTGTGTGTGTGTGTGTGTGTGTGTGTGTGTGTGTGTGTGTGTGTGTGTGTGTGTGTGTGTGTGTGTGTGTGTGTGTGTGTGTGTGTGTGTGTGTGTGCGTGTGTGTGTGCGAGTGTTGTGCTTAGTGCCAACCATAAGAAGAACTAAATATGCACTTCCCTTACATCTTTAAAGTTGCAAATGTGTGTGAAAAAGGACAATTCTGTCATCATTCATTCATTCTCAGGTTGTTTCAAACCTATATACATTTCTAAGAAAGATATTTGGAATAATGTTAGCAATTTTCAGTTCTGGGACATCATCCACTACCATAGAAGGAAAAAAAATGTTTTGTTCTGTTGAACACAAAATGAGATATGTTGAAGAATTTAGGAAAACAAAAAACTGTGGCATCTTTGACAACCATTCAATTTTCCTACAATGGTAAATAATAATCCCGATAATGTCCCGATAACATCAAATTGCTAACATTTTTCTGAATATCTTTCTTTGTGTTCAACAGAACAAAATGATTTAAACAGGTATGAAATTACATGAAGGTGAGTAAACGATGACAGAATTTTCATTTTTAGGTGAAATGTCCCTTTAAGTAGAGATTGCATGTCATTCAATCTCTACTTGATTGAATAATTATTCAATTATCTACTTATTAATTCTGTAATAAGCTGAATTATTACAGAAAAGTGTGTAAATGACATTCCTCAGATTATTAACATTTAAAACGCTGTAAATTGAGTTACTTACCCATTGTAAGACTTTAATGAATCCTAATGGCTGTTTGAAAATTGTGAACTGCCCGGTGGCGACCAACTGAAAAAAAGAATGTCAACAAACCGATTATTTCTATAAACCTAGAAACTAGCAATTATATTCTGTATTTTAAATGACCTGAAGCACAGTTTACTCAACACTTTGATTTTGCTCTAGATGGATATTGTTCTAGCCGCTAAGTTAAGACTGTGTCTCAACAACTGGTCTGACTGAATAGCAATTAGTAAGGACAAATAAGTCTTACTTTTTAGATTTAATTAGACAAATCTACCTTTTTATATGACTGACTTAAAGAAGTTATCACCAGTCTTGAAGAAAAAAATTAGATGACTAACTAGACTAGTCTAAGCAGTTTAGGAAACAAGTCTATAGAGATTTAGTCTGTCTAGGATTTTCACCCTTTCAAGTAAGTCACAGTTGGGACTCTCCAGTATAAAAATGGCTTAATTTCTTTGGTTACATTAATAAACATGTCACACAGAACAAACATTACTACGTTATTTGATCCATCACAGGCTGTTCATAGTTAGAAATGTAACTAAACGGATCTGCAAACCCCTGCAATACTAAACACAAATACAGTGTTAGTCTACTAAATAAATGTGGCAACAAATTAATCATCTTTTACAATTTGCATGTTTTGAGAAGATGGAAACAATATTATTGGTGTGTTTAAATCTGCTTCTTTTGTATTTTTTGCCAAATTAAAAATTAACGACAAACACGAAAAAAGCTACTCCTATTCCTAATATGATATAATAACAATGACACATTATTATTATGATTATTATTTTCGTCCCCTTCCGTCATAACCTGACCGTCCCTGCCTACGTCACTGATGACGACAGAGCTGCCCGCCGCAGTGTCTTACGGCGACCAATAGAGAACAAGCGAGAGAAGACTTTACAAGCATGAGATATAATGAGCAAAGCTGCTTATCTCAACGTTTCCTCTATGAAAAAACGACCTGCGCCCATTAGCAGCCTACAGTCCGATATATTTTAATCGCACCGCGGGCATAAAGCCAGCGAGCAGTGCCTCATGCGGGGAAATGCAGCACACTGCAGTCTGAATGCAGTATGAGCATCGTTCACAATCCTCTCTCACTTTGCGCACACCCATGCAACTGATGCGAAAAGTGTTTTAAGCCACAGTGTAACATCCCTGTTTCACCCTGATGTCAAATCTGACGAATGCGATGTTTAAATAAATAGCATTGGTATGTCCGATTCGAGCTTTAGTGAATCAGTTCTTTCGGATGAATCTTTTCATCGATTCGGTTCTTTTGAGGCATCGTCCGAACAGTTCTCGGTAACTGGGACTGTTTCATTTAAAATACAGCAGCTTACAGTGTATATAAATTGCTTTGTAAATAGATTGTTGTTTACGGTCCCAGCATGCTATAAACACCACAGCTTTACTGCCCAAATTATGCTTTAAAGTCAAGTCCCTTTGCGAATCGGTTTGACCGAATCACTCCAAAAGAACCAGTATAAAGACGATTCGTTTACGAATCGAACGCCAATGTCAGTAAAGATAAATAGCGCGGAGACTGCACACGTCTTTTTATGTCTCAGGATTGACATTTGTACTCTAATATACATTAAGTTTTTGAGTTATATAAGTCACATTGGCGCATGTCGTCCTTTAGAAATGTCTGCGCACAAATTCAGTCATTCTCATAAAACATAAATATCACACAATTCAAAACACCACTGCATGCAGTAAAGATTGCGGTTATTTATTTGTTCAGACGTATTTTCTTATATTTCATGGATTTGCGTTCTGTTTCTTTTTGTAAAATCATATTTGCACAAAAACGATTCACTGAAACTCAACGACGTATCGTTATCTCGAGGTATTTTATTTTAAGCTTCGCTGTCCGTCTAGTTTATAATAGAGATATTTAACTAAAATCGCTTTCATTTAAGACTACTCGCAAAACACATTAAGAGTTTGCTGTATATTATAATGTATTAGGCGAATAGCTGTGATTGAAAGCCCTACCTGGTTGACAATATCCATCTCTGCCGCTTGTTGGTGATAAGAGGATTAGATGTGCAGAGGTAGAGGACCGAAACATCCGGGTCACAACGAGAGTTCCGCTATACTACACACTATTTATAATGACTCTCAGCGGCGCTTCTGTTTATTTAAGGCATTAACGCAACCGTTTAGGATAAAATAATCTATCGGTTGTTTCTGAGGATAGCATTGTTCACAATATGATCTCTAATAACCTCTAATAAAACAGCACATTTTATAGGCTCTAAAATAAAAAAATAATTATACCATTTAGCTAGAATATATAAGGTAGCACATCTTAAACATTAATAGTTAAATATTGTTTATAGTATAAAAAACGATGTTACATAAGATAATAAAGAAATATAAGAAAATGTAATGTATCTATGTTTGTGTTTTATTTGTAATTTTCACACGATTTTCTCAAAAATAATAATTGTAAGTATTTTTTTACTTGCATACTGCAAAATAAATATAGGTCATCAAATCATAGCGCTTTTAATTTCCATGGTATGTGAGATTACCGCATACCAACACTCTTAAAAACCACATACATTTTTTAAAGTGTTGTTCTCGAAGACATACAATGTTTTTATTTTATATTTACATTTACTCCACTTAGCATATTGTATTGTTTTTATTAAGTTGAGATCCTCGGCTGCGCATAGTGCGCATGATATGCGTCTTGACGTGTTCTTCACTATCCACTGGGGGGCAATGCAACTCCTCAAGTGACATAGGTGATAAAAAGAGTGGCATACGTTACATATTTATTTAATCGTCCACTATTTGTGGTCGGATGGTTTACTGAAATTCTAAAAATGTATTTTAATAATATTTTAATTTGCTTATTTACATTTTTACGGATACACTAAATTACGTAAAATGCACTTTTCCGCTCAGCTATAGAGTTCGGATGTGACGTCACAGGTATACACGCACAATCATGGCTGCCTACAGGAGCGTTGGAGTTGGGCGGAATCTTGTGACCCTTTTAACGAGATCGTGAGTCGTTATAGCACCGCATTGCTGTACAAATGGGATATAAGTTGCATTTGTAGACAAAGGTTTTGTAGTGATGCTTTTGTGTTTTTAATATTTCGTAACACTTTACAGTGTCCCATCAATGTCTGAATGACGCAGATAGATGGTTTAGATAGGAGCTTCATAATATTGTTTATCATGTCAGTGATCTGTAATATTTTTTTTGCAAATGGTATCTGGCAAACAGTTATTCCAGTGCAAAAATAATTGCCGTCCTTTGTGCAGGTACCATGGGCTTTGCAAAACTCCCGACATAGTGAAAAGAATTGCATTACCACATCAGACAACCAACATGTTTAGTAAGTATTTTAACAAAACACGAGCTTCGTATGAATTCACTCACTTGTTCACTCATGCACTATGAGAACAAAAACAATTCCGCACACTGACGTTATGTATCCTGCGTCTAACAGTACTGTCGCGGACCTTCGTCGTAAACAATTTCGGACACTAACGTAATATATCCTTCCCCGTCTGACAACACTGTCGCGGACATTCGTCATAACGTTTATATTACACCTGTATGGATTCTTTTGTGAAATGTGAAAGTTCATTTTTACATGATTTGTCATGTTAATTGTAGGCTATTAGTTTTAAATAAAGAGAACGAAACAAATGTTTGCCACCTTTATTTACCATTAAATGTATTACGTTTAATAAATTGACTTGATATATTTAAAATAAATCGCTACTATATATAACATTCATTTGAAAACAAATAACTGTCAACGAGAACAAGCAAAAGTATACAAACATAGATTTGTGGCATTAACACTCACTTCCATCTCCAGCTGATTCTAATCAGATGGTTGATTCGCATTGTATCATGGGAAATATGAGTGAGCACATAGGAACATAGGATGTACACTCAAGATCAGAATGGATTGTGGGTAAAAAGTAGTAAACAAATGTAGAAAAATAAGTTGTTTACTCAGAATTCGGACAACACTACAAAATGGCCGACACCCGATATAGTGCACTATATAGGAGATGGGTGGCGAATTCAGACACAGCTACAATGTTTTAGTCAAAGCACTCAACAATCCCTTAATATTTTCCCGTCTTTCCTTTCATCAAGTCAGGAACATGTTTGTTCAAACCCAGAACACCCCAAATCCAAATAGTTTGAAGTTTATCCCTGGCCGTGTGGTGCTGGAAGCGGGGACCATGGACTTTACTGGACCTAGAGATGCTTATTGTTCACCCTTGGCAAGGTGGATTTTAATAAATTACAGCATTGAGAATGTCACAATGTTAAAAGGATGCTTCAATACTTCTCCCCTGTTTTACACCATGTTAAAGACTAAAAGTGTGAGAAAAATGTTCATGTTTAAAGAATTGTAGTCTCAGCACACTTACTGAATTATGCAAAAAATACATATGACATGTAAATTAGAGGTCTCTAATTTGTAGGTTATGTATTTCTACTAAATAGATGTTTACCTCTCTTTAACAAAAAGGTTAAAGCTAAAACCATTACTTTAAATCCACATCTTATTTTTTAACCTTGTATCAGAATCTTAAGGGTCTCTTGCCTGCATAAGTGATACTGTTTTCATTCTTCAGGCAGTTATTCAGAATCGATGGAGTCAAGAGTGTTTTGCTTGGCCCTGATTTCATCACCATTACCAGGGTAAATAATCTGCTCCTTTAAAGGGAAAGTTCACCCCCCCAAAAAAACATTCTGTCATCATTTACTCACCCTCAGATTGTTCCGAATCTGTATATATTTCTTAGTTCTAATGGAAAGGAAAATATTTGGAAGAATGTCGGCAACCTAACAATTTACTGCCATAGTAGGGAAAATAAATACTATGGGACTATATGTGGCGAGATCTGCTTGGTTACTGAACTTTTTTCTAATATCTTAACTTGTTCAGTTTAAATTGAACTTGATCTTTATTTGTATTGCTATGCTTGATTTTCATTTAGGTTGACGGAAACACAGAGTGGAAGGTGATCAAACCAGATGTTTTTGCCACCATTATGGACTTCTTCACATCTGGACTTCCTGTTGTCAATGAGGCAGACGTACCTAGTGCAGACACAGGTTAAATACACTATCTTTTACCTTATTTTTTAAAATCATTTTAAAACGCAGGGCTTTGACCCTCTAATACATGCTGTGGTCCTGTAGCTCCTTCAGAAGAAGATGATGAGGTGGTTGCCATGATCAAAGAACTGCTGGATACACGAATAAGGTGCAACACAAGTTTCTCTACTTTCGCTTGGCCAGCTAGTGTACGAAGCTGCACTACTCGTCACAGCCTCTCACATTCACTGTAGCTCTAGATTTGCTTTTTGTGTGACATTTAAATTAAGTAATTTTGGTCAAATTGTACTGTTCTGTCACCGGGATCTGCAACTTCCTTTCTTTTGTTTCTCATCTTATCTCTCAGACCCACAGTGCAGGAAGATGGAGGTGACATTCTGTATCGGGGTTTTGAGGACGGAATTGTAATGCTGAAGCTGCAAGGAGCCTGTACTAGCTGTCCTAGCTCCATCATAACGCTGAAGAATGGCATCCAGAACATGCTGCAGTTCTATGTTCCTGAGGTGGAAGGAGTTGAGCAGGTAAGAGATGTTTAATCAGTGAGGACTTTAGACTGAAGGCACCCTAACCCCCTACAATAGAACTGGAGTGTGCTTCTTCAATTCAAGGAATAGTTCATCAAGAAATGAAAATTATCTGTTAAATGACTCATCCTCATGCTCTCCTACATGTGCATGGCCTCCTTTCTTCAGTTAAACACAATATTTTTCTGTTGCTTTGTCAATGCTTTGCTCCCAACTTTATACATATTAAAAATAATTTTAAAAATCGTTTTCTGAGGTAAAACGTCTGTGTAAGAAAACTGCTAGTATTTTGACTTATTTAACAACATGTCAACAAAGACCAACTCACACCATGAAATGGTAAAACATAAAAACCTTTAATGAGATAACTTAAGTGAGTAAAGTGGCGTATTTTCATTTTTGAGTGTACAGAGGCTCCTTGAGGGCACTTGAATATCATGCACAAATGAATCTTAAATAGCTGGTGCAAGTCAATTTGAGCAGTTGAAATATTGTTTGTAATATATGGTGTTTCTCAGTTATTCTTCTTTCCCTTTAATCTTGTAGGTGAAAGATGAGGAAGTGGAGGTAGAAGAAAAAGTCAAGGAATGAGCCTTAGCCAGTAGCCAAAAGCCAATAGCCAAAGTCACTTTATTGTCCAATCTTATTGATAGTGGCTACTCGGTTGTACACCTGTAAAGAAGACTGAAAAATCTGTGTATTTTTCTTCAAATACATTAGATAGATCACTACATTTTTGACTAAAGATTGTTAGGTTGGTACTGTAACAGATTGTTCTCTTGTAATATATTTTACGGATTAGAATTTTTTGTGTCTCTCAGTGCACTGTGAAAATCTCCCAAAGCAGACCATTACATGTATATTTGAATAAATGTAAATAGTACAGTATTATTCCATCATGTGAGAAAACACGCACAAAAACAAATACAGCTAGCGTTCTCTTTATTTCATTATTCAGATCCAGATTGTATCTGTCATTTTAGAATTGTAATAATATAAAAAAGGAAATTTGGAATGTGAATATTTCAGATACAGATTTGCTGCCGTTGTACAGTGATCTGAATGATGGAAATAAATTCCAAGATAAAATTTGAGAAAAGGACTGGGTTAGAAATGGAGATGCAAATTGTATGTTCTGTATTCTAGAAGACGATCTTTCATAAACAGAACCTTTGCTTACATGCATAGATTGGATTTGTTTTATGTTATTAGATGAAAAGTGTTTAATAAAATTGTTATCAAATAGTAAAAAACATTGTCAAATGTTCTTCCTGAGCCAAATGTCTAATGAATTTATTATAGACTACATTAATTTGAATTCATTTGAATGTATTTTATATTTTATAATGTATAATTATATTGTACTGCTATACTAGTTAATATTAATAATACATATATTTTAATGTACTTGCTTAATTAAAATATTATATATATATAAATGTATTCTTATATTAATGCTTGGATCATCTATTGTTTGAAATTAATAAAACGAAATGATACTCATCACCATCCCGCGACAGCGGACACGCATCCTGGTGCCACGTCTAAACTGACTCCGTTGCAACGCCCGGTTGGTACGTAGGAGACAGACTTACAGCAAACTCAGCCAATCACGGTGCTCCATATGAAGGCACAGCCTGCATTTCATCCAATGAGCAAATTGTGGGCAGGTTTTATTTGACAGCGCTTCAGAACGAGGAACTAAACAACTCTTGGCAGCAGTACCGGAGACATGTGTGGTATGTATGGCAATGAAAACAGTATTTTTTTATTGTATATTCACCCTGATAATATACGTGACAACAATTTGGACTTACATGGAGTAAAAGCTGAAATAATAAGATAAAATCGTTGGAGGGAAAATGCACTAGCATGTAGCATTGAACTGTGACTGTGTCGACTTAAAATCTAGTAACGTTAAGCAGCCTGCCTAGACAGCAGTTTGGGACATTAAATTGAGTGTTTTACTTGGGCTATGATGCCCAAAAGGCTTTCTGGAAAGATACGTTTTTAATTTTCTTATAATTCTTTGTTCTATAGGATGTCAGAGTTAAGCCTTTAAACCACATACATAATGCTTCTTATAACTATTTGTCATATTCTGGTTTATTTGTTATTAAAACTTGTTGTGTGTTATTAAAGATAGTCTCCAGGGTAGTCATTTGTCCAGCATCTCATCATAGACCCCATCACTTAACCACACCTCTTGCAGTTCAGATGGGTCGAAAGTGATTGAATCTTAGATTGAATTAAGCCAAAGTGACAAAATACAAAGCGCAGGTTCCAGTTAAATTTACAACTAAATATCTAACTAAGTTACAGATAAAAACCTGAATTGTCATTAATATGTGAGATAAGGTGAGAGAACCAGAGCGACAGAGAACTAGAGAGAGAGAGAGAGAGAGCGCGCGCGCTCGCGGATCTACTGAACGCTATTTTCTCAAGAGGCTTGACTGATAAACTAAATCTGTCTTTGTTTGACCTCTCTTAGAGACAAGATATCGATAAGTTTGCAGACAAAACCTTGTTGAAGGGCATGGGTGGATATTTTTAGCCCCCACAAAGTGATTTACAGACATTTGTACTCACTTTGCCTCTGATATAAAACTGTTTTTATTGAGCTTTATTGCATTATCTAGACCTACATGAAAGGTCACATATTTATTGTTCATGTTTTGATGTTTGAAGTACAGAAGCCTCTTTATTTCGACACTTCGGAGAGGTTAAAAATTGTAAACATGTTAATATTTGAATGCAGCAAACTTTGAGCAACACTATAAATATAAGAGAAAGGTACATGAAAGTTCCAAGAAAATGAAACAAAATGTCACCCTTGATGCGATTTTAAGGTCATGTTTATTCAAAAACAAACAAGCGTGCAAGTCATCGGTATTCAAAATACCCCATAAGTTTAAGTTTTACTTAGAAAACATCTTTTTGCAGTTTCTTTGCTTGGCAACCATTTTTATCTTTCATTCATTTTTGGGAGACATCTGTCCTTATATAGTAGAGCCTTGTTTGACTACCTAACCCGAACACACATACATCAGAGTTTGCATTGGCCAGTGCTAGACACTGAATGGTGCTTCTGTGTTTTTGTCTGTGGTTATGGTGCTGTGCATGGAGTACATTTATCCTATGTATCATAGCATTTGAGCCATGTGACTGCTGTAGTAGCCTTTTTCTGTCACAATTGTCTTAAACATTGTCCCCATTATTATGTTTTTTGGGGGGGGTCTAGCTTTTTATCCATAGGAGAGTGGAGGCAGACTGAAACATGAGTAAGAGACAGGGTGTGGAATTGGGACTTGACCCGGGTCAGACTCGAACCCGTTTCCCCATGGGCTCATGTATGTGTCTGGAGAGCTAACAACTCCAGACTACTGTTTTCAAGCGTTTCCAAGTGGCGTACATACACGCTAAAACATTATAGAAAAGGCTTCAATCTACTTTCTTAAATATATAAAATCAATCTGGGGAATGCATTTTAATTTTGCAACTTAAAGAGCATTAAAATATCTATTTATATTATTTATTAAAACTGATGTAGGAACTGACAAATTTAAATTACTTTATTGAATTTTCATTTTCATTTTGCACCTAATGTTGCACAAATGTTATTTTAAATGTATATTTAAATGCATAAATGCATTGCCATTTTGCGTATTGCATTTGCTACCAATATGCTTCCATACCTGCCTCTCTAGTTAAAGTTGTTAGACAGGTTGGCTTGGCTCTACCAGACCGCCGCCTTATCACATGTGACATTTTACAGTTTGCTTTTGTTGTCATGTTATCTGGGTGTGTCTGGTCAGGGCTCTACATAAAGGACTGCCCGATGGCCCGGAGCCAGCATGGGAGATCCTCTGGCCAGTTCTGTATCGTCATAAAAGATTATAATCTGAAAGTTTTAAGACTTGCCTATTTAAATATTCCCAATGTGAGGCAGAACAGGACTGGTTTTCACGTGCTGTTTCAAATACTCGTGTGGCCGGAATACCGCATCAAACAACATGCGAGAAAACTGCATTGAGTTCTCTTTTACGTCTTCTAAAGCTAGGGTTATAGTCGACCTAGTCACTAGTTCGCCTGGGTGCGCGCGCCAAATTTACTCTTTAAGGTTTCATCCCCCGCAATCCCATTTTCAACTTTTAGTGTGTAATGTTGCTGTTAGAACATAAATAATACGTGCAAAATGATAAAGCTCAAAGTTCAATGCCAAGCGAGATATTGTCTTTTACAGAATTAGCCTTTCAAGGACTACAGATTTATGTTACAAGCTGTTATGATTAAGTTTAGGGTAAGCAGACACTTTGATATGTGAACCATGGAAGCATGAATTAAGGGCAGCATGATTGTATGTCATAATGTGGCCGTTTAAAATTCACATACCCAAATGAGCAATGAAAAACAATGTCTCTTTATCTGGAACGACTTTTACATTCGTCAAGTGCCCTTCAAAGGAACCAAATAATAAAGCTATTCCGAACTAGCTTTATTCATCAGGATAACTCAGTATAACTCCTCGAGTCTTTCCACCAGCCGCTGTCCGCCACATGTGTGCGACGAGCCCCGGTTTTGACACAGACACAGGGAAGTGCTAACAGAGACCGCACGATCGGATACAATTGTTAAAATGTTTTTATGTAAACAATGCATATATAAATACAATGGAGATATATTAAATCACACATAGAAGTCAAACAATTGCAGACTTTTTGAAAGTTTCAGATTGAAACACACTGTGATTATATACAAAGTAAACCTTTCCTCATTGTCAACCATGACTGAAAAAACATTTATCTTTTTCTCTGAAGGAATATTTGCTTATCTGAATTACCACGTTCCTCGTACTCGACGTGAGATCCTTGAGGTCCTTATCAAAGGTCTCCGGCGTCTGGAATACCGAGGCTATGACTCTGCAGGTCAGGATTTTCTATCTCTTAACCTAATGACATACACATGGAACGCCACACATTCCCTTCAAACCGATCTTGAATATATTTTTTAATTCCTTATTTTCTGGACTGCAGGTGTGGGTATTGATGGAGGAAATGGTAAGCAATTGGAAACCAAACCCAACACCATCCATCTGATCAAACAAACGGGAAAAGTAAAGGCATTGGACGATGAAATCCTTAGTAAGTCAATTTACAGTTTAAAGCTAAGGCTGGAATTGTTATTTTTACACCAATGTAAACACAAATGTTTAAAGATATGTAAGCTTCATTGCATTAATCGTTGTGATGTTATTTAACTTTATAACTTAGATTATGTATCTAACCTAAGCTGCTTTGTAGTTTGAAGATGGTACACTTTTACACACCCTATCACTTAAACTCTGTGTCTGTGCATCTGACAATTTCTCAGGGCAACAGGAGCTTGATCTCGATGTTGAGTTTGACGTGCACCTTGGAATCGCTCATACTCGCTGGGCCACGCATGGCGTCCCCAGCCCTGTCAACAGCCACCCGCAAAGATCAGACAAGAACAACGGTCTGTTACCTAAAGCAATACCAATCAACAATAATACTTATTTACTTTTGAAAAGTTTTTTGCCAACGACTCCTGGTGTAATTGGTCAGACTTGATCAAAACAGATGTGCTCGAGTGCAACTATAAAAAACAATATTGATCCATAAGTAATTTGCTATATCGTGTTTTGACCATTTTTTCATTGCATCACAGAGTTCATTGTTATCCATAATGGGATCATCACCAACTACAAAGACCTGAAGAAGTTTCTGGCAAGCAAAACCTTTTGACATTCATCCATTAATGTATTTGTCCACACTTTGCCTGTATTGTGAACATTTTTGTTTGTATTTTTTACAGGAGAGTAAAGGTTATGAGTTTGAGTCTGAGACAGACACTGAGACCATTGCCAAGCTGGTGAAGTACTTGTATGATAACCGTGAGAACGATGACATCACCTTCGCCACACTCGTGGAGCAAGTCACCCAGCAACTGGTAAGCAGCTCATTGATCATCTTGCTGATAATGACAAAAAAAGCTAACTAATGAGAATAATGAGGTTTGTTTATTCTACTTTAGGAAGGAGCTTTTGCCCTGGTTTTCAAAAGTGTGCACTATCCAGCAGAGGCAGTAGTCACCAGGTAACTTCAGCCTGGTATAACCAGCTGCACTATCCCCAAAACAAGTATGCTTTTGAATAAAAGTCTTATTTTAACCTACTGTATTGATATATCTTTGTTTCTTTTAAGGAGAGGAGGTCCATTACTGATCGGTGTAAGATGTGACCACAAGCTATCCACGGATCACATTCCCATCCTGTATCGCTCCGGTGAGTTTGTCTTTCTTGTAGTTTAATGGGGAAACGTATGTGTTCTTTTAAGAGTAAACGAAAATAAGACAAAAAATGATTCTTGTAATTAAAGTTATTTGTATCTTTTATATAGCTGCTAAGGACAAAAAGACTTGTAATACTATACCCAGGATGGATCAGGACACATGTCTGTTCCCTGTGGATGATAAAGCTGTGGAGTACTACTTCGCCTCCGATGCCAGGTCTTTTCTCTTTCTTTTCATACACTGGTCTGCATGTTTCTTTAGCTTGAACAGTATCGCTATGTGATTGGTCAATCTTGTTTAATCATTTGACACCCATGATTCACAACATAGATGGCCAGAGCTTTATCAAATGTAGCTGGCTAAATGGTTTTAGGTCACTGCAATAGTTTTGAAATTTTTTGGTCTGACAACAAATTAAATGGTTGGTAAAAAAGGGATACCATTTTGTATAACTTCTGCTAATTAAGTAAATTACATTTGGTTATTATGGCATTGGCTTATACATATTTGGTTGGAGATATGTTTCCCATCCCTAAAAAATATGTTTTTAAATATTGTTTGTTTATCACTAGTGTGAAGTCAATTATAAATGAAATGCCATGGAATGACAATGGTTTGATGTCACTGTAGTGCTGTTATTGAACACACCAATCAAGTCATTTTCCTTGAGGATGATGATGTTGCGGCAGTGAGCGACGGACGTCTCTCCATCCATCGGATCAAACGTACAGCGGGAGATCACCCAGCCCGTGCCATACAGACCCTTCAGATGGAACTGCAGCAGATCATGAAGGGTAAGGGTCAATGAGGAAATATGGAGCTTTGCATGGTTTTTTTTTTTAATTGTGGTCTAATAGTTAATACACAACATTCTGGAAGGCATTGAGCTGTAAGTGGGTGATGTAAGATCAAGTCCACTTGCATCATTTCCTGATCCCGTTCTTTACACTGCATTGCTGGTTTCACGCCCTTCTGTACATAGATAAAAGTGAAATACTAGTGAGTTAGGATTTATGACCGGCCAAAGACTTGGCCATTGTATTGGTAAGTGTTTACCCTGATCAGTATCAAATTGATTTGCGTTAGTTTTGAATTATGCTCATTGTTTAACTTAAGCAGAAAGGCATGAAGGCTAATCACAGTGGTTTGGTTACTGCATTCTTTTATAAAGGTTTGTGGCAAACCATGAACGAGTTTATCCTGATTTGCAGAACAACTGAAACAGTATGCCCATAAAACACACATGGGAATGTATACAGTAAACATGAGAACGTCAAACCTGCTTCATATTCCTGTGGCTTTCATTAGGTGTTGTCTGACATGCCAAACTATTAGATTCTTACATTTACTGTAGTATCATTTATTTTTACTTACAGCTTTTGCACAGCCTATTGTAGAATTTAAATGTGGCAGGAAGCAAATATGTAGTTCGGTTTCCATTTGGCCACCAGAGGGAAGTAAATACCTTTAAATGCATGCTTTTTTGTATCTCTCTCGTTCTCTCCCTCCCTCTCTTTCTGCTCCTCCTCCATTCTATTTCTTTATCCACTCCTTCCCCGGTTCTCCCCACCTCTCAACATTTCACTGGACCTATTGGGTAAAAGGCAAAGTCTGATGACCTAAATTTGGGGTATGGCAGTCACCAAATAGGAGTTCCATACAACAAGGCATCTTACAGTAACTCTCCTTAGTTTTCTTGTGTAAGAAATTAAGCAAGACTTTCTTATTGAGCTGAAAATGTTATTCTTTGGCTCGGCATTAATGGTCTATTTACATAAGATAATATACGTAAGAACTACTTACACTCAAGCTATTCTGACTTCCTTCGAATTGTTACATGTCAAGTAGATAACTGTTTTTCCTAGTAAAACAGTTCTCAAGTGCTACTTGAGAACTTTCCTCGCCACAGAGTTTGGGAGAGAATGCAGTGATTTATGTTGAATTTGGCGCTAGAGCAGAATATTCTTTCTTTGTTCAACTGAATGAATTAAAATTCTTAGTTGTAAAAACTGAGACATGAAACCTTTAGACATAATATATAATTATAATAGTTTCAAATTTAGTATTATTCATATTTTAAATAAGATTTTAATTTTAGTAAGTAATATAAGTTTTATCAGTTTTGGTATATAATTTATTTGTTTATTTTTTGATGCTATATTAGATAAATTAATTGTTATTTTAGTTTTTGCTTATTGTTATTATAATTATTATTAGTGATGCACCGATATGTAATTTTTGTCCGGTACCCGATAATTTTTAAACTATGGAAGCTGGCAACCGATATATTGGCCGATATACAGTATGTAAATTTTAATATAACATTTTCTGAGGGCGAAAATTATTTTTTCAAATCATGTACCAAGCCACTTGACACTAATGAAAGATTATTTAATTTTTAAACTTTTCTGGTATAATGTTTATTTCATAAACAAATTAAATGTGTTCTTCCAGAGAAACCCTGAAAGATGTTCTCAAAAGCCACAAGTCTAACAGGTCTCAAGGCAGAAAGCATTCAGAAAGCAGTCGGCTTCAAACAATATGCTTTTGTTCCTATAATTTACACATTCATACTAAATCAACTTTGTTTTGCTAATAGCAGTTAATGTAAATGATCATGATAGAAAGACCGTAATGTACTGGATCTTAACTGTGAGCAGCGTGCAGCTGAAGTGCTTCAAGCAGAGGAAAAGATTCTGAATTTACCCGCTATAATATAGCGGCCTAAATTTTAATATCGGCTAATACCTATTACATACAAAATTACCATCTATCGGCTGATACTGATATGGCCGATAATTTATTGTGCATCCCTAATTATTATAATTTTTGTGCTTTAAACTTATTTCAATGTGTTTTTGAGGCAACATAACAGCTTTTCCCTTTATCTTTTAGGTCAATATTTAATTTAATTTCAATGTACGGAATCGTTTTCAAATTTTTCAATTTTAGTAAACGTAAATAATCTTGAAAGCATGTTTATCATTCTCAACACTCTAGCATAAACTCCTTGTTTACTCTGAGTGGATTGTTTGTAAATTCCTACAGCTGTATAACTACTTTATCTCTCTCTAAAAAAAAATAGGAAATTTCAGTTCCTTCATGCAGAAGGAAATCTTTGAGCAGCCTGAGTCTGTGGTCAACACCATGAGAGGAAGAGTGAACTTTGAGAACAACACATGTGAGCCATGTACTTTTACATTTAGTAGCGTTTTAAAATTGATGCATGATAGAGGGGTTTTACACATGTGGCTTCAAAGCCTTGTGGAAAAACACTGAAGAACTCTTAATGATCTGTCACATGCATCACGATCAGTAAGACTGGCTCACGGCCCGGGTGATGAGTCAGATTTTATAAGAGCGTTTTGACTTGGCTGCTTCTGGTAAACACTTGTGTAATTACTAGAAACAACTAAATTATTATGTATTTTGTTGACCCAATTTGAAAAGTTTAGCAGATTTTCTAAGGTGCTGTTTTTCATACATTGAAAATAATCTTAACTTTACTTAGGGGAACTTAAATCTCTGACAATTACAAAAAGTAATTATATCATCCAAATCTTCTGAATCATATTATTGTTTTGTTTTAAGGAACAAACTGAAAATGATGTTTCGAGCAATAAGAGAAAAAATCTGTATTAAATAATCCTTTTTTCCATGTCATTTTATGTACTGTATGCAGTGATCTTGGGAGGGCTGAAAGATCACATCAAAGAGATCCAAAGGTGTCGTAGGCTCATCCTGATCGCTTGTGGGACCAGTTACCATGCTGGAGTAGCAGTATGTATCAGACATACACGATGACATATGCAGATAGGAGTGCAATATGTAAAAATCATTCACCCCTGAATCACAGAGCAAGAAACTTTTCACATCAGTTTATATTGGTTCTGTTTCCTCAGACTCGTCAGGTTTTGGAAGAACTAACTGAACTCCCTGTCATGGTGGAACTGGCCAGTGACTTCCTGGATCGAAACACACCTGTGTTCCGAGATGACGTGTGCTTTTTCATCAGCCAGTCAGGTTTGCCTGAGCGCCTGTTTCTGAAGCTGTTTATCTGTGTATTATCTTCTCGAAACCGTATAGACATCTGAACTCTGCTGTTTGTGTTCAGGGGAGACAGCAGACAGCCTGTTGGCTCTGCGTTACTGTAAGGAGAGAGGCGCTCTTACTGTGGGCATCACGAACACTGTGGGCAGCTCAATCTCAAGAGAATCCGACTGTGGCGTTCACATCAATGCTGGACCAGAAATCGGAGTGGCTAGCACCAAGGTGGGTTCCGCATTTTTGTTTGATTTCTTTAAATATTAGTTTCTGCTTGTTCTTTTGAACGGCATACAAATTATTGAATCTCATAATGGCAAAAGATATTTCAAACAATTATTTCACATAATATTTGCAAAACAGCAGGACATGAGAATTCACACATCATCAAGATGATTAAACACTATTTTACTGTCTCTACACTTATTTAAGCAACAGTACCTGTGAAAAGCAAGTTCTTATTTCACTGCTTTATTAAATTACTTTTTTAACCAATAGTGTTTATCGATCAAAATTCCTACACTGAATGGAATGAAATTAGAATTTAATTATAATGATCCCTGTTTAGTTAAGCTACCACCGACACAAATTCCACAGGAAGTCTTTCCCTCAAAAATGCTTAGTCTTTATCGGTTTGAAGACTACAAACTTAACCGCTCCATATTAAAACAAATTCAATTAACGGATTACTTTAGCCTGATACTATCATCGTGTTTTTGTCTCTCTGTTTCTCATTTACTGCTTCCTTTCTCCCTCCTGGGAACAGGAAATGACTGTCTAGCTGTTAGAGTGGTTACTGTACATTCTGAGTCTTACTGTTAACATGTGGGACACACTTACAGTAATGCAGGACAGCTCCAGCTGATTTATAACAGGGCTTTATTAGGACTGACATGTGCATTCCTAATGACTGAATAAGGTGATAGAATTGCTCCAGTCTCAGTATATACAATGAAGTAATGAGGGTGAGGATATCTATCAAAATCTTGCACTCGTATTTTTACTCTTGAAGCAGTTGGGTAGGCCGATTTCAGTGAGGCTCAGCAATATGTTAGACACTCTCTTTAGAGTAATATGACACTGCTAAAACGAATATTACCGTATGTTTAAGATGTACTGCAATGTGTATACACGATTTAAGGTAAAAAAAAACACAGTTTTTTCCACATAGCACGGTACGGTAATGTTTGTAGCTCCCTTTGCCTCGTCTCAAACGCACATATTTTTTACAAAGCTCATCGTTCTGACAAGTGAGGTGTGCTATTACTGGCCAGAAAACCAGTGTGTAGTTACTAGTCGAAAACTGCAAACTTGTGATGGAAATGTAACGCCTCTTACCATATTTGGAACATCAGGTTCCAAAGCAATTGTACTGACAGGTACGCCCACCTCACTTACATACACATTTCGGCGGTCTTAGTCAAATCACGAACTGAAGTAGATTTGTGGGGGTGTGGTTACACAAGGCATTCACTTTTAGATAGAATGCATCTTTTGTTCTGACACTATAATTTATGCAATTTTACATGTCTTATACATGCATGGGCAACTTGTAACACACCGAAGACACAGAAAAACACGTATTTGTGACATATGACCCCTTTACATTTCAAATCCCACACAGGGCCTTAAAGTTGTGTAAACCCTTTTTTTGTTCAAAAGTAATTACATCAATGTTATGCAGTTGTGATCTGAAAAACTCGTAGTTGTAAATAAAATCCCAGTGGTTATTTAAGTAAAGGCCATAAAAATTACGACTTTATGAACAAAAGACTATTGTATAAGTGTCACATAGCCAAGATTATACGGTCTACAGAGAACACATTTTTAATTTGGTCAGTTGAGTCAATGTAAAACAGAAATGTATCTGTTCCTTTGTATATTTCTTTGGATTTTGTTGCGCAGATGAAGATCAAGAATGTGTTTAAAGATACATTTTATTGCGGTTACTGTATCTAAACTGCAAATAGCTGTTTTGCCTTAACCTACCTGCAAAGCTACCTGAAAAACTGCAAAATTAGCATTGAAGAGATCAAGAGACTGGAACTTGCATCACAATCTCCTCATAAATCCTTTTATCCATTGTTCTCCCATCTTTAGCTTCCAGATCACTGTGTTTGCATAGGGATTTAGTTACTGCCCTTATTTTAAACGGAGACTGATAACATACTGTTTTATCATTAATATTAATTAATATTAACTAATTCAATAGAATGTTTGGGCATACCAATGTGACGACACGGTAGCTACAATTGAATGATGTCATGTGCAATCCAGTTCTGTATTATGGATTATTAGTATACACCAACGTGCAAGTCATTAAAAAAGTTTTTTTTAAATGTCCGGACCTCGGAGATCTGTTCGATTGCTTCACATGTGCAGCCAGCTGCTCTCTATCCACCCATGTCTGCGCGCCACCAGAGCAAACCCTCAGGGGAACCATTCTCTAATTCTGAATGTAGAGCGTCTTCTACAGATGTCAGTTTGTGACACTTCTGCCACACGTTTTTCAACCATCCTATATGTTTGTATGCATGGAGTGTACACAGGCATAAAACTCTGGGACATTCCACTGGTAACATCATAACAGGATATACAGTATGATACACAGTTCTGGGGTGGGCAACCATGTCTTGCACATTGTGGCATCCAGATGGTAAGGTCCACATGTTGGAACTTGTTCCCTTAATATTTAACGTTATAATTTGTTCGCAGAATGTCATTGTTTTGTGTTACTAGCTCAATAGTGTGTAGTAGTTGACTTATTACTGCAAGCCCTCCGTCCCAGCAGGTAGTGAATCATCACGTTAGATAAAAAGCATCTGCAAGTGATGGATTACTCAGTACAGTCTCATCTGTTAGTGATTGTCCGGTAGGGAGTCTCGTCTGCTCCACCATCACTGACTGAAGTGTGTCAATTCAAAGGACTGAGAGAGAGCCAGAACATGCTGTCAAACTTCTTAAATACTTCCTTTGTCTGCTTTATGTTTGGCAGAGGGGATTTTTTATGCACTGAAAGATGAAGGAATAGCACTGTGTTACGTTTTAGATGTGACGTGCACGTAAGCGTTAAGGAAGTTATCTCGCAGTTCTCTAGCTTTGTTGTAGGCCTGGTGTAGAATGGGATATAAGGAGAATAAATGTTCCTTTTGTTCTAATACCAGATCAGAAAAGCAACACAAGAATTGCCGTTTTAAGTGAACCAGCATCTTGGAGTGCAGTGGTTCTTAAAAATATGAATATCACTGCAAAATAAATGAAATATATGCGGCATAATCATATCATCCTTATGACCTAAACAAACGTTACTGCGCATGCGCACTTTTGTAACCCCAACTGAACTTCCGGTACACATTCACAAACAATAGAATGCCTGTAGATTCTTTCTGATAACAATCCAAAGAAACCGAGAAGCATTACTTGGCTAAACTTGTCTCCAATATTATGAATTGAGACTCCGATACCAAGCTTAGCCGTTAGATTTCAATGAAGCATACGGTTTGTTTAAATGCATGAAAAATACAGGACCCACTCAAGAAATTTGTATTTATAACAATTATTATACAATAAAATAATAATATCAATAAATATTAACAAAATTTAAATTCTATTATTAGACACTATGCAAACATAAACAGGAAGTTAGCTGGGGGTCAGGCGCGCGCACGTCTGATGAAACGGTCTATAAGAGCACATATATATAGTAAAAGAAAAAGTAAAAAAGAAGATTCACTGGGGTCAATCTAGTTGTAGACATTTTTGTTATATTTTTAAGACATAGAGGCAACAAATGCTACTTTATGGAAGTAAGACTTGTATATAGCGTTTGGAACCTGTTTATGGCTAAAACATTGAGATTTTTAATATTTTGAGGTGGGACTCTTTCCCCCATCGAAATTCACTCCCTGGACTCCGCCCCCCTCATTTTCAGTCCTGCTTGTGACCAAATGGTCATTTTTAGTGTATGAAGTCAGATGTCTTCACACGGGTGTAGTTTGTGACATTAACACAAATGTTTGACAATCAGCAGTCTACCTTTCTCTTCCTTTTGAATGGACATGTTCATGTCGTCATACAAAACCCAACAAATTTCTTTATAAATGTATAACTTGCTATATAAATGTGTTGTGCACTGGGTCTCTTTCTCTCTTTTAGTGAAGATTGTGAATAATGAGTAGAATAAAGACATGCCTCATCAATAACAAAATAAGGGGTGACTTTATGTTAACACTTTGTGGTTTGTTTTGTTTGTTGCAGGCGTACACAAGTCAGTTTGTGGCTCTCATCATGTTTGCCCTGTTGATGTGCGATGACAGAATTTCCGTGCAGCCACGGAGGCGAGAAATCATACAGGGTCTCAAAGTGCTGCCAGGTAAATGCATTTCAGTCACGACATCTCTCGGAGAGATGATTTCAGACAGCATTTATAAGCATGGACATGAAATGGCGGACGATATCTGCTACGCTGCTGCTGAGATAATACAAAAAAATTCAGCTTAGTCCAAAATAAGGAAGAAAGGCTAATGCTAGAATGTAGTTCCCCCGTTGCAGATCTCCACAGGTGGAGCTGGGGAAGAGGTGGAGGAGGGATAAAATAAGCTTTCATAATTGCGCAGCATGCTGAGCACAGGCTAGAATGCCATATATATGGTTACAGCGCAGACCATGTGGATATAAGACATAAGGACACACAGAGATTGTTTTCAGACCAGCTCTAAACCTCTGTACTCATGCACTCTTGATATAAAGCGCTGACATTATAGTGCTAGCCGGAGGCTCCAAACGCATGTGAGTGTGCATGTCTTGTGTGTGTATGTATGTGTGTGCGTGCGAGCGAGCGAGTGAGAGTGTGTTTTGAGCAGTGCGGGGCAAAAGCCTCGGCCAGCTCTGTCTGTTACTGTCGGAAGTCTTTATCGGACCCAAAATGTCTGTCTGCGTATCCCTCCCTCTTTATGTCTTTTCCTCATTTTCTCTCTCTCTGTGGAGTTTCTGAGCTGCATGGAAGCCAATGAGGTCAGGAATGTGTTGGCAACCACTTCCTACTGCACTCCAGAACACTTTTTATTCCACAAACTGCTGATTCTAGCGCTAATGTATTAATATGGAGTCTATATACAACCAATATCAAACCGAGTCATTGGGCCAAAACGTTTGAATGCAAACACTTTCAGCAATGCAAACTTGATGTTTGCGTTTGACTCCGCACACAGTTCATAGCATTATTCCAAAGTATTTGCTTTTATGAACTTGCATAAAGAATGATCTGAGCAATAACCGGCCAAATGCATCTGGGGCTCGGCTAAAACTTTTTGAGTATGTTCGACAAAGTATTTTTTTTTTAACTTCAAACCAATTTTTGTTCTTCATTTTCTCGTATTCTCTAGATTTGATTAAAGAGGTATTGAGTCTGGATGAGGAGATCCAGAAGCTGGCGGCTGAGCTGTACCAGCAGAAGAGCGTTCTCATCATGGGCCGTGGCTACCACTATGCCACCTGCTTGGAGGGAGCTTTGGTTAGACCACAGATACTTTTCTTCCACTTCATTTATATATCCCCGCTTATTTCTTGAAGTGATGAGGTCCCTTTTGAGATATTCGCTAATATTTTTCCTTTGCCATGGCGCTCACTTTAATCTTAAAATTTTATTTCAACATGCTTTATATTGGATTTCACATCAAATGTTATTTGTTATTGCCTTTCTTGTCATTTGACTGTGCCATTTTCCGTGGTAGTGAGGATAGTATTGGTTATAACCAAGCCATGCCCACAAACCTCAAATAAATGTTCTATGACTGCAACTATGCCAAAAATATTTATTCCAGAGTTACTGTAAGGACTGCTTTTGTGTTTATATGGGTTTTCAGTCCAGTCAGTCTTTCCAAGTAGCTGATGAAACTGTTGGTCGTGTCTTTTAGAAAATTAAGGAGATCACATACATGCATTCAGAGGGCATTCTGGCCGGTGAGCTGAAGCATGGCCCATTGGCTCTAGTGGACAAACTCATGCCTGTCATCATGATCATCATGAGAGATCACACATACACAAAGTGCCAGAATGCACTGCAACAGGTGGTGGCCAGACAGGTAAAACACCTTCAAACACCCACGATTGACTGTTTTAGTTTTACCATTGCTTTGTTTCTTTTTGCATGCTAAAATGACTGTATTAAATGTTTATGTTTTTGACATGTCAAGCGTCTTCATTTTGGTGAAAAATAGTATTAAAAAAGCCTTGATTATTTTAACTAGATTTTTTTTTTTACTACTTTGCTTCAATTTGATTTACAGGATTATCCTTTTACATCATTTTAAGGCTAAAATAAAGGCTAAATATTTATAAGAAATATTTCCAATAGTTTTACAGTCCCAAAAGAAATTAAGAGACCATTTCAAAATCACTTTTTCCAATGTAATTATTATTATATTATTATTATTAGTCATAAATTTCAAATAAAATATTTTTTCTATTTGCATTTATTTTCCTAAAATGAAAATCGGATGAACGGGTCAAAATAACAGAATAGATGCTCTGTATTTTTTCATACCTCAAATACTGTGACGAAAACAAGTTCATATTCACTTTTGAGCAATAGAACAGTAATATTTGTTCATAAAAGTAAAGAAAAAAAATGATATGATAACCTTGACTTTTATCAGTTTTGATAAGTCTTGTCTTTCACATTGCTGCTGGATGACTTTGTCACTCCTGAGGTTTGATATTCAATAGACACTAGGATGGAATGGCCACGATACATCTAGAAATGCTGTTTAAATAAAAAATTTGAATGGTCTCTAAATATTTTTTGGCTGTATCTATAGTTTTCTTGGTCCTCCACTCCAGCTTGCCACTGTGTTTTAAGATTATGTGTTTTTGTAGGGGCGTCCAATCGTGATCTGCGATAAGGAAGACTATGAGACCATCAATAGCTCAAGCAGGACCATAAAAGTGCCTCACTGTGTTGACTGTCTTCAGGGAGTTCTCAGTGTCATCCCTCTACAGCTGCTCTCTTTCCACCTCGCTGTGCTCCGCGGATTCGATGTGAGTCCATCTAACATCCTGTCTCATTCTCTTATACCTCCTGCCTGTCATTACAGTACATTTCTTCTCAAAGGAACTGTGTTTTTTTCCACTGCGAAACAGTGTTGCTAATACAAACTTAAGGAAAAATTCTGACATTATTTAACATTCCAAACTGATTGGTTATTGGAAATGATTACCTGAGAATGTCTGTGAGCTAATCAGAGTCAAGCTTGACTGAATTTGGTTTAACAGTTTAGTGCCTACTTGATAAATGTACATTTTTATTCTTTACACAGGTTGATTGCCCGAGAAACCTGGCCAAGTCTGTTACTGTAGAGTAAACACCAGCTGATCGATCAATACCCTGAACACACACACATATACAAAGATCAGACTATCAAAGACATGAAGAAAATGTTTCTTTTGACATGTTAACTTTCATATTCTGAAAGAATCAGAAGTATATCTCCAATTGTATCTTTTCTCAATGCACGAATTGTGAAGCATCATATTGTAGTTGTTGACTGGATTATGTTTATGTTGATGGGGTGGCAGTATAAGAAACATTCTTGACAGATGAACTACATATAGCCTTTGCTATAGCATACAGCATGTAATGTTTTCCTGCTTATTTGTTTTCTTTTCACAATTAATTTGGCCCACAATGACTTTCAAATGTTTTTTATCAAATACACAAGCATTTGTGTAGGGAAATGTTGCAGTCTGTATCCGTTATATCATAATTGGCAATCAATCAAAAATGGCTGAGATTTTTAACTAGTTGCTTACTTCACAAATTCCCAGTATCCCAGTCATGTGGTATTTGACGCTGAAACGGAACTATGGAAGACTGCTTAGTGGTTGTTTGCACACTTCTTTTGGTCTTTCCTATTTGCTGCTATTCAAAGGGATGGTTGTGGTACCGGTAAACAATTTTCTCTTCTGGATTATCTGGAATCCCATGTCACAAGGATTTCGTTTGCTTGAATTAGCATTTGTTGAAGCAATGCTAATGTGTATTTGGGAGAACTTAACTAAACGTGAGATTTTGCACTTCCATCTATTTTAATGAAATAGTTTCCTAATAGGTCATGTAAAATAGATATTTATTATCTTTCATTCTTGTTCCAATATATTTGAAATCATGTCAGAATAAATGAAAAATGGTTGAGGGGTGATGAAGGGTAAAATATGAAGTAAATGCATGATGTTTACTCGGCGGATATTTTTTGCCAGTGTTTCTGTTTCACTATGTGCTTTGCCAAACTGGGACGGTCAAATTTTGTTGATTTTGCACAAACATCTACTGGTATGTTAAAAACAGTTCACAATTACAAAATGAAATGTTTTGTTAACATGGTTTCATGTAGACAAGGTGTTCCATAAGAAATGGATGTTTTAACCTTGACTAGACGCATGAATCGTAAAAAAGAATACTGTATCTAGTAACTGTGTAGATGTTCACAATCGCTTTGTCTTTTGATATGAGATCCATCTAAAGGTACATTCAATACAACATGTGGCTTCCACTTTTGGCCTTTTTGGTTCCTTCGTTTCTGCTGGATAACTAGGGCCTTGTTTTATATACAGTATGAAGGGGATCATGAGTTGGTCTCCAGTTTACAGTTGTACTGCAAATGAACAGAGAACATGAAGTATGTCTTTACATAGCAGCTGCCCCATACAACGCCACATTCATTTTTGACCGTTTCTATGGGACCATTTTGTCTTTATTAATATTATTGGGTATAGAAGACATATATATATATTTTCTTTTTCTGTTAAATGTATTATCGTTCCTATGTTATTTCTTGTGATTTTGTTTTATTTCATTTATGCCATTATACTTGTGCATAATATTACCACAAATAAAGATGCCTCATCGGAATCAGGTTTAACCAAAAACAGGCTACATATCTCTCTTCCAAAAGTTTTAGAGAATGGTCATGTGGTGCAGTAGCATGAAAGATGCAGTTAAAGTCCTTTTGTATTTGTTTCCCCTTTTGGTAAATAAAAGAAGTCAATGTTATTCACAGACAAGCATATTCCCATCATGACTATCTCTGTTGAACTCTGAACTGCCAAGCTTTCCTTAAAAAATGCCAGTATTATTTAGCTATATCCTTTTTCATTTTGAAAGTTTGTTTATATGGCAAGTAGCCAATTTTCTGATAATCAGTTCTGCTAATTTGTTAGAAAGAAACATTTTCAGCTGCTGTCTGTGTTTTCGTAATGTTAGAGCATGGCCAAAACTGGATGTTTAAAAGGTGAAATCTTTCTAACCATCGGCTTTCTTTATATCTCAATATTTTCAATTATTTATAGTCATTAATATGTTTGAGGAGAATCTTGATGAGCAAGTGAAAATTTGTTAAACATGGTTGTTTTCGTGGCTGTCAACCATGAAAATAACATCTGTTGCACACACATTTGAATATAAAATGTTGCCTTCATGACCACTGAGGTTTTATTCCACCACAGAAAAGCAAGAACGCATGTTATGTATGTGCAGCAAAACCACACTTGCTTGTATGCTTGTGTGTGGTGACCAGAGCCATGTTTTTAGCCACAAACAGTTAAAACTAACCCCTCAAAGATTCTTTTAAACTCCTATGCGACTCGAATTATAATATCCATGCAAACATGGAAATGTAGTATGTACTAATGCTTTTAAAAATGGTTTGTCCAACTTTGTTAAAACCAAATAGTCCCCAGTGTGTTGATGCTCTCAAGAGTGGAGAAACTTTTGAGCTCCGCTTCAAAAGGATCTTTGCAGTAGGGATGCATTTGGAGCAGTTTGCGTCATAGCTGTTGATGGGCAGATTATTTTATTGGCTTAAGCAGAAGGTGGGTCAGGGACCATGTTGCAAAACACAAACTTCACCAAATGGTGCGAAAAAGAAACTACCTTACAACAATGGCCGTCGCTCACAGTAACACATTATTGGCGTGCCACCCACCTTGTGTGTGGTCATTCGGTCAGTATGACTGAATTTGGATTTCATTGCCAGATATAGGAGCACTGTAGATCTCCTGGGTGGTTGCGTGTGCTTTTTATAGCCACAGCTATTTGGCGTTTAGGTGCTGTGTTGGCGAAGCACATGAATGTCATAGGAGTCTCTTTGCCCTTTTAGTAATAACCAGTCATTTCAGCGGAGAGTAGATAATACTGGAAAATGTTCTTGTGAAACACAAAAAATGATTTCATTTTCAGTCAAACTAATTTGATATTTCAAAACATGTTATTTTACATAACTATGGTAACAAAATAGAGACCAGTAAAGCTATGGTGTGACAATTCCATTCCGCTTCTCCTAAATATTTTGACCAGTGGTGAACCGCTCAGTTGCTTAATCCGATTACCTCCGATCCTTATTGTGTGGTTACAACCTTGTAAAGTACCTGCAGTTGTTTATCATTATTAGTACAAATGGTGACCAGAATCATTATCATTAAATCAACCCAACTCAACCCTGGTTGGATTGATCAGGTTTTGTCAACTGTGGAATTCTTCATTTTTATTTTGCTTTGTACAACTGGCCACAGGTTTGGTCCTTCTTCCTATGCATAAATTTCATTCCAACATAAAACCATGACATATAAACATCTCTGACTGAATAATTCCAGTTGATAATTGGTCACCTTAATTAATTTATTGTAAGTCAAGAATTTTTCTTCTCGTTTTATGGATATTGTTGTTATTTGGTGTCTCTTTATTTTGTATATGTTATTATTCTTTCAAAGATCAATTCGATTTCGTTTTATTTAAGTGGCGCCTTCTACAATGTTTCATCAAGATCAAACAAAAAACTCGTATTAGGATCAAAATAACAAACAGTCCATCATTGCTCTTTGTTGTTGAATGAGATTGCTTGGTCTGGAGCTGTGATGATCAGTTCCACAGGATCTCGCATGAGGATGGCACGTGACAATCAGCTGGAGCTGGTGTACTGTGTAGTTTAATAGGGATTTGTGGTCAGTCACGAGGTGGTTCTTCTTGAGCCAGCTTAATCTGTGGTTGCCTGAGGATGGATATCCCCAGGTAGGGGAGGAGGGCAGAGAGAGAATAAGCGTAGCTGCTGTTCATTTACTTATAAACAAGAGATAAGAGTGATATGCATCATAAAGTATGTAGGCTGTGCTTAAAGAGGTGTTTTTACTCTAGATTTAAATTGGGTGAGTGTGTCTGACACTTGATTAGCATCAGGAAGGCTATTCCAAAGTTTAGGTTCCCACATATAAGAAAGCTCTACTTTGGATTTAATGGATTTAGTTATTCTAGGTACTATCAGATTGAAGCTATGTTCGATAAGCGCGAGCTAAACTGTTTAAAGCTTTATAAGTGATAGAAGTACTTTATAGTCTATACCAGGGTTCCTCTAATCTTACCCTGGAGGGCCGGAGCACTGCAGAGTTTTGCTCCAGCCCTGATCAAACACACCTGAGCAAGCTAATCAATCTGTTCAGTATCGCTAGAAAATCACAGGTGTGCAAGTTTGATCAGGGTTGGAGCTAAACTCTGCAGTGCTCCGGACCTCCAGGTCAAGATTTGAGGAACCCTGGTCTACACAGTACTTGATGGGTAGTCAGTGTAGGGATGATAAAATTGGTGCTATGTGCAAATTTTCATAGATCTTGTAAGAACTCTAGAAGCTGCATTTTGAACTGTAATTTAATTAATGATGATGTAGGACAAAGTAGTGCATTACAATAATCAAGTCTTGAAGGCATAAACGCATGAACTAGTTTTTCTGCATAAGAAATACACGGAATATTCTGCAGTTTGGCAATGTTTCTAAGTAGGATGAAGACTGTTTTTGTGACATTTGTGATGTGATTTTCAATCACAGCAATGTGCTGTCCACTGTACTGTCAAGTTCTTTAACTATATTTGGTGAGGTAACAGTGTACCCTTCTATATTTGCTGTGGTAACACTGCATCATTCTATTTGCAAATTTTAATATGTATTAATCTTCTTAACAGGTATTAGTCCATAATAATATCTCATTCTTATCAGAATTTAGCATTAGAAAATTAGTAGACATCCAATGTTTTATGTCCTGAACAATCTCCTCCAGTTTTGTTAATTTTGAGGTTTTCTCCGGTCTAGATGATAACTGAGTATAATCTGTATAGCTATGAAAACTAATTATACGTTTTCTAATAATGATATCTAGGGTCGACATCTATATAGAGAATAGCAAGGGCCCTAAAAAAGATCCTTGAGGTAATCCATAGTTTACTGGCATTTGATTTGATGATTCCCCATTAAAATGAACAAACTGATATTGGTCAGATAAATATGATCTGAACAATTGTAAGGCTCTTCCCTGAATACTGATATATTTCTGCAAGTGATATAGAAGTATGGCATGATCTATGGTATCAAATGCGGAACTAAAGTTAAGTAAAACTAGGAATGAAACGTAGCCTGGTCTGATGCTAGGAGTAGGTCATTTGTAATTATAACAAGTGCGGTTTCCGTGCTACGATGTGGCCTAAAGCCAGAGTGAAGATTGTGTAGATCTTTTTGTAAGAAAGAGCACAATTGCGCAGATATTACTTTTTCCTGTATTTTCATACAGATATGGAAGATTTGATATCGGACTATAAAGGACTCTTCTTTGGGGCTGACATTGGGATGACTATAGATTTTTGTATTGAAACTAGTGCTGGTTTTAATTATAGTCAAGGTGCATATCAGACTTTTTAACTATAAACAGTTTACACAAAAGTTTTTGGTTGCCTCTGGTGGGAATGAAATGCAATTATGTCATGTTCAATTCATTTTGGCTTGCCTCCATTCCAGCTCATCCACATGTTGTGTCCTTTCATACTATCCATGATTACTCACTGCAGATGTTCATGATATAATGCGACATATTCCCATGTGTACATGGTCAACTTACTGTATCTATATTTCCCTCCACTCCCTTTTCCTTATGTCTTCTCCATTAATACTGTTTCACTTGATAGATTCCTAACTATTTTAAACGGTGCAATATTACATGATAGATTGTGTAGCAGAGCAGTTCATCAACTCTTGCGTTAAACATGTATAGAACATGTACAGTATAGAAACTACAGATGTAATGGTGGCAGGCCAGGATGGATGGGTCTCATTGTGTTATACTTTAAATAAACAAACAAATGAATAAAATCATTGTAAATAAACAAAATTTGACTTGTTATGATTAGTGAGAAAATGTATTGAGATGTTATAATTATATATATATATTAGTGGTGGGCCGTTAACGGCGTTAACGCAGCGCGATAAAAAAATGTCGCCGTTAATCTATTCTCAAAGTTGGGTTGGGAGCTGGGTCTATACTACTCAAGCTATGATGACTTTCACCTTGATACTTTAGCGCGGATGTATACCTATCTTAATTGCACTGTAGGGGGCGAGAACGAGATTTTTCAACTCGCGTGATCCGCGTCATTCGCGCCGCCTCATCATCTAATAACCAGGGCTTCATTCGCGTCATTCGCGCTTCATTCGCGTCATTCGCGCCGCCTCATCATCTCATAACCAGGGCTTCATTCGCGCGATTCGCGCCGCAAGTAGGTCTATCGCGTCTTTGCATTGATTTAACATGTATATCACTCGTGCTTGACGCGCCATTCGCGTTTGGTCTGAACACAACATAACGTTACTGTGAAATCACCACATCAAACGTGACGTGCTAACATGGATGCAGCTATGAAGCCGCCGTGTTTGCTTCAGGGAAAATGTATTTTTAAGAAGCTTCCCAATGGAAACCTCGACAAGACTGAGGTTGTTTGCACCTTGTTCAATGTGGAATTGGTTTACTGTACGGAATTGGTTTACATACAGTTGGTTTAAAAAAAAAAACTTTCTCTCAACAGGTCTAGCTTTAGTTGAAACCAGTAAATTTGTATTGGCACTTAAGTATTATGGCTCCTCTTTGTAAATTGCTGTGGATAAACGCGTCTGCTAAATGACTAAATGTAACTGTATAAGAGCTCTTCCAGTCTCAAGTACCACCTAAACGCAAAGCATCGGTTCCCAAACTTTTCAGACCACGACCCCCAATGTTAGACTGCAGAAGACCTGCGCATCTTCTGTTTACATTACATTTACATTTAGTCATTTAGCAGACGCTTTTATCCAAAGCGACTTACAAGTGGGGTAGGTAATGGAAGCAATTAGGACAGCATAAGTACAACAAGAGCATAAGTGCAATCAAAAAGAAGACTGGTTTCATATAGCCTAACACAGTATACAGAAACATTCATTCATACATTTTTTTTTTTTTTTACAAAAAAAACCCGTCACACCCGTCACACTGTCATCTATCTTCCATGCGCTGATAGAACTGACGCCAGATGATTGATAACAATATACCTGATTTATAACAATGCACGTGAAACCATAGTTTATGTATTCCTCTCTGTATTTTCTGGCTTTCGAGGAGGGATGGTCCGTTTGCGGGGCACGGGTTTGGCAGGCTGCCCTTCCAGAGCCCTCTGTATTTTCTGCTGATCCCGCTCTCTCATCAGCAGGCATCTCTGCTCCCTTCTCGTTTTCTTTTGATGATAATAACCACCGTTTCATTTTTTATCAAGTTTAGATCTCAAATTAGACCGATCGCTGTTTAGCAAACAACAAAATGCGCATCTAGCTAGCCAGCGCATGTTGTTGTGCTGTAAATTGTGATTGACGCCGTCACACTGTCATAATGAATCGGAGCAAACAAAGTTTTATTTCCAATTTATTTTTTACAACCTTTTTTAACATGTAAAAAAAAAATAATAATAATTTTCTGTAAATCATCTCGCGACCCCCCTCCTCCCACTCCGCGACCCCCACTTTGGGAACCACTGCCTTAGCTAATGAGGAAGTAAACACAAGTACATTTTATTGAACATAATTTAATTTTCATCACAATTATCATAGTAGAACAGCTTTCTCAAGCAGATTGTGATGCATTTTGGAAACAGGAGACGGCCCCTGGTCTAATGGTCCACCTGGCTTGAGAAACCCGTTCTCAAAGACTTACTTTTAGTCATTATTTGGGTAGAACATATATTCTGAATGCCTTCGGCAGAATTCAAATGATCCATTTTAATCTAGATTAATCTAGATTAATTCCAAGATTAAGCTAGATTAACCTAGATTAAAAAATTTAATCTATGCCTACCACTTATATATTTATATACAACTTTGATTATCTGGTGTTTTTTTTTCTTTTAATTTTTCTACCTTACGTGAAAATATTTTTCAAAAAGAGAGCAATTGTTCTGAATATTAATCCTGACCTCATAGTATAAATAAAATGCGGTGTGGCTACGTAGAAATAGGTTTGAGGTAGCCTCAAATCTTTCTCATTAAATGTTTGAGTGTCCGGATATGAAAGAACAGCATCAGAGTGAAACAGAGAGAGAGTGAACAAACTGTTGAACTAATACCAGCTGGACAAAACATCCCTTTAAATCTGAATAGATCCTAACAGAAAACAGGCTACACTGGTCTCGTGGGTGCAACTGCATCGCTGGAGAAGAGGTAATGCATACTAATCCCATATATTTCATCACACTTTCATTTGCTTATCTTTGGACGCACTTGAAACACCTCATACCAAAAATGCTGGGGTGGTGCTTATGACACTATGAATGAGACTTCCTTTGAAATCGAACACGAGTGACGTCATGACCGATTTATGGTCTCTGTCGCATGAGACGCCTGCTCTCTGTTGGTGTGTTGACTGAGAGAGTGTCTGTACAAAATTACTCCTGGACCAAAGGGAATTGCATGAACTGAAGTGTGAACACTGAAATGAACAAGGTCTGTCCGTGTAGCCAACAAACTGCAGTATCTATATCTTCTAATGCCCTGGCCATTCTCAAGAAATGTTGTTATTTGTTTTATATTTCTGGTAAAATGTATTGACCTAAACGACTAAAAAATGTTGTATATCCCATAGAATGTTGTAGTTAAAATCATGTTATTATAATATAATAAGCATTTAAAAGTAAAACAAAGGCCATGGCTGGGAAATATTTTTTGGGCTTTGTTTAAATAACAACATTATATTGTAATATATTGTTCGCTGTGTTTTTCCTTGTGAGGTTTTACACTTAAGGCCAATATACATGTAAATCGATGACATACTATAGTAAAGACTATAATGTTAACTCATGTACTTGTTGGAATCATGTGAATAAACTATTTCTAAAATTACAGAATAACTGGGTTGAACTGAAAAGCACATTATCGCTTTATTGGGAAAGTTTGCATTAAACAAGCATTGTTCAGTTTCTTGCTTCTTACAAACAACTATTTCACAGTTTGCTATGGAATAAAAAATATGTAACCACATAAGCATAAAAATCATACATCGTTTCAGATTAATTGTGTATAGATGCATATGTAGTCAGATTTACTGTCGCGCTACTCGGACAAAGATTTTACAGCATATCCATCAAAAACACATGAAACAGGAGGACCAGTTTGACTTTTATTACAACATTTTATAATAAAAAAACAATCACAAGAGAGTAAACAAAGTTATTATCAGAATAATTCAAAGATAGATAAATTTTCATGATCCCTTTGAAATGTTTGATGTTTACTAGTTCTCTGACTTAAACACCCATAAAACCTTGATCAAAACAGGGCTGAGGAGTCATATAAACAGCACTGTGTGGGACTGCAATAATTTAGATTGAACAAAATGAGAAGTGACAAGAAATTTGTATAAGCAAAGGGCTGTGGATGCGGCTGATGTGATTTATTATGACAATAATAAACACAACATGTGGCCCAAAACAAACCTATAAATCACATTTAAAATTTAGTTCTAAATGAATAATGTTTAACACACTTACTTGTATCTTTCGTCTGTATATAGTATTTAGGCATGATATCCAGAGGCTATAAAACTATTCTTGGGGATTCCTGGGAAAAGTATTTTTTCTTGCTTTCAGATTATAAAAAAAAGGAATCATGCCGGGAAAATAAAATAACAACAGATCTGAAAAACCAAAGGATGGTGCTGATGTGATATGACATTAATACACAGAACATGTTGGCGTAAAATTACAAACACATATATCACATGGATAAGAATTTGCTGGTAAATTAAAAATGTCAAACTCACAAAGCTACTTGTAATTTTTTGTCTGTAGATAGTATTTAGGGGTGATTTGCAGAGGCTATAAAACTATTCTTTGGAATTCCTGGGAAAAGTAATTTTTTCTTTCACATTATTAAAAAATGCTATCATGCCATGAAAATAAAACAACAACAGATCTAGAAAACCATATATATCAAAGGAAAACTATACAAAAGGATATATAGATTTGTACATACCGTGCGTGTAAAAGTATAATAGTCTCTACATTTTTTATTAGTGCACCCATACACCCTTACGAATGTGAGATGTGCAAAGTAAGGTACATTTTCTCCTGATGTTTCAAGTCGTGCCCCATAATTATTCTAGTTTAGCTGGTCTCACATACAATTCTTTTTAAATCTAGAAATATGCCTAAAAATCGAAGCCACTAAAATCACTATTGCACAAATGAAAAGATTACCTGAACGACCAACAGCCTTTTACACTTTCAATGGCAAGACACAGGTTTTCACTAAACAATTTATTGCAGTTTCTTGAAAGCAAACAAGCAGCTTTCATTTTAAAACATTGTTACAACAGATACCGATTTTTGCAAACGTATGTCATCAATAGAACCAACATCTATAAAGAATGCTTTTGACACATTGTTTTTTATTTTTGGTTGATAAGCCATTTAAGGATTTATTCAGACTTGTTATAAATGGTGACAAATTGAATGTACTTCAATTCTCTAAGGTCAAAGATGCGCACAAATGTCCTTGATAGTCCATGAAAACATCCTGAAAGATGTTTATTTTGATTCATCTGCCCTGTAGCATTAAATTCTCCACATGAGATGGCCTTGTGCAGTTGTGAAACATCCATGGATCCATTACTGAAACGTCTGCTCTTAAAGCTCACTTTGGTTCCCTAACAAGCAAATGATGCCCACTGAGAAACAAGTATTAGCTTAGTAGAAATGTGATTCAGATTTTGCACCCTGCAGTTTTAGAGTTGCATGGTGGTTTGAATTCTGTTACATGATGCCCTTGATGCCACAGATGGGTCTTTATATCAAGTTTTGTTGTATTAGGACACACAGCGGTGGAATCATGCTGTGTTTTCGGCGAAGAGAAGGATGTGGAACATTTATATTTCCTGTTTACCTCCCATCCCCAACTTCAGACCCCTCAAATTACAGACAAGGCCTTGGAGGTGGGCGGTCCGGAGGTGGAGCTCTACATGGAGGTGGGGCCTGAAGAGGAGGAGGAGGCAGGGATGAAGTGGGCGATGGTGGAAGAGAGGGTGGAGACGTGGGCTGAGAAAAGAAGAGGGTGGAAGAAGGCAAAGGCCAAACGGGGGGTAGAGAATAGGATGGAGGTGGGGTAATGGGAGGGGGTGGAGAAATGACATGAGGAGGCGGGGTGGAAGGTAGGGGAGGAAAACTGGAGGGCAGGGTGGCCGGTGGAATGCGTGGAGGTGGTGGAAGCTGACTCTTAGGAGGAGGTGGGTTGAAGTTTTGTGGGGAAGTATAGATGGGTGAAGAATGGTGGTTGTAGTTCGGATAGTAAGGAGGAGAACTGGACCTGATCCGAGTGAAGTTAATACAACGACCCTGAGAGAGAGAGAGAGAGAGAGAGAGAGAGAGGATTTAAAACGGAGATGGATGCTTTTTAAAGTCTATTTTGGCTGAGCCAACAAAGCAAACCATCCTCGCATGGAATTTGTAATTTTATATGGAAAGATCACCTTTGAGATAAAATAAAAATCAACACAAAATTGATTTGATAGGATTTTAGGTCAGAATAAGTAAAACATGTTAATAAATAACCAGACCAACTCGCCCAAACACACACTCTGTGTACATATGGTCACTGGAGACATATTGGAGAAGTGTGATGGGCTGGTCTGTGAGGTTCTGTCTCCTGTAGCTGTAGGAAGCTATAAAAGCCAGACATGTTTTAATGATATACTGGAAAAGCTTTTTCTTGGTTGTTTACCAGAAACACTTTATTATGAAGCTCTCTGTCCTGATTTCCTAAAACTAATTAAGACACACATAGCCTGACTTTTGGCATTAAGCCTGCCAAACTTTTCAATTTCTCTGGCAGAGAACTAAAGATGATGCGATTGTACTTTTGGTGTACTAAATTGGTATACTTAAATGGGGCGGTTTCCCGGACAGGGTTTAAACCTAGTCCCAGACTAATTTAAATGTTAGAGGTGTCTTAAATGAAAACAACTTGCAATGACATATCTTACAATATATCAGTGAGATTGTTTTGTCTAAGGATGCCGACAAGTAATGTTTTTTGTAATTTATGTTTTTAAAAACGACATAAATGTTTAATTAAACCAAGGCCTAGTCCTGGTTTAAGATAATGCCTGTCCGGGAAACTGCCCCAAAGTGTGCTAACGACTAATTTTGTACTTAATGTACTTTAATTGTGCAAAAGTAGTGCAAAAGTACAACTTAAGATATGCTTAAGTATATTCGACTGTGCTTAAGAAGACATATTGCAAATACTTTTTGAATATTGATTGAATATGAATATGCATTAAAAGATCATACATTTTTTTTTTAAATCCTTATGAAAAGTGACATTAAAACACATTTTTAAGCAAAGGCCTCCATTCAACAGTACATACAGATGCGTGGGGATGCACAGGTAAATGGAAGAATCGGTTTGTTTGTAACATTGATGAAGTTAGTGAATTTCACCTCATGTAGGGAGTGGGCTAAAGTTAAAGCCAAATGTGACTCACAGTTGATTCTCCAAACAGCAGCGGGAAATGAAATAAAGAGCTATTAGGCTCGTCAGAAAATATCAGGGTGTGGGTGTTGTGTGTCAGTATGTTATTAATAAAAAATGACAACACCCTCTACATGTGCCGTTGAGTCAAAAGAGTGCCTTTAATTTGGACATTTTCTCATTACTTTGATTGAATGAAGCAGCATACTGTAGATTCTATGGAAAATAAAATTACTGCATTAGCTGCACTTAGCGCAAGTTTGAAATATGAATGACTTGAAATTTTACAATCAAGATGAAACGTTTTTTACTTATTTGTTTCCAGGGGACAGAGACTTTCCAAATGAATAAAATGTCAGAAACGAAGTCACAATATAATGTTTGAACAATTCTCTTTGTATGCATATAAGTATTAAATATTACATATGCATACTTTGGCGTTAAATGTTATATACTAAATATGTGACAGAAATCCATGGTATAATTGCAACACGTTCTCACTCCTGTCGCATATTGATGCACGGTCAGCGCCCCTTGGCATTCCCATACATTTTATTACAGGAAAATAGATGCAGTCGATCGCGGGAGCCAAAGATGTTCCGCGTTTAAAGGAAACGAAATGACACGATCGGTCACGAGACACGGGAGAGCCAATGACATCAAAGCTGACGTAACTCTTCTTCTGACGGGAATTTTTTTACATCCGGACTGCGTTCAGCCCCAACAAAACGTTGCAAAACGTTTTTCAAACGAATACGGTGGGGCGATTGAACATCCTGTTGGGATGACGCAAGAGTTGAACTATGGCAGCTGAGATGGCCATTCTTTGTGTTCTTTTTGAAGATTTTTCGGAGCCTGATGAAATTGGTATAGATGGGTATTGAATACTGCATAATAAATCTCTTCTAGCAGACACATTTGAACGACTATACTTGGATCCATTGTGCGAGCTGTCTCTTTAAAACCGCTTGGGTAATATACATGTTGCTGCTGATTGGGCTGACATTCTTGACACACCCACCAAACAAGAGAATCTCAGATCCGGTGAAGAATAACATAATCTCGAACCCTGTTGCTCACCGTTGCAAACCATTTCTAGGAAACCTGTTGTTCAACCCGGAAACTGTAGCAAACCGTTGCGCACCGGTTTGAGCTTGAACATGCCCCTGTTATTCTTCACCGGATCTGAGATTTACGGCAGACGATAATCGCTTTCGCATGTGTTCCTCGTACAAAACCATCATTTGGTGTTTGTACCCTTGCAATGTTTGTATTTTTGAACGACATTGTGACTGCTTGTATCTTGTGTTTTATATTACGATAAATAAACTGTTACATAACTTGTTCAAACTGCCTGAATAGCGTCATGTGAACGCAATCATCCAGGCCTTAAAACTTATACCAAACCCTGAACCATCATAATTACAAAATATTCCTAATATACTATTTCATAAGAAAGTCAATTTTGCATGTCAAAGAAGTACCCTGCGCGTTAAAAATTGTGGCTGAGGGGCGCTGACAGAGCATCAATACGTGACGAGTCAGGAGTGAGAATGTTTTGCAACAATAACGGAAATGCATATGGACATGCTGATGTGAATAAACATATATATCAGTGTTTACTCAATGCATTTTTGGAGGCTTTGCACCTACACAAAAAAATCAAACACACAGTGTCAAATCAAGCAGCCTATGTGAGTTATAAAAATCTCCTCTTTGCTCGGCCTCTCTGAAACGCGCTGATATTTTACAAAGCTCATCGCTCTGAAAAGCGAGGTGTGCTATGGATTGGCCAGGTCACTAATGTGTAGTAATTGGTCGAATACTGCACGGAAACGTAACGCGTCTTACCATATTCGGAACATCATACAACAAAGTGACGTACATGCGTGGGGGGTGTGGTTACACAAGGCGTTTCAGGCAGGTCTGGGGTCGCATTGGTTTTTAGATAGAATGCATCTTTTGTTCTGACACTTAAATTTTTGCAATTTTACGTGTCTAATACTTGCATGGACAACTTATAGCACACCAAAGACACAGAAAACATGTATTTCCGCCATATGACCCCTTTAATTTTTAACACAGTGTATGGACTTTTTACACAATCAATCACCCACCATTTTCCAATTACTGTAATAGGACAATAAAAATTAACTCTATTAAGTTGCAATAGTCTGCTAAACTTAGTGACCCTCAAAGGACCAAATCTACAGGTTAAAAGAATAGGACAAATTGTGTCATTTGATTTTACACAGGATGCATAATTCTCAAATACGCAACGGTATTATAATACTTAATTGACATTTCGGATGTGCTTTGCTTTATTCAGCTGTCCTCCCTTCCTATTGCCAGGTAGAGTAATCAACGTGAGTCTGGTTTTCTATTTCCCTTAATGCTGAAGATTGATGCTGTGTTGTTCTTTTTTTTGGTTATACTTTAATAGTGTGTTAAAGTAAAATATGTGTAAAATGTTTTTTTATTCTTACCTTATCTCCTGGATGTGGTCGCATTATGGATACTCTGTAATAGCCTTTCTTCATGAGTGCCCATAATGCATCCAGTTTACCCTGTGGATCCACAAAGAAATAAATTGAGTTAGTAAAGTTCATTTTTATGTATTTAATATTTTACATATATGTATAGTTTTACAGTATAAAAAGAATATACTAAATCCAGTGGCGGCTGCTGGTCTTTCAAAGAGGGGAAGCTCATTTCACAATGAATGAATGAACAAACTATCTAAAAAATATATATAAACACGACAGAGGAAATGTGGGTATACATTAAACTGAAACAAGGAATGTGGTGTATAATTGTGTGAAATGTATGATGAAAATTGGCAAGCAATTTCGGCAAGCAAATACCAAGAAATAGGTTGCAGCAGTTTGTCTCTCAACTACACTTGAAAAATCCGCAATGGGACTGAGATTGAATAGCTTTAGCGTCAGCGAATTTTTATACAACAAAATCGCTGTCAATCAAAACGAGTTGCAGTCTTTCGACAGACCCTCCAATCATCACGCAGACGCTCGGAGTCCGGGCCAGCCCACTTCTCCATTCATCCCAGAGACGCTGAGCGACAGTGGGCGGGACATAATCGCAGCATTATCCAATGACCGTCTTGTTTCTAAGCACTGAAAAAAACTGTTTAAAGCAGCCCCACTGAAGTCAATGGACGCTGGGCTTCAACAGAGTAATGCACTGTACGCTACGGGAATGAATGAGAAGGAAATCGAGTCAGCCGACCTAAGAAGCTGATTCTGAACGAAATTGTTTTCGTTCGAGATGAACGTGTTTAACGCATTTTTAGTCAATAAAATGTTAACATAATAGTACATATATTTGACCATTCATTTTTTGACAATTATAGGGGAAGCTGAGCTTCCCTTGCAGTCTTAAAGAAATCGCGACTGACTAAATCTTAATGGGATAGTTCACTCAAAAATAAAAATTCTGTCATCATTTGCACACCTTCGACTTCCCATGCACAAAAAAGAAGATATTATGAAGAATCTAAGACAGCAAACATTTCTGGGGCACTTTTGAAAACCACTATGGTGGTCAATGGGGTCCAAGAACTGTTTGATTACAAGCCTTCGTTCAACCAAACAAATACATTTATACAGGTTTGGAACAACTGGAGGTTATTCGTGACACACTATTATTTTTTTTGGTGAACTATCCCTTTTAAGTATAAAGTTATAAAATAAAGTTAAAATCAGCGTAAAGCCCTAAGTGAGAAACATTTACCCCATTACCTAGATTTGAAAGTGGCCTTGTCCTGGGATTTACTATAAGCTAACCAAACATTCAGTGTTCAATGCTGTTTTATCCAATTCCACAAAATACATTTCAAAGTAATGCTAGTAAGCAAGTAAGCTTGTTCCTCACATCAGGAACCACCCCTCTGGTAAACAGGTCAATCTCTCTTTGGGAGACAGAGGAATTTCCTATTTCCTACACTTAACACCCAGAATCTAATTTCTCTGGCCCATTATCCTAAATTATCAAGCAAAATGGCTAAAACTCAAAGCCTCAGTTTAAAGTAAATAAATGCTTCGCTATCTGCCCTGCAGTGACATGCAACAGCATTCCAATGTAATTTAGTTTGCTACTCAGCCCCAGTCTAACTTCTATTCTCAAAAAATGTGTGACTATTGTATTAACAACAGTTTTCACTCTCTGAATATATTTTAGGTAAATTACCTACAGATAGTGAAGGTAGATGAACTTAACACAGTTTTGGTCATGCTACAAACTTTCAAAACTTTAGATATACTCCTCCAGCGTTCATACAGGTTTCGGAAAGTTTTTTCATAACTTTTCATTATTGGACAATTCTCTCGGAAAAGCACCCCCACACGTCAACCACCTAGAGAAAGATTATGCCAATCAATGCGATGCGTTTGAGAAGTTCAGCTGTGTTTAGTGGTTCATCGGATTTAGGTGATGAATGTTATATAAACGGTGGATAAAAAGCTGGATTTTGAGATTGTTTAAAACTAATAGATGGAGAGGTTCCCCGGCTAAAAGATGACGGTCATGAACCGCACGTGGTAAGTGAACCTGAGTCAAACGTCTGTGTTTTTTTGGCAATCGGCGTGTACACAAACTTGTAGTGAATCAACAGTTATGCAGGGATAATGTGATGATGTATTGTGTGCTCATGCTTAAGTTCCGCCCCCTCATGTGTTCAGGGCTCGCCTGTTTTTGTAAATAATCGTACAGCTGTATCTGTCTTTTATAAATGTGATCAAACTACCAACTAGATTCTTCGACTCTTTTGAAGATACCAAGTTTGCAATACTACTCTATAGGTACTCAACATAATATGAGATCGCCAGAAACTGCATGTCATTATCTGCCTTATTAATGTTTGACCATAAATATATCAGTTTCAGTGTTTTGTACTTTCAATACTGAGCAACTTGGCCCATCAAAGAATCACAGTGTAAACTGAGCGGATATACAAAGTCATAATAAGGGTCGTTTAAAGAAGTCCTACAGTCCTTACATTCATAATAACTGGGTGGATGAACATTATCAGTGGGCTAAAGTAGTGCGTTAAACATATTATTGTATTCAAAAACTGTTACACTGTGCAACCAAACTTAGCAGATATTGATATACAGTAAATACTCATGACCTGAACACTGCCAGCACCATACTCTACATGCCGAGCTACTGGAGTCGATTGCAGCCTAATTTCAATACTTGCCATCATTGTTATTAATGTGGATCTTTTTACCTTAATTGGAGAGTACCATTTACGAGGACCTGGAGGTTTCCGCATGCCGTTATTCAAGATCCGAGAAGGAAGTGCCTCAAACTCTTGTTCGGGCATCTTCACTCTGGCATTCTTCGCTTTCTCCAGTTTAGCACCCTCATCTGTTGAACCTTTTTCACCCCAGCGAACCTTAAATGAGTATTGGAAGTTGAAATTAACCATCAAGTCTAGCAACACGAGGGAAAATGCATCTGTTTAAAATCCTTCTGCTAAAAAAGATCTTGGCAATGGACAAAACCCAAGGGATGTTTAAATGTGCATAAATCTGTTAATGTAATGTATTGTTTGGAATGTTGACATCAGAGAAATGTTAAGAGAACCCTCTGTGGCAATTGAACTCTGAAAGTCAATAACAGAGTTTTAAAAGTGCCATGCAAACTATTTTTGAAGATTTTAAGATCTTCAACACCTTTTCATTACGTTCCGCACCAATGAAAAACCCTGTGGAGGCAACTCTCAACAGGATATTTACAGACAGAATCCATACACTGTAGCTCTCATGACACCTAACCCCCAGGTTCCTCTCAGGACAAAGATCTCTTCCTATGGATGACCTTTAAGCAAGTGCTACTATAGTGACTGATGTTTTCTACAGGGAGTGCTAAACACTTTACCTCCATTCTTTTAATTCCTCCCACTCCTCTTCCTCCATAGTAGGAGGCATCAACTGTAGGCCACTTCTTCTTTGGAGATCCATCCTCTTCATCATCCTTATAAAGTAAACAACAATGACTACAAAGGCAAACTATATGAGTTGAAAAGAAAACATAATCCAAAGATGTATAAAAGGCTTTCAAGATTTGCTTGATTTAGGTCTCTTAAAACTCTTAAAATATTACATCTATTGCAAAGCTCACAATTGTGAAGATGTTCTAGCATTTTGTTCCATAAACATATTTGGAGGGTCTTGATCAAATGGCAAAGCATTTTCCTAAATAGGGTCTGTTTCACTCTTTTATAACATGACTTTTTCATTTATTGGCTCTTAGGAAGGCACGAGCCACTCTTACGCCCTCCGGTTCTCCTGCCGTTCCAATAAATCAGTCCAAATTGGCTCGCTCCGGTTATGACTTTATTTTTCCAATTCTGAGGAAATGTATCCCACTCCAATCAATCCTCTAGATGTTATTTAAACCTCTCGAGATATTTTATCGAAGTATCCAGATTAAACGAAGGTTAAAAGTTATCCCCTCCCTTCATACTTCAATTTGACCACACATTTGATTCCCCGTCATATTTTGTTCAGTCATGAAAGTTTAGTGTGATAACTTTGAGTGAAGGTTTAACCCCGCCATAATCGTAAGGGAAACTTCTCCTATTCGCAGCCATTCCACATATGACATTCCTAAGGTCTTACAGAAGTGACATCACGAATAACAGATTTGTAAAAATATGCTATCATATTACAGGGCTGTAATATGGCCAGACAGAACTAATTCATTAAAGCAAAGCAGAGCCAGGACTGTTAAACAACAGACTGACAGAGCCTAGACAGCTTTATAGGTACCAGCATCTCAAGGTCCTGGCACAGTATGAAGTCAACATGAAAAATATATATATATTGGCTTTACATTAAGACAAGTATAAATAATGTAGCAACTGAGCCCTTCGGCTGATATAATGATGTTCAGTCATCTCGGTTTAAAAAGGGACCTCTTCCTACTCTGTATAAAGACTGTAATATGATAACATTGTCATGTCCTCAATAATATTGTCATGTCTTCAAAGCAGCATCCATATTTACAAGAGTTTAGCAGAAGTAGATTTTTTTGAATGGCTCTCCTCTGGTTTTTGAGCAGAGGTGTCTCATTTTGGCAAGGAATTTAGAGGACTTTGAAGTGGAGCCCATACTTTTCAAGCATAACTCATTTAAATATGATGTTTTGCTGTTAAATAGAGAACGGATCATAATGTTTAGTTAAATTCAGCTGATTTGATGAAAAGAATAAGAAAACTGATACAGAAGAAGTGCTACAGTATGTCTGTATCACATGTTTTAAACATTTTAATATCAAGATATTCAACTGTCATTAATCTCTATTATTAATATCTATATTTTAATTTATATGTAGACTCATACGAGAAGGTTTCAGGAATTGTTTATTAATGATACATATGACTTATCTTTCATCAAAAAGTTAATAAGAATATGATTACAAATAGTCCAATGTTATATGTTTAGTGTGTTACAGTGTATATACAGCGTAAAAAAAGTATGCTGTCATTTTTCAGCAGCTGGGGCGCCTGTAGAAAACCATAAAATAACAGTTTTATCAGGGAAAACTGCTGTTTTTTCTGTAATTTTAGAGTTTTTTGACGCATTTCAAAAATACACCGTAAAAAATCCTGTAAAAAAACAGTAGCCTAATTTTCGTCAGCTAGGGTGCCAGTCATTGAGCAGAAAAACATTTCTTTCAAGCTCACAGTGTACAGCTTTTCTTCTCTCTAAATCGCAAATATTAAACTTTGGCACATTATTGCACATGTCATATCACGTAGGTTTGTGCTTTTGCCACTTTAATGTAAAAACATTTTTTTTATAGTTATATTCTTTTCTTTTACAGACATCTCAAAATCACAGGAAATGGAAATACTTACCGAACTGTCTTCAACGACTTGTGGTGGAGGGTCATGGATAATCTACAGTGAAAAAGAAAGAGAGAGATTAAGGGAGAGAGAGAAGAATGGATAAACAATCTCACATGCGTCCCCTCACGCAAGCATGTCAGATCACATGCTCTCTAGAGTACAAAACTGTGTTTCTCTCTTACACTGACATGTCAAAAGACCTAAGTAATGGTTTCAGTCTGTTCCAAAAAATCAGGTTACACAAAAACACATGGCTGAAGAATTACACGACCCCCCACCTTCCCATTTTAAGCGTGTTTACAAGCCAGTTAGGATGACCTAAAAATCTGGAGACCAGATCTGTTAAGCTCAAAAGTAGGATGGCAAAAATAAATATGAAGAAGGAGGATCTGTGTTCATCCACATGCAAAACAATTGTGAAAGTTTTGTTTTTGTTTTTACATTTTCTGGAGTTTTCAGAATTATGTAAACATGTGAAAGAGTAGTAAACGTGTCTGCTCCATTGGTTTCTATTGTGTTTAGGACTGGGGCCTTCATTTAACAATTGTATATTTGTCAAAGAGAGGCATGCTTTTACTCTTACAGTACGCAAAGGAGGGATTCAAGACAAATGTTTGGACCAAAATCATAGAAACATTGCGGATGGCCTGTTAGCACACATTTAGTTACCACACAAAATACTCCAGCAACAACATGGCAATGCTTATGGCATTACCCACCTCTACCGAGATAGCACATGTACATCGCTGAGATGTCCCCAAAAGGCATATTACCACCTTTACAGGTACATTAGTTTTGACATTGTTTTCATTCAACACAAAGTCTATATGATAAATCTTCAAACATTCAAAATCTTTATATACTAGCTATCCCACAGCAAACAGTATTTAAAAGTTGCCTGTTTGTTTTGAAGGGGGTCGTAATCACTTAAATGGGTATAATGTAGTTTTGTCTTAATGCCTCATTCGCATCATTTTCACTTTAAATTAAAGGTTTTTACAACAGATTTTTCTCTGGTTGTTTCACCCAAAAATGCTAATGTTTGTGTATATTTGACCCAACCATGCTGTAACCCAACATATTTTAGAGTGTAAACAATATTAGACATTTGGTAACTTGGCAATAAGTATGAATTTGAATTTGAGTAATGTCACTATTCCTCTTAAATTGCAATTTAATTTTCCATTGTAACACATGAGAGTTTTCCTAAACAGAGTGGTGTTCCCTTGAAGTTAACAGAGAGATTTCAAGTGGCCAACAGACAGGACTTTTTCCGTTTTCTTTTTTAGGACTTGTAAAAATATTCATTTTCAAAGGCATTTTGCCCTGCAGATTTAAACTTGACCAAAATGCATAGTTATTAAACTCTAAAACCTTTATGTTAATAAATAAAGCCAAGTTATTTAAACATACTGTAGAAATAAGCTCATGTTAATTCAGTCCATCATGGTTTATGTGGAAACTGAGGATGGTTGAACATCATTTTAGCGGTTTCACTGTCAGATCTACCCTTCCATGAACTTCACTACAGATCTCTATGCTCCTCTAACATAGGAATGACTAATTTCTTCTATTTTCCCGTTGTTCCTTTCCAGAAAAACACCCATCCAAAGACACGTCCAGTTTAATGTGACACTTTAAGTTATTGTTCTTCTGAATTGAGGAGAAAATCGAAGCCTCGGCATCATATGATGTATTTATGTTAACCATCTCTGCGTGTATAAGAAACAGCCTTTCACATTATTGAGGAAGTGGTAAATAGACATTTGCCAAGTCCAGAGCAAAGTCATTGCAGTTGCATATTAGACTATGCAAAACATAGGGAAACATAGCATTGTTTTTGTGTAATGATGAATAACATGTCTAAGAGACCTGTTGTAAAAAGTGAATAATATTGGGCCAAGAACTAAAACAATTGGTGTAAAACAGTTAGCGGTTAATAATTATGCATGGCAATGTAATATTGTCTGTGAGGTGAGAAAAGAAACCAGATGCAGCACCTGAGATACCTACATTATCTCTGAAAGGTGAGAGAGTAATAACTTGTGGCAATCTGTACCAAAAGCTGAGCCAAGGTCAAATAATAAGAGAATGGAAAGATTACTTGAATCACTAGACAGCAGTTTAAAGCAGTTTCAGTGTTATGATATAAGACTGAAATATATCAAAAGGATCATTGAGAGCTAGAAAAGACTGCAATTAAAAGTGCCGACAGCCTTTTCCAAAATTTCTAAGACCATCAGTATATTGGACAAAAAGTATATTGGAAATTGGGTGATAGTTTGCTGGATCCAACTTTGACTTTTCGGAAAAAACAAAATTACATTGAATCTGCACTTCTTCTGGAAAAATAATGAGAAAAATAAACCAATTTTGACTTTGAAAGTCCTTGAAAGATTTGTTTTAAAAATTCAAGGTGGCCCCTGAAGTTGGTTTAACGATGAAAGGATAAAAAAAATTCTGAAGCAAATTTTTGAGTCAACTGAATTCGCAGAGATCAATGAGATAGACTCACCAGAGTACAGCAGAGAGGCCAGAACCACCAGAGGAAGGCCAGAATTAGCAGTAATAACACAATCAAGAGTGCTATGGCCAAGATCGTACCATCAGACTGCAATGAAAAACAGAAAACAGACCACTATTAACTTGATACTAGCATTCAGATCACAGTGAAATGCATAAAGATTCCTCTGAAAATTAAATGATGTTGCAGTGATGTTATCTCTGGTTCAAACAACGACTCCTTGAATCAGAAAGCTTTGAAAACAACAGATAATTCATGTCAGTGATATCGCCTACAAGTGGTTTCGTGAGGAAATCTCATAACCTGCAAGATTGAGAGGGATGTTTGGATTTGGCTTGCATTTGTGTTGCACTATTCTAAAGATCAATGATTGTCACCTCTTTAATATCATTTCAGCAATCTATTAAAGTTCCTGCATTATCAGACCATGTTGCTTCCGTTGCTTTAATACATTTTTCATTGGGTAATTTCATTTGCATATTTAATAACATAAGAGCAAGAACATAAAGTTTCACTGCTCTGGCGAGTTTTACTCCAGGTATTGTTATGACTTGTATTATTATTCCTGGGACTCATAGTTACAGCCTTGCAAAAAAATTTGTATCATACAAATGAACAATATGTGAAAATAACACTTTGAATAATACTTACACAGCTTACAGTGGTGATGGTCACAGAACTGGAGATAAAACTCAAGCCTTCATTCATGCTAACATATAGTGATGCCGCCCTAGAACATACATTTTGAAAAAGCACTTTACATGATGAATTTAAACAAGAATCTTATGATTTAGATGCAGATATTTATTCAAGGAAACTTACGTTCCCTCATCCCGAAGAACAGGAGCTGGACATAACAAGTACGTGTCCTCCACTATCAATGGCTTAACCACTACAAAAAAGAAAATAATAAGTACAATTACAATTCAAAGTCTTAAGTGGACTCAAGAGCGCCAGATGATTGAAAACCTTATGAAATCCTTTTGGTTGATTTCATTTAGTTGACCTGAAAACATCTGCAGTTAATTCCCGATTGGACTTAATTCACATTGAGAAACTAATCCACGTGTTTTCATCACCCTGGATTTAAATGGAACTGCTTTCGTGGTTGATGTGCCGTCGCTATACACCGAGAAGCCAAAACATTATGACCACCTTCCTAATATTCTGTTGGTCCTCTGCGTCCTGCCAAAATAGCACAGAGCTGCAATTCAACACAATGTTAAGATGGTGGTGTTAACAGGACCCAGGGTTTCTTGGTTAAATACTGCAATTGAATCCCTTTTATTGAAACTGTGCAATTTTGAATATCCCAATTGAATTGTTACAATAGGGAAAAGAGGCTCATGGCCAAGCTTTTTTCTGTCATGCAAAAAATGTACTTGCTCATATGCTATACTGCAATAAATTAAATGGAAAGGAGAGCTAAAAACATCCCAAGCAAATATTATAATTCATATTCATTAATGTATCAGCATTTGGCATTGGAAATATGCTTGTGTGAGCTGTTGGTTTACGTTTAATAGAATCAGAGTTGAAGCTGTTTATTAAACATGCACATGGTAAGATCATGTTTTACTACTTAGTAAAGAAGCTTTCCTGTAGATCAGTGGTTAAGAGCATGGCGTATCAAATACTGTATAATGCAATGTAAGTCAATTTGGACAAAGTCATAAATGTAAATGTAAAAGATGAGCAAATGGTTCCGAGTTGATTGATAAATCAATGGGATTACTGTAGACGCCAAATTTGTGTATGTAAGTCCATCTGTTTTTTATTCAACCGTGTTGCTGTTTCTCTAGCTGTGTCATGTTTGATAAAACTGTTTCCCTTTCTGTCGGTCTCTCGACGTTGTGTCGAGAACGACAGATGGGGTCCGCCCTTGAGAACCAATCAACTCTGACTACTATAGAAAAGGCCAATGAAATTTGGCGAATGAAATTTGCATGCCGGGCTCCGCCCCCGGATATCCGGTATAAAACGAAGCCGGCGTGCAGCATTCATTTACCTCTTGTTCTTCAGAGCCTTCGCTCATGACTACGAACAGACCGAATTCAATGAATTCTTCTTCTTCTGCCGGATCTACGACGTGGAGCAGCGGATCGTTCCTACCTGCAGCGACCTTCCCCTGGGCGTCTCGGTGGTTCCGGAGGTGTTAGAGATTTTTTCTAAAAGGGTCCTTTTCAGGACTGACTGAGCATTCTCCAGCGCGGCATGTCCCGCTGTTCTCTTGGGTGCGGCACCCTCATCGAGGAGGGGGACGGACACGATCGCTGCGTTAGGTGTCTGGGCGTCCAGCACACTAAAGCAGCGTTCGTTGACACATCTTGCCCGCACTGCGGGCAGATTGTCATTCAGAAAGTTGCGGTCACGGGTGACTGTCTTCCTACGGGAACCAGCCACCATTTCGTCTGCTACACGGGCTGTGACATTGGTGGCTACGGCCCCAAAGTCCGCGACATCGGGGCTACGGCCTCGAAGTCTGCCTGTATTAGCAGCGTTAGTGATATGCGGAATTCTGCGAACGTAAACCCGCCAGCCAAGTGCTCACGGGCCGATCGCACCCCGATTCGCTCTTCTGAACGTTTCCCAACCGGCGGTGGCATACCGTCCGGATCCTCAGCCACGCATTCGGAAACGATGTGTGACGTAGATGAGATGTCGCTCGCAGCATCGGAGGGAGACTGGCATCTGACTTTGACGAATCCGAGCTCCACCCCCAGCGGTCGAGCTCAGGACGAAGCCGCGCCCACCCCGGGTGCTATGTTTTTCCCGGAGGTGCACGAGGAGCTGTGTAAAACCTGGAAAGCTCAACTCACGGACCATTTCAGTGAAACCAGCTCCGGCTCCCTTACTTCCCTTGATGGTGGGGCAGCCAAGGACTGCGTCGAGATCCCCCGGGTGGAACGTCCGCCCGCGGTGCACATGTGCCGCGGACGGCTACCACCTGGGGGGAATCGGCCACATCTACCTTCCAAAGCGCGTAAGACTTCGGTATCACTAGTGTCGAAGGCTTGCGATGCTGCGGGCCAGGCTGCCTCCTCTCTCTATGCCATGGCCATCCTGCAGGTCCGCCGGGCCAAGGCGTTGGGAGAGCCCCACGAGGGTAAGGCCGACCCGGGTATAATGCAGGATTTCCGTGCCGCCGCTGACAGCGCTCTAAGGGCGACCAAGGCAGCGGCACGGGCCCTGGGTCGGACGATGTCCACGGTAGTGGTCCAGGAGAGACACCCCCGGTATACCTTGTGCAGAAGAGTGACACCAAGGAAGTACGCTTTCTTGATGCACCCATCTCGCAGGGTGGGTTGTTGGTATCACCGTCGAGGACTGCGCTCAGCAGTTTTTGACGGTGAAGCAGACAGTGGGAATTAGCCACATTTTTTCACGCCGCGACTCGGCCGCCTACAGGCCTCCGAGATCTCACGTGACGTCTGCTTCCCTGCAACCCAGGACCCCTTCGACTTCGGCTCCGGTTCCTGTGCCCCCACAGACGGCACCCCGGAAGCAGAAATCCAGGGGGAAACCTCCACCCCGTCAGCAACCTTCTCGCGAGAAGGGACACTGACGGGAAGACCCCAGGGAGAACAACATCGGGCCCGAACCTTCACAGCCACGGCTCTGATTGGTCGGTACGGGACGGCTCCTGTCTCGTTACCAAAGCCGGACCCTTTTCAGGGCTTGGCGCCCACTAACTCGCAGAGTTTTTCGGTTCTCCCCGGGTGTACTTGCAGCCGATCACACACTCCACCGGACTGTGCCCGGCAAACCCGACCTCACGCCCTGGCGAGGCGTAGGGTCGTACACACACGACAGCTGCTACCACTCTCAAACCGACAGTGTGTGCAGCTGTCCCGCTAAACAGGTAAGTAGGCGGAGCCCACCTTCTCTCCGGGGACCCCCCGTGACAGATGGTTAGCTCCGCCAGCCGACGAACCACCCCCATGGGAATGATGAAGCAGACCGTCCCCTTGGTCACCCTGTACAGTCCCTGGGAGCTCGAGAGCTGCCCACACTGTCTCGCTGACTAATGAATGCGGTCCGTCTTGGTTACTCGATCCAGTTCGCCAGAGACTCTCCCAAAGTTTCGGGGCATCATCTCTCCCTCTATCAGAGGCAGGGACGCCTCCGTACTTCGGCTAGAGGTCACCACCCTTCTGGCAAACAGGCATCGAGCTCGTCCCTCAAAACCAAGATGTTCAGTGGGTCACGACCCGCACTTCATCGTTCCCAAGAAAGACGGTGGGTTGCGCCCAAAGGTCTGCGTACCCGGAACAGAGCACCTTCACAAGCTGCCGTTCAGGATGCTCACACAGAGGCGCGTCCAGACATCTATCAGGTGTCAGGATTGGTTCGCGGCAATCGGTTCACGTGCGAGAGGCGGGCATATCAGTACAGAGTCCTCCCTTTCGGTCTGTCCCTGACCGCCCTTTCTCCCTGAGGGGAAGAAGGCGAGCGGGTACTAAACTACCTCAGCGACTGGCCTACCTTGGCACACTCGTCAGATCTGTTATGTACACAAAGGGACCTGGTGCTCCGGCACCTAGATTGATTGGGACTCCAGGTCAACCAAGAGAGGGGCAAGCTCTCCCCAGTGCAGAGCATCCTCTCTCTTGGTATGCAACTCAACTCTGTCACCATGGCGGCGCCACTGTCCGCAGTTGCGTCTGAAATGAACATTTTAGACAGACAGCGGTCCCCCTGACACAATTCAGAGGCTCCTGGACACATGGCGTCCTCGCTGGTTAATACCCCTCGGGTTGATGCACATGTGACCGCTCCAACACTGGTTTCAGAGTCGAGTTCCGAGGAGAGCGTGGCACACCGGCGGCAGGCGCATGGTGATGCCGCCCTGCTGCCAATGCACCATAAGCCCTAGTCTTTATGACTTTTTCGACGGACTCAGGTCCCTCTGGGCAGGTTATGAGGCAGGTCGTGGTGACGGCTGACGTCTCCCTGCAGGGGTGCGGTGCAGTGTGCAACGAGCACGCAGGTGGGGTGTTGGACGAACCCCCGCCTGCGCTGGCATATCAATTGCCAAGAGTTGTGGGCTGTGCTACTTGCACTGAGCAGGCTACGGCCTCTCGTGCAAGACATGCAAATGCTGGTCCGAGGACAGCACTATAGCTGTAGCGAGCACAGATCGTCAGGGTGGCGTTCACTCACAGCAGCTAACACAACTTGCTCGACGCCTCCTCCGGTGGAGTCAACATGTGACCCGTTCCCTGCGGACCACACACACCCAGGGCAAACTGAACTAGACAGCCGACATGCTCTCTCGCCAGTTTATGCCTCGTGGAGAGTGGCAAATTCACCCCCGCACAGTCCAGCTCATTTGGAGGCTGTTCGGGTAGGCCCAGGTAAACCTGTTTGCCTCCCGTAACACCACCTTTTGCCCGCTTGATATTCCTGCCCTCGGCACGAATATCCTTGCACACAGCTGACCGCGGGAAGGGCGGAAGCACACCTTCCCCCCCCCAGGAGCCTCCTTGCACAGACGCTGTGCAAGGTCAGGGAGCAGGAGCACCAAGTGTTATTGGTTACACCACACCGGTCTAACCGCACTTGGCTTCAGAGCTAATGCTCTGGATAGCGACTCCCCCTGAACCATTCCCCTGACAGAGGACCTACTCCATCAGGGGAGGGACACGTTCTGGCATCCCAGATCAGACCTCTGGAACACCCATGTCTGGTCTCTAGACGGGATGAGAAGATCCTGAGATGGCTACTCCCCCTCTATGGCAGAGACCATCACCCAGGCTAGGGCCCCATCTACTAGGCGGTTACACGCCTCTAGACGGCGCCTCTTCACGTCCTGGTGTCTCTCTCAATGAGAAAGACCCACTGAGGTGCTCGATCAGGATTGTGTTTTCCTTCTTACGAGACTTGAGACTAACATCTCCCCTCCACACTGAATGTGTATGTAGTCGCTCTTGCCACTCATCACGACTCAGTCGGTGGAAAGTTTCTAGGGCAACACGACCTGGTCACCAGGTTCCTAAGGGGCGCGAGAGGGCGGAATCTGCCTCACCTCCGCTCCATACCCTCTTGGGACCCTAAGTGGTCCTGGGGAGCCTCAGGGCCCCCCAAGAGCCCCTCGGAGGTTCCGATCTTCCTCACAGAGTAAGACGGCCCTCCTGACGGCGCTCACTTCCTTCAAGAGGGTAGAGGATCACCGAGCATCCTCAGTGTCCCCGGATTGCCTTAAATTCGGCCCTGGAAACTCTCACGTTAGCTTGAGACCCAGGCCCGGATGCGTGCCCAAGAAGTTCCCACTACTCCCTCCGGGGCCAAGTGGTGAACTTGCAGGCGCTCCCCATAGGGGAGGAAGACCCAACCCGATCAGTGTTGTGTCCAGTACATGCTGGACCGCACCTAGAGCTCTGAAGCTCTGACCAGCTCCGTGTCTGTTTGAGGACAGCAGAAGGGGAGGCTGTCTCCAGACAGAGGCTGGCGCACTGGGTCGTGGACGCCGTTACGACGGCATTCCGATCTCAGAATCTCCCATGCCCATTGGCAGTGAGGGCTCACTCCACACAGAGTTTATCCACCTCCTGGGCACTGGCAGAAGCGCCTCTCTAGCAGACATCTGTGGAGCTGCGGGTTGGGCTATGCCCAAACACCTTCGCAAAGGTTTAACAACCTTTGTGTAAACCCGGTGTCAGCCCACATCCTGGGTGGCGACATGTAGGACTGGCATCCGGGGGGGCGTATGCCTGCAAAAGCACCTTTCCACCCTCTAACAGGTTGGGACAGTGTGCTATCTACCTTTTCTTCTTACCCAAACACATGGCTAAGAAACTGGTACCTCACCAACCTCCCTTCTTACCCAGACACTGGTTAAGAATAGGCATTCCATCCATCACCAAACAAGCACCCCCTGGGGGCTGGCTGGGCAGAGCAGCCTTCCCCCTTAGGCCGGGATACCATGTGAGCTATCACAGATAGCTCTAACCGGACCTAGTGCAACCGGACGTCTGTAACACCCCCTCCGTGGGTTGTTCCGTATGATGTATCCTCATGAGAATGGTTCCCACTCCAGGTAACCCATGAGCTTCCCTAGGTGGACCTCCACCTCGCGGTTAACTACTCAGTCCGCACGTTCCATGCGTTCTCCTCCAAGGACGAGACCATACCTATATCCACCATATTCCTCCCCACGGATAGGAGGTGGCCTCTGCAGCGCATTCCTGATTAAGGAAGTGGCGCTTACCCGGTGTAAACCCGAGCCGGACGGCCTCTCGCCTGTTGAGAGCTAAGGCCCCGTCCGTGAAAGGTTACCGGTCAGGGCTGTACCCATCTTTCTCCAAGAAAGCTCTGGAACCCCTCGACCACCACACTGGAAGGTTACAGTTTCGCGAAAGCATCGAGCTGACACGCCCAGGCTTGTTACCGTCGCTTCGCTAGAGATTGTGACGCGATACAGCGTTGTGGCGTTTTCCATAGGCAACCCCATCTGTCGTTCTCGACACAACGTCGAGAGACCGACAGAAAGGGAACGTCTTGGTTGCGTATGTAATCTCAGTTCCCTGATGGAGGGAACGAGACGTTGTGTCCCTTATGCCACAAACACGTATCGTATTCTGCTGCAGTCGTGAGAGGCTCTCAGGCTCTTCAGAACAAGAGGTAAATGAATGCTGCACGCCGGCTTCATTTTATACCGGAAATCCGGGGGCGGAGCCCGGCATGCAAATTTCATTCGCCAAAATTCATTGGCCTTTTCTATAGTAGTCAGAGTTGATTGGTTCTCAAGGGCGAACCCTATCTGTCGTTCTCGACACAACGTCTCGTTCCCTCCATCAGGGAACTGAGGTTACATACGTAACCAAGACGATTTCAATGGACTGTAAGTTGCTTTGAACGGAAGAGTCTGCCAAATACACAAATGTAAAATGTAAATCTGATTATTTGAGGACTGCGCTAAAGCCAGTAGGCCTAAGCATCAGTCAACACTGTTTATTTAACTGACCATCTGATGTATATTAAACACAAGACTGCGAAGAACCTCTGTTCTGAGAAATTCTGAGGAATCAATTCACAAGATTTTCCTCTTTATTTTCTACCTGCGAAACAGTTAGTACCCATATATATTATTCAGTTATTACAATGCAATTACACCCTTATTCCTATGCAATTTCTACTTTTTAATGAATAACAATCAGGGCTAGACATTATCACCCACCAACCCACCAAATGCGGGTAGATTTCAACTCTGGCCTGTAAGACAGCTGCTCCCACTTGCCATTTTGTCGGGTTGGATATAAACTGTGTCCACCGGATATCGTATTTGCCACATTTGTCATAAGGTTTATTATTTCAGGGTTTTTTCAGAAACATAACCATTACATTTAAAGGTAAAATGATACTACGGTGATTACGTTTTAAGAGAAATACATTTTCATTTTATAATGTTTTAATTAAAATAAGACCATCGGTTGAAAAAATGGGACCAGTGGAGGACGTAGCTAACGTTACTGGTTCGGAACAAACACGATATTGGAAAGAAAGGTTAACACTTCTCGGACTGTGGGTGGTATATACCAGCTAAATTATTTGAGTGGTCAATCTTAATTTTAAAGGGTTTTACATCTAGCTCAATAAATCAGTAATTTTAGCATTACAAAGTCAAATTGAATCATATGGAATGTATTTGTCCGGTGAAAATGCAGAGTGGCTAGTAACTTTGGAATACGACTGTGGCTGTTGAGCAAAAAGTAAATGTCAAGCCTTGATTAGAATGAATTATTCTGTTTTCAAATTCTGATTAAGAAGTCTAAAAACATTTTACATTTAATATAAAACTGTAGCATAATTCACCTCTCAAACATCAACTCCGAGAGTTTAAAGAGAACAGTCACAATCTCTTTTATAGATCGGTGCACTGTAAAAACAAATAAAGTAAAAAATTGTTGGGTAAAACGTTGATAAACCATCAAATTACAGGAAACACAGCATATTTTCAAGAAGAAAATGAAAAACTTAATTATGGGACATAACTGTTATTTTATGGTGTTTTTCATGTGCCCCAAATGCCGTAAAATTATATTTTTAGGGAATTTTTTACAGTGTAGGAAAAGATTAAAATAACCTTCAATCCAATATCAAAAAAGCATAAAATTCAGGTACATTTTGCATACTATTGGGCTACACCAATAACTCCACCTTAGATCTAATTTCAAGGGCACAAACAGTTTGTGTTCTGGCAATTATCTTAATTTACAGGATATCCTCTCTTGAGTTTACAAGAGTAAACACAAAACAGGCAAGAGCGATGACAGAGTACATTTTCTGGAAGTTAGGGCCTAAGGGTGGAAAAGTGTGACTGGTTTGCAGAGGATTGACAAAAAGGATTTTTTAATTTAGGTTCATGATTCAGTTCATCAATGGATGTTCTGGTCTTTATCAAACAAAAACAATGATCATGCTTTGTTTGCATACCTTAACTGCTTTAGTATTTCAATATGGGACACATGTGAACCTTGGCACTCAGTCCTTAGCTAATTCCAAGCAGGGACAATGTTTTTTTTTGTCAAGACTAAACAATCCAAGACACAGAGCTTAGGTTCTAAATGGCAAAAAATGGGTCGTAGGCCTGTTTCAAGAGGACAGTATCAGCAACAACACTGACAACACTGTATACTGCTGATGACGAACATTACACAGGTGCAACATTTGTAAATTGTGTTTGTGTCCTCAGAGTCCAATAATATTGTAAAAAAAATCATTAAAAAGAGACACAGTGTCACAGTTACAGCTGATGTGACTCATATGACAGACTCTGCAACACTACATTGTGCAAGAAAGGATGTGGATCCTGTTAAAACATTAGACCTGTAGTAAAAACTGCAAGGGGTTGAGCTGACATTTGGTTGACGGGATTTTCTAACTCCCCCAGACTCTTGAAGGCACTTATTCTCTTATTTCTGCTTCATTTGGCTTTTAAAACCCTATACCCTTTCAAAAACACACTTAGCCCAAAACAAAAGAATGGCATTTCGCTTGGCATGGCAAGCCAGTTTTCTGAGGTTTATAGATACTGACTCAAATCATGCCAACCATATGGTGATAGTGCAAGAAATTCACGAAAATGTCTTAAATAAGACCCCTGGGATTTGACAAAAGTACTCAGTTTTCAATCGTTTTAATACCAAAAATTAGATGTCAGGCAAGTTATCATATGGTTAACTAATATAGCCACGTGATATCCATACTTACTTCTGGTAAGGGTGTCATTGATTCTGAAGCTGCAAAGGACCTTATCCACGTTTCTAGCATGAAGAAATCCATTTCCTCTCACTACAACTTGGAACGCCTCTATAAAACAGCAAGTTCATGCAAAACAATGTTAAGTCGCGTTTTAAATTTGCGATGTTTCACTCATTTATTATTATTTGTATTATTATTCTTGTATTTCTTGATGTTTTGTTGTTGTATTTCTTAATAATGGATGTACAGTATTTACTTGTTGTAGCGCCTTGGGTGCAAGAAAAGCGCATTATAAATAAAATGCATTACTATAATTATTATTAGTAAGTCATATTAGGAATTTTGTTGGTCAGCTATATTTAAACAAATCAAATAGCTGTCAATACAAATCAACAATTTACCAGGCAATTTTTTATAGGCACTAAGGCAGAATAATAAGATGAGAACAATTTGCTCTCCAGAAATAAGATGTTTTCCAAACATTTCGTATAAATCACAAAATTAAAACAAGCAAGATAAAACACTCTTATGCCACAACATTACGAGACACAGAAATCTATGTTCAAAGTTTACATTGACATTTTGTTTTTATTATCTAATGATTTCTAATAGCCTTTCGTACGTTACAGCAAGTTGCTTAAAACTGTTGCTCAAAGCTTAGTCTCTATGGCTAAGTAAGCCTGTCGAAGGGAGATATCATAAATCCATTAAGGTAAAGTGATCAAAAGTGATGTACAATTTCTCAATAGTCGTTCTTTACAATAGGGAATCTTTTAAGAGACAAACCTTTAAATGCCTTGATTTAATTCTCAACTAAAAGGCCCCACTTTTGGCTTAATTTCCTTTGACAAAACCTTTTGTATTCTGTTACTGTGGCATTGTCAACTTGTTTAACTTAAGATAAGAAGCTGTCCTGGTTATTCATAGAAAACTGATTTATCAGAAGTGCTTCACTCACAAAGTTGGTTTTATTTACTTTAAATGGTTTTAATCTACTTAATTTTATTTGTTTGATACTAAAACCTATAAATATACTTCCTCTTTACTTAAAATACATCAGTTTTTTATAAAACAATATATTTTAAGTAAAACTATTGCAATTTATTTGGGTAGTTTTTTGTATGTGGTTATTGTGTACAAGAAATGTTATAAAAGTGAGTTGACGTAAACAATTTATTAGAGCAGCTGTCGATGTGGCAGGTGTGTTCATCAAACGTAAATATTTTAAGTTGGCAATGGCATGATCTCCTTTTCACAGGCGGGGATTTTTCAAGTCAGATGCAGCATCTTCCGCAGCACTTCAACTGTTTGTTCGCTCCATCGGATCTGAATTTCAGGGACTGATTAACACGGTAAGTTGAGAAATTTTTATTTCACATTTATTAACGTAATATTTAACATTAAACGGTAAGGTAAAAGTCTTAAACAAAACACGTTCACATTGTTACTACGCTAGTTTAAAGTGACGCTAACTAACGATTAAAAGTGATATTATTGGTCAAATTAAAGCCAAAGTAGCCTTAAAACACATAGTAGGTATGACTACAGCACTTATTTAATTTCATATTAACAACACGGTCTCCGGTGGGGGATGCAGCTGTCGTGAGGTGCTCGCGTTAGCAGCAAAGATGCTAGTTTGATAGCAATGGCTTCTGTTACTAGCAGCGCCTGCTAACATCATCTCTGCTGTTACCAGTGCGGCCAACTCTCACGCTTTAGCCGTGTGACACACGGATTTGCCCGTGTTCACACGCACTCACGCCACACATCTAATTACTCACGCAAAAAAAATGCGATCGTGGCCCGTTAGTTCCTTTTAAACTTCCCGACGGTAGATGGCGCTGATGGCTGGCTGGACCCCGAATTTAGCGACAGAAGAAGATATACCCCGAAATACAACGAGAGAAACTACCACCTCGAGAGGTCTGATGATGAATCAGAGACGTATTTAACATTGAAATGTCGTCCAATTAAGTACTCGCCCTCTTAAACTTTAAATCTTGAAATAAATTATTTGTTTGTGCCCTTGTCTGTTAATATGATTTAGTGTGGTGAATGTAAACTCAGCTGTCATAAAAAGCAGCAGTATCTTTTTAACGTGGTATACTGCATAATCAAAACATCAGCTCAAATCAGTGTTAATTTACTCACATGGCATTTATCTTTTTATGAATAGGCCAAAGAAAAGGACTCTGTGTGGATGACTTTTTCCTCATCTATGACCAAACAGCACTTAAAACATGTAAAATGTATTCCAAAGAATTGAACATAAATACAGGAAATTTGTGCAATAGAAGTAGGGATGTTTTTTGTAACTGAGAGGGAAGATGCTGAGAGGGTGTTTTCAGTTGTGGGACTGAACAAAACCAAGAGAAGAAACAGCCTATTATTAGATGGCACCCTGTCATCAATAATGACCATAAAGATGGCCAATCTGGAGCCCTGCTTCAAATGGGAGCCCCCCTCAGATCTCAACAAGGCCTCCCAGAAGGCCACAGGCCAGTATAACCATGCCCACCGATCATAGACAAGGACTTTACCCAGCATTTGATACTGATTATGCCTCATTTTTTGTTATTTTTGTAATGCATTCATCGGTTTTATTGCTTGAAAAAGTTGTACTGTTTAAGCACCTTATTTGTTGCACTTTATTTGTTTCTGATGGACCACGTGGTGGGAGACTTTGAATGAAGAATAATTTCCCTCCCAAACTAATCTTGTGTCGTTTTTGGCTGAACATTATCATCAAGTGTTCTTAAGAATACAATTATTCACAACATAGGTTAGGTTTCAGTTAAGAATTAGTTTAATACCATTCTAAAAAAAATATCAATCAACCTACCTAGGTCAAATCTTAAACACTGGTCTATAAATAAGGTTTTATTGTGGTACATAGGCAGTCATTTAGGCACAACAATAGTTTTCTAGTTAAGTGTTCCGCTCAAGTCTAGAAGGCTCTACAAGTCATTATGCTAAACATGAATCAGAATAAGTTCAGGTATTGCTCATCTTTAGCAGACCACCCAAAAATCCACTAAAATGCAGGAAATCACATCTACTTAATCCAAAATTTCCTGGGGGTGGGCCTTCAACTATGTCTGCTTCACAGAATGTAACCAATATTGTCCATCTCCAGTAGGCTGCCCCTATCACCGGCTTTAGGCCTCCCCACAAACCACCAGAATGCAGGGTACAACAACAAATTAATTCCAATTTTCTGATATCTGAGCCACCAACTTGTGTGGCTGCATGTGTGGCATAATTTTGATCACCCCTGACAAAATCTCACTCCAAGGTTTTTTGAAAAGTTGGCAGGTATGACTGTTACAACATTTATGATGGAACTGTTTAAAAACGCAGATACTTCTAGTAATAATTAGTTACACAAATACCCTCAGAAATATTTTTATATTGCACACAATCAATTTCGGGATCATATTCGAACGAAATCATTTCGTCCCTTCATTCAATAGTTGTGCGGGCAAATAGGGGAAAATAAGATGTGGTGTTTTATGGACAGCAGGCGAAACGAGCTAGCCGTGTGACTTTGACAGGACTCAGAGATCATATTAGTATACTTTTGCATTACTAAAGCAGATGCACAGATTTGACTGTAGAGATGTATGATTAGTAGTCTGTCTGTATTTTTAATTGCTGCATTTACAATTAATGGCAGATTTCTAGTTGAAAACCCCCTAAAACTATTTCTAACCTATTACTTGAATAAGTAACATTTACAACTGATTTTTAACATCATTCTAACATGCTTTTTCCTGGTCTGTAGATACCCAAGTGCTTTTGTTACCTGGGGTCTTCAGCTTCATATCATGGTAAGAAAAACTTTTAAAAGATACAATTACAGCTATAACTATTCCCAGGTAAGTAAAATATAGGTCAAATTGCAAAGAATAGTGTGGGGTCCATACAATTACATTTCTGAAGACGTTTTCATGTACCAACCACAAACAGAAGGCAACAAACTTGACTAACGATTACATTTCATTCTTGCTTTTTTCATACTTAAAAATAAATACTTAGTGAAAATGATCCTTTACTGCTTGACACTGTCCATGATTGAAGAAACATATCACTTTTGGTATCTAACTATGATGGTATACTTCGCTTTACAGATCTGTAAAGAGTTCCTGAGAATGGCGAAACTCCAAAGCTGTTGTCAGTTTTCAATGCAAAAAAAGCCGTCAGTCAAAGAATCAAGTCCTAAATGATGACAATCATCCAGATAAAAGGTAAAATGGTCACATGTAAAAGATTTTCCATCCAATATGTGAGCCAGTTGTTATGACACATGGTGAGCACATTCATACTTCCCAGAGACTGATCAAAACACACTACATTGTCAGAACCCCTCTCTCTCATTCTTTAAAGGACAACTACATGTAAGGCCATAATCTAAGAGTTGCATAGTTTAAGGGGATAGTTAGCCCCAAAGTTAGTGATAGTTTGCTGACTGCATATGCATGTAAGTGCATAAGTGATGCAATTCCCTCGTCCCCATTTTCCAAGAGTGTCCCTTGCTCCTAAGCAGTCTCTTTACACATAATAGGTCCACTAAAACATGTTTAAGAAAGCATTTGAGGTGAGAAATAGGCAATGTACTAATAGAAGCTTGATTCATATTAATGAACACAGCCTACTTGGAAAGTTAAATCTCAATTTTGTGAACTCTCCCCCTTGACCTTTTGAGTAAACAACATGCACATATGTTTATTTTTCTGTCTTATCAGTCTTCTACCTGTCTTTTATATTCATCTTGTTTCCTGTTTGTCTTACCAAACTCTTAATTCTTTTTTGTCTCCACCAATAGAGTTGTGATGAAGCAGAGGTGAACGCTGAGCATGGCAGTTGCCAACTGAGATTGTACATGTGCCATCAGCCCGACACAAAGAAGGACAGACCGTGGTCAGAGGTTTGCCAAACCTGTCGTTCTCATAATCCCTCCTGTTTGAACATTGCTATGCCCTCGTCGTCAAGTATCCCTCAAAACTGGTGTGAACCTTTGAGATGTATCAGACGCATTTTGTGGGATTGGATCCCATTCGTCCTAAACCATTATCCAAGTATGCAAATCTGCCTACCAAGTTGTCTTCAATGATTTCTCAATGGGATCTGGCATTGTCTCAGAATTTGACCAGTATTTTGATTTAAAATAATAAGTCTTACAGATTTTCTTTTTTTGAAAGTGCCTTAATTAATGTGGACTTTGGACTGTAAATATATAGAAATACTGTAATAATTTTTGACATTGCAGTTCCGGTGTGATGCAATGTGGTGTTATGGCTCACATTTACCTTTATCTAAACAATGCAGATTGGGCAGTTTGGATATTTCACTTAGCTGTTCCAAACGGGTTAAAAATGCACTTAAACAGTGTTTTTTTTATTTATTTTGTGTACGTGTGTGGCCACATTTATTGCCTGTTTTGTAGTCGCTGTAAAAAGTGACACTGGTTGACATTGAATAAATGTTATTGTCTTCGATCTATCTTCCCATCTTTTTCTTCTTCAATTGAATTTGTAATTGTTATTGACAATGTCTGTTTATGTAAAGTTAATTACCGTAGTGCTTAGAATATAGACATTTAGATTTATTTTTTTAAGTTATAACCAGGACTTAATTAAAATGTTTATTCACACACGATTAGGTTAATTTTACTAAGAACATAAAGTTCATAAAACCTAATTAAAATGATAACATGTTACTTGGAGCAACCCATAAATAAGTTCTCTCTACCAAGGGAAGTAGGTTTTTCTAACTGAGGAATACTGGTACTATTAGTTTGTTCAACTTGATTTTGTTGCGTTTGTATTAAGTCATATTAAAGTGTTTATTATACTTAAAAAAGGCTTCAAGTGGATTCAACTTAAAAAGTCCAATGCAGCCACTTGCCTCACTTTTTATGAGTTAGATCTAGGAATTACTTTTTACAGTATAAACCTTGCCTAAAGATGAGCTGTGCACTAGAGTATAGAGTGAAATAAACAGAATAGAGTGAAATAATGATAATTCTTTACTCACCTCCAGCACAGATACTTGAAGGCTCTGCGGCAAGGATCTCAATGCATGATTTTTTCAAGATCTGACAGACAAAAAAGGCGAAATAAGCCGAAATTCAAAAGATTTCCCTTTTTTTTACAGATATTAATTGTCAAATGTAAAAACGCAATTATACTGTTTCAAAATTTACATTTTTAAATGTATTTTTAAAATGCGGTCAAACAAACATAAAATTGATTTTACAAGAAAGTTTCCTTTTTTTAAAGATTTTATTTGTGAAATAGGGTCCAAAATTGTAAAATTACAGAAATTTACAGAAAGCAAATTTACAAGAAAACGGGGAAAACTATTTATTACGGATCCTTATATTCTGTAATTTTACAGGAAAAAACTGTATATCTTTTACGGTATATTTCTGTCAATGCATCTTACAGAAAATTTCAATTTTTTTTACGGAATCTTTTTTTACAGATAACATCTATTTTATGGTGTTTTTGTTTTAAAATACATCTGTTTAATTCATATCATTTTTTTGTCAACATTGTTGTCCTGGAAATAGCCATCATCACCCATACCACCATGCGGGGTGAGGTTGTTTTGATCTCTGTCATCTATGGAAGTATGCTTTCAGATCCCAAGGACCCTGCTGATTTACAACACTCTGCCTTCTCCTGAGTCTCAGTCCAGAACTTTCAGCATGCAGCTAATTGGCAACAGATGGAGTCCAGCTGGACAGTCTCCAGTCCTAACCCAAGAAACACTCAACCTCAGCACTGATGAGACCAATCTTCACGCAAAAAATCTTTTCTTTCACTTCAGCTAAGAAGCTGAAAATCTGAACCTTTCATTGCACAAATAAAGAACACAATGAGAAAGTTTTGATCATGTTTGAGCAGACTCCTCTGGACTATCACATTTAATCACGGCATGGCAGGTCTACCTTAGAATACGATATTGAAGAGAACCCAAAGTCTTCAGAGTGGGCTGAATGAATATTCTTGTTTGTTTTTCTTTGGTCTAGTGTTTTTCTTTCCCTCCGCCCTTTATTACATCAAGAGGTTAAAGGAATAGTTCACCTTCAACTAGTTCGACTTTCTTTCTTCTGCAGAACACAAAAGAAGATATTTTTTAAAATGTTGGTAACAGAAAACTGTTGGTCACCATTGCCTTGCTTTGGTTTTGTGTCCATACGATTGAAGTCAATGGAGACCAACGTTTTTTGGTGAACAACATTTTTCTTTTTTATGTGTTTTGTAGAATAAAGATCACACAGGTTTAGAAAGACCAAAGGGTGAGTAAATGATGACAGAATTTTCATTTTGAAGGTGAACTATTCTTTTAAGTCAGCAGACTAAACCTACAATAGTCGCCGTTCACAAACCTGTTCCACATGTTTTAGACTGATACGTTGTATGGAATTCAAGCAACCCATTTAAAATATCTCAATGATTTGTAGTGAAATAGCATCTTTCCATAGTAATAATTTACCAGATTAAAACACCTTTATATTAATGCTCACCGAATCGATGACTCCTTGTAAAGCTTCAAAACCATCATTCACTGGAAAGACGTGATCTTTGCCGTCAGCAATTTTGGCAAGCTAGAGAAGATGATAAAAACTACTGACAAACCAACGAAGATTAACATGTCACATAAAATCATCAGGAAAAAAACATAATTTAAACCCCATTTTTAGCCATGCTTTGACAGAGTAAGTATTGTGTCTGTATTCAGTTATACGGTGTCAAATAGCACTTAATATACACATCAATGGTAGGCCTACTGAATAAGTAGTATATTGAAGTACCATATTTTTAAAAGTACTTAAAGGAATAGTTCATCCAGGGATTAAAAAATCTATCATCATTTACTCAAACTCTTGTCATTTCAAACCTGTATGAATTTCTATCTTCTGCAGAACACAAAAGAAAATATTTTGAAAAAGGTTGAACTCTGAACAACGGCAGTACCCATTCACTGGTTTTGTCTTTAACTAATATATGTGAAGGGTACTGCCATTGTTCGGTTACCAACATTCTTCAAAATATCTTCTTTTTGTTTTGCAGAATAAGAAAGTCACAGGTTTAAAATGACAAAAGGGCGAGTAAATGATGACAGAATTTTCATTTTTGGGTGAACTACCTCTTAAAAGCACATGTAATTTTGCTATAATGTCAATAAACATGGTAATATAATACCGAAAAGAACAATGAAAAATACATTTTGTAAATTTTCGACACAACATAAATATGAAAATATATATTTTTTCATGAAAGCTTACATTTTCATGCATCATTTATAGAAATCTTTACACTATCATCAAAAGTGTATCGCCAAACAGCAAACACACACCTGAGTCTCATTGAAATCCTTCACCCCCACACAGTAAACCGAGGCACCCAGGCTGCGAGAGCGGTTGGCCTGAAACAGAGACGAAATACTTTAGACACCTGCAATCAACTGATGCCTCGTTCACATTTCAAGCCACTTGTCACTGCAAAGTCGCCAGGGGTTGGCGGTTAGGGTGCTAGTTGTTTCCACTACCAGTGATGCTCACTGCAGGAGCTGAGAGGAGAAGAATCACATTATCACGATGCTCCAAAAGTCACTCCTCATTCGAATAAAGTTAAACATAGCTCATCTGTGTCACATCTTTAGACACTGCTCTCCATTGAAATTAAGGGGATCATGTCGCTTGTAATGTGAACAGGGTGTAAAAATGAAATGCTTCATCTGCAAATGATATATATGATGAGAAAGCTACAGTAGGGCATTATCATCAGTGATGCTGCATTGTTTTATTTTCTTGGTCGAACCTAAAAGCAAAATAATGTACAAAAATATGGATATGTGATATATTACTTTTTCAGTATGTGAGGTTACACAAGCAACACATTAAAACTACTGTAAAATGCACGTATTTGTATTAAATAGTAAAATACAAAGAGTAAAAATATCTTGAATCAGAGAGCTATTGTGTTTTTAAAAGGCCAAACCTGATGTAAAATACTAAATAATGCAAAAAAACAATGCAGTTTATTTCATATTTATTTTTACCTCCTAGGGTTGACTATCATCTTTTTTGAACACATACAGACAAATTAAGCACTTTTGTAAATGTTATTTGTGAATAACTGGTATGTTCTAGCACAAATGAACGTTCATAGATTTGGCCGTTCTCTGATATTTCGTTTGTATAACTGAAAATATGGTTCAAATGAATGAATATTGTCTTATTATTGGTAACAGCTGCTGAAAAACACAAAAATGTGTGATCTCATTGGCGGCATAAGAATGACCTGGTTTGCGGGACACTGATGTCCCCTTAAACATCGTCTTGCACTGAGAGCGGCTGTGATCTTTTAGTTTTAATCCCTTCTTACCTCTCTCTCAGCATAATAGAAGAGATCTTCATGTAACTCCCCGTCTGTGAGTGCGATGATGACACTGGCTGTTCGGTATCCTTTACAAAAAAACAATGTTTCTGTCATCATTTGTCAAATTTTTATATCATGCCATTACATACTGTACATATAGGTATTACAGACAGCAGAAGGAACATGCCCCATTCCAAAACTAGCTAGCAAGTACTTTCTCCACAGTTTGATAAACATGGTTTATGTGTAACCATAAACTACTGACAGAAAACAAGCTACGCTTTCAGAAGTGAATTCTGGTGAGCAGTATGAGGTAGGCGATATGTTGAGAAATTCAATACTAGTTTCACCGGCTACCTTTGGTTAACTTTAACAAGCTTGTGCCAGTGAAGCCAAGCACGCCTCAAGATTTAACTTGATGTTTTCACTATGAAGTACTGGAGTCAAGATTTGCCAAAATGTTTCTTTGAATGCCCATATACATGGCAACAACAAGCACTTTCTCCTCCAGAATGGTAATGGTATGCCTTGTAAGAAGGGAATGAAATCTTAGTTTACCAGCACTACATCATATTTTATAGTTAAACTGATGAAGGCAGCCCGCAAAAAAATCAACTAGCTACAATAAGTACATTGTTTTAATGTCCAAAAAAACTTTTTTGTACAGGCAGAGCATGATGCTGTGTCTATTTCAAATGCTACGGTAAAACTAGTTTAACTGACCGTTGTTCAGGTGAATGCACATTTTTGACTAATGTAAGAGAAGGAATGATCAATAGCCAATTAATACTGGGAGATGAAAGATGTAGAAAGCTCACGCTTTTCCCAATCACAATCCTTTTAAAACACATTGTTATGCGCATGCGAGAATCTTGGGATTGTAGGTTCAGTCATGGAGAATAACACACCGGGTAAGCGAGTAGTGCTTTTATTTTTTACGAGTTCGTAACTACAATTTTTTTACCGTAAGTGTGCAAGCTGACAAGCATTACCTACAGTAAATAAACCAGTTAAAACAGATCCAAACTGTTTATGTTTTACCAAGAAAGTAGATCACACAGTAGACCTACCTTCAGTGTTACCATAGTAAATTTGTTCGCTTGCCTAGAAACAAAAAAAAACATGGGAAAAGTACAAAAAAGTACAATTTCATTAAGTCTTAATTCTTCTTGACATAAGATAGAGATATAATCAGATAAAGACTACTTTAACACACAAGATCAGGGTAACTGATTAGTCTGTATTGGCTGACTCACCCTCTGAATGCCCTCATGCATTAAAGTGTCTCCACCTGGCCGCACTTTCTGGAGTTCCTCCAAACCTCTACGAATATGTTCTCTGACCAATCAAATACAGTAGAAGGAGGATGAAAAAATACATCACAATCATACTTTTTGATTCAAGAACTGCATTATAAAACAATTCTGAAAACTGTGCCTTATTTTAAACATAATGTATGCGGTATATGACAAGAATAGGGTTTTCTTTTTAGAACAATAGCAACACATATAAGAATTCTGGATAATATTTAGTCGCAAATGTGGAATGTTATTGTGAAAACCCGACACGACAACACAGCAATTCTATATAATGTCATTTGGAGTGTGAAGTGGCCTTGCATTTATTTGTATCGCTTTTTTGGCAGTAAATGACTTTGATTATTTTGATGTGTAATTTTAAATGATGTCATCTATTTGTTTGACTGTTGATCAATCAAAGTTGATCTGCTTCAAAGGAAATGCTTTAATTGTTCTTGTTAATTGAAGAGTTTTAAATTAGCAAAGGAGCAAACAAGAGTGGGAGTCAGGAGTTTGTTAACTAGGATAGCAGTAAGGTAATAAACATCCACTTCTTGGGACATATGGCAAAGGTTTAGTCACAGACTTTACTGGCATGGCCCTGGGCAGCTCACAGGACACTTTTCTTAAAAAATTTTGAAGCGCATGTTCAGGTCTTAGAAGTGCTCTTTGAAGGATTGGAGATGATCACAAAGATGAGTGAATGGTCACAGCAGATCTTCTCTTGTGCCACATACTGTACTTTATGGGTCAATCACTGTCTCATAATCATTTTTTCACAGATTCTGCCTTCAGCACTTGGTAACCGAAGTGGTGCAGCACATTTTGCCAAAAAACTATGCAGTGGTCAAAACTCTTCTGCAAAACGAACAATGAATATAAGGCACATTATCTCATCGGCCTCCAGCTGGAAACAAGCCCCTGCAGATGCAAGACTGATGCAGAGGGAAGAATAGCTTGAATGTGCTCCAGAATGTTGCCACAATGTAGTGTATAACTAACAATGAAATAAGAAATATATGTGACCCTAGATCACAAAACCAGTCTTAAGTAGCACGGGAACGTTTTTAGAAACTGCCAAAAATACATTTTGTGGGTCAAAATCATTGATTTTTCTCTTATGCCAAAGTCCATTAGGATATTAAGTTACAATCATGTTCCATGGAGATATTCAGTAAATTTCCTACCCTAAATATATCAAACCTTTATTTTTATTAGTGGTTCACTTGCTACAGTGCCTCTGATTATCAACTTCACAGGCAATTTTCTCAATATTTAGATCTTTTGCACCCTCAGAGCATACAACGCTTAATTATTCAGCTTTCAGCTTATATACAATTCTTAATTTCGAACAATTTAACCATGAGACTGGTTTTGTTGTCCAGAGTCACATATTACAATATTATCATATGTTTAGTATTAACACAATATGGATAATCATGGTTACTGTCGACAATCACGTTATATACGTTTTTTGATATGTATTATAAACGTAGTAGCATTCATGTCTTTAAAAACAATACAATTTCTAGTGCCCTGGGCCCTTACAGCATCATAATCCTATTATTGTTGGATTAAGCTGTACCAGTTTATCTTGGTGTACCATAGTAATAAAGTGTGCTAAACCAGAATACCAAAAAGATGATGATTTACTAACCTGTCTTCTGTAAGCCGCATCAGAATGTTGCCCTGATTGGAGAATACAATAAAAGACATCCGCAGCTGAGGGCTAGATGCAATTACAAACATGAAAATTATTTGAAGGCCTATCCCAAAAGCAAATAATTTCAGATTTGATTTACACTTGAAATGACTGAAATACTTTATTGTTGTAAAATGACCCTATAGTAATTAAAGTTAAAAATGTCTCCACAGAATAATTACACAGCTCACATATTCTTCATGCAAAGGGATGCATCTGCTACCTTATGAATTTATAGGCCAGGTGTTCCACAAAGTTATATATTTCATTCCAGTGATGCTGCACACTTCCAGATCTGCATGTGGAAACAGATATATAATAGACACTTACAGTCAGACATCAAGGGGGAAATAAAGATTCACAGGCTAAGAGAAGACAAAGATTTACAGCTGTGTGTGATTATTTCAAAGCGATAGTTAAAAAAATAACATTTTGAAACACTTTAATTCTCTGTAGAGAGAAAATTGACCCAGTATCCAGCATCCTCCAGAACAGCTGTCTGAATTAGTAGGATGCCAACTGTATAATTCCTTTGAAATTTCAAAGCAAAAGTTATCTGGCTGGCTGGCTGTCTACTTACAGGATGGAAATGTATTTTCGCACATTAGATTATTCATACAGTTTGTTATATGAACTGTTATATATACATACAGTTTATACTGTATATATATATATGTGTATGTATGAATGTACAGTAAATTACAAAAAGTGCAAAACAATATATAAAGATGTTCTAATGTACAAATGACTGCACAAGATGTAAACAGAGTATTATAAAACCCAGGATGTATATAATAATACCAAAACAACCTTGTATTCATAAATGCACAGGATATACACAGTATCCATATAGTTTTGGTAAAAAATGAAGGCTGAAACTACAAAAAAGGTTGTGTGTGACATTTACATTTTTTATTCATAGGTGTAATGTGAATTAGGTGTGGCCCACTAGTCCACCAGAAGGTCAATGGTGCCTCTGCTTTTGAGTGTTAAACAGCTTTATTGCTGAAGGCACAAAAGGGCTTCGATAGCGTTCACTGTTGCACAGGAGTGGAATCATTCTGCAGTTGAAATTACTCCTCAATTCAGTGTTATGAAGAGGGTGAGAGGTGTTGTCCATGGACGTTTGGACATCATTCTTGTTTCAGCAACCACTTCCAGCAGAACCAGATCCTCTCCAATGACAGACCTTGCCTTCTTGATGAGTTTGTAAAGTCTGTTGACATCACCCATTTTCACACCAGTACAACAGCACACTACAGCATAAAAGAGCGAACTAGCTACCACTGACTGGTTGAACATGCAGAACATTTTATTACACACATTAAAGGACTTTTGGACAGTCTCCGCAAAAAGAGTCAACTTTGGCCCTTTTGGCCCCTTTATGCCTCCATGTTATCATCATCCTATTATGGTGGCTAAAGTTTTCAGGTGCCAATAATCGTTACCAAATTTTAACATTTGAAGATATTATTTGCAAAAACATAACTCAGTTTTGATACATTTAAAAAAATGTATTGTGCATTACAATCAATGTAAATCAAACTGCATTTCGGTTCTTTTCATTAAACGGTTGATGTGTAATTTTTTACAGATCTATTGACAGAAATGCAATATAATATACATAACTTTGTCTTCAGAGCTAGGTGTATAGAGACCTTAGATAATGAAGCGTTGTTTTTATTACCTACATACTATCGACATACACATTGCGGGTCCACTAACATGGAATTCACCCTGTTCTTTCTAGCATCCCTAAATGGACAAAGTGCCCTACAGAGTGAGTTTCGTAAATAAAGTATGTACTTCAGCATGGAAGCAAAAAAGTGACATTTATGTGCTGTGTCAGCCACCGAGGTGCTTGTGGTGGGTGATGCCACTAGATGACGCTAAATTGGTTAGGCCTTTAAGTTATAATAACTAAAATAACAGCTTACTAACACAAACATAATAACTTGATTTTTCATTTTTAATCAATTTTAAAAAGTCTTATCTGTTTTTGCAAATAAACATCATTCATTGTTAGTCATTCCAAATGACTAGCCTAAAGGGTCATTGCTCATACAGTATATATTGAGTTTATATTCTTACCTTCTTTTAAATACTACTTGGCTTTAAAGGAGGATTATGCCATATTTTTTACTTTATTACTTAATCCAATGACATTCATACATTTTCAGATGTGCCTTAATTGTCCAAATACCTATTGGAATGAGCAGTGCAGAGACAATTGAAAGTGCTATTCTAACAACCTCAAAATGTTATTAATTGCAATGACATAACTTGAGATGACGTGGCAAAAATATTTGCAATGCTGTGCGCTGTGCGCTATGTCTGTCCTCCCCTCTCCTCTCCCATTTTCCATTGTTAGTAAGATCCAATACTCTTAGCAGATGCATTTGCCAGACCAGGGAATCGGTTTGGAACATCTGGAGCTGATGGTGAAAGGGTTTAACAAGAGGCAAATGGTGTGTGTGTGTGAGAGAGAATGTGTTAAACTGGATTAATTTATACAGCTATAACTTCTAATGTACTAGCATTCTTCATCTGTCCAAGACTGACTATTAATTTTCACTGAAATTGGACAGGATTGTCACATTATTAATTTCATAGGTTTAGATAATACTTGGAAATGGATGAAAGACACCGCCCCCAACCACATCTCATAGGTTTTACTGCAGAGCTGAAAGAGTTCAACAAGGCATTTTACTAAGTTTGCAGTTAGCGGTTAGCTCGGCACATATTAACATACATTGGCAAATTACATTACAGTTCAAAGGCTATACAGACATACATTTATCAATTCCCTTTACATTATTAAATCAAAATATGTACAAAAAAAAGTATTAGTATTAGTATGCTTGTGTGTGTATGTGTATTATTAGCATGTTATTGCACATCTATAGCACAGTAATAGTATTATAATATATATTAAAAGAGGTCAAATTACAGTCACAATACCCTGTGGAATTATATTATATAATAACAAATTTGCCTTTTCCCAACATAATTTCTTAACATTTCTCCTGTTGCACTCTGCAAAACAGCTTATGTTGAATGAATGGAGGGAAAATAGCCTTCACAGACTTAACCAAAAAGCCCAAACTATTAAAGCCACAACTATAAAGTGAAGCCACAGAAAAGGCCCATAAGAAGAACATCCCAACTTTCCCACAACTCAGCCTCAAGTCGTCTGGCATTCTTGATTGACCTGTGTTGACAACATTCGAATGTAAAACATCACACAAATTAAATGCTTTTTACTATGATGGAAGAAAAAAAAATGACTATAAAACTATACATTTCGTAAAAATCTAAATTGTTTTACAGCTTTCCTGTAGCTCAGTAGTGAGAGCATTGCGTTAACAACGCAAGGTTGTGTGTTCGATTCCAGGGGATTGCAAATACCTATGTATAAATGTATATGATAAAGCAATGTAAGTCGCTTTGGATAAAAGTCTGCCAAATGCCTGAATGTAAATGAACTGTAAATTTAAATTGTCCATTTTGATTTAATCTGGACTGAAATGGGTACACAGTGCCTGAATGAAGTGTCTAAAAACATTTCTTTAATATTTCATTGATAAAGGTCTTTCAAATTATATATTACAAATAAAACATGTTTTAAATAATAAGAAGGGACTAAACGCAACACATTAATACTACATTCTTACCAGCAGTCACGTAAGATAAACTCCTGATTTATAACCTGATTTTGACTATTGTACCTCCCAGATTATGACTCATCTCATAATTTGACTCATTTCTTGACCAATTATGTACTTTCTTGCCACCACATTTGGCAGGACTTTGCATTCCCAGGGCAGGAAGAGTGGCACTTTTTAATTTATGAAAGCTTGGATTGGAAAAAAGACACTAGATTTGTTGCTATGGGCCTTTTCTGAAAAAAAATCACTCATAAGTGATGTGAAAAGTAGCTAAATCCAGTGACATAAATTGGCTTGGTTGTGCACACTGGCTGTGTGTGACGTGGGAGTAGTAAGAGAGGGGGTATGACTGCCAGTAAGTGACAAGCAGTGTATTTTTGGTTCATTTTAAATTGTTTAAGTAATAAAATGGGAAATACTGAGGAGTTTCAATGTGCTAATTGCGTGATAAGAAATGCCTTAACGAATTTTCATGCAGGTTGATTTAGCTAATGTGCATGAAAGATCTTTTTCAAAAATACCAGTGATGCCTTTATAGTAAGATGACTGGCTCTAACAACAGGCCTCCTTTCTCTACACACACAATAATAAGTATTGCGATTTCTCCTTTTTATTTTTCTGATTGGTTTTTCTGATTGGTCTGATTGGACTTTTTTAGTGAATTGTCAGCGTAATCTTTCGTCAGGACTTCCATCAACTTTAATCTCTTATTTTTGTAAAATTCATGATGTGTACCCACAAGAACCACAATGTTTTGGCTTCACAAAGCAATGAAAGACATAGGTGCTTTGCAAACCCAAGAAAGCAGACATACTCCAAAACGTTTTTGCAGGCATTTGGATGAAGATATTCCCTTTAGGACACCATCATGTTGTTTAAACCCTGTATGACATTTTCAGTGAAATACACTATATATATTTATTTATATTTATATATATATATTGAAAAAAAAACAATGACATGAATCATACCTAAAGCATTTGATTTGCATCCGATTTCCAAAAGTTTACAAATAAAAAGAACGGGGTTAAGGGGAAATGAATGATTGCATCAATTCATACAGAACACTATCAGTGCAGAACAGTTCAAATCTGTCCAGCAAAAACAATCCCATTCACAGCAGAACTGTCAGGCAACCTATGATGAATGATTTACATCTACTGGAAAACACAGCTGGGTTTTTTTACTTAAAACACATTTGCATGACGTGAACATAACATTCAGGGTTTTGCGGAGTAGTGCCAAAGTTCAGACTGGTAAAAACAAAATATGTGGAAACTTTGACCCACATTCAGGGTATTTAAAATACACCAGATGCATGTGTATGTGTGAGTGTGTTTGTGTTAGTGTGCTAGTGTGTATGTTCAAAGGTAACAGCACATGAACATGTTAAGATAAGTTCAAAAGAAGTGTGTGTAATTGGTTTTCCATGCCCAGGAACATCTGTATGTTCAACTTTGGAATAACTGTGTCAAAATTAAGGCAAGCCTTTGAGTTGCCAACCAAACTACCAGGCAAGACAAAGACAATACCAATTTGTATTGTAATTTTTTAACTTTATCTATTAAACTGCCCCTGTGGGACTAATATTGCAAAAAACCTCCTGAAACCAGCTGTTTTATATATTTTTGGCCTTCAGCTCTTTGGCTCAGTTGTACATATTTGCAAATTGTCCTCAAGGGGCAACACTTACATCCAGCCAGAGTGTCCGCAATGACCCCATACATGCAATTTTCTCACCTTGTGCTTTATTGTTACAGAAGAAAGAAAAAGACAGGAGTATTTGCAAATTTTTTCTCTCTTTTTTGCACAAACATGGCTTCAACCTCAAATAGTTTTTGGAAACTATATATATTCAATTGCACTGGAGATGGTGGTCTAGTGGGTTAAACCACTGAACTGGTAAATCGAAAGGTTGCTAGTTCGATCCCAGCAGCCAACACCAGTGTGTCCTTGAGCAAGACACTTTACTCCATGTTGCTCCAGGGGGATTGTCCCTGTAATAAGTGCACTGGAAAAAAGTGTCTGCCAAATGACTAAATGTAAATGTAATGTAAATGTAACCAAAATAAAACCGATTGGGATTTCTAAGCTTTTAACCAATAAAACATGTGTAAACAATGTTTTATGTTTCCTACAGTAAGTGTCCTGGTACCTTTTAGGTGTTCCAGGTGTACCTTCTAAACTGACCTTAAATCATCTTTGGAGCAGGTTAACAGTTATAGCAAAATGGTAGCTTATATAAAAGGTAGAGCTAGAAATGCAAATGTCACTTGGTTTGATATTTTGGGGTCTTCCCATTCTTTCCTAACAGAATTTAACTTGCTATACATGATTTTTAAAGAATTCTATTGCAACACTCTATATATTAAATAATATTGTAACATGCAATGGTAAGAAATAGAGATATGAAAAAGAGAACTTACTTATCTAGTACAAAGTAGAGATCAAAACCCCCGAAGCAGGAGGAAACGGCAGTCCCTCTTTCCGGCATAAATCCTGTATTTCCATTAGCAGCGTCCACCAATTTGACACAAAACAAAACTACTATAATCCACAGTCTGCACATGGTGTGTGTTTAAACTAGGCAAGCAATGGACAACACTAAAGGTAGACAAATGTAAAGTGACAATGGAATAAAATAATGTTCCACAGTCTCCTTAGAAATCTTTGACTGATATTCCATGCGGTGGTCCGGTGAAGTTAGTTTGGAAAACCATCCTCAAGAAGCCTAAATGAGCATTTCTTCTTGTGTCCTGATGTTGTTGTAACAGCAGCCTAAAAGTGTCTTTTGACTCGTCAAAAAAAAAGTAAATATGAGATATGGAGCAGTGGAGAAGTTTCTACAAGCAAAATGCACATATGTAATTGTGCACATGCATTGAAAAACCTGACACACTTCTCCACACTGCCCCAGATGCTGGATTGATGGAAGGAGTTTGGATGTGTGTTTATGTTTGAGAACGTGTGTGTGCGTGTCTTTACCATCATTGTTTCTCAGCCTGTTGATTCCAAACTTTCCATCCACTTTAAAAAAAACTAAATGATCTCAAAGCAATCTTAGTGTGCCATCTAGTGGTAAAGAAATGTAGGTTAAATTATTTTGATTAGATTTTATTGACATCCCCTTTAATGCAACAATAAAGAAATCGTATGGGTGCGTGCATTGGGACATCATGAGCAGGTCAGAAAAAGTAAATATAGGGCTTGTTTGGATTGGCAACAATCAGAGAGTATTGATTCAGTTTCATTCAAACACAGATTTACAAAACATAAAAAGTTTTGTTTGAGCAGAAAAAAAACAAATTCCACTTAAATGTAATATTCTTCATTTCTATACAATTCCCTGTATCTCTGTGCATTCTTGCAAATTGTTATTCAAATGCTTACTGTTTTATCTGCATGTTCACATATCTTTAGTTTGATATATTTTAACACTGTCAAATGGTCACTCTTTGTCACGATATTAACACTACGGGCATGATTGCGGGAGACAGGAGGGCGGGGCTGAGAGACATGACAGGAGAACACGCGACGCAAAGTGACAACAAAAGCCACGTGTCCCCACACATAACACAATAAAACCCGAAGACGTGGTACTGTCACAACTCTTTCAAGGGAGTTAGAAAACTTGTGACAGGAAGGACAGAGTCCTTGCATCTTTATCCTTAATTTGATGATCATTTACCGACTGAACTATGAGAACATGTTTTTTTTTCTCAAAGACTTCATAAGAGTATTTTGTGTGAGCGTACTCCACTGTGCACTCGTCAGAAAAACCAGCAGGGGTCCTCATTCTACAGAAATAAAAGAAAAAACATAAATCAAGTAATCTGCATTATTCCATCCTTCCACTTTATTTAATATGTACAGGGTATTAGTATGGTAACTTAAAATATGCATAATTGTAATGGTCCTGTCCTGCTAGTCTTGGACTTGGACTTTGAAAGCAGGAAGAATAGACCAGAGGAAGGACAGCACCCAGAAACACTCACAGAACTATGGATCGCTTAAAAATAAACAAACACAGCATACAAATACATTAATCTACACATAGGCCTACATCAGAAGCTGTAGTATTAAGATGACATCGCAGGATGCTTGCTGGACAGAAGTTATTTGCATGAACTAAATGCAATCATCTTAAAGTATAAAATATAAATAGAGAGCAAAAGTATATAATAAACACATAATGGTAATTAAGGACTACTTTTTGGAATTGTAGATGCAAATTTCAGAATATGAGAACCATTTGTTAAAACATCTTAAAGCTGTTATTATTTCTGCTGCATGAACTTATATGTGGACTGTAACCTGATAGCACGTCTAAATCAAAATGCCTGTATTTATTGTGAACATAGGGGGAGGAACAAAATGTTAATGATAATCTTAAATCTATAATTTACCTTATTAAGTTTATTTATTTTTTTATTTAGCCTTGTAGTGCAAGCACTGTTGAGCTTGTGGCAGCAGCTTTTGCCAGAGGGGAACTGAAATCCCCTGGTTGGGCCTGGGTTCTCCTGAGTTTTTTTTTTTCTCAATTGGAGTTTTGGGTTCCTCGCCACCGTTTGCATATTGTTTTGCACTATCTGCCTGGCCGGGGGGGCTGCTTTAGAATTCAGAAGTTAGAAATAATTAATATTGCATATAAGAATTTATAGTCCGTTTAATATTTGACCTGTGCTTCTCTCTCTTTCATCTCAAATGTGTGCTTTCACTGTGCGTGTGTGCGAGTGTGTTTGTGTGTGTGTGCGTCTATGTCAATGTGTGTAAGTATGTATGCATATTGTGTGTGTGGAGCATTTGTATGTCTGTCTTTTGTTGTTTTCACCTTTTCTTGTTTTTACAGGTTTGTGCCTTTAGTTGTTTTACTTTTATTCAATGTGTCTCATGTACAGCTGCTTTGTAACAATGAAAATTCTAAAACGCGCTATATAAATAAAGTTGAGATGAGTTAATGAATTATGTATCATATTTGTTCAGGAATTTGGCAATACTGAATTCTCACAAAACTTCTCACAATGAATATACTTCCAAATACCCATCATAGCAATAATAGCCTATCGGTTGTCTTATCATATCATATCATTTCAATAAACAGACAAACTCTATATGGTCAGGTCATGCCAGGTCACCTTTATTTGTACCCTTAGGAAGTCCTACCATCATTCATAAAGACATAACAAACATCAAGCATTGTATTATAATAAAATGATATAACAAAAGTGCTCTAAAGTTTCCAGCCTCACTAAAAACGGCTTGCAATAAAAAACATAGATAAACAACATACAAACATGTAAAATAGATAAACTTGGAAATAAATTGGTTTGAAAAAAATAAATAAAGACAAACAATTTCCTAAAACCTTTCCTTAAACTTGTCTGAATCTCATTAATTGCAAACAAGATGAAAAACAAGCAAATGAAGAAAAGGTAATGATTAAAAAGACAAGATAACCTCTTTAGCATAATGACCCCATTTCACAGAGCACACACAGTCGAGTCCCCTTCTAACTTTAAATATTAATTTGTATTTTTCTTAACAAGTTGTCTCACAAGATCTCCCCTACATTTTACATTTTTAATTTAAATAATCGTCATGTCCGTTATTGTTTAATTCCCAGAGCTTTTGCTCAAACTGACTTTGCCAAGTTGTGTCCTCAGGACAACATATTTTGTTGACATAAGGACAAGATTTTCATAAATAAAATCTAAACCCACACCAAACCCCAACCCTAACCATGAAAAGAATGGTCTAGAAGCACCTAATCATCGTTGGACGTTTAAAGTTAAAATTCACCGTGAACCTATTTCTGAAATGTGATTGGTTGATTTAAATGTCAAAGAGGTTGGTTACCAATGTTCTTTAAAATGTAAATGAATGTAAATGAATGCAAAATATCTTCTTCTGTGTTCTGCAGAAAAAAAGTCACACATGTTTGGATTGATATGAGGGTGATTACACGATGATGAAATATGATAAAATAATTGTCTTTTTGGTTAAACTGTCCATCTTAAGTGGCATATGCAGTACATCTAATGTACAGTAGGTGGCTGTCATGTTCCTATGACGTGAATGGGCAATAAACAAGAGAAAGAAGTAGAAGAGAAGCATTGTTGTCTTCCGGGTGAGGTGTTTTCATCATTAGCATGCAGTTAAATGATTAAGACGAAACTATTCGTTTTTCTTCTACTTTCGCCCGTTAGTGAAACAGAATGTGGACTCTAGCAAATGAATGGGATTGTTAACCGTGAAGTTTATCAGACAGCTGCTTGAATTTCAGGTGTGAGCTAGAATCATTATCTTAATCTTGTGAGCTTTTTACCTACATAACATTTAAAGACCATTGCTCTAACCAGGCATTTAGACACGATAGTTATTAGCATAATATGAGAAACATTGTTTTCAGGTATGATTAAATGTAAGTGAGCTATTTTACAGCCGGTAACAGTGACAGTATATTCTTTTCCAGTTGATTTGTAGTCTTGGCATATGAAAAGTGAAAGTGACCTATTTGTCAGATATGACCCATACCCGAAATGTGACCTCTGCATTTAACCCGTGAACACACGTACAATCGGAGAAGTGGGCAGCTATCACTGCAACAAGTTGGGGTCAGGTGCCTTGCTCAATGGCACCTCAGCTGGGACCCGCCGCCGGCCCTTAGAATCGAACCGGCTACGTTCTGGTCACGTGTCCGACTATCTATCCATAAGTCCACTAGAATGTCTTTGCTAACGACCATGACCATGACCTTGTAATACTATATATTTAGATTACATAACCTCCCCATCCCCCCCCCCCCCCAGAGCACACAGGCTTGTTTCCTCAGTTGCAAAACGATGGGGATAGTGATCTGTTTTGAATGTTTTTCTTTTTAAACTTTGTTGTTTAATGTATCAATACTTTGTTCACCTCATTTTTGTGAGTTGCTTTGGATACAAGCATCTGCTAAAGGCTTAAATGTAATTGCTTAGAAAAGTGTGGTCCATGGAAGAAAGTAAATCAAAGTACCGTATAACACTATCATACAATTACTTTACGGTTTACTCTGCTTATTAATCTTTCGTTTGAGTCTTCATCCTTCAACATATTCCTTGTTATGTGTATGTTCAGCTTACGCTCTTTTGCTTGATGCCTGCCAGTAACAATTAAAACGTTTTCTTTTATATACAGCACAATGTCAGTTTCAGTACAGAAGACAGATGTGTGGTTGCCACTAGACTGGGAGGATGACGAGCGGATGGCTTTTTTATTTTCAGCCTTCAAAGAGAACCGAGATGTTGACTGCACAGACTGGGATGGAAAGATAGATTTCTGGAGCCCTTTGATTATTGAACACTGCAGGCGACGTGGATCAGTGTGTGTGAATCTGCAGGACTTGAATGAGAGTTTCAGAAGAAAGGGGACTGTACCTCTGGGTTTGAGTACTGTCATTCACAGCATGATCAGGTGAAAGCTTAAATTCAATGTGAACTTTAATATCCAAATATTTTCTTGATCTATGATTGACACTGAGGAGTCAAACTGCTTCTGTGGTGCCATTGTTCTAACCCTGGAAGATTAGTTTCTGTAGATTTAAAAATATTTTCATCAGCCATCTTTTTAATTCACAAATAATAATTGTGTTTCACAACGACGCTCAAAGCTCATCCAAAATATAATTACTAGCACACACATTGGAAACAAAAAAACACTGTCAGATTATAACCAAAATCCACTTGTATATTAATTAAAATCACAGTTAGATATTTATTCCAGGACATGTAATAGTTTTATTAATATTATAATATAATATCATTTTGTCACATTTTGGTGCTTATAGGAGTGGAAAGGTGCAAAAAGAATCAGAGTTTGCAGCAAACGTCGACTCAGGCTGGTTGTCGTGGGGTGTTGGACTTTTGTTGGTTCGCCCTCTGAAATGGACTTTATCTACTCTGCTGGGAAGTGGAAGAGTCCCTCTGGAGGAGTCGTTTGTTGTAATAGAACTGGTGAAAGTACGTGTGTCTCTAGTCAATACCAGTTTAAACTAAATGTCACCACACAACCATAGAAAAACTTCCTCCTAGTTTAGAGACATTGTATCTGGTCATTTTACAGAAAATCTGCATGTGTCAAATAATTCATTAAGTGAAACGTATATGGCTCACTGGTTATTAGTGAACGAAGGCTGTTTCTCTCTTGCAGGTAAAGGCTGCAGCGCTTTTGGTGGCATATCGGAGTTCTCCACTGGCAGAACGTTCTTTGGTGTCTTTCCAAGAGCTGCGTGCTCTCTCATCTCACATCTGTCCTGATGAAAGCGCGCTCTGCATGGCTCTGCTACAGCTACAAAGAGAGAAACAAATCACCGTCTCACTCCATGAAGGTGAAAAGGTGGGTTTGCTTTCAATCACAGAAGATCTTAAAAAGTTTGGATTTTATTATCTTCTGAGAGAAAACAAAAGGCTCAAAATAAACTTTGCATATTTAATCTCAGATATTCTTCAAAGTATGTTTTCTGTTCTGTAAAACTAAGAAAGTCATACAGGATAAGCATTAGGATTAGTACGGTATATAACGACTATTCATTTACGGTCTGTAATATTTTTGGTTCAAAATAAAAATCAGTAATGGAGCAAACACAAATAATCTGTGGTGGTTTTACTCACAACAGTAAGATTATTCCAACGATTTATAATTTTGAATCATTTGATCATGTCAAGATAAGAATGTAACCTGCACATTTTTTATGTTTCGATATGTTCTACACTGTATGTGTAGGTCTGATGTTTACTAACTGATGCACAGGTGATACGATCGAGAAAGTTCATTAACCGTATTCACTTTGCATTTCTGATTAACTTTCTCCCTTTGCCTTGATCTGTAGTTGGTGAAATTCAGTCATGCTGGGCAGGGCCGCGTATCTCCTGTCAGTGAGGTGGACCTGGGAATCTATCAGCTCCAGCGCAGTGAGAAACTTCTGGAGGAGAGGGTGGAGGCGTTGGGCCAAGAAGTGGAAAAGTAAGCCAGTTTATCCAAATTGTATTGATGTTTTTTCCAAACCCGAAAGGTGCCCAACATTTTTCCTGACAGCGCGTTACAGTCCTATAATAGACATTATTTTATGAAGGTATCACTCTTGATACAAACTGTAGCATAGTCATTACAATGTTGCTGCAGAGAATTGATAAATGTTGTTTGATGTGTGCAGGTGTAAACAGCAAGCAAAGACTCTGCTTAAAGAGGGGAAGAAATCACAGGTATAAGCTTACTTTATATCTATTTTTTGTTTTTTATCAATTGGAAAGAAATGATCATCCACCCTTTTCCTGCCGCAGGCCCTGAGGTGTTTACGTGGTGGCAAACGTGTGGAGAAAAAAGCTGATCGTCTCTTCGCTCAGCTTGAGACAGTGAAGGGGATCCTTGAGAGGATAGCAAACTCCCAAACTGACCGTCTGGTATGAACCAAAAGCACCCAGATGCACAAACAGTCTGGTGTAAATGACAACACATGCTGTTGTCTCCTACACTTCGTCAAGCTAAATTTCAGTGTTGTCATTAGAGGTGGCAGAAGATAAAACAAAGAGAACAAAAGATGCCTTCATTCACTCAACATGTGTCACTCTAATGTTTACCTAATCTGGTGTTTTATATGTTCAAATAGGTGATGCAGGCCTATCAGGCAGGTGTGGCGGCTTTGAGGATTTCATTGAAGGGTGTGACTGTGGAGCGAGCAGAGAATCTGGTTGATCAGATACAGGAGGTGCTAATAGAAACTTGAATTGTAGCAATGCTTTGTCTGTGCTAAGTAGTTACAGTCTAGTTTGGATTTTGAATAACGTTTTTTTCCCCCCACTTTTGTAAAGTTGTGTGATACTCAGGATGAAGTGAACCAGACTCTTGCCAGTGGGACACTGGACTCTGGTAATTTTGTTTGTTTGTTTCATTTGCTGTTCATTGCTGTGATGTCAGTATTCACAAGCAGAGCTGACATGAGTATGAGCGATAATATTGCCTTAGAGATAGCGTGAAACCAAAGTAGAACATGTCTTATAAAAAAACACTACATTATTGTATCAATAATGAGTGTTGTTCGTTTCAACCTCACTGTGATTGTATTGATTATGCTTCACATTTTTTCATAGGTGCTGACTCGGATGAGTTGGAAGAGGAGCTAAAGTCATTATTGGAGAAAACCATCCCAGATAGCAATGATGTACTCCCAGAAGTCCCTACACACCCTGTTTTTCCTGCAAAAATGACAGCTTTGTCAGTTGATCATTTTGTTCAGTCTCTGCCCGATGTGCCTAACGCCAGCCTGGGCATCACAGATGAGGAGTTGGACAGAGAACTGAGTCGGCTTTCAGTGTCTGACACAGGTTTATGACATTTGTTTAGCACTGGAATCTGTTATTATTCCAAGTATTTTGGCCAAGAATTCCCAACATACACTGTATATTTAATATAAATGATGTATGCAGAAAATTCTGCAGAGTACATTATATTTAAATTTGAACTTACTTGAACACACTTTAAGTAAATTAATTTGACTTTTAAGTAATTTATTTGTTTAAAGTGCATTTATTGATGTATTTTTGTTTCTTTTCTTCAGCTGTGCAGATGGGGAATGTTTCATCTCACAGAAGACTTGAGCCGGCACAGTAAAAAGATTTAGCACAAATAACCTAGAAATGGGTTAATCAACAGAGCAATCCATCAAATACAGTACAGTATATAAAACATGTATGTCCTTTCATTGTAACAAGGCCTTATTCATGTTTGTAACAGCATGTTTCTGTTTATTTTTTAAAGAATGTTTTAAGAGTTGCCTTTGAGTTTCTAAGTTCTGTATATCGTATTATTCTAATAAAAACTACAAATTATGAAGCCAAATAAAATACTTTATGAATTGTTTTAATGCAATCCTCTTTATATACAGTATGTATGCCATCAAAGGGATAGTCCAGTCAAAAATAAAAAAAAATCTTTCAGATATTTTGAAGAACGTTGGTAACCAAACAACTTTGGGTCCCATTGAGATTCATTGTATGGTGGACATAAATCCACTGAAAAATTAAAAATAATACTATTTTCAGGTTTTGAACCGCGTGAGCTTAAATAAATGACTACATTTCTATTTTGTGGGATAATATCAGTTTGAATGTATATCAATTGTTTTGCAGCCGTATTTTTAACCGATCAATTACGATTTTAGTGTTTTCGAAGAATATGATTGTAATTTATTTTAGTATACTATACTCTTTCAATAAATCCAAATCACGTCAAACCGGTCGTCTGGTTTTGGCAAGAGGGGATACAGCTACCTCCAATGGGCATGCGCACTTCAAAATCGTATAATTTTTGTCACGCTGAAAACAGTTAATTATTATTTTTTTATTGTAAGGTTAAGTTTAGGATAGGTGTAGGCATTAAATAATGTCATTTATTGTAAAATTATGGGGAGATTTTGCATCACTTCCGGACGTAGCTGTATGCCTTTCCTTTTAGCTCTACGCACGGGCGCAAGTTTCCGGCATCGACAAACGTACGCATGCGCAGTGACCCTTTACTGAATTGAACTGTTGCTCGGTAGAAACCAGCAGCTTCCAAAATATGAGCTACTGGTCAGTTTGGGGGGTTTGAACTGTCATATTTATGTGTTTTCTGCGAGGAGTTTCATAATTGGATCGCCGAACTCTGAAATCGCTGGACATGGCTGTAATGCAGGCGCATCCTTCTCAAATTTAGCTAAACGGTGAGAACATATGCCTGCTTTTTTACTGATATGTGTCCGATATAATATATCGGTAACCCATCTAACAACGTCTTGTCAAGCCACTCTGCTTTCTCAACCTTACGAGCCTGCTATTGGTTATCAAAAGGGTCTCGTTAATTCGTTGTAAAAAATTAAGCTGTACGTTTCTGTTCTCGGCCTGGGAAGAACGCATCTACTAGCGATGCACAGACGGACCCGTCTTATGAAATCAAATTACCGCGAGAGATGTGCTTTGGACTCGATCTCGCGGTACTTGGATGTCAAGCGGTGGCTGCGTTTCAATAGATAGTCAACAGTTTATTTAGGCAGCGCACTAGTTATTAAGATGACCTCTAACCATGATGCTTTTTATTATACCACCAATACAGACAACCGCACGCCTGTGTGTTATAAAGTGAGCTTTTCACGCTGTGCTGATACGGTCCTCTCACTTCCTGATGTCAACATGCCACGTCTGCTTAGCGCACCTGCACTCGCGTGAGAGCTCCTCAAGAATGATGTTTGACGTCATGGAGGAATACATGTGTACACAGCTGCCTGTAAAGACTTGAGTTCGTCCACTTCACCTGTTCATCCACTCCCGCAATGGGAAGGCAAGTATATATAAGGGAATTGAACTTTAATCCAACTTTAGCAAAATTCCTAAAGTTATCCTACAATTGCTGAATTTACATGAATTAATGAAGATCAGCTTAAGTAATGCACATTCCTTGTGTTATTGTACATGTTACAGTTAATTCATTTGCATTTAGACCTTTATTAGGTGCTTTTATCCAAAGTGTCTTACAGAGTGAGGACAACAATAAATTACATTTCTTCCTCAACCTCTGAAGTTTCTTTAGATTGATGTTGTCTAGGTAGTGTGATCGCTAGGGTCGTCTGTAGACTGCAAAGTTGTCAAAGCTGCCTAGACATGTGTTGTTTAGCCACATGGGTTGTTATTTTCTTCTTTAACGTTTATGAAAGTTATGATTAATTCATCTTTGGCCTAAACCCAAATAACTTCAGATCTTCTCTGTTTGCTTTTGTAATACAGGATTAGCATCTCCTGCCTGTTTCCAGCATCATGGCACTTCAGCCTGTCACCAGGGGTGCTGCCCCGCTTTCTGTTGCCTTCCTTCAGGCAGTTGCTTCTACTTGGTCTGTTGGCTGGGGTGATGGGGCTTCTGTACATGCTCCTTGTTCCAGGGACCGGCCAGTACAGTTGGTTAAGAGAGGAAAAGCACCACCACACGTAAAACGCAGATTTTTTTCAAGTTTACATTTCAGTCCCTTCTGTTTCCCTCACGTCACTTACATCCAATGCTTTGGACCAATGATTTGTTCACTAGACGTTTGGGTCGAGTACCGGATATGGAAGCCACAGACACCAATAATCCCAATCTGAACTACGGGCTGGTGGTGGATTGCGGCAGCAGTGGTTCTCGCGTATTCGTGTACACATGGCCGAGACACAACGGCAACCTGCATGAGCTGCTGGACATCAAGCAGATGAGAGATATGCACAGGAAGCCTGTAGTGATGAAGATCAAACCAGGTTAGTAGGTGTTCACTTGTTCTTGTGTGTTATACATGAAGATGTGCTGTAGTGTGCTGTAGTGGTTAAAGCTGAAGTCTGGCAACCAGAAGGTTGATTATTATAGTCCATTTTGTCAGGTTCTGGATATTTTTGTGTCGTATGAATAAGATCCACGCAAAAGCTTCTTTGATTCCTAAACTAGTTTATTTTTGGGCAGGCATCTCTGAATATGCATCCACACCAGACAAAGCCAGCGACTATATCAGCCCTCTTTTAAGTTTTGCTGCTCAGCACATCCCTAAGAACAAGCACCAGGAAACACCCCTGTACATCTTATGTACTGCAGGAATGAGAGTCCTTCCTGAAAGGTATCTCCTATTTATCACTGACATATCTGAACCCGGTGAAAAAGTATCCACACATTCTAATACTGCATTTGTTTGTAGCCAACAGGAGGCCCTTTTGGAGGATTTGCGGACTGACATTCCGGTGAATTTCAACTTCCTGTTCTCTGACTCCCATGTGGAGGTCATCTCAGGAAAACAGGAAGGTAAGGTCAACCTCCGGGATTCACTGGGACAGTGGAGGACCATCAGTGTTTTAATTGGGGTTGATGAAGTAGAACATTCATTGGGGGTGCTTACAAGCACAGAAAACAATTAAAACCTCCTGATAACAATCTGGCAACCACCCAGAAACTTGTCATGCACCAAATACATTTTCATCAAAAAAAAGTAGAAACCTAGTTATTTATTTATATTTTGTCTGTTTTTACAGGGGTATATGCATGGATAGGGATCAACTTTGTTTTGGGGCGATTCAATCATGTTGAGGGTGATGGTAAGTCTTTTTCTAGTACATAAGATATTAACAGTTTAGAGGTCATACAGTCTCTGATAAATGTTTGTTTTGTTTCTCAGAACACGAGGCAGTTGTAGAAGTCCAGGTTCCCGGCAGTGACCAGCAGGAGACGCTGTTGCGCAAGCGTACAGCTGGCGTGTTGGACATGGGGGGTGTCTCCACTCAAATCGCATACGAAGTGCCCAAAACTGTAAGCTTTGCTTCTCCACAGCAGGTTATTATCTATGATCATTTCCCACATTTTTGAAAGCTAAAGTTTTGCCTTTGTCATTCTCATTCTTGTTCTCTTGGTTCTCCATTTTCCTTGGCCCAGTGCAGTATGAGGCCATGGTGAATTTATTGAAATGATGCCTTGAACTGAGATAAGCCTGCTGCATGCTCGTATTGCTGCATTGTGCTTAATCTTTGGGACTAATACTAACCGCTTTTTAGTGCTGAATCATGTATGAAAGGGGGCATATTGTACCGCATTTAGTTTTTTGTTTCGTTTTCTGCATATTCATGCATATTTATATAAAATAGTTTAACAAATAACATCTTTGAAATTAGTATTGAATTGGCGTTAAGTAGATGTGTGTATTATGTGAAGACATGTTGTCTCATATTTGGATCAAATTTTATTTATTCAAAAAATGCATTAAAAACATGCATAGACCCTTTAACAATGATGCAGTGGACAACACATTTGGTCCTAAACTGTTGTTTGTGTTAATGTTTAATAAATACACCCTTTAAATTATTTAAAAATCAAAAGTTCATTACAAGTTTTTATAAGGCTGCAGACCCTTAAGACTGTGCGTATAACATTTTTATTAAATAAAAAAACAGCAAAATTATTAGAAACTAAAGTCTGGATGTAAAATGTCATTGTTTGACCTCAAGAAAACTGTAGAAGTTCCCTGTATTTTTATATTTTTAACTTTTTACTGTAGCTACATTTTTTTTCTTCTACTTAAATATGATTAATTGCATACTCGTACTCAGACCCTTTTAAAAGTAGTCCCTTTTTTTTCCACACTTTAGAATGACAGTAAACTCATTAGAACTATGCCGTAACCCTAATGTAACTAAAGGAATTATGTTAAAAGATCCAAGAAAATTCATGTTACATTATAGTCACCCGTTGCCTGGATTTGTAGAAATAATCATTATACAAGCCAGCTTCTGACTGAAGTTGGGTTGGTGTGGGCTGCTTTTTCTCTTTTATTTAAGATGTAATCCGTAACCTTTTTTGGTTTAAATACACAAAAAGAAGTTTTGCAGTACTATGACAGAAAGTGTAGAGAATGTAAGAGGGCGGTTAAAAGGACCTCGAGCTGAGACTCCTGGGCAGGAGTCCATTGGACCACTGTTGTTGTTCTTTCATTAAATACATTTTTTTTTTGTATTAGACAAAATGTATAGCTTGAATTAAAAAGTCTGGGTTGTGTGAGTTATGTTCGGTTATTAGTTGTATCAAACTCATCAAAAGAGCAAAGAAAATCCATATGCCCCCTTCAAAACTTTATTTAATAAAGTAATTGAATCCGCTGCAGTGAAAAGTTTGGTTTGAGTGTATCTAAGCATATTTGTTGAATTGCTTTTAAATTAATTCCTCTAGTGAATGAATGTACTTGAATATTTCACATATTTCATGTTAAATTGTTTTAGAGGAAAAGCTCTTCTACACAAATCTTGATGAGGCCTAATCAGAAAAATGTGTTCAATGATTTTATATTAGGTTTTTATTACTAGAAAATTAGTGTTACAAATTTGCAGTAATTAATAAAAGTCTTAGTTCAATTAGTTTAGCTCAAAACTTCAAACAGATTCAAATATATGCGTTATGTGATAACTGGAGATTAGTGTGGAAACACATTATTGTATATATGTTGGTAATCCACAAAACAATACACCTTAAACGGACAGTTCACCCCAAACTGAAAATTCTGTGTTCATTAGGGTTGGGCTGATAGATGATGCCATCGTCCATTGCCAATAGCTGATAGACATGACGATGTTTAGCCGGTATCGTGATTCCAACAAATCTTTCAAGTTCGTCACTTGACTCTCGCTGCTCTGAGCTGTGTGCTGCACGTTATAAACAAAAAGGGGCATACAACCTCGCACTGTACAGATCAGACTAGCCTGACTTTATAACTGTATAGCTGGCGCTGTATAAGGAGGACATGCAGTTTGCGCAAACCTGCCTAACTTTGACTGAAGATAGGGATGCACCGATACTTATATTTTGGCTTCTAACGATAACTGATAATGCTTGAACATTGGAAGCTGATATATTGACATATAAACAGTTTCTAAATATAAAAATAAAAAATGGAGACTGAAAATTCTTCCTCCATTAAAAATCATGTAGCAAGCCTTCATTACACTGATTAAATATTCTTTAACTTTTCCACTTTTCTGGTGTAATGTTTATGTAATAAAAAATGTAAGATGTTCTTCTAGAGCCACTTGTCTAACAGCTCTCAAAACAGAAAGTATTTAGACAGCAGTCGGCTTCAAACATTATTCTTTTGTTCCTATAATTTACACATTCATAAAAATCTACATAGTACATCTACAATGTTATGCTAATATCAGTTAATGTGAATGATCATGACGAAAAGACAGTACTGATTTGTATTTTAACTCTGAGCAGCGTGCAGCTGAGTGGTTCAACCAGTGGAAATTATTTATGATTTAACAGCTATAATATATCTGCCTAAAATGCATTATCTGCCGATACCTATTACATTAAAAATGACTATTTATCGGCCGATACTGATTTGGTCGATAATTTATTGTGCATCCCTAACTGAAGAAGACGCGTGTCTGCACAGCTTAGGTTGCATGAAGAAGACTCGTGTTTAAGCAGCTCGTGGTGTATAAAGAAGACGCATGTTTGTTTGTCTGTGGAGCTTGCGTTCGACAAAGAAGACCTGTGTTTACGCAGCTCGTGTACGTGGTTTAAAGAAGACGGCTGTCTGCGTAGCTCGCATGGCTGCTATAAAGGAGACGCGTGTCTGCCCAGCTTGCGTTGTATAATGAACACCGCAGAGCGATGTCATCGTCCATCACGATGTTTCACTGTAGCCATCGTCTGATGCCTATTTGGTTGATATCGCCCAACCTTTGTCTTCGCCCTCAAGTTGTTCCAAACCTGCATACATTTCTTTGAACACAAAGAAATATATTTGGAAGAATGTTAGCAATTTTCAAGTCTGGGATATCATTCACTACAATACAAATTATTGTTTTTTTTCGTTTTGTTGAAAGATATTTAGAAAAATTTAGGAAAACAAACTGTTCTGGTGCACCCTAGGCTACAATTTAATTTGTTCCTATTACGGTATTAAATGATGTGCTAGAAGTGAAAATTGCTTACTTTCCTCCAAATATCTTTCTTATTAATCTAATAAAACAACTTGAGGGTGAGTAAATGATGACAGTATTTTCATTTCTGGCTGAACTATCCCTTTAAGATCTATTGAAACTAGGATATTCCTTTCAATGTCAATGTACAAATATGATGCTGCTTCTCATTTTCTAGTTTTTTCTGTGTGTGTTTCAAATGCTATGTAATTGATCCTTTTTTTAAAGTTGCTATCGTTATGTGTTTTTATAGAATGACCTTAAATAATGCAGCCCTGAAGGAACCGCTGTTTAAGTCCTCAGTTGTCTTATATTTTGTTCTTTGTTATGTGGCACCAGGAAGAGATAGCAAAGAATTTGCTTGCGGAGTTTAACCTGGGCTGTGATGCTCATCGTACAGAGCACATGTATCGTGTGTACGTCTCAACGTTTTTGGGATTCGGTGGAAATGCGGCCCGACAGAGATACGAGGAAAATCTCATCAGCAACTCGCATATCCAAAACAAGTAAGCTCAAACAGTACTTAACTTATTAAACACATAATTAAATGCATAAGTGAATATTTATCATTGGAATATAATACTCAATATAGCAACAGCGAACAATGTAAATGTATTGCCTGCTGCTACAAGATCTGCAGATTCTGTAGCCATCTTTAAGAAACGCCTGAAAACCCATCTCTTCCGCCAACAGCTTACTGTTCTGTTCTCACTCAAGTTTCTTCTCTACTCTTTTCTTCTCTACTCTTTTCTTCTCTACTCTTTTCTTCTCTACTCGCTTCTTCTCTACTCTAAAAAAAAAAAAAGTCCATTACCTACCCCACTTGTAAGTCGCTTTGGATAAAAGCGTCTGCTAAATGACTACATGTAAATGTAAATGTATTCATAAAATGTATGATTGGACTGATCAAGGTCTCATCCTCACTTCTCCAGGCTCTTGGGTAAGCATTTGGGTGAGAGCTTGGACTCGCCCATTCTCGACCCCTGCCTTCCTGTAGACCACCAGGACGAGGTGGGTCCCCAGGAGCAGAAGGTTCACCTACGTGGTACGGGAGACTTTGAACGCTGTCGCATACTGCTCCACCCATTCCTCAACCACACCAATGACACCAACACATCGCTCAATGGAGTCTATCAGCCGCCCATTGACTTCCCCAACAGCCAGTTCTATGGCTTCTCTGAGTTTTACTACTGTACTGAAGACGTGCTGCGTATAGGAGGAAGCTACAATTCCACCAAATATTCTAACGCTGCTAAGGTATGGAATTAATTTAAAGTTAATAATAAAAAAATATAAAAAACCATATTAACAAATAATGTTGGCCTTAAATTCCTACCCTTCCAACACAATTTCATAGCAAATCCTTTAATTTGAGCCAATTTTTGGCGTTCTTCTTTAATATTTACATAAATTTGTAGGGTTAATATTGAACAAATTCATAGAAATTAGCCACCTTGAAAACCGATAAATTTCTTTCCATGGGCTTAGGATGGCCCCATGGTTTTGTCTGCTGAATATTTTATATATTCTCTATTTTAGAAATGTACCATAATATGGAGGTTAAAGAGTAAGTAGCATATGCTTTTTCAGGTACTACTGACTTTCAAAGGATTCGTTCCGCGATTCATCAGTCTAATCCCCTCCTATCCGCTAGCCTAGTTTCTCGTGATTGGTCAGATGGTTTAGTCTGCTGTGATTAGTCAAACGTGTTTGTAACGAGCAGACGGGACGAGAGTCCTGAGGGAATGATGCGAGTGATGATAATCAGTCAGCTGTATTGCACGGGTATCGCATCTCTTTGGAGGAGGTCGAGAGCATAAAAGGACGAGCGACCCGAGTGTACTATTAGAGAGAACCAGGCCTAGATTTTATGTTTTGGTTTATTATGTTTGTGTGGCCGGAAGTCGGCTGTGTGGGAGTTGCCGGCATTTTACTTTCGTTTTGTGATTTATTTATTTTAATTAAAAGCTGTTGAATGTTCGCCGGTGACTGCTACCTTCCCGTTTCTTGAACTTGTTACAGCGTTCATTATGTGTCGCAAATGGAACGCCTACCATCATTGCTGGATTACGGTTTACAGGTTATATATTATATACAGTGTAGATGGAGATGGCGGGATTTTACCTTACCAGTTTTAGCCCAGAGTCTGACGAAGAAACATCCAAAGACGAATTAACAAACTGTACTACCTCAGAAGTAAGAGTACTTGTTAACGTTATATGTATTCGCTAAACACAGACATAAGGAACACAAATATTTCTTAAATTCAGACAAAAATGAATAGTCACACTACAGGTTTTGATTCGGTGGAGCTAACAGGTCCAAATAAAGTTGGTATTTCCTCCTCTTTCAAGGATAGTCTTTTAACATATCCTGCAATGAACGTGCCAAGATTATTGAGGAAATTTTCAATGAAATGACGCGCGCACAGTAAAACCCTGGGGTTATACTCCTTTGGTGTCATTTGAAAAAAAAAGTAACCATTGTTTCCTCAGAAGTTCTTCCTTTGGTAGTTCAAATAAATCCACAACGTAGAACAAAGGTTTTAGACGGCACACAGATCACGAACGATCGAAAGTTTTTTGGGGGAGGAGAGTGAAGTTTTTGCTGCAGCCCCAGCAAAACGTAGGTGGGGACTATGTCTAGTGACGTAGATACGCGACAGTACTAGTTCACGTCTCGTTTGCGTGATTCAGAGTCGACTCCCTTTTTTACAAGTCAGTAATCTTGTTATTTATTCACCTTCGGCTTACAATTTGGCAGACTGCTTACTTTAAAACACGGCAACATAACACACTGGATTAAATGTCATTTTTTTGACCTAATGCTGCCTACTCTTTAAATAATAATCCAGGAAAGAATTTGAAAATTAGGAAATTTTATGATATAGCAGTTGTCAACCTGGTTCATCTAATTTCACAGAGTTATTGTGCCACCCAGTGGAAAACTTTGAAAGAGCGCTTCGATCGGGGCCTTTATGCTTCACACGCAGATCTACACAGACTCAAGTAAGTGTAAAGTTCAAAACAAAATGTAATACTTGGGTACTATGAAGTCATTTTATTTGCAATAAATTGTGTGCCATAGCCCATTGTAACCAATGCAGCACAATTTCAGTCCCTGATAAAATGAGGAAATCAATCACCGCTGTTTTCTTTCTTTGAAGGTATCAGTGCTTTAAGTCTGCCTGGATGTACGAGGTGCTCCACTCAGGTTTCGCGTTCCCGACAGCGTACGAGAATCTCAGGACGGCCTTGCTAGTCTATGATAAGGAAGTCCAGTGGACACTAGGAGCCATTTTATACCGCACGCGTTTTCTACCTCTAAGGTAAAATCCTCTCAGTCGACTTCAGCTTTACACTTAACCTTCTATAAGCCCAGAATGTCCTTGTGCTTTAAGGGCCTGTATGTCTTTTTAAACAGATCTTTCTCTTTTTTCAGGGATATCCAGCAGGAGAGTCTGAAGGGTTCTCATTCTCACTGGCAACACAGCTTCTCCTTTATGAATAACCACTATCTCTTTCTGGCTTGCTTTATGGTGGTGGTTTTGTCCATCGTCCTGTACCTGCTCCGTTTGAGGCGCATACACCATCGGAGTACTTCTGCTTCCGTCCAGTGGCTAGAGGAGGGTCTGGGTTCACCAGACATCACTGTTAAAATATAGGGCTTGGACCCTGTCAATCATAACAACTGACCAATCGCTTGAGGAGAGGGTGAATTTCCGTGTAATTTAAAACTCCAATGAAGGCGCTTTGGTTTATTCTACTCAGCAATGTTTTGCACCCCCTTGACTCCCTATCCCACAATCGCCATGTTGGCCACTCATTTGCCAGTTTGTCATCACAAAGACTGTTGTCATAGCAGTTTCACAAATAAATCACATTGGATAAATATTGAAATGACATTTGCAGAAATGGCCAGTGTATTTTGATGTGTATGTGTAAAGTTTGCAGCTCTACTTCGCTCATTGATAGAAGTAGCCATGTGTGGCTGCCTCTCCTCAGCTGTGATTTTTTTGTTTTTCTTAATTTATTATTGAAGAAGGCTGTGGCTGCCTTTCAATGTCAATATCAACGTGAAAGAAGTTGGTTGTGTGGAGTACGGTTTATGTCCCCAATTGGGATTTCTATGCTCCATATGGCAGCTGCCTCAGACTCTTGACTCCAAGAATCATTTTTAGGTGATTTGGTGATGCATAAGAGGAGTAATGTTCATGAATTTTTAATGTTGAAATGTTTTTAGCAAAAGGTACTGCATAATGGGAGGTGTTTTGTACTTTTCTTTCTGATGCATAAATCTGTTTCAAATTTCTTATTCAAAAATTATTTTTTCTCTTCTTGACAAATTGTCCATAAATTGTTACCAATGACTGTATGTCCATGACCATGTCTCTTAGAATGTAAAGAGATATCAAAGGAGGACAAAAATGGAATATAGTGATGGGCAAGAATAACAAAACAAAAATCCAATCCAAAATGACCTTAAATGTATAAAAAAGTTCAACTGCAAATCTTACAGTGTTATATAATTATTGCTTTCTCATGGGTGCTGCAGTTATTGCTTGTCTGTGAGTCTAGAGCATGGAGGGTTTTGAACGTGTATGTGCACCTTTTCTAGAGCTTTTGTGATAAGAATCAGTGCAATATTTTTGTTTTCTTGTGTGGGGTTGAAAGACAGTTCGCCAAGGTACCAATACTGTAATGCTTAAAGATGTTGATAATTTCAGAGTAAGACCTGCATCTAAAAGCCATTTGTGGATTGTTGAAGTACACTTCCCTTACTGAATATGGAGGTCTTCAATCCAAATCAAGCACATTTCTTCTGTTTCACAAGATGTTTTTCCTAAAACGTCTGAAATAGGGTTGCCACCAGTGACTGCTGTATATTTTTAGTTTATACTTGTGAAATCACAGGTACCACACTAAAAAAAGCTGTTATGCGAGTCGAGTTTGCACGCAGAAAGCATCTGTTCCATCACTGTTGATGTTGTTAAGATAAAATTAAACATCAAACCTGTTTTATTTTCCTTTTTCATCCTTTCTGGTATCCTGAATTTTGACCGGCTTTTTTTGGCACCACACTGCAATCCATCAATAACACAGATATTTCAAAATAGAGGAATTGTATTCTGCAATCATGGTGAGATGCTTTGAAATTATTGGTTGTGCCCTCAACCAAAATATTAAACAAGTGTCTTGTTTCTGCCTGACCTAATATTTTCCTTTTCTAATGTTACACACCAAATATATGAACGTGGCAAACATTTTTCTGTGAAGATGCCAAAATTGATTCCTACATGCATTTAGTCATAAAGATTTCATTGGAATCTGTAACAATCATCAAAGAAAAAACAATTTTGGTATGAACATATTACAAAAGACTAATTACATGTAATCTTATCATTAGACAAATAATGATACATAAGTGCATACATACTTACACACATTGACATAGACGCACACACACACAAACACACTCGCACACACGCACAGTGAAAGCACACATTGGTGATAAAGGATAGAGAACCACAGGTCAAATATTACACGGACTATAAATTTTTAGATGCAATATTAATAATGTCTAACTTCTGAATTCTAAAACTTTAAGCCTTTTATTTGAGTTTTCTCAAATTTTCTATAGCTCTAATCATTTGTAATAAGAGGTAAATCTTGATGTTAAATTAACTTGCCAAATGTATGGGAAATTATTTTCCTAAAGCTTTATAACATATTCTTCCTTTTAATTTGATCTTTTTTACAATGTTTCCTGCATGCGTTTAGGACTAGTCTTAGACTAAAATAAATGTTATACCAAATGTAAGCTCTCTGACATATCTTAAATTACATCAATGCCACTATTTTGAAAGGAATGTTTGTATAAACTTCTTAAATGTCCTTAAATTTAACTAAGACTTTTTCCTGGCATAATTTAATCCTGGTCCAGGAAACCCCATAATGTTTTTTTTTCATTTAGGCTGTAATTTTATCAAATTATGTAAATATTGAGTCCCAGGTTGTGTAAATTATTCCTATCCACAGTCTTAGCAAGCTTTTTTCCAGTACTATGAAACTGATTTAAATGCTATATCCCAGCATTTAAATGCCCTGCTTGTCTAGTTTGTGTCTTCCCTCCCTGGCTGGATCATTTGATCTGCTCACATGGGTTTTGATGAGAACCAATGGAGGTCAATGTGTGGGCTGTAATGACCCTGATGGCTGCTCAAATGTCAGGCGTGAAATTTGTAATGTTATTTAAAAAAGGGAGAAATAGGTCACAAATTGAGTAGGCTATGAGTGCTGAACCATAACAACTAATTGCTTCTAATACAAATTATTCTCAATTGCAAAACAGCACAAAATGATCTACAGTTTTCAACTGTTGGGTGTGTTTGGCCGGGTGCGGTTATAAAACTAGGTTCTCTATCATAAGTTTTCACAAAGAGAGCAGATGTTGCACGATTAAGTGAACACTTGTCTCAAGATCTATTCTAAGAAAAGCCACACCTAAACTATCAGGCTCTCACGGATGTGTAACATCTACAGATAAAGCATGCGCGGGATCACAATATCCATCATTATAAGCAACATCCACATTCAAAACAGGAAATATAAAATATAGAATAAAACATACATAGAAATTGTATCCTTTATGAAAAGGAGCCATGCTTTATTACAGTAACCATTTTTTTAATGATGGTATTTGTGGTGAAACCATATTCTAGTAACAATAAATTTACTTTGGTCTTACAATTATCATGTAGTAAAACTGTATGGTTAGTGGTAAAAGAACCCCAATACATTAGACATATTATGTTGAAAGGCTATCATATAAAACACACAAGCGTAGAATTCAGACAAAACGAATACGTTTACATTCAATTAAAAAATGCTAAATTTTACCTTATATAAGCCTTATTATAAAACATCAAACAACATATTTATATAATACATATTGTATAAAAACACGTGCGCGCAGGACTTATGATTCACATAATGACTAAATTATGACTTTATGCCTGGTTACACAGACAAGGCTTAAGACTAATCACAGACTTAAAGAATGTTTGAGCTGTCTTAGTTGAAAATAACTTGCCTTGACATTGCCTATCTTGAAATATATCAGTGCCATTGTTTTGTCTCAATATGCACACCAGTAAAGCTGTTTTCCCTAAGGCATTCTTCTAAAAGCAACTCAAATATCCTATTTTAACTTTAAGGCATAGACCTGGTTTAAGCTAAGTAAAGCTGGGTCTCAATCTATTAAAACGAACCATTTGAACGAAAGGCTAGAGGCTTTGTAAAGAGTAAACAGGTAATGTTTGGACACTTGATAAATGAAGAAGTGAAGAGCACATCTGGACATCTATCAGAGATTGTTGGACACCGAAAACGTCACAGGTCACAATAAAATGTCAAAAGTAACCTTCATTGTATAACCTCACAAAAATCTTCTGGCAAGGGGATTTTTTATCATTTTACTAGAACTAATGTTATTCCTTATTTGTATGAGGTGGATCTTTGGCGCAAAAACTTGACAGGTTTCCCCACATCTGTGTACTGCAGATTCTCATTGGTCGCGTAATTTTTAAGCCCCGCCCTCGATTCGTCCGGCGCTGGTCCGCTGCGTCACTCTGACGTCACGGCGTCGCCGACATGACGCCGAGGTCGGCAGTAACGCATTCGTCTGTGCTGCAGTCCCACATCGCAGCTTATCGCCCGTGCGTTTAAACCTCTCGCCCCCAGTGCCGCACTTCATGCAGGGAGTTGCGTACGGACACGGTCCTGGCGAGTCTGGAGATGTCGGAGATGAAAAGCGACGATGGGTCGTCGGAGGGCGACGCATATTACGAGAGTTTACCAGCGCACGCGTCCCTGTCCACGCACATGACAGCAGGCGCAGTGGCCGGTGTGCTGGAGCACACCGTCATGTTCCCCGTGGATTCGGTCAAGGTAAGTCAAGACCACCGGGAATGAAAACCTTCAGTGAAGTGTCTCATGTGCTGTTAGCTAAATTACCGGGTCAAGTCTTACGGCTAATTTAGGAAAGACAAGTTAAATAAACTTGCAAATAATGACTCAAAACTTCGCAGCTTTCTCAATTCTCCTTGAAACAACACTCGAGTTAGACATTCGGACACTAATGTCACTCGTGGCATTGCTACCGTGCAGGGCACCGTACAGATTAAGTTGTGTACTTTCTTCCCAGCATGCTTTACTAGATCCAACACGTCAAATGTGTAACTCAAGTTGTGACTGCTGCCACTGACAGCTGACATGAAGTATTTCTACTGTTTAGATGTTTTAAAGAAAGCTGCCATATCCTGTTCTGTCTTACTTAATGGTTTTAGGTTGTCTACAATAATAATTTTGAATGATTTAACAATAAAATAATGAATAATTTTACAATAAAAATAGAACTGGCCTCTCATTGATCAAGTTCAAATCAACAACAATTCTGTAACTTAGGTTTGTGATAGAAATAAAGCATGTTTTTCATCAACACAACAAGTTGGTTGTTACATTATCTATTTTACACAGAGATATGACTTATTTCAGGAATAATTCAACCTTGGGTTAAGTGGGTTAAGTGGGTCAAGGGCATAATGGGGATAGTTTATGAATCACCGGGATTTGAACAAAGTTACATTACATGATAAGACATGTTTAACTTTTTGTCTTTATCAAATCATTCCTTTTTTTAGAGGATCAAAATATTATTTCTAGATATATTATATCTGAAGTGAAACGGTGGTCTCATGATGTTGAGTGGAAATGCCATGGTGATTTCGGCTGAGAGCGGCACTAATCTTCGGGCTCCAGGCTTTAAAACAACAGTTCATTCACACACAAGCTTACTGAACAAAACAGTCCTTTGGCACCAGTCCTTATTGTATGAGTTCTTGGCCTATCTCTTCGCATAGATGGTACTGATAGTTTGTTGTGGTGGAACAATAAGTTGTGGTAAAAGGTTCTTACTCAGTAAGATTCTCTTACTTGGGGAGTGATTTGACAACGTGCCATATTGGTCCGCATGGATTCTGTTGGACTTGCGTGGGCTATTGTTGTCACCGTTTCCTTAGGGTCTGCCAGATTTTGCCGGTCACCATAGCATTATGCAACTGAGAGGCATAGTGTATACTAGGCCTACGTGTCGGAAGAGCACATAACCACAGAGATGCTGATGCTTAACCAGTTGGAACGTCCTGGCAGCAGCCGGTCTGGAATTGACCTTGTGTAGGTGCTTTGTTTTTGAAAGTGAGAGACATAAGAAGTTGTGTTCATAGAAGAGGGTTTAAAAGGACAAAGGGCAAATTTTATTTGTGATTATTTAGTGTATATGAACAAATTGTCTATCAGGCTCTTTTTGTAGAATTTTGTTTTTATTCACGTGCGAATGTGGTGAATCTCATGAGACAGTTATGTCACAGTGAAGTCCCACCCTTCATTAATTACGGCTGATTATTCTTTTTCAAACACATTACAGAAGTTAAATGTGTTGGAAAGATCATTCATGTTCACATTTTTATAAATTAATTCAAGTAAAGCCGTGTTGTTTACACCAATGGTGATAAAGGTAGCTATAAAGACTATAAAGTTAGATTAACGTTTTTGTCCTTTTAGTATAGATACGAATATAGGCTAGGTACTATTTTAATCATTGTTCTTGGTTTGAATAGGCTTTAAAGTTTTCCTGTGGCTCAGTTGTTAGAGCATGGCGTTAGCAACGCCAAGGTCATGGGTTCGATCGCAGGGGATTGCACATATTTAGAATCAAATGTATAGTACGATGCAATGTTAGTCGCTTTGGATAAATGCGTCTGCCAAATGCGTAAAAGTGAATATAAAGTATCTTAGTAATATTTAAATCTTATTTTACTAGTTTATAGTTTTCAGAAGTTTATCATTTTCATTAAAACTAGGGCTTTCAAATGATTAATCCCGATTAATTAAATCCAGAATGAATTATTGTGTTAACATAATATATGTCGGTGTACTGTGCATATCAATTTATAAACAGATACATGCGTATATTTAAGAAATAAATTATATATACAAATCTATATGTACTTTCAATTGTTGGTCAATGTAAATAAATCCATCAAAATATTTCCTAAATATCTAAATGTATGTGTTGTTTTTTTGTTTATAAATACAAAATTAATATGCCCAGTAGTACATAGACATAATATTATCTTGATGCGATAGATTGGGATTAATCGTTTTACAGCCCCAATTCAAACTCTCTAATACAGTGTCAATCAATATTCGAGAAATATCCAGAAAGAGTTTAGTTTCAAACTTCTTCAAAACCTTTGTGTGCTAAAAGATTTTAAAAGATTTTGAAAAAAGTCTATAAAAACAAGCTAAACCCAGGTTTTATGTAAGATATTGTTAATCACAAGCGGCTTTGGCTGCATTAACCATTCTAAGGAAGAGGAGTTTGTTTGGAATTTTTGTGTTATAGTTGTAAATTAATTGCATTGTTGAAATCCTACCCAGGTATTTTGTGATGCATTTACTGTAGCATGTGCGAAGTAATGGCCAAGCCTGTGCCATAAACTGGAATTTCCAGTGTCTAGGTAATTGTGGTGGAGTTTCCAACTGTGTGAGGTTGTGTCGCTTCCTGGAAACACCTGTAAGGACTGATTCAGGACACTTGGCCAGTGCAAGTTTTTCTGAATCTGAACTTTACACATACTGATCATCATTCCTGTGATCATTCACAGTCAGTAATGAGGGCAGAGTGCACACCGTCAGAACAGTTTTTCATTCATAATCTACCAAGGAATTGCTTTGTCTCACCTTCAGTTATGAAGACTTATAAAATTGACCTTCCTAATTAATTCATGTAACTGGTCCTATTATAATGAAAAAAGTTTCTGCTCACATAATCAGGTTCTGAATGGGAGTGTTTATGTATTTCCAGTAAGAGTCTGTGAGTCAGAGTGATGCAGCAATAGGAGAAAAACCAGAACAGAGCAAGAGGAAAAAAAACAAATTTCCTCAACTAATGTAGTTCCTTCTGACACATTGACTCATTATATATTACAAAAAAAACACCTGATGATGTTACTTTAATGAAACACATTTTTGTCCATACTATACAGAACCTGTGTTGTGGTGTGTGTATAGTGCACAATTAAATAGTATATGGCTGTGGTTGAGCCTTCTTATTAACTGAGTTTAAGAATACATCTTATAACTTAATTTTTTTATTCTTATAGGGCTACTTTAATATGTTTGCTTTTATGATTAATAAAATGTAATTGTTTGAAATAATATTTGTTTTAATTGTCAGTTTAAAATTGTTATATTTTATGAAGTATTTAATTAGTATTTAATTTATTGGGTTTTTTGTTTTGGAAATATTCACGCATGCCTACAGACTGAACGTGTAATACGCATGTGTATGACATATTCGCTTTTGGAAAATGACGCCTTCAGAGTTTACACGAAGACGTTAAATAAAAAATATTGCATTTACAGTCCCCCAAAAAAATTATTTTTGTAAATGAACAGCCATAATGTTTAGTTTTTAGTTGCAAATTGTCTTGGTAAACAGCCAAACAACAATAATCAGGTTGGGCTGAGACTGATGGGTGGGCTAGGATGGGGGTCTTATCGCACACATCCAGAAGGGTGTGAAAGGCTCTTACACTAGGGGTGTGAGCTTTTGAATATGATTAGCAGGCCGTTACACACACGCGCACACATGCACACACACACACACACACACACACACACACAGTTACTACATTTTGTTCCTTTTTAAAGTCTTTTTAACATAGTTTTACAACATCAGTTGTACACATGCCGGTAAAAATAATTCTGTAATGCCGCACTCTATCATGATGTGGCAAGTGCAACAATTGCATTACTTTTACTTACTTTCTTTTAATATATCAGTTAATATATAGTTTAGCATGTTTACTGTAAGTAGCTTTGTATTTGTAGGACTTTTTTGCCGTATTTCTTACAAGCGCTCTTTCAGGGCCCTGAACCCAGGGAGCAAAAATGCTATTTTTCTACCTCCCTGCTAAACTTAAAGGAATAGTTCATTTTCAAAATAAATGTTCATAATAATTTACTCACCCTCATGTCATCCAAGATATTTAGATATTTGTTTCTTTAGTCAAAAAGAAATTAAGGTTTTTGATGAAAATATTCCAGGATTTTTCTCCATATAGTGGACTTCAATGGACTCCAAATGGTTGAAGGTCAAAATTACAGTTTCAGTGCAGCTTCAGGGCTTTAAAGAGTACCAGACGATGAATAAGGGTCTTATCTAGTGAAACAATCGGTCATTTTCTAAAAATATGAAATGCTTCATAAACACACATGCTCGCCTTGCTCTGTTCTGCGATGTGCGTTCATGACCTAACGTATTAGTCATTTGGTTGAAAAGTTCACGCTTGACGTACACGGAAGTACCGAGTCAGTGTTTACAAATGTGGAGTAGGAAGACCAAAAGTTGTTTAATGTTCAATGACACGTAGTCAAATGTCTTTGTATCAGTTTATTGTTTAAAATTGTCATTTTGTGTGCGTATCCTGGGTGCTGATATATAAAAAAATCGAGACCTTTTCAACTTAACTATGTTTTACGTGAAGTCATGGACAAGGTAAGCATTTGTATTAATAAAGCATATACATTTTTTAAAAAATAAATCTTTTCTTTTAAAGCCCTTTGAGTCTGCACTGATACCTTCAACCTATCGGCGTACATTGAAGTTCACTATGGAGAAAAAAACGTAATTTCTTTTAGAGTAAAGAAACGAATACATAATCATCTTGGATGACATGGGAGTGAGTAAATTATCAATAAAATTGATTTTGAAAATGAACTTCTCTTTTAACAGCGCCAAGCATACAAATAAATTGTCTTTGCACCAGTGATGCTGGTAACGCGTTACTTGGTAACACGTCACTCTAATCTGACCACTTTTTTTCACTAACGAGTAATCTAACGCATTACTATTTCCAAACCATTAATCAGATTAAAGTTGCTTATCCAAGTCACTGTGCGTTACTATTATGGTCATTTTCCTCAGTAAAAATATATATTTTTTGCTTTCTTCTTGCGTCCCAGGGAGTGAAGTAACGTAACATTATGCGACAAGTCACGTTTTCAGCATGATGACAATTCACGCGCAGCACTGCACCTTTTGTAAATACATTCCTTGCTTCTGTTATGCTGTGAACAACAGGTTCAATGTTCATAAAACATGTTAAAAAGAATTTAGTATTTACATTTACATTTATAAATAATGTAGATTATAAATAGTAAGTTTTGCCATTATTTAAGTCTTAACAGTTAAATATGCTAGCTCAAGAAAGACTGTCTTTATTTTATTTTTTATAAAAAAAACAAGTATTTACATTATGTGAAATCAAGAAAATCAGTCTTTATTTTATTTTTTATAAAAACATGTATTCTTTTCAGGAAATAGTTTTTCAGTTCATCTTGAAATGTCAGGAGATACATTGTTGACATTACTGTTAAAAATACACTTCCAACAAAGTGAGTGTTGGCAAAACCGGTTGTCATTTTTATGTTGTTGGCAGCTGCTGAATGTAACTGATAAAGTAACTTGTAATCTAATTTAGTTACTTTTAAAATCAAGTAATCTGTACAGTAACTAAATTTCTTTTTAAAGGGATAATCAGTAATCAGATTACTTTTTCAAAGTAGCTGTGGAAACACTGCTTTGCACACGTGTTTGTTATTTTTAACCATGTGGTGTAGTTTAATGGAACCACTTTTCATAAATTTTTCAACAAAATCTTAAAAATCAATGCCCTTTTATCAAAAAAAGATTATTCAATTTAAGTTTAAATTAAAGATGCAGTGAAAAAGCTCTTCTGAGATGAAATCACACCCACAAAGACTGAATCAGTCTTAAGGAAATGTAATTGCCAAATAAACCGTGCATTTAATAAATGTTTGAGTTTGCTTAATTGAAATGACCAAAATCAACACAAATATTACAAATTACACAAGTGATGATATAATTGTATTAATCATGATTATTTTATGTAATAATTCAGTATGTAGTTATATATATGCTGGCATTTGTTTTACTTGGATTTTCGGCAAAATGTTTATTTAACAATTGGAATGCTGATGTATTTTCTATGAGGGAAGTGTGTTTGATAATGGTGGAAGTGTAACTGAGATTTGGAGTTTCAAACTTGAGTTGTGGTCTTTATATCACTCTAGAATGAAAAAGTACATTATGATTGTGTTTCATCTCAAATTTATATTTGCATTCCACATGCATTGGAAAATCAACGTACTTGTTCCCCTTGTTTTTCGTGATTAATATCTTTGTGAGATGTACTGGCATACTTGAACTAAGTTTCTATTTGTTGCCAGGGATTTTACAATGAAAGCTATGGGCCAAATTAAACACATGCTTGTTTATGTAATTCTGTTGTTACCCAAGAGATTTTCAAACCCTTGTGATTAGGTCTAATGATATAGTGTTCTAGGTAAACCCAAAGTTCCTAAACAAATCCACACACAGTAGATGTGTGTATAGAGTTTAAGGATTAGAGGAGACGTAATGATTAAAATAGATCAAGTAAAGTGGTTTGTCTGCTATATAGGCTTAACATTTCTTCACGAGGGCTAGGTCTCAAAACTACTTTTCTATTCCGTGTCTGATTTTTTCTATTCGAAGACAAGAAAGCATTGTGGGTAATGTTACAAATAGTGAAAAGCAATGTACCATGTCTGTTGATGATCTAATTTATTCAGTGCGTTAGACATAGTGACATCTTTGTCTTCTTTGGCCTGTGTAAGTGCAAGCTGCTCTCGCTTCTTCCAACAAATGACAAACGATATGGCGGAGTCATTTATTTCTAATAGAGAGTCACACAGAGGGCTGTGACTGTGGATGCAGGATGTTTAGATCTGGTTACATCAGGGGTGTTAAACTCTGCTCCTACAGGGTCTTGGTCCTGCTGAGTTGAGTTTTGAGCCTCAAAGGATTTGATTTAGATGTTTCAGGTGTGTTTATTTAGGATTGGTGCTAAACTCTGCCAGATTGTGACACTCCGGGATTATAGCTTTGAATACGTATATATATTCAAAGGGGTAGTTCACCCCAAAATGAAAGTTCTTTCATCATTTACTCCATCGTATGTCATTCCTAAATTCGCAGAACACTAAAGAAGATATTTTAAAGAACAACGGTAACTAGTACTACACAACATTTAACCACATTGATTTTCATTTTATTGACAAAACCATTGATGATTTTGGTCATATCCACCATTTTATTTGTCATTCTGTCTAAGTATGTGACTTTGTGGCGATGGTCAAAAGTCTGTCTCGGCATAACCAGGCCCTTCACTGCTCAGCCTGTCTGTGTTATGATGGACCCTGCCAATTCATTCACATTAAACAAAGCGTGTTTTTATAACTGAACTGAAATATTGGGCGAGCAGAAGGATGGACAACTCTATCGCTGGCTGCATATGTATTGCATTTCCCTATTTTTTTGTTAACAATCCTTTTTTGTTTATGTCTGTAAACTTCTTTTTTTAGGAATCTAAGTCATTTTGTGGACTTTGAATGAAGCAACTTTCAACGAAGCGTAAGCTGCTGTGTATCCCCCACAATGTCAGAAAACGAAAAAGAGAATTGACATTTATGATTATGGTCTTGTTCCTAAAATGGTGCTTTTTGTATACTTTCCCCTGTCTCACTTTGCTCCTCTCATTCTGTCCATAGACCCGTATGCAGAGTTTGCAGCCAGACCCAAAGGCTCAGTACAGCAGCGTGTACGGTGCACTGAAGCGGATCGTGCAGACAGAGGGTTTCTTTCGCCCATTTAGGGGTCTCAATATCACCGTGCTAGGGGCCGGCCCCGCCCATGCGCTCTATTTTGCATGTTACTGAGCGAATCAAACGCAGTCTCAGTGATGTCATACAGAACGGAGGCAACAGTCATATCGCCAACGGTATGAGTGAACACATTTTTCTGTCTGTGAAATCCAAGCAAAAGTTTTATATTCTAACTATAGATGATAAGGAGCATCAAAGTTTGATTTCAAGCATTCATTTCACTATGATTTCAATCTTTGACATGACTAAACGACAGTATTAAACATATCAAGATTATCGTTTTATCTTCATTTTCCTGGGGTTATTAAATAATTTATTTATAATACTTAGATTTTGCAAATTGTGTATATTTGTTGTCATGTATTTGTATATTTGTTGTGTTGTGCTGTGCAGTGCAGTGCAAACACAAGGCTTATAAGGAGCAATAATATGTGCAAAAAAATATGGTTATGGCAGGTTAATAGAATGAATTTCATGTCCTCATGTTAGTCCACATCTTGTGACGTAAGTCTTCATTGTCTTTTACCTCTAGGAATTGCGGGGAGTGTTGCCACTGTTCTTCATGATGGTGTCATGAACCCAGCAGAAGGTACATCTCATTAGCATATGCTGTGTATAGTGTAACAATTCTGGTTTTTGGTACTTTTATAAAGAACCTACATTTTGGATTTAATATATTCAAATACATTCATAAGACTTGCAGTTTGTTAAGAGTGGATTAAGCCTCAACCCTTTAATCTAGGATTGTTACTATAGGATTTTTTGTCACATGCACGAGAAAAGGTCTTAGCATTGGCATTTTTTCATGGTAAAACATTCTTTAAAAATCATAAAACATTTTCTGCATGGCAGGTAGAGTTGGATTTATGTCAAAGCAAAAGAAGTAAATTATATCATATTTTATACCCCGGGGCTGTTGAATGCTTCAATCTTATTGGTTGACAAACGTTTACTTTGTTCCAGGTCTGCTGACCAGATCACAGTTCCATATCACTTTGCCAAGTTTAAAAAACAGAAAGGTTATAGTGTAGCCTACAGGCCATCACCGCACATAGCACCCTGCTCTTTATATGACATTTATATAATGTCAAACTTTACTGTTAAGGGGAACCTGTTCTTCATTTCAATAAAGAAAAGCATATAAAAACAAGAAAATACACATATTGAAATCAAATGAATGTAATAACTAAATAGAAAAACAAAATGCATTAATACTGGTTCGTTTTCCTCTTCAAGCCGTTTGATTATTCGAAAGTTAATATGCGAGGTGTAACTCCCTTTCCCGTCGTGGCATTATGACCACCTCAGGTGTATATCAACTTTTGAATTATTGAATGGCCCGTCGTCAATTACTCCTTACGTATATTATATTATATGATATTATATATGCTGGTGAAGTACAATTTGTCAAACAGAGTATATTAATTGTCAAAAAATATCATAAGCTATAAAATAAAGCATGAAATGGTATCTGTGCTGTCAGATGCTTTGAAGTTAGTCATGGTAAGTTTGCATCCACATAAATAAAATACTATATTACACTTTATAAGAAGAAAACCCTCTTTCTTTTTCTATCTGTATCTATCTCTCTTTTTCAGTTGTAAAGCAGAGGATGCAGATGTATAATTCTCCTTACCGCAGCTTATATGACTGTGTAGTGACTATCAGTCGTAAGGAAGGTCTAGCCGCCTTTTACCGCAGCTACAGCACTCAACTGACCATGAACATCCCATTCCAGGCCATGCACTTCATTACCTACGAGTTCATGCAGGAACGTTTTAACCCCCAACGTCAGTACCGTCCCGAAACCCACATTTTATCCGGGGCAGCGGCAGGAGCCGTGTCCGCGGCCGTGACCACTCCATTAGATGTGTGCAAGACGCTGTTAAACACGCAAGAGAACGTCGCGCTCAGTTCAGCGCACGTCAGCGGACATCTCACGGGTATGGTCAACACCTTCAGGACAGTGTACCGCCTGGGAGGCGTTTCGGCGTTCTTTAAAGGAGTCAGGGCGCGAGTCATTTATCAAATGCCTTCTACAGCCATCGCCTGGTCTGTCTATGAGTTCTTTAAGTATTTCCTGACTCAACATGAGCCGAACTTTCAGGAACTGGGCAGGGCCTCTGTCAAGACCGGGCCTACGTGAGGGTGATGCTGTTAGGCATCTCTTAGGTAAATCATAACAAATAATGATTCCAAATAGATGAGTGGAGATTTATGGTTAAAAGAATTTTCCTTGTACATGGAGAATGTGGAAGAGGTCTTTGACTCAAATGGGAATGTAGTCACTCATTTTTTATACCATGGACACTCCAGTCACCCAAAACCTCCTATTTTGTTTTGAAACATATTATTTATTGAAAGAGTTTGTCATTGTTACATGAATTGGGGATGAATGGCTATCGCACACTACTGAACATCTATGTTGTAAACTTGATGAAAACAGGAAGGAGAAAAGAAACAGCTTCTTTCTCTGCCCCATACAGACGTTTAGTTGATTTGGTTGTATTTTGCTTTCACAACTACTAAACATGTAGTTTTTAATCTAAAATAACGTATACTAAATAAATTAAGACATTCCCAAATTCTGTTGCTCAATAACCAGACCAGATTTGAACAAAATCTGCTATTGATGCTGGAATCAAATCAATTCTTTGGGTCCATTTTGAAACCGGCGAACTGATGTTTTAAACCTCTGAAGTGTCTTATTTTGTTCAACAAAAATTGTGTTGTGTAGAATTTACTCGATTAAAGTTGCCAGATTTAATGTGGCACAAATGAGGCTGAAGCGGTGAGGAATGCAGGTACGGTTTGCTCCTCATCTCTTTGACATCATTTTGTGTCGTATGGAAAGCTTCAGAACTGTCTATCCCTCACAGACTTGCTTTCACTTGTGGTATATTAAATATCTCATCTGCCATCTTCCGTTAAATGTGCAGATTGTGGCATTCGTTTTTTAGATTTCACACATTCATTACTGCCATTTTACATTTTCAGCTTTTAATTCATTTTCTATTCGATTTCCTTCCTATTCCCATTCAAACTGAATGTGATCCTAGATCCTAGAAGATTTTTCAACGCAGTAGTAATTTCTAAAATCATAGGGTATCTTTAGTGAAATCATAGATTTATCAGCTTCAGCGGTGAGTTTAGACTGGTGAAAGCTTTAGACGCGTTTTATGTATGATAGCTGTTATTTGTTTTAGAACAGTTATCAGATGATATATAACCAATCTAGCCTAGCAAACATAGCTATAAGATGTGATTTTCTCTGCTCTTAGGAACCCTACAACAAAGTGTACACTAACCTTCTGTGGTTCCAGGGGAAATTTCAAACCCAGAATTGAATCTTTAGAGAGTACATATGAGGCTTTAGATGTCGGTGATGTTCCTCCATGCCAGTCCATTTCTCTTTTGTTTCGCCTCTGTGTGAATCTCTGGATTCATTCCATTCCTTTATTCTAGTCGAGACCTTATAGAAAGTGTAATAAATAGAAGATCGAGGAATCAAAAAGAAAGCTATACGAAGTTGTGCCTTATTTGTGTAACAAGCAGAGTACATTTTTGTGTAAATCTTTTTTTATTTGTATGAAAATGAGTATACTAAAAGAATAGGAAGAAATTTGTTCTGCTTGTTTGTTTTATTGACTAAGGTAATACAGCGTGTGTATGTGCTGAACATCCTCATAGTCTCATTTGTTCACACTACTCGAAGGTTTATGAGAAATTTGCACTGGAGTTACGCACAAAAAATGTATAGAGTGGCAGAATAGAATTGTAAATAATGTGTATCACGCACATGAGTTGTCAGTTTTGGCATCTTTACCTTTTATCGGAATTATAGCTCTTGTTCAAGAGAATTCATGTATGCAGGGGGTCGTGTTATCCGACCAGAGGATAAAAAACTCACACAACTCTAAATCATTATGCAGCGTGTTACAATGGCTGTGTATTTATCTAAATGAAGTGGTATTTTAGAAGTGTGTAGTTAAATTGAAATAACATCACCCAGCGAAATTGCAAAAATAATTCAAACTGGTTTCCACAACACTCCATATAAATGTCCCAGGGCAAGATTATAAAGTTGACCTGTTGAAATTACATCTGTATATTGAACTGAAGTGTTCTTACAGAACAAATGACACACTTCATCTTGAATTGAATGTTTATTTGCCTATACATAATAGCAAATATTGAGATAATTGTAAATTGCTTTTTTAGTGATTTTTGATAGAAGTGTTAGTTAGCTTGAATGGATTCGATGCATGTCTGTAACCTATGCATATTTCCATCGGACGAGAGAGTTTTCATTGTGCTGACTTGTTCAGCTGGCAGTGTTCTGTTTGGTCTGTGCCTTTTCTGTATCATCTCTCTCTTCCTCATCCCTTGCTCACGATTTTTTCGCTAGAAGAGTTTGACATTCCATTAAATTCCATTGGAGTCTCTGAATCCATTGAGGTATTTCACTTGGAGTCTGTTTGCGTCCTGAATAAATGTTTATTGGTTTAGTGTTGCCTTTCCAATCTTGCCGTCAGACCAACTTTTTTCTGTCCCCGCTAGGAACCAAAGAATCTTCAGTATTCAGTAAATACCCATTCCTTTTAAATCTGTTGATGGGGAAATGTTGTCAGCATTGGAAGTGTTTGATTTTACGGAGTTGTATATCCATGTGTTTTATACAGGTTTACCATTGAGGCTTAGCCTATATCGTGAAGGCCGTACAAAGCAGACTGCCTGTGTGGCCAAATGTCCGTTACTCTTTGAGTCTTTGGCTTCATGTTGTGCAATGGTGGAAACCCCATGGGTTTACTTCTGAGTCCAGCATTTTCAAATGCTATCAATCTGTAATTGCTCTGCGAAACCAGCTGTTTTTTTAAATACATATTGTATTTTAATCAGTTACATTATATGACCTACAGCATGTTTTGAAGCTTTTCATTTGGGCCAATTGTAAAATTTCCTTTAGTCTTTGTTTGTTGATCTTGCCTTAAAGTGATCGTCACCCATAATGCTTTGTGAAAACAGCAGCCATATCCATGGCTTATTAAGAAGATGTGGTCACACACACCATGAACAACTTTATGGTTTGGCCGCTTGATGCGCACATTGGATTTTGGATAAGAGAGAGTGCCATTTAGAGTACTTTATTATTTTTTACAGTGGTGAAAATAAAAAATCTGAACAGGATATTTTGTGGAAATGCTGCTACAGTTTGTAACACTGGAGCTGAAATAAAACATGCAACGATCAAGTGTTTTTCTTATTTACTTCTTTTTAATTTCATTTGAAATTGGGTTCTAATGTGTGGTATAACTGTATTTCTTTAAGTCATACTTTGCAAAAAACTAATTTTTGTAAAGGTAAGTGTTTACATTCATATTTGGCAGTACACAAATAGTGCAAAATGTTGTTGATTGGTCTGGGACTGGTACACTTCACTTAATATTTTGGTGATATTTTAGGCTTTTAGAATGTATCAAACAGTAAACACAGTTATGCTATAGACACATTAAAATGTAAAGGTATACATAAAATATTAAACTGATGTTTTGGCTGCCAGAAGATTAATTGAATACATTTTAAAGCAAGCTATGAGATAATGTGACAATTTTAAGTTGGCTTTTATGTTTGGTTTTAGAGGCGTAGTGTGTTTACTTCTAACCAACAAGTATTACTAAGGAAGAGTGATATTGGAACTTCAGATTAGGAGGATGTATTTGACAAATAAATCGTACTTAAAGATAGTTGCAATAATGTATTTTAAACCAGCATAATTGGACATTCAGCTCAAAACCTTGTAAGCTTAGAATTAATGAATAGTTGAAATAAGGCATAAATAGAATAAAACCATTGTTTCATTGAATACATTGTGTTTCTAGCCTGAACCCATTAAAGCCTGCTGATGTGACTCTTGAGGAACGTCATTGAGACTATGATGTCAGAAGAGGGCGCTGTAGCTCACAGTTACAGAATGTTTGCCTATGGAGACTTCCAGTACAACCTGTCTAATTGTGTCCCTTCTGGTAAGAAGAAAATAAAAAGAAGGGATTGGTTTTTGAAAAACATAAGAATGTATGGGAGTGATACAGGAATTCTGAAAATCACTGTATACAATGAAACAATGGTTATATCTATTAATGCTTTAATAAATCGTTTCATTAATACTTGGAGTCAATCATACACTGATTGTTACATGTTGTAAATTCATTTTAATGGTTATTTTTTTAAAGCTAAGCGTTACATTATATTACCTTCATTTTATTTAGCAGATGCTTTAAACGAGCCAATGATCAAAAATAAATATAATCAAAATAATTGTAAACTTATCCTTCAAATCTGATTGGTTGATTGGACTGTTGTCCCAGTGTCAACAATGATGAAGAACATCTCTCACGTGTCAGTCTAAAAAGCCATTAGAAGTGGTACCAGCATCACCAAGCAGCAAATAAGTCTGGAACTGGCCTATATTGAAACAGAATTTGTTAAACATCATTTATCCCATGATTAAACCTCCTCACAAAAAATATTGAATTCTGTATAAATGCCTTTTTCATTTTCCTGTAAAATTGGTGGATCTATACTACAGTGACTTGTATGATTAACCTATAAAGTTATGTGTCTGGTTTCTCTGGATTCCTTGGACTATACAGAATTGAATAATACCTTAACAACACCCAACGAAAGCCTCACATGTCAGGCTCTTTAGAAACCAACATCAGCCGTTCTCTTGTGACACATGTCTAAGAACACGTACACACGCACCACACACGGCTCTGTCTTTTATTTGTTGTTTTTGTTTTCCTTTGTCTGATGAGATGGGTGTTTATCTGAGAGGTATCACAAGCAAGTCCTTCATGAAACCTGTACTGAAATCTTCTTCTTATATATCTCTCCAATCACTTCATCTGGACACAATTGTCTCTACTTTCAGACAGATAAGACTACTGAAGGGCCCAGTTGTTAAGTTTATGTACATTCTCACACAGCACAGTACGTATATTGGAAAATATATTATTTAATCATCATGTCATCATTTTCTCAGATTTTTTAAACCTTTTAGAAGGAATCACCTACATTTATATCTAATTTCAAGATTTGTATGTATAGTTATGGTCCTTGCTACAGTGTGGATCTGGTTTCTCTCTATCAGAATATCTTTGCAACCGTTGTGAGGTTGTGCCGTTGAGCATTGCCTTATCAGCACGGGCAAATTTGTTACCCAGTCACGGCATATTTGAGCGCCAACAATGCCGCTCTTTGTGGAGGAGTCGGACATGCCTGCCGCTGCAGCGGAGGAGAGTCTGTTTGTTTTGCCAGGCATCAATGGAGGCCATAATGGTCGTGCGACCACACTGTGTGCTCAATCTTAAGAGCCAATCAGATCATAGAATGATAGAGATACAATTTAGTTTAGGGCTCCCGCAGAGTAAAAATCTCCCGAGTGACAGTAAATATAATTAAAAGAGAGCTCTGTGTGTAGTTTGAGTTGTAGTTCTCATAAGGTGTAGCTTAATGAACAATTTACTTTGGAATGAAGAACATTTGGAAAGGGGAACAGGTTATAATATTTTTTATACCGCTCGAACCATGTCAGAAGTTTTTTTCAGGGCAATATTTTTTTTTTGAACAAATAAATCAATTTTGTGTCATGCTTTTATTTCACGCAATCCATTTATATAACTGATTAATCTGAATGATCATATTTGTAAATCTAAAAAGAATAAAAACGTGCAAAATCATTTGATAATTTAATTAATAGAAATTTAACTAGAATACTGTTAGGATGCAGTTTCTACATTTAATTGAGAAAATATGTGAATTCTATTGTCTGAAATAAAATTTTGAGCCATGTGGCATGAGACAGGTAAGGGAAGCTGCCCTATTGGAAGAAAGATTTAGAAAAATTAAGCCTATACTTATAATTTTATCCTGGACAACAAAGATTGAAATTTCTGTTTAACAAACTTTTATTTTGTAGCCACATCCAATTGGCGTCATAAAATGAGGCACACAATGAGAGAAAATAAGACAATTTACAAAATTTGCAGCATTTTGTTCATATTTGTCTAAAAACTGTTAAATATCTTGTAATATTTTGTTCCTGGTCGGACTGAATGTGCCATCTCTTCTGATGTTTCAGCTTCAGAGGACCTTCCAACACTTAAGAATAATCACAAATAAATCCCTATCCGACATTCCATAATTTGAAGAGCCAGTTTGACGACGTGTTTCAGGATGACGCTCCTACACGGTCAAATTTCAAGACAATGACAGATCTCATGTTACTCTGGCTTCTCTTTTACTTTTATTTTTTTTGTGGAAAGAACGTTGCCTAAGTGTGCTCACCAATAAAGCATTTCGACTTACGTACATCTACATAATGAGAAAAGGGTGGAGTGAGAAACATTAAGGGTGCCGGTAGTTTGAGTAGTTATTTCTTTCAAAGACAACATCGTACCTCAGTTTGAATGACGGGTGACAGGAGGATTGATGGGTTATTACAGAAATGACTAATGTAAGCTTATCTGTTACAAGCAGTCCTTCACATAGCAAATACTTACCTGGATGAAAACATCCACTACTTGACAAATTTGCATCCGGTGTCTTATCTTTACTGTTTATTTGTGGGAAGTTTTGTTTATAGAACCAGGTGAAAATAATTTTGTTGATTTATTGAAAGTTTCTTTTACATTTGCCGCCTTATAATTTTCAACTTATCTCATGGGAAACGTAACTACTTTGGCGAATGAGATCATACAAATGTATATGAATTAGGCATAAATCACCTATCTAGTACACAGCGGGAGTATCCACATTACACCTATTGAATGTAAATATTTACATTGACAATTTTTTAGTTTTTCATTTATTCAAAGTGATTACAGACAAAATGTATGTAGGTTCCCTGAAAATGAAACCCATAACCCTTTACTCTAACCACTGAGGCACAGGAATACATGTATGTCACATGTAAGTAGGAATACACAGTACATGAAGGCCTATGTTTAGTTTTACTACCAATAACACTGTGTAAACCAGGAAACAATTACATACAAAATACATGTTTAGTAGTGCTTAATAATACTTGTTTGTAGTATTGCTTACTAATTAATCTTAGTCATGTAATGACGTTATAATGTAAAAACAGAAAATTACTAATAAGACCTTCGTACCTTTTATATAAACTTGGTTATACAAGATTTATTTTCCGGTCCTTTAGTCTAAAAGCAGCATTCCTTGCTTGTATTAATGTTTACATGATTCTGTTCAAAACTGGCGCTTTTGCATTGCTTGCACTGGGACATTTCAATTCAATTTCTAAAATTAAAGAAAAATGTCAAGTACTCAATATTTAGAACATTGCCACCTGTAGTCACTTGAATCCCAACTCCAACTGGAATCTCTGTTTTGTATCCTTCCTACCGAGTGTTTCGGTCATGAGTCTGATTAATACCCACGTCTGTTCCACGCCGCTAAATGGCCTGTAACAGGACTGCTGGTAAGAGCAATACTAGAATCAGTCATGATAAAACAGACAGTCAGAGACTCATGTCTGCGTTCCCCAGCTATCTGACCCTGCCTGCACGTTATTGGTCACTCCTGATGGGGTCAAAAGTCAGGGTTGCTGTATTGAATTGCTCTGTATTCCTCTTCACTGTGAGAGAAAGCCGGGAAACATGCTACTTCCAAAGTCTCACTTGTGCGTGTGTATATGTATCTTTCATCAGTGTTAAGCAGTGGCTTATAACTGGAATCTCTTCGGTCCTTCTGAAGCTACAGACACATGCTCTTTGCGTCATGCGGGGATTTGCTCTTATGAATTCCTTTGTATGCAAGCACTTTTAACAAACAAAGAATACAGAAATGATCAAATTAAGAGACCACTTGTTTCGCCTAAATCAGCATTTCTGCATGTATTGTGAGCTTTCTCATCCAGTGTCAGCTAAATGTCAACAAAAACAAACCTCAGGAATGATATAAAGTAACCCACAGCCATGTGAATGATGCATTACAAATTTTGAAAATACATTTTTAACTGATTCTAATACATGTCAAACATTAGTATTGTGTTGTTACATAATATGAAGTTGTTTTCGTTGTAGTTTTTAAAATCTGCAAAACATTGGATCTTTTTTATTCTTATGACCATTTCTACCATTTTAGTTTTCCGTAAAAAAACGTAACAATATGACATACATACGAAAATACGTAACAATATTTGTTATTTGGTGGAAATGTTGTCTCTTGTTGACAGAATGAACAACATTGATTTTACACGGAGAAATGAGAAAAACTGAAAAAAATTTGAGTGGTCTCTTGCTTTTCTGCAGATGTCTTTATGGGTTCATTAGCCTGTTAACTGTCACCCGTTTCATATACAGGACACCTAAGTTTGCGACAATATTGTGCATGTAATTTCTAATCGAATCATGACAACTAAATCATTGGAAAGGTCTAAGACTCTAGAATACAGATTTCTTTGGTGTTTTTTCAAATAATTTATGTAGGGAGAGTAATTGATTATTTTTTATAAAGAGTGTGCTTAGATTTTTTGTTATCCTTTTGGTACCCTTATTTTTTTAATGCTCCATTTAGCATGTAATACCTTATCTTTAATGTTGGCTGTAGTCTTCAGATGAGATAAACTGATCTAAATGTATCAAGCACCATGCATTTGCTTAACGAAAATGGCGAAATGTTTGTGGATGCAAACAACTGTACTGAGTTAGTTATTTAGGCCCATACTTTTTAAATATTCGTATTGTGCATGGTTTGTACATCATCGGTACAAATCATTAGGATTGTTGAGGAGAGGCTCTTTTGTACTGCAATCCACCCATCAACCATCAAAACACTTTAAACCTCTAGCAACGCCCCTACAACCATACGGAACTACCTAGCAACTGCACCGCATTGTCCGGTGGTACAGTCAAAAAATACTGAAATCTCTTCTTCTATCAAAAGATGTGAAAACCTGATATGGTGCTTAAGATAGCATTAGGCAAGTGTCTCCTTTCAACATGCCTTTGCACACTTAGAAAAACATTTTGAACATGGGTTCCCTGAGTACAGGTGATGATGGAAAAGTACGCAATGTTGACAGTCAGGTCAGGTCTGTTACTTGGAATGATATCTTATAATCGATATGAAAAGAATGATGCCTCACCCAATCACTGAAAAGAACTCTACTAGATGTGAGGATGCCCTATCACTCACTGATCTCGTGGATTGTTTTTGAAGAGGGTGTGTGTGATAAAAGAAGCTTGTAACAACAATAAATCTGATCAAACCAATGTGGTCATATGGCGTTGTTCGAGCATTGTTTTGGAGGTGTGACAAGTGTACAGTACTGTGGATGAAGTGATTGTTTACCCGAAAATGAAAAATCTGTCATCATTTCCTCACCCTCTTCTCATTTCAAACCTTTACGACTTTCTTTCTTCCGCAGAACACGAAAGAAGATATTTTGATGAAAGACCCCATTCACTTCTACTGCGTGGACACCAAACCAATGCAAAAGGGAATGGGGTCCACTTAACAGCATTTTTCAAAACATGTGTTCTACGGAAGAAAGAAAAACATTGACAAAAGGGTGAGTAAATGATGACATCATTTTAACAAATCGTCCCTTTAATACCAGTCAGGTTTGTTTACAGATCTATGTCTTAATCTTTCAGACTCAACATGCAGGCTGTCTCTTTTGTCAGCCTACACAAAAATCCCATACATATTTCCAATAGATGATTTTAGCCTTTCAATGACCACGATGCAATAACACATAAAACTGATAAAACGGACTTATCAAAATTATAAAACTAAACCTTCAACCATACCGCATATGATAATTTATATATGGTATAGTTTATTAGTTTGAAGTGAATGCAAATTGTAATAAAAGACGTTATAAATCTCTACCTCTTATCTGTCATTAAGACTAAAGCAGATTTTTAAATGTAGGAATCCGAAATCTAGCTTCCTTACACACAGGTATAAATTGCCATGAGATTGTGTTGGTCTGTCAAATGTGTAAATGCATTCATACAGCATGAAATTAAATAAGAAGTAAGGTATATGGGAAGCACTATGTTGTGTATGCCACAGCTGAAAGGTGTTGTTTCATGGCCAGGAGTGTTGCTTTTAAAGATGAACCTTCTTTGTTTGTTAAACCCTTTAAATATTTAAAAATACATATTACATTTATATTTGATCTCAACCGTCCTCTCCAAAGCTGACAATACCAGCATTGCCATTTTGCCACAGAGATTTTATCTTTGTCTGTAATTGTATAGCAAATAGACTTTACTCAGAGCATGAACCCGCAGATGTTACGGATGTGAATAACGGAAACAACAACACAGCATAATCCCCACTCACAACAGGCCACACTCCCCTCCAGAAGCAATGTCACTCTCCTGATAATAACTGTGTGTAAACCTGTGCTAGACAGAGAGGGAGATGAACCTGTTTTATCAGGGTTTCTAACTCTTTTAATCCTTTAATGATGGAGCCAAAGTGGCTGAGACACTGGACGAGTTAGACCCATAGGTTTTAATCCTGTTTACCCCTAAACGTAGACTACAGCTTTTTCCGCCCCAGGGGGCGTTGCTTTGAGAGCCACCACAATGAGAACAGAGATCAGGGGAAATCAGATCAATGCTTGGCTTGAATTAATCTCTAAAATGCAAAGTGGTCTGCATCCGCACGTACAGAATTTTGGAAGAAAATGGACAGTCATAAACTTGCATTCTGTGTGACATCAAATCAGGTTAATATTTGATGTCCATTAGGCCTTTTGTCTTTTATTTACTCTCTCGGGCTATTAAATCAATAGCTTATTGAATAATGAACATTTGTTTTTAGATCATATACTTTCAGGACATCCAAGATGTTGGTGACATTTTTTTTTCAGTGGCACAGTGAAGATTTTTTACCCAAACCCTGCTTATTCGCCTTGGTCGATTCATAAAATGCAAGCAACACAATTCATTTAATGTCTAATGACGCAAATAGATCGGTCTGTGCAAGAATATGAATGTTATTTTACAACCATATGATTGGTTATCCATTGGTAAACAAACAATTGTGTCTGTTTGTTGACATGGATACATGATGAAAATCGTTTACAATATTATTAATATTTTTTATCCCATATAACCTGAAGATAATCTGATAACATTTTTTTAATTCATTTTTTATTCCATTGAAGAAAGAAAGTAATACAGTATATAGCTGGGAAGGCTTGAAATTTTTTCAAATATAACTTATTTATTTGGGTAAACTATTCTTTTAAGCTATATACTTTTTCAACGTTAGACTATGAATAGTTATATCCTACAGTTAATAAAATATTTGATCTTCCATGTTCTTAAACGTAGAAGAGACATAAAGATACAAAAGAGTTGTGAAATGAATGTAGAACACTGTGGTATAATTACCAGCAATGTGCCTTGGCATTTTTCTGAGAAAAATCTGTGATTTGTTTATTATATAACAATTGATTATAATTGATTTCTTTCAAAGGTGAAACTCTAGATGTATTTAGATATATACATAAACCGTCATTTTCAACTATAGCGTTTGGTCAAATTCTGGTTGGGTTTGTCCTCATTTGACCCAAAGCTGGTTCGAAATTCTTTTTTTTTGGTTCTTTTTAAATTTGATTCAGGTTTGCACAGATTCAGAAATGAGAGCTGCGTGTGCCTAGTACCCATCCATTAAGGCTGTTTAAACTGAATGTTTAAATCCCGATATGGGGTTGTGTATCAACTTCCAGATGTACTAACCAGTGAGCTCCACCCGTACTTGCGTGAGAGTGCAGTCGAGTTTGATTGACAGGTGTAAGTTAACATGACTGAGTCACTGTTAAGAGCTTTGTTCATTCTCCGTCACACACCTAGTGGTCACCAGCTCCACCCACTGTGATATCCGCATATAGAGTGTAGGGAAGAGGTCATAACACCTGACTTGTACCCCCAGTCCACCAACATGTATTTTGGGATGGACATTTTGGAAGCAAGTGTAAGCATTTTGCAGAATAAAATATATTTTTGCAGATAGTTTTAGTTTGCTTCAGTTAAATTGATTTGAGTGGTAAAGCCTCAAATAATCAAGTAATACCAGGTACTCAAGAAAAAAGATAATAAATGAAAGAGTCAAGTGCTTTGGTAATTACTGGGTAAGACCGTTTTTCACATTGACAAGCAGACAAAACAAATAATGCAGGTGTGGCTTGACAACAGGTTCATTTGAGAAAAACAGCTATGACACGAGTACCACAAGCCCGTACAAGTGCTGTGGTACCTATTATTGTCTCATATTAATAGAAATAGTTCCCAAAGACATGAAACAGTGCTCCAATCCTGGATCCTGTTTGTTTGAGACAATCTATCTAATCAAATATTTGGAATCAATTTGGGCAATTCCAGTGTTAAAGAATCTCAGTAGAAACTAGAAAAATAAACTCTCAGAGAATTTATTACCAATATATTTAACCATCTTTTAACTAAACCCTTCCTAATACAGTCCAGACAGAGGAAAAATGTGTCCACACACATAGTCTGTATGAGCCACCGCAGATGGAGAGGTCGAGCCTGTCGTGACGCGAGAGCCACTGAGCCCATCATCTCCTCTGAATACTCCTATGACCAGGTGCATGGCAACACCATGCGCTGGTGGATATGGAGCCTCCGCTGGTCCCGCCCGCTCTCTGTCAGCCAGCACCTCCTCTCCAGCCTCCAAGAAGCTCCTGCCCAGCCTCCCTCTCCCGCCTCCTCTGTTGCTGTCAGCCAGTCCATCAGCCCTGGGTCTGCTTGCATCTGAAGATACCTCAGCCTACCCTAAGCATATCAGGCTTGTTAATACATGAAGCAATTTAGGAGAGTTCATTTACTTTTAGGGTGATTTAGGCCTTTTAAATTGTCGGTTGAATTTGAAAATATGCAACTTCACATAACATTGTTATTATACATTTAATAAAACTAAAAAAATTTGCTTTTCTCTTTACAAAGATTTGAATAATGACAGTTCACATTGCGTTCTTCACAATCCATTAACTAATCACCTTTGACATGTTTAAGGGAATGGCTTAGCAGCCAATCCCATGCGTTTTCACACGATGTCACAATGAATTCCCTTGTGCATACGCATACATTACAATTGAACATGTAGCTATAGTTCTATGGAAGATTTGGGGTGTAACAGAAACATTTTTGCTTTTTGAAAAGATTGAAAAAACATTAATAGGAATAGAAGGAAATGGATAAACACACAAAATTCCAGAGTAACACTGGAGCCAGAACAAGTGGGTGGCACTCTGGATGAACTCGTGCTCGGTACGAAAACCCCCTGTATTACGGGCCGCTCTTATCTCACAAACCAAAACAATGTCGCCAAACAGATTACTATTATTAAGTGGCATGACATTGTTGTGGAGATAGAAATATGCAGGGTGGATATGTTCTAGATGGGTGGATCTGTAACCTCACTTCAACTGAAAGAAAGGGGCCTAATCTAGAACAAGTTTGATGTCAAAACCACTCTTCACCAGACAGGTTTGGGTTTTAGATAATTAGTGAAACCAGTTTGACAGATCTGACAGATCTGTGAAGTATTCCAATGATTTCATTAATCATTTAATAGGATTCAAACTGCAGTATTAATGTACAGCGCTGAAAAACGAATATATACTGTATACAAGAAAACAATATAAGAGTTAAAATGATGGTGTTTATTATGACGATATCGATGACGATGATCAATTCCTCATAATTATGTGAAGACAAATGTTTATTGAGATGATCAATTGTTTAGTATAGTCTTTCATTCATTGCTCACTTTAATACCGCTGTAACAAACATTTCTTACTGCTATTTAATGTAATCCATACACTTACTAAGACGCTTCTTTGTACATTAGCTAAAGAGGTCTAGTTATGCCTGAGAGATCTTCAAAGAATGGTGATTGATGACAGTTGCTTCTTTAAAGGGATATTTCACAGGCAAAACATAATTTCCCCATGTTTTAGTCATCCTTAAGGTATCCTGACTGAATATGACTTTCTTCTTGAAGAATAATGCAGTCGAAGTTATAATACCACGTATGACTTTACTTCAAAGTGGTAGAATGGTAGTGAATGGGCGTCGACTTTTGAAGCTCCAAAAGGTGCATGAATTGATCCAACAACTGCTCAACGGCTCTGTGGTCTTAACAAAGGTCTAATGAGGCGAATCAAGTTGTTAGAGAAATATCTAAATTGACATCGCTATTAACGTTGAACTAGCTTCCACACATGCTAAGATAACAAATGCTCAAATAACAGCTTCCATGAATTTAACATCAGCTGCTTCAGTTGTTCTCTGTAGTGCACTGATATTGTGTGTGTGTGAGCTACTTCTGTGTAAAAAATCTTCTATGAAACGTCCTCTGAGGTCCTGGTTGCAAATGTTCTCCGGGTCAATCTGCTTGTTTTATTATCCAACTCGAGTCCAATATAAAAAGACAAAACTAACGCTTCTGTTAGAAGTGTAAATTAATACAACCGGTCTGACACCATTCAGTCCGGTGTCATTTCCCTTGCCAAAGTAGGAAACAAATACTGATCTCTAACAAAGATTGACGTTTGCACATGCACTAGCAGACATCCATTACAGTCGTAACACTCTTCCAAATTTCTTTCTTTGTGTTCAACGAAGCAAAGACATTTTTTCCGGTTCGGAACAATTTGAGGGTGAGTAATTCATGAGAGCATTTTCATTTTTCGGGTAAACTATCCCTTTAAATAAATTTATATACTTATAAAGCACAAATAAAAGATATGTTAATCTGTATTTTTTCAACAGAAAACTGTCACATAATACTTAAATCTGATACAGGCTTAGTATTGTAGTTTTATACCATTCTCACTGTTGAGGTTTTTCTTTTGTCTCACTGATTGTATACCATCTAAACAAGGTAAATCATGCCATCTTTCCTGGAGAAACATACCTGTATCCATCAGACAACAGACTACCTCCGGTTCAGGGAAGTTTAAGCTTTTGCTCTTATGAATATAACTTAAGCAGAATTGGACAAGCATAGGGGTTTGTGATTGCTATCTCACATTGTTAAGCTTGTATGTTGAGCAGGCCCGCATGTTTTACAAAAGAATCCTTTCCTTGATTTATCAGCCAGCATAGCTTCTGAAAATGGCAAGTGTTCAAAAATAGTCACGGTCATTGGTACACAATGGAAACTAAATGAACATTTGTTTTTAGGAATTATGTCATGGGAAAACTGGAGGCTGGAACTTAAAAGTTTACAAACTTCAAAACCGAACAACAACATATTTTAATTAAGCTGGTGAAAGCTGATGTGCAATTTTATTCGTGAACTACAGTTGTATAAAAATTAGATGATATGCGATAAATGAAGGGTTTGATTCCTTAAAATATTATGACCCTCAAAAAATTTCTGGGAGTGGTCATTTTGCTCATAATATTTTGTGAAGATAAATATCTCATGGTCGTATATATCTTCTTAATACATAGTCTTCTCAAAAAGCAGTTGAACAAGCCTCTGAATGGAATGACAGGTATTTTTGACGTGCGTCAATTTATTGAAATATTCAATCTTTTCAGTCAGAACGCCCTGTTTCAGCAGTGACCTGGCCTGGCCTTTTTCGACTCTTACAATGTTTGTATACGCTCATGTACATTTGCACCATACTCTTTATTAAGACACACATGATTTTGTAAAAGTGCTATAAATATAGTGGTTATATTAGCATATAGAGTGTTATTTTTGCTGTGACTCTATACAATGTGCTTCTTTTGGAAAATATGCAAGAATATTATTTCTCCTAATACCACCTATTTTACAATTGTCCTCATATATGCTTTTACTTCTATACTGTTTTGACTCTTCTGCTTCTGTAATGTTGCTTTATAACAATGTAAAATTGTGAAAAGCACTACAGAAATAAATTCGAGTAAACAGTAAAACTCACTTTTCTGTATCCAGTCAAAGGAAGAATATCTTATTGATATATCATACCCAGAACCTTGCAACCCAGAAAAGCAGACTAACCACCAAAAGGCAGGATAGGCTACACTGAGAAAAAGGCTTATTTAACACTCACAATTTATGTGCACATTTGAAAAATATACTTTTATTATACAGAATACAAAGCTGTACAAGATAAAACCTTAACAACGAATATTATACAAAAGAACATTCATAAAGTCCAAGTTAATGTAATTTCATCACAGTCCTGGCCTCCATGCACTAAGTCCGCGTAAGTCGTACATGTAAGGCCTATACGGGTAGGATTTATAGACTGTGGCTATAAGTGATGCTCGGATAAAGTCCTCTTCCATAGCAGATACAACAACAGTTCCTTCTGGTTCATGAAAGTAGTCCTCTTGGCTGTGCTCCGTTAACTGCCTCCGTTTAGTTTTATATCTTCTGTTTTGGAACCAGATTTTCACCTGCGTCTCGGTGAGCTGCAGCGCGCTCGCAAGGTGCGCGCGCTCCGGCGCGCTCAGGTATCGTTGACGGCTGAACTTCTTTTCGAGCTCGATCACCTGCAGGTGAGTGAAGGCGGCGCGCGAGCGCTTCTTTTTCACACCAACTCCGCTCGACATCTCCGTCAACGACTCTGTTTTCTCCTCAGATGAGATGTCCGCTGAATCTGGCAAAGTAAGGAAAGGATATGGTTTTAGTTGACATGTTAGAAACGTTTTAAACAATGTTTACGCACTATTCTATTTCTTCACCAAACAGCATTACATGTTTTCATTGACTGACTGACACACATTCGTGAGATAAATGACGACATTGAAAGGTAAAGTAAAGTTGTTTTTTAAGTATAGTACCTGTTTGCCTTTCATTACTGTCGCCCGAGCTGGTTTCAGATATCCACGAATCGTCTTTTTTATCCTCTTTCAAGGAGAGAATGTCCGCTATGAAAAACGACGTCAGCTGCTTGTTTGAAGCCGCCATCTGTGTGCTCAAATCCTGAGGAAGGTACAGTAAGAATAAAGCGTATTACTCCTATTCTGTTTACTCCTGCTACGTAATTGGTACTTTCACTCTTGAGCTCTCCTGCTTCACTTTAAATAGCGCGTGTGTGTGTCGTTGTCTCGTCTCCTATTGGAGGAGCGTCCTTTAGTGACGCCTTCAGTCCTTGATGGCTAAAACAGACACGACGACATGGATCATCATTCTGTCATCAATGATAATACAGGGTATTAACTCTTAAGTCTTAAAGTCTTGTTAAATTAAAAAAACAGACACCTTTTGATATACACTATTTTAGATATTCTTTCTTTCTTTCTTTTATTTTCTTTGTTATAATTTATGATAGGCCTATACTGTTCAAACACTTCTTATTTTGGTTTCAAAAACATTTTATATTATGGATTTTTTATTTATTTTATCCATTTATTTTATAAGTATAATATATCTTCATCAAACATACTGTATAGGGACACTTTGAATTACATGTGAAAGAAACTTCATGCAATAGTTTGCATTTATACATTTGAAGCACTGTGCCCCTCGTCTTAACCAGGTTTCAGAATCTAGTGAGATTTATTGTGTAACAAGATATCAGTATTAGTCTCCTATCATCCCTAAATGTCAAGCTGGGGGTAAGCCCCGGGCACCGGGGTATGTGTTTATAAGCTAGAGGAGGTACCATAGCCAGGCAGGGTCAGAGTGGGTGGCCCCCTCCCCACGGAGCTAATGACTTCAACATATTTGGTCTCGGCTCCTTCTCCTGACCCACACGTTGTTGTGTGGGTGTTTGTTTGTTGTGGCCCTGTGCTTCTGTTTGACCCCACAGTGCTGGGCAGAGGGGAGAGAGGGAGAAACATGGGCATTGAGAGAGATAAAGTTAAGGGGGAGGCACGTTGAGGTAGAGAATGAGACGGGGAAAGAGGACACACTGGCCCCAGGAGAGTAGGGAGTTTGCTTGAAAAAACACAAAGCCTTAGAGTGACAAACGGTACTATTTTCCACCGGCGTGACCTCCCACCATAATCTCTGAATGTCTCACTTAGGTCTGTCTAGGTCTTCGGATCCACCTCCACCATTCTGGATGTGAAGTTAGACTATATGTTGTTTAACTTATCTATTTACAGTTATGACAACAAATATTAAAATCATGAATTTTTCTAAAAGGATGGCGTGATTTTGTTCCATGTTACACATCTTACCGTTATATCTTTTAGATTAGATAAATTGTGACTGTAAATGCATGTTGTTGTGTTCATTTATCTATTTTGTCTTCCGCTGTCTATTGTGTTATCAGCTGAACTCGCATTAAGAGGATTTTTTTGTGAAGATTTTGTGAAGGTTTACATCATTTCAACTGTTATCATGTAAACTTTGCATTTAAGATGTTCGCCACGATAGTGCTTACCTTGAATAATCTTGCCGTCTGTCTCCTCTCTCTCTTATACTCTACCTGCATTGCTCATCTTACCTCTTTGATCAAGTCTTTTTCCTGTTTTTCCTGTCTTAAACACATACAGCATTTAGTCTCTTATTTATACTGTGAGATATCAGGACCTATGTCATGTATTGGCCATGCAAAACAAGCAGTGGTAATGAGGTGAACATATCTTAAAGCATGTGTAATGCAACTCCCGGTTTCTCTTCTGACCTCTTGTCCCTACACAATGTGGAAGAGATGTGTAGCACCGTTTGCTTGTTTTTAGCCAGATGTGGGCTTGTTAGAATCTGACCCTGTCGACAGGAAGACATATGTCATAGTTGCTATGTGATCTCGACATCTCGCTGGTGTCCTTTGTTGGACGGCTTCAGAGTTTTGGTCCATTCCACATTATTTTTCAGTAATCAGATTCAATAAGTTACATTATTAGGTGTTTGGCTAATCTACAGTTTTTTTACATAATTAGATTAAGTTTGTTACGCTATGTTTGTACAGTATGTTGCTATATTTACATCACGGTTCAAACACCATCACTTGTACTGTTTTATTTGGATTGTACCTTTGTATTTATTGAATCGAATTAAATTAAATTATGTTCTGTTAATAGGTTTAAGGATTGTACATTCTTGTTAAATTGTATCAATGCTTCTAAAACTGTAAATTTAGTGATTTTATTAATACACTTTCCATATTTTGTCTTTTGAACAATTGGGTTGTTTTTAAATAAATCAGAAATCAAAGATGAATTGAGGCAGACATTTGAATGGTGGTGCCCTCTTGTGGACTCAAATCCTATCTATCCTCATTTCAGAATATCATCAAATCCGTTTACTCGAAATAGAATGATGTTTGCTCTCTTACACAGATCAATGATACAAATGAGATCGAATTTATATTAGAAGTTCCAAACTAAAAGGCAAGTCCAGTTCATGCTTCAGGCATTACATGTTTTAATGAAATACCAGCATTTTTTCTTTTGGGAGTGAATCATGCTAACTCTAGCTGTCAAATTTACAAAAAGAAGTTATCCTTCATCTCTGGCTGGAATGAACATGTCTTCACTAATACTTGCCTTTGGGTTAGAATTCAGATTTGGGTTTAGGTTTTAGGTTTAGACTGAACATGAATTATGGAAGTTTTTCAGAAGATTATACGCAACAGGGTAAAGCTTGCACTTGCAAGGTCCCTAGATTATATATATTTAGATCAGCATACACAAAGTCTAAAAGATGATGTACTTGATGTGTTCAAATACTGTCTCCTATACCTGCTTAAAACGCAGAGACAACAATCAGTAAGCTATTAGCAAGTTGAATTCCCTTTAAATTGTTAACACTGTGGCTCTACAAAGCATTGCTCTGTTTTTTTAACTGTTCTGACCAGCCTCATATCGCAACACATACTAACAATTAGTTTGTCTGACCAACAATAATAATAATTCATTACATTAATATAGCGCTTTTCTGGTCACTCAAAGTGCTTTACATGGAAGGGGAAATCTCCTTTACCACCACAAATGCAGCATCCACCTGGAAGATCCGCGGCAGCCATATTGCCCCAGAAAACCCTCCACGCACCAGCTTATTGGTGGAGAGGAGACAGAGTTGCAAAGCCAATTAGTACATATTGCGATCATAAGAAGGCCATGATGTACAGAGGCGAATGGGTGAATTTGGCCAGGATGCCGAGGTTACACCCCTACTCTTATTCGGCGGACATTCTGGGATTTTTAAAGGCCACAGAGAGTCAGGACCTCGTTTTAACATCTCATCCGAAGGACGGTGCCTTTTTAACAGTGTAGTGTCCCAGTCACTATGCTGGGTCATTTGGACCCACACAGACCAGAGGGTGAGCACCCCCTGCTGGCCTCACCAAAACCTATTCCAGCAGCAACCTAGTTTTCCCAACAGGTCTCCCATCCAGTTACTGACTAGGCTCAGCTCTGCTTAGGTCCAGTGCACACCAGTCTTGGGCAAAAGGGATGTGGCTGCTGGACTAATGTAAGATGACCTGAGAAACAATAACATATTATTGCTATTCTCTAAACAGTCCCAAATTTATTACGGATAGTCTGATAACAGTTCCAGATCTGACTAGCTGCTCCACAGCAGAAGTCTTAAGAAGTTAAGCTTCCATTACCCGAACCTCTTTTGAATTCTGTCCAAAGACTTCTAGTGGTGCTGCTTAAAAATGCTTTGACTTATGACCTCACAGGTGAGTAATATCAAGAGGCACAGAAATACCAAACAAGATGTTGCATCGGCAGCTCTTTTGTTTTAGGCATGGTGGTTAATTATTTGTAAAACAAGATTTTCTTCCACCCTTTGAGAATTCGTGGAATTGTTCTCTAGTGTAACTTTGTCTTTCAGACAGCAGAGGGAGCCCTATGGAAGCGTTTGAAATGGGAACGGAAAACAGTTTTCTGAAACCACAACAATTTAAAGAAATTGTTGTTGTTTATGTGTGGGAGATCACCTGAATTTCGCTTTTGCCTCTGGACATCGTTTTAATTAAAGCAGCTTAAGCAGGAGACGTCCACTGGTTAAATATACACCCTTAACATGCTGTTTTTATAAAATGTAATTTATTCAGGTAAGATTCTGTGTCTCTTTCATGAAAATGTTCCTGAGCATCTTAACATGTATCACAGTAGCAACAGATAATTCATGTGGAGCCTTAGACTGATGTATGTGAGTGACATGACTGGTTAGGGCAGAAAAGCTGGCAGTTGAGACACAGATAAAGCACAGAGGCAGACAGCAAAGTGAAAGCTTGAGTGACAGAACGTCTTCATTCCTCCTGTGGTTATCCCTACAATTCAACCAATGGTTAGCTTCAGGCAAGTGCATCTGCAGCTGAGCTTGCTACTGTGATTTTTAGCTGAACATAGATTCATATGGTCGTTTTATAATGACCGTATTAAGCATAGTGAAATATCTTTGGCTGTACAACAGTTATGGTGACTAAAAGAATAAAAGACAATGAAAAACCGAGACACCACTCCAGTAATGCCTTTATCAGCATTTGTGCGTGTGTTGTAGTCATTCCAGTCTGTTGAATTTCAACAAAAACAAACCCCAGGAATGACATAAAGTCACACAACAACAATATGAAAGTTATTGAAAAGCATTAGTATTTGTGATGTTTGAACTTGAATATGAACTTAAACACATAGTAAATTCAGAAAAAAAAGAAAAAAAATTGAGTGGTCCCTTTCTTTTTTCCAATGTTCATTACTTTTTCTATTCTTACAAATATAACAAAACTTATCAGTAAGAATGCCTTGTTATCTATAGAAAAGGGGACTGTTTAGGCAGTAGGTTTTTGTTAAATCAAGCTTTGTGTATAACATGATTGGATTGTATTACTGATTCTGTAAGTAAGCAAAGTGAACAAAATGACCTTCAGTGAACACAACACCATATCCGCTTGTAGGACAGCAGCAAATTTAGTGCATTATTTTTGCTGGACCTTAATCTGGAGATGTTTTATATGTATTCTTTCATGAGCACAATTACATACAAAATACATTTGTTCATTTTTTAATTTCAAGAGCATAGTATAAGAAACTTTCATAACGTGGCATATCTTACAACTAATTCAACTATTCAACTGATACTTTCTTTTAGTCCACAACTAATACATCCTACTCCAGGATAAGGGATAAGCTATAGGAGGGGTCTCCAACCTTTTCGTAAGCGAGGGCTACCTGAAGATATAAAATCATCTAGGTGGCTACTTGCTTATATAATACTTTCAAGCTTGAAACATGTGATGCATATTTTTAGGCTCACAGGACCAAATTCATTTTTCTTACACATATTTTTGCACTTGAATATATAAAAGCTTACAACACGTGCTAATAACATTTCATGATGATTTAGCACTTGGCCGATCCCTATAGGCACAGATTTATCAAACGTCCCTGAGCATTATTGTTGATCGCTGTGTTTGGCGGGCACCGTACAGAGTTCATGCGGGCTACCAGGTGCCCGCGGGCACCACGTTGGAGACCACTGGGCTATAGGCTGATCCAGATGTTGACTGGTACAGCTGTGGTTTAGGGTGATGTTATTGGTGCAGTAAGCCTAGGTGAGCACAACTCTTTCACACAAGAATGATGGCTTCCCCTCTAAGAATGTGATACACAGGCCCTAAACAGAAAATATGATCTGGTATCTCTTTTCTGTTAGCTATGGATCTTCCCCGTCATTACAATACAAGCTCAGTGATAGACAAAGGCAAACACATGGCTTCCAAAAGCAGAAAGAGTCTGTTGGGTTGGGATGGAAGCACACTTTCTCCTTATAGTAATATAGCTGTATGACAGAAATGCTTTGAAAAAAAAACACTCAAGCCAAATTTGACATATTCCTGAAATGCAAGTCAAAATGCAGGTGTTACTGAGAAAGGTCATGCACCTGTCACAACTGAATTGATATTTAAATTGCACCCCTTCAGACATCAGCCACTGCTTCACTTCATACTCATCCATATTTACTGTTGATAAAGTAGTTTTCATATTGCTGTAAATATATTTCTTTCGCTGTTTTAATGTATTAGCCTTTTAGTGTATTATTAATTTAGTTTTACTGACACCTTATTATTATAAGTATTTTAATCTTTAATTTTGTCACATATGTATGGATTCTTTAGCAGTCATTTTTGTGTGTAAAAACAATAAATAAAGTTCGGAAACTAACTCACTTGCATTACTCTTTCCCACCTGTGAAATACACAAGTAATGATTATTTCAATAAATGCTTGATACCTTTTTTACTGTTTCTCTATAATGCTCTGTAAAAAAAACGTAATTAATCAGAAATTTGTTTTTTCATAGTTTTTAATGAATAATGTCAAAAACTTGTAATTTTACGAAATTAAATGTGTTTTTTAAAATACTGTAAAAAACCCACCGCCAATTCACAAGAAAACTGCTTTTTTATACCGTCCTCATTGAATTATGGGATCAGAAATTAGATCTGCTGTTCCTTAATACTAATATTTCACCCCTCTTCCTCTGCTTTGGTAATAAATACATAATTGTATGAATACCCATTGTTGAGGACATACAGTAGTTTAAGAAAAACAAATTCATCAGTTTTAACACAACTGTTAAAATGAAGTTTCGCCAGTATTCCACTCAGTTTGAGTATGTCTTGCCAGGGGACATGAGTGTGTTTATATATGAAAGCAGTTGAGTGATACCCTTTAAGTGCGGACAGATGTGTGGCGTTAGCATTGTTTAGGAGCATGAGAGTCTTTCTATAGATGTCTGGTCTTTATGCAGACAAAATGTCAGAAACATCTCTTTAGATGTAATAAAAGCACAGTGAGTGTCCTCGCAGTCCCCTTTCTCAAACATAAATGCTGATGATCTGTATAGCTGTCTATTTTTTTCATGGCTGCATTGGTTGTTTAAATGCTGCCTGTCTCCCTTTCAGATTGTAACATTTTTGTGTGTTCCAACAAGTTCTAGCAGTATCTTTAGAGGCATATTTTTCCCCACATTCCCTTTGTTAGTGATTTAACATCTTGATGCAGTTTGACCTGGAATCTAGATGCAGCTTACTCACTTGATTCACTTCAGTTCATGTCTTTTGTGAACTTTTCAAGTAATGTGCCAGAGGAAATAAACAACAGACGTTGCTAGCCAAGAATAAAAGCTATACAAAATAGTAACAGTAATCATTAGTCAATCAATTTGTACATTTAATGTTAAACATCTTGTTGTGAAACCTGTGATTAGTGTAACTGTAAGGTGCAATATTGCAAAGATATCCATACTTGAACTCAATTTAGGCTTTCACCATTTCATAAATAACGATATAGAATGAAGTGAGCTTAACCTTTAGCCCCAAAACCAGTTCCTGCTTCCGGCAGAACAGTGGAACAAGTTTTTTTTGTCTCCTTCAGTGTGACAAGAGAGAAGTGAAGATCCAGGCCTCCTGTGTCTTAACCCTGTCTGTCAGTGGCAGACTGAGTGCGTCTCTGATGAGATCTCTTCCTGTAGAGCTGTCTTGTGCCATGCAGTGGACAATGCTTCCAACACACGTGCGCACACACACAGACAAAGACAGCCACACACACAGGTCTGCTTCACTACATTAGTACGATCATCAATGTTTGTGAGAACATTTTAAAAAACGTGGACCTCAAGTACAATCCGATCTGTGAACACATACTGTATGTTTACATTTCCACTTGTATCCATATAGATCTGCAAACTTGTGCACACAGTCTCACACACACAAACTTATCTGATCTCTTAAAGTGGCCATAGTCTCCTCTCTGTCTGCCTGCTGCTAATACTGCTCTTAGCTACTTATATCAAGCTGCTAAATACTGCTTCAAGCCACATACTCTTTGCTTATCTGAGCTCAGTGCTGACGAGACTCTTGAGAGTGTTTTCTATATCTGCCTTGCTTCTATCTAGTCTTAAACAGGAAATAAATTGTCCATTAAGATAGCACTTAAATCCCCCCCACCACTGTCAGTGAAACTTTTTATAGCTCTATTTAAAACTTATTGAGTTAATTTTTGGTTTTAGTTTCAAACTTGTTTCCTTAATAACTAAAGGTTGACCCTCCCACATTATTTATAGCATAATGATTTTTGCATCAACAAAGTGGTGTTATAATGTGGTTTTAACATAAAGTATGTAATTTTATTTGTATAAAAATACGCATATACACAATAAGAAAAACGATATGCGTTTCTTATTTGTGATCCAGTGGCCACACTCTTAAAAATAAAGGTGCTTAAAAAGGTTCTTCGATGCCACAAAGGAAACTTTTTTTTCTAAATGGTTCCATAAAGAAACTTTAACATCCAAAGAACCTATCTGTTTTGCAAAAGGTTCTTTAGATTATGAAAAGTTAAGAAAGAGATGGTTCTTTAAAGAATCTTTGATTTAATGGTTCTTTGTGGAACCAAAAATGGTTCTTGTATGGTATAGCTGTGAAGAACCTTTTAAGAACCTTTATTTTTAAGAGTGCAGATTTGTCAGCATTCTCTCACGGGGCCGGTTTATCAGATCCCATCATACGTTTCATTTGATTTTAATCGTTTTCCTGACAGATCGGGAGACAAGAGTGGAAGAGTGCCGGCTTGTCTGCGTTTCTGTTTACTCTCAGCCCTTGGTCCTGGATGGAGACTGTGACTTATCACGCCGTCCCTATTGTTTTATCTATTTAGCTAATGTGGTTGTAATGACAAACCCATGGAAAGCGTTAAGATTAGGAGATGGCTTGTTTAGTTTATGGTATTTTTTTTCGTTTTTAACAAGAGCTGTTTAATTTGCATCCAAGAGTGTGAGTTCATTATCCTAAATTATTTGTATGCGGCATACGAGTTTCGAGGAACTTCAAATAATATTTAAAACTTTTAAAATGCTTCCATTATGCGGACTTACAAAAAAATTTAAATTGGTCATTGAGCCAAAATGAATGCGGTAACATCAAAATTTCCTGTTTCTATTTATTTATTACTTTTTAGTTGGCTGAATATCCAGCAGTAATTTTTAGACCATAATCTGCTTTATTTATGTCAGTTACATGAATGAGCTTGTCCAAATAATTAACTTGAGTTGCATTTAAGCTTAAATTGCGAAAATGCACACAACGTTCTATCAATATTAATAAATTCACAACAACCTGAAGCAATTATCCAATATCGAGTGTGAAGTTTTTTTACACTTTTCCTGATTCCAGTGATTTTACACACAGAAGAAAATCGATTTTCTCTCTATTTGAAAATTGAAAGGTGGAAATTACATTAATTGTTCAATATTAATTTAAAATAAAATAAAAGGTAAATTGTGGCCTAATGTATGTTCAATTGTAATGATAAATAACACTTTCAGATGTAATTATAACATTATCATCCGGAACAAACTTTGTCACGTTATAATTCACAGAAACTTTATATTATTCCCCTAATATTTATGTTAAATCATTCTTTCAGATAATTTGTGGATTATAGTCAACACAAAGTTCAGGAAAATAATATGGGATATTAAGCTTTATCTTCAAATATATTCGTACAAAATGCTTCATTGATCTTAATGCTAAATATAAAGTAGTCTTTATTTGCTGTTTTGGTAAAGCACAGATATAAAAACACAAATATATATAAAATCAGTCAACAATTTGCTACAGTACGACAAAATATTTTTTCAATGTCTTTTAAGCAGTGCCATTGGGTTATATTGTCTTTACCCAAAACGTTCACTGTACAGGGATTGTGTCACGTCTCACCAAGCTCTAATCCCATCAAGACTTCCCGACGATAAATTCATATCCACAAAGTGGTTGGGTATTTGGTTTGTATTGACAAACGAAGGCACAGAAGTGAGGTTACAGTGGTATGGGTTATTTCCATAACTGCCGTAATAGTTATTGTAAGGATACGATCCTACAGTGACATTGTAAGGAGGTCCATGACAGGGTTTTCCATCCCGCACCAACACGGGCACTGCCACCCTCCGTGGCGCGGCCAGCTCGAGAGTTTTATCCTGTCGCTGTCTCTTACACTTGTACCTCCGGTTCTGAAACCATATTTTGACCTGTGTTGACGTGAGCTTCAAAACATGAGCCAGGTGATCTCGCTCGGGCGCTGAAAGGTATCTCTGCTGCTTGAAGCGTCTTTCCAGCTCAAACACTTGCGTTTGAGAAAAGAGAACTCGGGGTTTCCTGCGCAACCTCTGCTTCGGCTTCTCAGTGGTTGTTTCATCTTTTGTACAAGCAGAGTCGTCAAACTGACACGTGCCTGAAAAATATAAATTCATAATGATCAACATATATTAATGATGTCCACAATGTCATTATCTTTTTACAATAATTCAAAAGGTCAAATGTGTATCTGGCCGCAAAAATTAAGGCACAACCATGCGAAATCACGTTAACATTTCTTCACCTTCAATTATAGTGGTCGACTATTATATCTACCAAAAGTAGATAGTCCTGATCATGACCCATTTTTTTAATATTTACTCAAGCTACATTTTGACGGTAATAAGCATAAGTTTGGGCCAACTAAACGTCGTAATTTAAAGAACTGAATCTTAGACAATCAAGTTAACAAATATTTTGAGAAAAAACAGCCTAATCTTATTGAGTAAACATAATTCAGCTTGTCATTTAAACATTCCACTCACTTGTGTCTTCGCTGGGATCCATCTCCTCTTCTGTTGGAGAACTGCAGGAGTCTCTGACTATGTCAAAGTCATCTGAACTCAAGGCACATTTCACCTGTTCCCCAGCAATCGCGCTGTGTTTCTCGGGACTGTAGAGAAGATCCAGGCTCCGGCTTAATGTACTCTGCATGCATTCAAGCTGGAGCGACTGCAGAGGCAAAGTGTCCTGCTCAATACCCATGAATCCATTCGGGTTAAGAGCATGTTGCTGTTCCAATTTAAGAATGTCCTTAACCGAAAAAGGGGTTGAAGTCACAGGACTCGGAAGCATATCGGTGCTCTAAAAAAAGCGATGGGAGATCTGGGTGGATGATGTGAAAGAAGTCGAATTCGTTTCACCTTAAATTCAATGCAACATCTGTTGACTTAGCCAATGTTTTATTAACGTCCACCGTTAAGGCCCACGACAGCAGGTTTTTAAAGTTTCAAATCGATCACAAAATATTCAGCTTTTGTGGTGAATCATCTCCTCGCAGAAGCAGCGCGAAGTGACGACCTTTATCTTTCTTTTTCCGCTTCTATGAGAGGCTGGTTAAAGGTGCGAAGAGAAGCATGTTCTTATCTTATAATGACCCCTCCCACTGGTGCGTCCCATCATCACTTATCCCATCTCTCACAACAGGCATTTTAGAGCAGCTTCAGGTAGTTATACATCCTCCAAACAAGAGCTACGAATTAAATGCCACTTAAAATGCTTTTTCAAAGTTATTGTGGAATCTTTTTATGGTATTTGAACTTTTTTAAAATAACCAATTAGATCGATGCAGCACGAATCGACAGTGTGCATTTATATCAAATAATCATTTGTAAAAACATTAACAATGTGGGTATTTCAACTTCAGCTTATTTGTTAACGGTTTTGTTTATAGTTAGCCTGGTTGATTAGCTTTATTTATTTGCATGTATTTTGTAGTAAGTAAGTTTGTATTAACATTATCCCATTATCCATATCACATAAGTGTTAATATATCAATAATATTTTCTAATGTTTTTATCGATTAACAAAAAAACATTATAAAAATAAAAAAACAAGTCACAGTTCAGTTGTTTTTAGTTTTATTATATGTTTTTTGACAATGATAAAGAACAAAAGTCATTTGTTCTTAATAAAAACAAAAACAATGCAAAAAAAAAAAAAAAAAACAACAGAGTATATTGGTCACTGGGTCATAAAGAAGGGGAAAGTTTCCAAATACTATTTTTTTAATTCTTATTTATTTATAGTTTTTTTTGTAAGATTCGTTTCACTGTTTTGCACAGCTTTAAATTAATTTAAGCAATTATAATTATTTTAACAGAATTAGAGTAATTATTAAGCTTATTAATTTTCCATTTATCATACTCATTTTCCAAGTTGTCAACCAATTTTTTTGTCGAGGTAAATACACTAAAAACTCAACATAAAAACGTTAGGTCAAAAGCTGCCTTCATTTTGCAAGTTTTTTTTAATTATATTAAACTTCAATCCAGTAACAGTTCGTATAATATATGAAATGAAGTTCAAATGGGCGAAATTATTTTAAGTTGAAGTAATGGAAAGATGTGTTAACATGACTATTGAGTTTTTTTACAGAAACAAACTAACATGAAGTAGTAATATTGTTTGAGTTGAATATAATTTTTAGCAGTCTTTCTTCACGAACCCGATATACTTTCTTGCCTGTTGCTAATTGCTGCAGTTTAGACAGCATATACTGCTTCCTTGTTTACCCTCATGAAACCAAGGGGGTAAATGGTTTGTGTATCGGTGAAGCAAAGTGGACGTCCGAAAAGGTGACGCCGACACTGACATCCAACAGGCCTATTAGTGTACACAGGCCACAACAAACAGTAACTCTACACCTGATGTAGTATCTGGCGCCAGGCTGAAATGCTTGACTGAGGTTCAGACGCACAGGAAGAGCCTCGCGACCACCTTCAGCTGTCTGTCCATTACCTGTGTTAATGACACGCAACACAATATTGGCTGAGGTTGGTTGTTTATATTGTAGCTTGCTGTAAATTGACATTTGTGTGGTTCATTAACATAACGTTACAAAGACTTCTCGAACAGTTTCAAGTATTAATAGTAAAGAAAAAATCCAAATGGAAATGTTATTTCATTGTTTTTGCTGGACATGACTAAAGATAAAATTAACATCGGCGTGACACTTGTGCTATACGTCTGCGGTATAAACAAAAATAAAAAACCTTATATCGTTCATGCATGTCTTTTTATGCAAAGTCCCTGCGTAGCATGGAAGTATATTCTGCCCCAATAATAAGACACAGCTTTTTATGTATTCAAAAACAGAAACAAAAAGACACACAACATGGGCATTTATACTATAATCGCATTTTGTAATAGGTAGGGTAAAGAATTAAATACATAACCACAAATAAGAAAATGATAAACAAAATGAATCGCCTGATACCTGAAAAGAAGGAGAGGGGATATTTTTTCTGAATCTTTTTCACGCCGGGGTAAGTTGTTAAGCGTTCTAAATATTTAGAAGCTCGAAATAATAAATTAGAATTAAAACAACAGATTCCTGACCTCCATTTTGTGTGACTAAAGACAGTAAATACACCTTAATAAGCAACATTAATGCAAGCTTCTGGAGACACAGAATGTACTTGAACTGTTACAGTGAATATTTCATCCAAAAGGCATTTCATCCCAAAAAAGTCTAAGACTGACGGATGTTTGTTTTCGGTGAGTTTTTCTGTAAATGAATATGTCATTCATTTGGTTCTCAAATATTTTTTTCTTATTAAAACACGTTGACATCACAAATCCTACCCTCGTCCACAGCCAAATTGGACCTGTAGCTTTCATAGTTTTGTTATGCTAAAAAAGTGCTATTTAGAGAAAAAAATACTAAATCAATAGCAAGTTTTATAGTTATCTTCCATTTCAATTGATTAAAAACAAGAAAATAATATATAAATTATACAGATTAATTATATTTTACAACCATCCTCATTTTTGATCAGACTGATCAATTGTGAGTTCTGTTATTGAATTGTATGATTTTAATTTTTTTTCTAAAGATTCTTTATCTTTATTTTTTTGAGGAGGACGAGCTAAAGTGTCAGGTCACCCTGTCACGGTAAATGTACGCTTCTGGTGGGATGTGCCTCTTATGCGACTAATTATGTGTGAGTTTTCTAGCATTATTCGAGACGTATGAGTGTTGACACTTATTCTCTAAACTTGAGATAACCAAAATGTATCTGCCTATACAGAAATACACTTTTCGCAAATAAACATCCTAAGTATGACTTGAGTCAACTTAATCGGTTGTATTCTCATCACGCTCCCATGTTAAACACATTGATGCTCAATAGTGGATGAACTGACAACTTTTAAGTTAAATTCAATATGTTTCTCAAACGAAATGCTGATCAATTAAAACCTTATTTTTGACAACAAATGTTAAATTATTACGTTTTTTTATTTTATTTGGGGGATTGCTGCAAGCTTGAGGTCTTTTTTTTGTGGGACGTATAACGTTGCAAAAAATAACTTCGTTTTCTGCCATCGACTTATAAATTAAAGGCAAGCAAAACATATATACTTTAGCTGCATGGTTTACGCAATTTCATTATACATAAGGCTATACAATCCAAATTAAAGGAGGCCCTTGTGTGCTTTGTCACATGTACCTTTTGGACAAAATTGTCTTTATGATAATATTTCCACATTTAAAAATTTGTATTACAGTATTCAAAACCATACCGTAATTATTCAAAGATCTTGTATTTATTCGTTTCGAATTTCACCTTTCATAACACATTTCTATTTCATGTGAAGTTGTTGTTGTCCTTGATTATCCGCTCCATAATGTCGCTTCGACAGCTATATATTCATTATAGTTTTGTAATAAACTATTACATATAATCTTTATTTTTTAACGTCATCTCATACCTGCAACACCCCTATATGATATAGGATGTAACGTTTTGAATATCACGGCTTGGTGTAACCAGTAGGACTAGCTTTGATCCTGTCCGTCACAGATGAGGTAATTACTATAATTGCGCATCCTTACCTTTGTCCACAGAAGCCGGAGTGTTCATGTGTTCTGCACATTTGAGGCCCCAACATGCGTAAAACCAAACGAATTCTTTTCGGCCTCTGAGTATAGCTGATGGCCTCCATCTCGCTGCCAATGACGGCAGTGTAACGTAAGACGCTAGTTAAGTAATCGCCGTAATTAATCATTCTGTAAAAAAGAGCGCTGATGGCTACTGAAAGGAGACACTCGCCTCCGAGCCTTCGTTTTTAAACAGTCGGTCACCGGAGAACTTCATCAAAACGTTACTCGAGAATATGGGAAGTGTTCAGTCGGTGTGCTATTGTGAAACCTGCAACTTTATAGTGGTGGACTACCTTAGAGGTGTATTTTGATTGACAGGTCTCAAAGAAGTAGCCTATGAAAAGTCATAATTGAACAGAGTTAAAACCAGCAATGAAGCTGTGTTTTTTTTCAACACTGCAGTTACAGTTTTAATGTGTCTGTGTTCCTACGTGACCAGTTGACCATGACAACTGTTTGCATGCTGTCTAAAGCCTATGGGCTGAAGTAAATATGAATACTACAGTATTTCAGTGTTCATGTGCAGTTGATGGTGTATCATAGTGTCTTGATGATTTGTGGTTGTAAAAATTAATAAGCCTACATTTAAGGTTTTAGATGACTTTAAGTTGTTAATCTGGAGTGATATTTGAAATATTTCAGTTTATACTGTACAGTGGTTCTAGACAAAGGATTATCTCACACAAAAGTTGTTTTCTTTGTGTGTTAAACAAACAAACAATCAATAAATTTTAAAGTTTGAGTGCCATTTTTTTGAGGTGTATTCTTTGCACCAATAGAACCCAAGACCTTGAAAATAAGGCCATACAATTATCAGCCAATAAGTTCCATGCACAGTTGATAGTGGGTTCACCTTTGCAGTTTATATGGTGTCAAAAGAGTACATATTCAATAGTTTGTCGTATTTTGATCTTCATGGCTAAAGCTCCTTTAATGTATATAGATTGTAGACATTTTGATGGTGTAATTGTACAATTGGGGGAAGATATTAAACTCATCTGCGAAAAATTCAGCACACTTTTCAAACTGCATGGTTTGAGTCTCATGTAAGTCCTTACAGCATTTATGGCAAATAGTGCACTGGAGCTTATACTTTTGGGTTTGTATTGAATGCTATACCATCATTTATAGAGGGAATTTTGGTATTGCATAGACTTTAGTATCCAATGTTATACAACAATTTAATATATATTCCACTGAACCATCGGCTGTCTCTGGCCTTCGGTCAGATAGCATTGCAGCAATACAATCAAACAGATACAAAGCCCATTTTAGTTTCCATTAAAACCAATAAAACCATTAAAACCATTTGAATATCTGTAATGGTTTATATAGTTTTTTCAGCAGGGATAGTAGAAGCAGAGAACGTCAAACACTACAAAAACTAAGTTAAAAGAATGCGACTAACCTTAAAAATGTCAAATGTACACCGATGTGTCAAAGATGTATTCCTTGGATAAAAGGAATCCATACAATCAGTCAATAAAAATGCACCACAGTGCTCACCATTAAACTAGCCACTAGATGTCCCTGCAAGTCTTGTTATAAAAATCCAAGACTGAGGTTGAGACAGGAAAAATAATACTGCTTTGAAAATATTAACATAAATCCTGTCAAAAGGTGTCAATCACCACAGACCATTGATGTTACAAAATATGCCTACGGTGAGTTTAGCAGGGCTGCCAGTTGCTTACGTTAGTATTCATCACTTATGTAAGTGTAAGATTTTGATTTATGACTTTAATTTCTTCTATCATATCTTGCAACAATTATTATCAAAATTAATTTGAAAAATCCATACGATAGATAATTTCATACTGTAAGTTGCTTTCAGAGTTTAAACACGCAAACACAAAAAACCTTAAGCAAATTAAATTCTCTATTTTGGAGACTAATGTTTGGTGTAACATCTCTGCTACTCACACATTGAGAACATTCTGTACTGCATGTCTTTCTAGAGCCCCCTCATAGAACCCATAAAACACTGCCCCCTGCTGGTGGGAAAGGCAGTACGTGGCGCAGGAATAGCTGTTAAATTGTGAACATCTGCATTCCATTTTTGTCCATGCAAAATGTGCTTTTTTTAAAAAATTGAGTAGTAACTGTCTTAAACTTTTGCACCCTTTTTGTTGTTATTAAAAGCACAAATTTCAAGTTTTGTGCATCATGCAGAACGACAGTGTCCTGACATTTCCGAACAGTTCGTAACCACTGACAAGTAATTCTAGCATAACTACATGCTGGGTTTGACTTAACTTCAAACAAAGCAAACATACCACACAAGTTCACCATAGTGAAGCGACAGACTGGCAAATGTAATACTCTTCCCTGAATGCCAATAAAAAATGTCATTCCTCAGTAATGATTTTCTGGTTTTCATTAAACTGCTTTTCAATGTAAGCTAAATGTTTTGACAGATCTTTTTTTTTTAAATGTCTGGAGGTTTTTTGGTGCATTTGGAGAATCAAAAGCAACACGCCCTGACTCATGCTTGATAAATTAAGACATTTCTATTGTTTATGTGCCCCAGAGTGTATATTCTACGCTTGATGTCATTTCACTTGCTGGTGTTGTAGTGCTCTAATGTGGTGTTGTAAGTGCCACAAGCATAGATTAAGTGCTGCATAGATTAAGTGCTGCATTTTCATGAGTTTAAAGTGATAGTTCACCCCAAAATAAAAATTCTGTCATTTCAAACCTGTGTGACTTTCTTTCTTCCGCAGAACACAAAAGAAGATATTTTGAAGAATGTTGTTAAATGGACCCCATTTACTTGCATTGGCTCTATAAAGGGATTGGGGTCTGTTCGGTTGTCTTTATCTTTTGTGTTCTGTGGAAGAAAGAAAGTCATAAGGGTGAGAAATGACAAGAGGGTGAGTAAATGATGACAGAATTTTCCTTTTTGGGTGACCTATCACTTTAAGGCAGAATGAGATGCTTGACAATGTTACAGAAAATATAATGTTGAAAAAGGCAATTGAGAAGATAAGGAGGACGTTTGAGAAATCCTCTCTCCAGTTTCAGGGAGATGCCAGCGATTTAACAGATAAGAAAACATTATCTCTCATTATGGCTTGTGTCTGTCACCCCTGCGGCTGAATCTCATTGCTGCTGAGCTGACTTCAGATTCACTTTGTATGCAAACCGAGTGTTAATAATGCTATTGAAACTGAGATTTGTGACTTCTTGGTGACTGTGTGGGTAGGCCAATTATGAGTCAGTATCTAGGATGTATTTCTACCCCATGTTACCCGTGTCTACTATCCCAAATCTAGCCTTCATGATGAGTTACTTATACGCTGAGGAAAAACCATGACATCACAACATCTTAATTATTTATCTAAAAAACAATAAGATTAAATCGAACAGAAATGGAGACATAAGTTTATCAGATGTTTTAAAAAGTTGTAAATTCCCCGTGTTTTTTATTTTAATGAGATATCACAAACCATGGTAAACTGGTATTTGCAAAGTTTCTCAACTTATTTCAAATAAATCTATTTCATCATATTCTTCCAAAACATACTATAAACGTGCTATTAACATTGTATTTTATGACACACCCATGCATGTGCTCACATGACCTTGGTGTTGGTAGCACCCATATTTACCAATTGGCTTACAAGAACCTCCCACGTATGTTAATATTTGTTTTCTTTTTCTCTTATGGAATTTTAGGATCTAGATCCTTTCTAGCTCAGCTATTGTGAAAGATCTATTTTGTATGAATCTTTGATTTCAGACATTTCTCCACCTCTGAATCAAGTCATGGTCATGGCTCAGAGAAAGAGTCAAAATCCTTATACGTGCTGTTTTTTTGGTGTTAAATGGAATCATTTTGGAGACATGCCAATGTGGATGCAGATAACTGTATGTGTGTTGTTTTTAGGGACCTGTTCTAGTTTAGAGGGCATCTCCAATGTGGAGCCGTCACATTAGATTTGGACCGAGGACTTTTTGTTTAGACTGTTCAGCCACAAATAGCAGTGTGGAAATGATGGTCCAATTACTGTAGGAACTAAATCACTGCCCTGGCCATTGCCAATTTAAGTCTTTTTGTTTTGAAGAGAGTAGAATAAACTCAGTGAAATACAGTCAGACAGTATAGAAATGCAGCGTTAGTATGAAAATTATAAGCTTTCTGTCACATTGTTAATAAAGCTGCAAGCATGTGACAAACAAATTGCAATCAATATCTTTCACCTCTCTATTGCCAGTTGTGAATAAAATGGATCATCAGAAAAAGTTATGTGACAAAAAAGGACGTCTGTTTTTGAGAGACAACATACTTTAGGATATCTGAATTAAAATGCACAAAGCAGAAGCAATGTACCCAAAAAATGGAGAACAAAATAATATCCTCATCGTCACCCTTAAAGAAATCTTTCACAGGTAATAAACCACAGTTTACTCAGTAAACAACACGATGAATAGGGTAAATGTACCTATAAAGCTCACCAAAATCTCGCAAACAATAATATTACTTTTTGTTTTTAATGACATTAGCATATTAATTAGGATATACATCATTAAATGCAAAAATTCTGGCTTGTGCTAATATGTACTATTTAAAGTAACAGTTCACCGAAAAATGAAAAATGCTGTCTTTATTTACTTACCCTCAGATTGTAATGAACCTGTATACATCTGTTGAACACAAAGGAAGATATTTGGAAGAGTAACCAAACAGATCTCATCCCCTATAGCAGGGAAAATAAATACAATGGAAGTCAATTGGGCATGAGATCTGTTTGGTTACTGACATTCTTTCAAATATCTTCCTTTGCGTACATTAGATCAAAGAAATGTATACAGGTTTGAATCATATATAAGATTTTGGAAAACAAATGATCTTGGTCACATGTTTAATAATATGAACAACTAATAATGAACATATTTATGGAATTCTACTTTTCATGTTGACTTTAATAGTAGTGCACCCTACAAGCTCACCTATATAAAATCTCAAAAAATGACAATAGTTTTAAACCACTTGTAACCAAACAGTCCCAATGACTACCATAGCGGGACAAATATACTTAAATATACTTATATATTGTTTTGTTGAACACAAAATGAGATATTTTGAAGAATGTGAAACAGCAAACAGTTCTGGGGCAATTTTGACACCATTGACATTTTTCCCACTTGGGGTCCAAGAACGGTTTAGTTTCATGCATACGTCCAAATATCTTTCTCTGTGTTTAACCAAACAAATAAATGTATACAAGTTTGGAACATGTAGAGAGTGAGTAATTCATAACAGAATTTTACCTTTTGGGGGAACTATCCCTTTAAAGAGCGACTCTGTTGGTTAAAGTTTGCAGACAGGTTTCAGAATGGGCTCCAGACAGTGTGAACACATGTACCCATATTTAAATGTGTAATGGTCTGACTAATTTAAAATGACAGAATGTATGTAGTAACAAATACATCAATTGGATAAGACAAGATTTTCAATCTTAAAATTTTCAATCTTAAAATGTGAGCTCAAAGATGGTAGTGTGTTTAAAGGGTAATTTGAAAGATTCTGTCATCATTTACTCACCAACTAAACCTGTGTGGTTTTCTTTCTTCTGCAAAACAAACACAAAAGAAGAAATTCTGATAAATGCTGGTAACCAAAAAACCTTTGATCCCCATTGACTTCTATTGTATGGACACAAAACCAATGCAAGTCAATGGGGACCGACGGTTTTCCGTTACCAACAATTTTCAAAATATTTTCTATTGTGTTCTGCTGAAGAAAGTCATACAGGTTTAAAATAACAAGAGACGCGTAAATAATGAGAGAATTTTAATTTTGAAGGAGAACTATCCCTTTAATAGGTGCATTTACTCTATTTCTTGCTCGTAATTCGTACATTTCATCTTGTACATTGCTTCGACCGGTTGAGCATCTGTTTGAAATGTTTCACAGTTAATCCCTATCTGTATATTAAACATTTAAGAACTATGTTCATTTTAAGATGCATTTAACATTGTATTTATTTATTATGTATTTACATATCCAGGGTCTGTCCGATGACCCCTCTGCGATCATTCACTCCCAAATATTTTTTCTTTAGTCCCGATCGGCTGCGTACTGTGTGACTTCAGGTAATCCAGATAATACACAAAGGCTCAGAGCACTACGCCTCTTGACCATGTTCCTCATCTCATTCCTTTGCGCCCACACAAAAAAAACATACATTTCTGTCATCTAGGTGTATCCATATTTTCCTCACTATAAAAATGACAATATTTACTTTTTTAATAGGTCTTTGTTTACTTGAGACGCCATTCAGTCTAATTTGAATGAGTGTCAACATCTGGTGTTTGTGCATGTTACCATCTACTTGTCTCCTTGTCGTAACACTCCACGTTGCTGCAGGTGCTTGATCCATCAAAGCCCCCGACAACAAACATCTGATCATCCATCACCTGGAGATTAAGGTAACATTCCAGCTCAAGTCATGAGAAAATCTGTGATCATGTGTAGAAACACAGCAGAGATCCACTCAAACGTCTCACCTCAATGCCAAAGTTACTGCGCTGATGGATCATAGGGGCAACATCACGCCAGTGGTTGGTTCTAGGGTTATAAGCCTCTACAGTCTGCAAACGGTTGTTACCATCATATCCACCCACCTGCAGATATTCATGTTGATTACTGTAAAGTAGCCATCATATCTTTCTGCTTAGAGTCTATAAATAGTACTAAATGAGAGTGTTGACTACGTGTGATACTCACAGCATATACTAGATCTCCATAGGCAATGATACCGAGACCACTGCGGGCGTTCATCATGGGTGCAATGAGACTCCATTGGTTTGTCTGTGGATTGTAGCTCTCCGCTGTCAAGAGACAAAGCTGTCCAGAGAAACCACCACAGATATACACCTGCCACACAAACATGATAAACAAACTATAGTCCAGCATACTCCAAAAAATACACACTTCAAGTGTTTGAAGTTCGCTGTTTGTTTTGTATGATTAAAACAATAGAAATCATTTTCAAATGTTAATTTAAAGTCATTACCAGTTTGTTCTATGTTCTAACACTTATGATGCCTCTAACCATGTAGTTTGTTAAGGAGAGCTGACTTACTTTTAGAAGCAACCAGACATTAACGTGTACAAAACATCCCATCAACTCAGGGTTCTGAGCCATATAGCAAAATTTCATTTATAATGGGATTTTTTGACTGAATCCAACAAGAAACTACCACCCAAAGCATCTTTAAAAGACCCTAGTAACCACCCACAGCAACTTTGAAATAGTGAATGTAGTTACCTTGCCGTGCAGTGTGGTGGCGCTAGCGTCACTCCTGAGTTCAGCCATGGATGCTATGCGTGTCCACTGGTTTCTAGGTGGGTCAAAGCGCTCTGCAGTGTTTAGCCGTGTGTGTCCATTATGTCCACCAATTGCGTAAATAAGGCCGTCAAGAACAGCAACACTAACGTAGCATCTTTGCTCAAACATGTTGGCCACCTACAACCCAACACATTTTGTTAGTGTATGTTGATTTTAATACGCTTTATACGTTGAACGAGGCGAATCTCACCTCATGCCAAATTTGGGTGAGGGGATTAAATTTCCACACAGTGTTAAAATAACTGATACTATCAAAGCCGCCGATGCAATAGATGGAGCCGTCCAGGACCACCGAACCATGATAGGCTATGGGTCTCCCATTCACTTTATTAACATCCTCCCAGCGGTTTACTCGTATATCAAAACACTCAATCTCACTGGTTGGACTGCTGCCACTCCATCCTCCTATGGCCAATAGGATTGCTGGGGGGAAACGTGGGCGTGTTAATTGTTTCCTGAGGATTAGGGTGGAAGGTTCGCGAATGCTGCAGTCAAACAATGCCTCTGTTGCATTGGAGACAAAAGATATGCAGGACTCGTTCTCCATCACCAGTGGATTGAGTTTTATTTTCCCAGTGAAGTAGTTTGCTGCCATCAATCCCAATCGAACCTGGAGCACAAGAGTCGAATGACTTACAGCAATAAGGATGCTTGTAACACCGGCAAATGTCTGAACATGTCAAAGTCTCACCTTTGGCAGAAGTGTGGCCATGTACATTTTCCTCTCTTCCGGTGCATGATAAATCCAGCAGAGGATGGCTTCAAAAACCATTTCCTCGTGTTTAACGCTCAGCTCATCACAACCAAAAAATTCCACAAGATGTTCAGACGAGAGCTCCAGGAAGTCTTTAGATAAACGCAGAACATCTTCAAAGTGCTTTAAAATGTAACGCTTAGTTTTAGTATGGAGCTTTGAGCAGGACTTGAAATTCTGCGTCAACGTGAAGATGTCAATGGAGCTTTCAGGGGCTAATTGTGACTCCAAGAAATGACAACAGCCATTTACCAAATATGACATTAAAAAACGATCAGCCGCAACCAGAAGCTCTGCCACGTTTTCTTTGGTAACGCAAACGGATCCTGTGTAAGCGCATTCAACGACGTGAGACATGATGTGTGGAGAAACATCCTGGACATCATACATATCGCTATCCCATTTGTCAGAGAGAAGCATCCTATGATGTGAAAAGAAACCTTGTTATTGATAAATATAAATATCATATCACGCTAACTGACTAAATGTCTTGAATTATATACTCTATCATAAAGTGTTTTTGATACATTTTCTTTTCATCATTACTTATGTATGAGTTTTTTTAGATTCCATCGAATCTGATTTGTCATAGATTCTGTCTATATTTAACAAGTGAATATACTCATTTTTACAAGTAGGGTCACCAGGTGACCAGATTTTTTTCCTAGTTAAATGGTCAAAATATAATTGAATTATAATTAATGAATTCAACACGGAAACAAAACATTTTTGAATGTCTTTTTGTTGTCGCACTTAGAATGATTAGAAGTTTTTGTAGTACTGCAATTAATCAAAATAATAGCCCATAATATTGTTTACAGATCAAACTGACCACCATAACTGGTTTTAATAAAGGTTACCAAAACTTCATGGGAAAACAGTCCACTATGAAAATAGTGAATAATAACCATTGTAAATGATAAAAACGGTATTGCATGCATTAAGACAAAATCCAATAACAACACAAAAATATAACAAAAATATGGAAACTTGTGACAAATAATCCTGTAGTTACAATTTATACGTATTCTTAATGTATTTAATTTTTTAATTTTCACTTTCTGTATAGAAAATCATGAAACCAGTAATTGAAACTTTTAAAAAAGCTTTTATATGCTTTTGGAAATGGACCTTCACAATCATGTCGAGACACTCATGTCACTTCTTAAATTCTTCATGGCTAAAGCAGCGGAACGGGACCAAGTAACTTTCATCCCCCTCTTCTGGTGTAAATAATCACTACACGATTGCTCTGTTCAGCAGGATCGGGCTTTTCAGCGAATTTTTTTTGTCGTTTTTGGGCGTGCTGTAAAACGGGAACATTTCTGGGGACAGAAACCAAAAACCGGGACTGTCCCCTGAAAACGGGGACGTAGTAACCTTATTTTACAGTGCAATTAATACGCATTCAATAAAGAATTTAACACACACAACACTTATTACACTTAGCCTACTGGGAAAATAACAACCCCATTAAAAACTTTCAAAATTAAGTCAATGTAGACTACACCAAAGAATATCATGTAGCCTAGGCCTAAAGCTGCTTAGCAACCATGCAAAATTGTGAAAGTAAAACAAACAAGTAGCCTAGAAAAAAATGAACAAGTTGTTAACTGGCTGTCCTTACCTAAAAAATGGGATGACTTGATAAATGACGATTTTGTGCACTTTCAGTTCCGTGTGATTAACTCTAATTTTAAAATCAGTGTGCTCTCCGTCTAACCTCATTTCGTTAAAGACCCTTAAATAGTCTGCAGATCGTCTGTGATGCTCCATTTTTGCTTCTTAAACTTCAACAGACTCTTCAATCAAAACCAAGGGCCGTTTTGTTGTTTTTCGTCCTTTTGTTTTGTTTTGGGGATTTAAAAAAGGCGCCAGCGGATAGATATACGCAGTAAAATTCATCTCCATGTTTAGGCCCGGTTCTTGCTAGGTGCAAAAGTGTCGGATAGCAGGTAACCTGGGTGGGCATTTAACAAACACCGTCTATATCCCCCTAAAAAATTAAGAGAGCATTTTTAAAAAGTTTTGGTAAAATTGTAATTTTTGTTTATTTCTGTGAACTTACTATAAAATGTTGTATTTTTTTGCAGAAAATGTCCAGACAACAGAAAAGACGATCTTCGTTCTTACACTCTAAAAATGGCTGGGTTATTTTTTAACCCATACCGCTGGGTTGAGTCCGTTGGGTTGTTTTGTTGGGTTATTTTTCCACATGTTAAACACTTTTTGGGTAGTTTTAGTTTTCAAGGTGTTGGGTTAAACCCGCTGGGTTAATGTGTTGGGTTGTTTCTGCTCACCGCTGGGTTATTTGAAGAGTCTCGCGCGCTTACAGCTGAAGACGTTGAGTGTACTTCGTAACTTTCATTTTTTTAAAGAACAAAGGCGCAAAGTCACTGGCTGGAGCAATTTAAAGCTAGGTTTTTTACGTTTTAATTGAATATTTATTGAAATAAGCATAATTTGTAACGTTTTGCAAGGCAACAGTGTCTTAACTAACATTATGATGTAATTTAGACGACCAGCAACTGTTACCTCAGATCACCATATAAATTGACTCGCATAGTCCTGTGAAGATGCGCGAAAATGCGAATTAATACAATTTTAGTGAACCCCATCACATCTAAGCTAAGTTTATGAACTTTAGGGAGAATTTAACAAAATTTGAGTCAAACCGGTGAGTGCCCCGCGAGCGCGGTCAAGCATTCCCGGTTCAGGAACGCCTCTCTCGGTGTCCACTCTGGATATTAAGCGGCCAGTCAATTATGTTGCTCCCTCTGTTTTAAACCAAACATTTCAAGGTTTATGCATATATTAAAGAAAGACGAGTGTGGTATAGCCTGTATTTAATGAGTTGATTTGCTGCACGTGTGGTTTCTTAGTGTATTAAGTGGTGTAATTCATAATGTATTAAACATAATTTATATGTCTTTAGTTGTTTTTATTAATTGACATTTGTTGCTACATATTGTGGAGTATGTTTATTAGTCATTTATAATGTTATTTATAATGCTTGTTAATGTTTGATATGAAACATTTTTATTTATTATAATTAAACTGTTTTCTTTTAATTATGCAAATCTTAAAATATTGCTGTTACTGGATGTAAAAGTTAACATTTTTATTAACAATTATTTTTACAGTCAAATAAAAATTACTTTTTTTAAAATAAATGTCAATTGTCTTGATTGACAATGAAGTACAGAATAAATTAAGAATAACCCAGCAAGAATAACCCAGAAGTAAACACATGAATAGTTAAAATGATTACATTTTGGGTTTTTTCAATAACCCAGCATGCTGGGTCATCATGTGTAACCCAGTGTGCTGGGTTACTTTAACCCAGCATGTGTTCTGTCCAATATTTACCCAGCGCTGGGTAAATATTGGGTTGTTTTTAACCCAGACATTTTTAGAGTGTAAAACAGAAACATTGCAAAAATAAAACGAAATAAGTTCTTATTTACTTTTAATGAACACAAAATGTTTGTAAATGTTTTTTGAAATAACCCTGATTTTACAAAGTTTTATTGATGACTTTCACTCTTAACTTTGCTTTTGTTGGAATTCAACAAACACTGCAATATATGACTGGAAACATGCAGGATTTCAATTAATCATGATGTAAAAAAACGTATTCTTTACAGCAGAGAAAATTAGAATTTTTGATTATTGGCTTTTATGTAGTAATTGTTTGTGTTTTATTTCACTGATTATGCATTAATAAAGCGGTTTTGTAAACTGGACATAAATAGAAGCGTATAAAGTGGGCTTAGAACAATCCCCATCACTAAATGATCACTTACTTCTGTTTAATTTAGCAAAAAACTCCCATTTAAATGAATTAATCTAATTACACTGCACATTGAACTTTACATCATTTTTGCTGTTTGTTTATGAGGTCCGTGAGTGCGCTGCGGCATGAATTGAGGTGTTTGAGGTGGATGGAGACAGATTTATTTCTGAAGCGGGAGCGTCGGAAGATTGAGCTTTCAATCATTACTGACGGTCAACAGGTAAAAATCTAGCAAATAATAGCTGATTGTTAAATGAGGCATGAATTAAAATCACAATTTTAAGTGTTATAACTGAAAACGCCCTTGTTACTGAGATTACATCTGGTATTGACACCATGCACAGCGAACGCAGGTTCTGGAATGCACCTATGATAGGTTGAACACCACCTCAAACGAAAAATATCAAAGACTACTTCTCTAGCCCCGCCCACTGGTTCGCGGATAGCAGAACGAGTGGCGCGGAAACAAATAGCACAAACAATAAACAAACATGCCATTAAAGATAGCTAAATATTGTGTCATCCTTGGTTGTGGAAGAATACAATCGCTGCATACATGTAAGAATGTAAACTTCTTATGTCTCCTTGTCTAAACATTATTCTAAGGTTTAAGAGTCTAGTCGAGGGAACACACAGAGTTTCAGGCCTGGAGACAAAGTTTGACACAGACACAGGAGTCTAGTTCAATCAGAGTCCCAAGTTTATTGTGTGAAGTTTCAAACAGGAGGTGTCATATAAAACCACCAGAGTGGAAAATCACCAGACTTTCTGTTTAGTCTTATTCCTCCTGAGAACAATCAGATATGATATCACAAAGTACGTATTCAATATACGTACTCAACATACATTCATCATTACAGTATCAAAACAATTGTCCCTAGACATCATTAGGAACCTTGAGATGGAGACAACAGATACTTATATCAGCATATGACAGCATAAGACATGATACAACTTTCAACGAGGTTAAACAACAAGAAAGTAAGGCACATCTTATGTGAATAGAAGCATCTTATGTGAATAGAATCTAATACTAATAGGAATGAATATGAATGAATACATATGATATATGAACTTTGTATTAAACACAGATGCAATATTTGTAGAGGACAGGACGAATTCCACATTCTCACAATAACCTTCCTTCGGTTTCTGATATTAGAATCCCGCGAATTCACAGAAGCCTCCAACTACGCAATCTGCTGTTCAATCAAAGCGGTGGGCGTTTACTTTCAAGTGTCTTCAATGTGGCATGCCCATTAAAACCGAGCGTTTGCAGAGGTGGCCTCAAAACCTGGGTAGAAAATAGGCTACACTGTAAAAAATGTTCCGTAAATTTTACGGAAAAATACCGGCAGCTGTGGTTGCCAGTAAAGTTCCGTAAAAAATACAGGAAAAGAACGTAAACATCTTTGCAGTTTAAAACTTCAGGGCACAAACTTCAAGCTGTGTATGAACTTAATACATTTGAGTCTTTTACATTAACAGAATTTCTTTATATAAAATTTAAACTTGGTCCCAATGCACAAAAGTGAAAACATTACATTTACTTAATTTTTTTAGTAATTTGTTATTAAAACATCAAAGTCACTATGAAACAAAGCAACATGCAGCATGACAGCAGCATGACATCTGCATGTCATTGCCTGACCTTGACTAAAACACAGACTCCACTCTTCAGCGTAGTGGTGACCCACCAAACATTTGATATCAGAAAAAATATCACAAAATCCGTAGTTTTTAAGGAAAAATACCGGCAGCTGTGGTTGCCAGCAAGCTACCGTAAAATTACAGGAATATCCTGTTTTTATTCATCCAATCAATTCACAGTGGAAAACATGAGCCACACCCACTATTCATCTTGGAAATATGTCACAATACTGAAGAAGATCAACACTTCTGCTTCACAGGGACTGCAGCATAACATCCATGACTTGATGTTTTATTGTTGTTTTAAGTCACCGTTATTGTGATCACTGTTTGCTTGAGTTGCATTCTTTCATCCTTATCAATAATTCTCGAATAAAGTTCAGTTCCCCTTCAGTCGGTCTCTCGACGTTGTGTTGAGAGACAGACTGGGGTTTGGTTCTGAGAACCTATCATCTCCGAGATAAAACGCCAATGGGGATTGGCCAATGACCCGCCCACGCCAGTCTCCGCCCCGTACATACGGGTATAAAAGGAAGATGGCGGCGGTCATTCATCATCCTTTGTTCTTCGGAACCTTCTCGGCGTATATGTCGAGTTTATCTCTTCGAGTTCCTGCTGGATATTTGACGCAGAGCAGCGGACTTCTCCCTTCTGATGGCGGATCCCCCTCGGCGAGTGGACTCTCCCTCGGTGGCGGATTTCTCCTCCGGAGCGCGGACTTCCCCTCGGCGTCTCGGCAGCGAGCTACAGATTTAAAAGAGCAGGTCCTTTTCAGGACCAATATTCTCACAGTTTCCACTCTCATCCAGGAGGGGGGACGGACATAGCGGCTACCCCGGATGTTGGGCTTCCGGCATCTGGGCCGGCCGTTGTGGATCAGTTCCGTCCGCACTGCGGGCGGTGTATGATTCAGACGTTGCGTCACGGGCGGCTGTCTTCCCACGGGACTCAGCCGCCAACTCGCTGCTTCCCGTTTCGTGACGGCATTGGCTACGGCCTTGCCGTCCGCGGCGGGGAGGGGGGAGGGTGATGTGAGCGTTGTGGATCAGTTCTGTCCGCACTGCGGGCGGTGTATGATTAAGACGTTGCGTCACGGGCGGCTGTGTTCCCACGGGACTCAGCCACCAACTCACTGCTTCCCGTTTCGTGACGGCATTGGCTACGGCCTTGCCGTCCGCGGCGGGGAGGGGCGAGGGTGATGTGAGGATGTGAACGTTTTCGTCAGCCCTGGCTGGCGGATCGTCCGCACCTTCCCTCGTCTGACCGTTCCCCAAGAGACGGTCCCACCGTCTTGTTCCTACACCATGCACCGGAAACGGTGTGTGGTGATGATGAGATGCTGCAAGCTGTGTTCCTGGGTATGACAGACCCATCTTCGGGTCTGACGGGCACGACACCTGTACTGCAAGTATGGGTTGTCCTCAGGTGTGGCGTTCACAGCGGCTACGTTCTCCGGAATGTTGCCGCAAAACCCCGTCTGTTCCCTGTGCGTGACCGCCGCCACGGCGAGGTTGAACGCTTCGGCGAACGTCGGTGGTGATCGGGGATTCCCGTGTTTGTTACTCCGCCAGCTTCGGCTCGCGGGTCATTCATGCCCCAACACGCTCACCTAGCTCGTCCCCGATGGGCGGGATACCGTCCCATATCGGGCAAGATCCGACAACGTGCTCTGTCATAACATCTAATAGCTACCTCCGGTCATCAGATGCGAAGCCCCTTGGAGCTCCCGCCCTCGGGAGGTCGAGCCCAAGAAGAGGCAACGCAGAGATGACGGCCGTGCTTCCCCGGGCCGGAGATGCATGTTGAGCTCACTAGACGTGGAGCATGCCGTTCGCGGCTTGCTCCTGTCTGACGCGAAGCCCCTTAGAGCTCCCGCCTCTGGGCGGTCGAGCTCAGGAAGCTACGCAAAGTGAGGGCCGTGCTTCCCTGGAGATCCACGTGGAGCTCATTAGACGTCGGTATGCCGTCCGCGGCGTGCTCTTGTCTGAAGGGCTCAGGGAGCTATTACTTTCCTGGACAGTGAGGTAAGCTGAGGGCTGTGTTGATCACCCAGGTGGTCTAGCGCCCGTGGTACTCCACGGACGCTGCCACTTGGAGGAGTCGACGAGGTCTCCTAAGCTGCTTTCACGCTCCACGCTATGGCGGTCAATAGGGTCCAAAGCGTTATGGCGACCCATTGGGTCATATGCCAGAGCGTTTAGATCTGGTTGATGGAAAGGTCGACCCGGCTGCGCACCGCCACAGGCCTCGCGCATCGAGCGACGAAGGTCAGGGTGTGTGCCCTGGGTTGGACGATGTCCACAATAGTGGTCCAAGGATCTGTGGCTCAACCTTGCGCGATGAAGCTCGGAAGGTCCGCCTTCTTGGGCACCGCGCAAGCTGGGCTGGATGGTTACACTGACCTCCGGTCATCAGATGCAAAGCCCCTTGGAGCTCCCACCTTCGGGAGGTCGAGCCCAAGAAGAGGCAACGCAGAGATGACGGCCGTGCTTCCCCGGGCCGGAGATACACGTTGAGCTCACTAGACGTGAAGTAGGCCGTTCGGCTTGCTCCTGTCTGAACGAAGCCCCTTAGAACTCCCGCCTATGGCCGGTCGAGCTCAGGAGGCAACGCAAAAGTGAGGACCGTGCTTCCCCGGACTTCCCCGGAGATCCACGTGGGTGATCTTTTGTAAAGAAGCGGCAGCCTGCCCTCCATCAGCCCCGCCTCCCCGCGGTGGCCCCTTTGATACTGGGCCCTCCAAGGATGGCCCGTCAGAGATGTGGAGCCACGCAGGAGGAGGACTCTACCCTGTTGGGTAAACGCCTCAGGGCGGCCCTGACAGGAGAGCCGTGGAGATGGAGAGTACACTCTCTCTCCGGGCTTCCCCCTGTGGCAGCTGCCTTCGGCAATCTCCAAGTGACGTTGCGTTGGCCGGCGGCAACACTAAGCAGGTAAGTAGGCAGAGCAGTCAAACCTCTCCGGGTTCTCACCCTGTGTAAGGTGACCGCTCTGTCAAGCCACTAACCAGCCTCCCTGGCACAGTGAAGCAGATCATCCTCCGGTTTCGTACAGCACCTGCCGTTACGAAGGGCTAGAGGACGATCCATCTCGGTTATGCGATCCATTTTTGCGCCTGGCACCCGCCAGGTTCGGGGCATTCTCCTAAGGGGGAAGCTCCCGTGCTCAGGCCGAGGTTGCTGCTTATGGCGGGAAGTGCGGTCGAACCTGTCCCTCTAACCGAGATGTTTCCGGGCCGGACTTCACAGTGCCTTTAGGGGGGGGGAGGCCGCGCCCCTCTCTGTATCAGTTGCTACAGAAGCGCATCTTGGCGACAAGATTGGTTGTGGCAATCGACCCGTAGGACCCTTACTCTTACGTCTCCTTCCTTCTGCGAAATTCGTGTTGAACGAAGAACGTATCAGTACTAGGTCGGTCCCTGTTTCCTCTAACGGTCATGGGATCTTGTGCTTCGGCACCTAGACCTTCTGGCCTACGGGTTAACTGGGAAAGAGCAAGCTCTTCCCAAAAGAGCGGGAGCTCCTCTTATCTCGGTGTGGAACTGACTCTGCCCTTATGCAGCATGCTCACTAAACGAGTTTCTGCAGTAGGCGTTGAACTGGATGAATTTGGTCAGCCGGACTCCGGGTCCCGCTGATCACTTCATAGGCTCCTGGACACGTGGCGTCCTCGACGGATAATCCCTTGAGTTGATGCACACAGCCACTTCAGCACTGGCAGAGTCAGGTTCCTGGATGGCGGCACACGGGCACCAGGTGGGTTAGGCTACGCCTCAGTGTCTACACACCCCAAACCCTGGTCAGATGTGACCCTTCTCCGAGCAGGCCCGCTCGGGCAGGTATGAGGCGCGTCAAGCGCCTCCCTGCGGGGTAGGGTGTAGTGTGCAATGGGCAGTAGCGGGCAGTGACGGGTTCCCTACTGCCTAGAGTTTTTGGCAGTCCCCTTGGCACTAGACCTCTAGTGCAGGACTACGTGCTAGTCCTGTCGGGCAGCACGACTGCTGTGGCGGCAGACGCTCACAGCAGATGCCACAACTCGCCCCATGCCTCCTCTTTTGGAGTCAGCAGGATGATCTATCCCTGCGGGCCAGGTTATCCTTGGCAAACTGAACCCGACAGCCGTTGCGCTCTCTCGTCAGTGAAACGCCTCGGAGAGTGGCCACTCCATCCTCGCGCAGTCCAGCTCTCAGGGGACCGGTGTGGCCAGGATCAGATCCTGTTGCCCCCAGAGTCCCATTTATTCCTGCTTTGTACCCTACGGGTACCTTAGCACACAGCTGGCCGCGGGACAAGCGGAAGTACGACTTCCCCCAGGAGCCTCCTTGCACAGGGCCTGTGCAAAGTCGGAGCAGAGTGGCTTCATGTACTGTTGTTGCGCCTTACTGGCCCAACCAGACTTGATTTTCAGACTTCTCAGTTCTGATAGCCCCCTCTTGCCGATTCCCCTGACGAAACCTTCACAGGGGAAGGACACGGTTGGCACCCCAGGCCAGGCCTCTGGTATCTCCATGCCTGACCTCCAGATGGGACGAGGAGGCCTGGAGTGGCTTGCAGTACGCTGCCTAAAGCCCCACCACTTGCATGTGCACGCATATAAGTGGCGCCCCTCCCTCTAGTGTTCTCCCTCAGTGAGAACCCACGGAGTTGCTTGATCCGGTCAGTGTTGACCTTTTGGAGACTAGAGAGTAATCTCTCCCCTTCCGCGTTAGTGTATGCAGCCGCTATGGCCGCTCATCACAATCGCCTGGAGGGTAAGTTTCTTGGTTAACATAACCTGGTCACCAGGTTCTCAGGAGCGCGACTCCGGCTGCGCTCCGTACCCTCTTAGGACCGTAGGTCCTACATGGCCTTTGGGCCTGTGAGCCCCTCGGAGACGCCTCTCGTCCTTGTTACGATGAAGGCCGCTCTTGATGGCGCTTGCCTCTGCAAGAGGGTAGGGACCTCTAGTATTCTTCGTGTCTCATGGGTGCCTGGAAATTGGGCGGTAGTCTTCTGAGATACCGGCCTGGTTACGTGCCCAAGGTTCCCACACTCCCTTCCGGGTTCAGGTGGTGAACCTGCAGGCGCTCCCCTCGGGAGAGAGAAGACCCAACCTCCTAGTGTTGTGTCCAGCGCACTGCGCCTCTAATTGGACCGCACTCAGAGCATTAGCTCTGAGCAGCTCTTGTCTGTTCAGAAGACGGCACCAGGGAGGGCTGTCTCAGACAGAGGCTGACGCATTGGATTGTGGGCGCCACGGCGTACCGATCCCTGGATCACCCGTGCCCACTCGCAGTGAGAGCCCACTCCACCGGAGCAGGGCCTCCTCGTGGACACCGGCCCAAGGCGCCCCTCTGGCAGACATGTGTAGCTACAGGTTGGGCTACACCCAGTACCTTCGTGAGCTTTACAACCTCCGAAAGGAACCAGTGTCCTACACCTAATATGTAGGACAGGCATCTGGGCTGGGCGTACGCCTGCGAAAGCGCCTTCTTCCCTATCAGGTAAGTTCAGTGCGCTATTTAGTCTCCCTACTTCCCCCTCATTGGGTGAAGTATAGGCATTCTATCCATCACTAGCAATCTGGTAACGGACCGGGCGGAGCGGTCTGTTTGAACCAAGTCCAGTACTGGCAGTGTCGCCCCTACTTAGGTGGACCCCTATACTAGGACTATTGCCCCATACTTAGGAACTCCCCCGTTGGGTAGTCCCGTATGTTGATTCTTCACTCCTGGTTCCCCTGTTGGCGAATCTGTGACCTCCCCTCCGGTGGCACAACCACCTTGGCTGGCCCCCTACGGCCAAACATTTTTGCATGTGATCTCCTTCGGGAGACCATGTCAGTTTTCCACATGTTACCTCCCGTATGGCAGGATGTGGTCTCCGTAACATACTCTCCAAGAGGAGAGCAGTGTTCTTTCCCAGTGCGACGGCTCCGGACGGCGCCTCACTTACAAGGCGAACGCCCTGTCCGTGATGACTGTCTGTACAGGCATCGCAAATGCCTGTTTTAGGCTTCGCAGTAGGTCCACTACTATTCACTGGAAGGTTACATCTCGCTGCACCGCTCACTTGTGACTCGCTAGCCTAGTCAGTGTCGCTCAGCTCGAGGTCGTAATACGGCTCAGCGCCGTGGCGTGTTAGATATATCCCCAGTCTGTCTCTCAACACAACGTCGAGAGACCGACTGAAGGGGAACGTCTCGGTTACGTCCGTAACCTTCGTTCCCTGATGGAGGGAACGAGACGTTGTGTCTTCATGCCACAACGCTTTGCCGATCCGCTGCAAGGAGCACTTCTAAGGTTCCTCAGCACAAAGGGTGATGAATGACCGCCGCCATCTTCCTTTTATACCCGTATGTACGGGGCGGAGACTGGCGTGGGCGGGTCATTGGCCAATCCCCATTGGCGTTTTATCTCGGAGATGATAGGTTCTCAGAACCAAACCCCAGTCTGTCTCTCAACACAACGTCTCGTTCCCTCCATCAGGGAACGAAGGTTACGGACGTAACCGAGACGTTTTCTTTGTGCTGCTGTGACAGTGTTTTATATGAAACATAGTTTTGTAGCAAATGACATCAATAGTAAATATTAGATATTTTCACTTAATTTTGCTATGAAGTTGTTTGATTACTCATTGGGTTTTAATGTTACAACAGTCTGAGTGAATTAACATTTAAAATTCACATTTCCTGCGACAGTCAATATAAAAAGTTTTAAATCGACTAAAGGCTTCCATTTGGTCTTTGACTTAAACATCAACAATCAGTGTATGAATCTCAACAGTGGTGACCAACAAATGAAAATCTTGCAGCCGCAATGCATGCTGGGAGTCATGGAGGAGTTTTGTGCTTTGATGATACCCATAATGCATTGCGTTTATTTTAAGAGATTTTTTGGTTTTCATCATTGTTGAGACAAACTGTGATATTGTTGATGTCTGCTAGAACATTTTTAAAAGATCTTTTTTTTTTAAATAGACCAGCAGTATATTATTTAATGTCATACAATATCATTAAGGAGGATTACAAATAACTTTAAATCTCTACCTAAACTCTAAAACATGTAATAACTCTCCCAAGTAGAAAGAAAGTATTGCTGGACTTTGCTGAGCTTCTTTCCATCTGTTTTCGTGTCTGTTAACTGCTTAACGTATAATTATTAAAACAAGGGAGTGACTAAACATAAGAAGTAAAGGGTCAAGATCCCAACTAAAGCAAACACTCATCACCATTATGGTGACTCAACAAACCATCAACATTTAAACTTGTGTTAATTCTCAATTACAACTTTTGTAGACGTGCAACAAAAATAAAGTGACAGTGGTGTCTGTAAGTGAAGGTGATAATAGTGTTTGTGGAGTTGGAAAAAAACTCCTTGTGAAAACTATGGAATTTCACTGCTCATTTCCCGGAGAATTTAACAGTGTTTTTCTTATTTTTACGGACGTTTTTTGATTACAGTTTTCTCTGTGAAAACTACAGAATTTCACTGTTAATTTCACAAGCATTTTAACAGGGTTTTTCCGTAAAAACGATTGATTTTTTGCTGTTAATTTTAGGTTTTTTGTGTGAAAACAACAGAATTTCACTGTTAACTTCACGGGCATTCTTTACAGTGTACTTCTAACTGAGTTTGACGTTTTTGGATGTAAAAACCACGCACAAGTCATAAGTAGACCTCAGTGTTAAGCAATAAACAAGCACAGTTCATCACACCTTTAACAGCACATAATAAGACTGCAAAAACTCCCATTATAATAAATTTGTCAGACTTTACTGCACAATTACTTTTACATGCTTTTTATAATAAACTCAATAAAAAGCGTGCAGTGCGACTAAAATTCCCTTACAAAATATTTTGCTTCCACCATAGCATGTAGCATGCTTCTCTGTTACAAACTAAACCCGCTATGTGAGTGAAGAGTGGCGTTGTTTCCAGCCAATAGAAAAAAACGTGGAATTTTTGGTGCTATTTTTTTATTTTCATTGGGTGGGCAACCAGACGTTCAGGTGGGCCACTGCCCACCCCTGCCCATGCCTGGAGCCGGCCCTGGTCATGTTTGATACAGTAACAAAGATCAATTCAATTGAAATTGAATTATATGCATGACTATAAATATTGCAAAATTGTCAAAACATGAAATACATTTATAACGTAACTTAAGTAACGAGTAGGGTAGAGCCTAATAGATTTTGAACATTTGTTAAAGGGATAGTTAGCCCAACATTTTTTATTCTGTCATCATCTACTCACCGTCAGTCTCATTCCCCATCAACATCGGATTTATTTTCTTCTATTGCAGTAAGGGATGGATGAGATCTGTCAGTCAGTGTCCGTGTTAGTCTTGTAACAAGCTGGCTCAGTGGACGCTTTTCTGGGTTTAGATCTTGTGTTTGAAAAGCTTTATGCTTTAGGGAATCTATGGGGCTTGATTTTAAGTGTATTCAAAATTTTTGAAATCTTTTATGTATATAGGTTGATCTGATACCACACACTGTTTACATTGTGTTGCAAAAGTTATTGTTAATGAAGGGGGAAAATACGATTATTGATTGAGAAACAGAGGAAAAAATGGCTTGTGGGACTAACCTGAATATGCGGTAGGGAGGAGACGAGCCGGATGACTTTCGAAAACGCTTACCGATGTTTAACGTACCTAAACAATGACCAGGGAAGCCCACATTTCTGTAAAGCCCTGTCATAAACACTAGCTGTTTTTAAAAGAGCGAGTCTGATCATCCATTATAAGAAAACAACTTAACATACCCTATGCCGAAACAAAGACAACGCACAACCAAATTTCTATGAAACATTAATTGTTATAAACACTAGCTACTGTTAAAAGAAAAAGTACTTATTCATCACCCTCTTGTCCCCAGTGGAAATTTAGCCCCTGGATCTAACTATACTTCAGACTTGGATGTCTACTATCATAGATGAAGGGGGAGAACAGCAGGCAGGAGACAAAGTGAGGAAATAATGAAATGAGCAAGGTTTATTCAGGAAGAGAAAAACATAGTTGCTTTAAAGATTGCACATTCTGACTCTGCAAAGAACTCTGTCTAGAGTTTCATCGCTCATTGTAAGTTCGTCTGACTAAAAACACATTCATCAGGAGTTATTATACCAGCACAGACAATGAAAAGTTTCTTGACTGCTTCGCAACATTGTCTTGCGACATAAAGAAGTATCTACTTGTGAAGATAATGCATATGGGGAGAAAGAAATTAATGAAATCCATACTGAATATATGAAATAATAAAGAACAATAATAAAGAATAAGGATAAGGAAATAAGAAGTCATATACAACACAAAATGTATGTCGTTACTCTCAAGTCAGAATTTCATAATTTTCAGAAAATAAACATACACACCGGTTACTTTTAAGAAATTCAGATTGTATCATTCTATATTAATATCAATATTTTGCAAAATTATGAATAGGGTTTCTGTGGGATGTTTGTCCATAAAGGAGCTATAATCACTGTGTGGACCCCAGAACCCCCTTCCATAATGCGCAATGGGCTGTATTATACTGTCAAAGATTTTACACCATATTTTAATGGGTAGTTGAATATTTTGAATGTTTCTTAATGGCATGCAGAGCTCTCCGAGCTTTAGCTTTCATGTATTTGTTCAAATGTCTGGTAAATCTTGCGGTTTTGTTATGCTCATTTTAGTCCACATATCCCATAACCGATTTTTGACTAAGCTATTGGTCAGAAGTTGTTGCTTTTTCATTATTTTTTTATATTCTGATATCTTTATATTGATTTCATTTGTAGCTAACTTGATGTCATCTTAGTTGTTCCAAATGTTTTATTAAAAGGATAGTTCACCCAAAAAGTTAAATTACTCTAGTTGTTTCAAACCTGTAGAAATTTTGTTTGGTTGAACACAGAGATAGACATAGAAAGACATTAGGACGAATGCATGTAACCAAACAGCTCTTGGACCCCATTGACTACCAAAGTAGGAAAAATAAGAATTGAGTCAAAAGTGCCACAGAACAGTTTGCTGTCCTACATTTTTCAAAAAATCTTATTTTGGGTACAACAGAATGAAAATCGTAAACATAATTTTTCCTACTATGGTAGTCAATGGGGTCCAAGAGCTGTTTGGTTGTAAGCATTCTTCCAAATATCTTTCTCTGTGTTAATCAGAATAAAGAATTGTAACATATTTGGAACAACTCGAAGGTGAATAAATGATTACAGATTTTTATTGTGTGTACTATCCCTTTAATAAATGTAGTGATTCGATTTTTCAGTTCTTTAGAATTAAGTGCTTGAATAAATTTGTCGGTGCTGTCTGAAGCCAATCTGCATGTCTGCTGGATGTGATGCATTTTACAGGTTTTCAGTGTATTTTGTTTAAGTGTGTCATTAGTCTGTGTTTTAATATTTGTTTGGTTATTGTCAGAAAGAGGAGTGTCTTGTTTGACAGTAAATGCACTGAAGGAGGATGAGTCCAGGGATGGCATACACAAGTTCCATGTGGAACAAATCCTAATGATCTTGTCTAATCCTGCCATTCAGTTTGTATACAGACCGGAGGCTCAGCAAAGATGTTATAATTCTGTTCTGTTTTTGTTTATGGTGTGGTCAAGGTTGCTTTTTTGGTGGGAGATTTTTTGAGAGATTCAGGAGGTTTTGGCCAAAGACATGTTTAGCACCTCCAGGACCGAAGTTTACTAGCCCTGCCATACAACAAAGAAAGTAAAAAAAATAGGGGCAAAAAATAAAGATTGTACGTTTTCAAAACTTTGGCACTCATCCACTCATCATATTCCTAACATAAGCAAAAAATTCAATATAACCATAAGCGGTATGGCTTGAGTGATTTAGTGCTAGTCTTTTTTCCCACTGTGCCTTAAAACCTATATGCCTTATCTTTGTTGAAATAGAAAAGTGTTTTCTGGGTGCTGTTGATAAAGAAATGCCAGGAATACAAATCATTTTGCACATTTTCAAGAATGAGGTCCATAACTTCTCCATGTTAGCATCTACATACCTGATGTAAGCATCTTCTACCAATTGACAAAATATACCTGAATGAACCCGGCATGTGACGTTAAAAAAGATTTGGGTAGATTTGGTTTCTCTTCCCTTTTGTCAAAGCCGGCAGATTTTAAGATCTGAACTTTATACGGTAATATGGTTAACTGATCAGAGAAAACCTGCGGAATTACATGTCTTATAATTTAGTATAATATTAAAATTGTTGACTTCGGTGTGGTTAAAAATTAAACCACATTCTAGAGCACGACATACGCAGAAGCTTTCATTACACGCGTGCGAGTTGCTGCTTACAGTTGTCGCTCCTGGCATGATGAACTACTTAGGACGTTTGCAAGTGAGTGAGTTAAGTGAATGACTAAATAAGTGGAACATGACTGAATCAACGTTGAGCCCGAGCTGCTGCATCACCTACTCCTGCGAGCTTGTGCAGAAAATTAGAAAAACCCTTCAGGACTCGTCCAAATTACCATGAAATTATCTCCCTCCCCACTGCTAGAGATAGCGGCTGCCTCGTTCTGCCTCGCCTCGGCTCATCTCTCTCGCACGGCTCACTTCCTTTCCCCAGGCCTTTATATAGAACAGAACGAAGCCCACTTTGCAGTTTCAGCGCGTTTGTGAAGTGAGTTTAAGAAAGTTCATTTCCGAAGGCATAAGCAACCCTTGACTCTTATTGGGGACAAAGAGCCTGGTTTCAGATTGGTCACAGTGCGTATTTTAAGCATCTTTTGGATAGGTGGGGGGTTGTAGGTGGTAGGGTTTGGCGGCATGCATACTTGTCTTTTGCATTCACGTTACCTGCATTCGCATTTATAAAACGGTCTGTCTGAGCGGCCAAAGCATCTGTTCCGGCCCCAAAACGATAGCGGCCCACCAAGAAAACCCTATGAGAGCCAGATACAGCGTCAAAGGCGTTTTGTGTAGTGTTGCATGTAAAGATGTGCCCCTTTTAGATACAAGAGCATCAGTAGAGTCAGGTTCTCACAGCTTTTCAATTCATCCTAAAACTGTTCAATGGTTTTTTTCAACAACATAGTAAGCACTGGATCCTTATATACAAAGCCGGCCTCTACAAAGCACATTTCTTCATAATGTCATTATATTGTATAGCATAAAGATCTGTTCAGTGTTATTTGTTGACTGAGTATGAAGTCCAACGGTTCCCCTAAGATTATGCTTTAAAGAGGTCATATGGTGCGAATATGTTTTTTTCTGTGTCTTTGGTGTGTTATAAGTTGCCCATGCATGTATTAGACATGAACAATTGCAAAAATTAAAGTGTCAGAACAAAATGTGCATTCTATCTAAAAGCGAAATCTCACCCAGACCTGCCTGAAACGCCTCGTGTTACACCCCCACAAATCTACGTCAGTTCGTAGTATGATTTGAGTAAGAACACCAAAATGTGTACGAAAGAAAGGTGGACGTACCAGTCTGTACAATAGTTTTGTAACCTGATGTTCCAAATATGGTAAGATGCGCTTCGTTACCGTCACACGTTTGCAGTATTCGACCAATCACTACGCACTGGGTAACTGGCCAATCATAGCACACCTTGTAAATGATTCTGTTTCTTACTTGTTGATTCCTTTTATCTTTTGTTTAAGTTTAGGGACTTTTATTTTGATACCTACACTAACAATAGACTGTATAAAGACGCTTCCCACTTCCGTTGTCACTAGAAATGTTTGTGCATGATTTGCAAGGAATGTAGACTGCAGTGTGGATTTTCTTCCCCCATTACTATTGTATTTCTCACTGAAAAGGTTTTAAGCTCTTACGGTGTTTTTAAAGAATGTCAACGTATTAAACTTTTTGGAAACATCAGTTTGCGAGTATTGACCATCAATTCAGTGGGGCAGCTACAGTAAGAGCTTGGCCAGTTGTGAGCACGACTGAAGGCGACTGCATTAAAGACTGGAGTCCACGTTGACGAGTCTTATTTAAATCAAGAGGGTACGGTCAGCGAGTCGATCCTAGCGGTCAAATATGGTTCATTACGGAACAAAGGTGGATCAATCTACACAGGAAGGACTTTAAATGACTGCGTTCCTTTTAAGGTGACAGTCATCTTTCAAACACAAGTTTTATGAAGAGACATTCTATTCATTTTTACCCTGTGAAGGAGGCGAGTTTGAAACATTTTTAGGATTTCGAAAGAGACTCCTGTGTTTGGAAAAAGGAAATTGTTTGAAGGTTAAAGTTTACTTAAATACCCAAAGCAGATTTTAAAATCTTCTTAATATTGATGTTGATGTTATATTCTGTCTCTATTGTTTAGGTTTCAGAAATAATACCGTGAGTGCTTTTATAGTAGTTACCTTTTCATTTGTTTTATTTGTATTTTTTTGTGTGTGGTTAAAAATCAGAGTCACATTGCTCATTTGAAAATATTGAGGGTGAAGGACAAGTTAATAGTCCCCAAAATGTTGTACAATCACTTAATAAGGTTCATAAAAAATGGCTGAAAAATGGCTGTATTACAAAGAGAAAATGCTCAGAAGAAGGAAAGGAAGTTAACTCAAGTATATGAAAAATGGAAAATGCAAGCATGTGTGGCTAGGAATCAACTTAAGTCTGACTTAACTGTGATCTTCCAGCATGATCCAGCAGATTATTCCTCAAGAGGCTTTACTGTTAATGAACTAATTTCTTCTGACTGTTTTTTTGGGCCAAAATTTTTGTGGAACAAGGAAATGGTCCTAGCCATTAATGAGATCTCAGAACTGCAATCAGGTGATGTGGAAGTCAGAGGTGCTTTGACACTTAGCTCACAGGCCATAGACCAGAGAACAATTGCAGACCATCTTTTTAAGTTTTCATCTTGGTCTCAGGATGTCAAAGCAATTGCATGTATCCAATGCTAAATGCATAGATTTAAAGGGATTGCGCCATCTACTGTTGAGGAAAGAAAAAGAGCAGAAAACACTATAATCAGCAATCTACAAACCCATGTATTCCAAGAGCAATTGAAGGTGTTAAGCAAAAGAAACTCCTTGTCATTCCACAGTGAATTGTACAATCTTAATCCGTTTATTGACAGTGATGGATTACTCAAGGTGGGAGGAAGACTTAATAACATGTCATGTGAACTATTAGAACATCCTGTGATCCTTCCCAAATGACTCTGTTTTTTACTTGTTGATTCTTTTTATCTTTTGTTTAAGTTTAGGGACTTTTATTTTGATAGCTACAGTAACAGTGGCCTGTATAAAGACGCTTCCCACTTCCGTTGTCACTAGAAATGTTTGTGCATGGTTTGCAAGGAATGTAGACTGCAGTGTGGATTTTCTTCCCTCTTTATTATTGTGTTTCTCACTGAAAAGGTTACAAGCTCTTACGGTGTTTTTAAAGAATGTCAACGTATTAAACTTTGTGGAAACATCAGTTTGGGAGTATTGACCATCAATTCTGTGGGGCAGCTACACACCTCACTCTTCAGAGCGATGAGATTTGTAAAAAATCTGCATGCTTCAGAGAGGCGGGGTAAAGATGAGATAAATACATGTACGGTATGTGGAAAATACATCTTTTTAACCTTAAATCGTGTATACATATTGCATCATATTTAAAACAAATAATATTTATTTTAGTCGTGTCATATGACCCCTTTAACATTAATGGAGCTCAGTAAAGACGGTTTTGAGTAGTCTGAGGTCATTGCTTCATAAGTGAGACTATTAAGGATGAAGTAAAAAAACATTATGAAAAATGTACCACTTAGTGTACTGCAGCATAGGATGCTTATCACAATCAATGCATTCAGTCTCAGCATAGCATATTTTTTTGTTTCCGGATGTCATGCTTAATGTCCTAAACTGCAACATTTAAAATGAAAATTATAGTTTGCTGTAGAGGTGGACACTGTACCACCGAAAAGATAAAAAAATACAAATATGACAAACTTAGATACTGTATGCCAGATCTGATCATAGTTTATTATTACACAGTAAAAGACACATAGTTGATGTATTCGTATCTTTTGTTAACCTGTCAGCACAGAGAGATACCCCACACATATACACACACAGGTATATATGTATGCGAGTTTAGTATAAAGTGCAAATCAATCACAAATTTCCAACATGTATAACCTTAGGGAGAAAACAAGAATATGCCTTTAAAATAATGTTACACAACCAGTCTTATTTTGGTTTCATACTGCATTTTAAAAGGGTGCATAAATCTCTGAAAATATAACATTTATTTTTAACATAAACAGGAATATGAGAGATATAAGTGACTTCAAGTTTTAAAAGGAGAGAGTACCATACAGTTTTAATGGCTTATACAGCCTAGTCAACATGGCCCTGGGTCAAAGAGAAAATCTCACCAATTCTTGATGAATCAGAGATATCGAAGGACCTGTATAAACAGATCACCTCTGTTGTAGTGCATTCTGATTTCTCTGGTAATGATCAATGACATTAATAATTGAGTACTAAATTAACCTAAAACATGTCTTACCATGTTAGCAGGACAATTTTATCACATATTGCTTCAATTTTCAATCATTCCTAGTCTACATTCTACTCTATTTCTATAACTAAAGAATGTTCCATTATTAAATTTTAAGACTCGAAGTCTAAATGTTTCCTTGAGGCAGTGGTTATATAAACTTTAAATTTGGCAACAAGAAGGGTCAGTCTCCAAGCTTTGCTAATCCACCATAAATCACGATAAGGACACAATGCTATTCAAGTTCGAATGACCAGAGGGCTGCGATAAACGTTAAGCGCTTAAGGCATCCCTTTGAACCATATACAGACATTTGATAAAATATACATTCTCTGAAGTTTACAAAATCCATTACATTTTGAAAATTCTCTGAATCACAATATATGAGTAACATGGCAAGCTACATGGATAGAGGCTTTGAATGAGCGAGAACAAGTTTCGTCTCCACAGCAGTCTAAGAAATGCAATGTAATAATTTAACTAAATAAAATACATTTACACTGAAACTGAAGTGTCTCTTGATTCTGCAACGGATGAGAAGTCGAAGTCAAGAGTGCCCATACCTTCCATAATAGTGCAATCATTATTAAAACGGTCAAAGCTTCAATGTGTAATCGACGTTTTACGCTTCTTTTGAGATAATCTCTTTGAGCTGGCCTGAAGCAAATGTGTGCACTCATTGCTGTTGGTTTGGAGCTGGTATGGACACCTTGTTGCTGAGATACCTCCATAACAGTGGTTTAATTACACAATCCAGTCCCTGGTCATTTACAAAATCCCCCTTTATGAACCGAGGGGATGAGCACACAGTGAAAGCAGGACGAAATCGTGGGATTTGAATTGTAAAAATAGCTCTAACATAACACAGTGGGGTTGGAATTCTGTTTAGCAGCAACTGTTTGGTACAGGAACATCCTTGGTGTTTAACAGATTGCGATTTCATATTCCCAAACAAAACACAAAGTCCTTACAACTGTATTCCTTTACATCCTACATCCAACAAGAACGCAGCACCTATTCTGGCAAATTCTGATTAAGGTTCATACTTAGGTTCTAATGCTTCAATGCCCTTGTATAGTGGTCCTTTTCGACAGAAAGTGCATATTTTATGAGAGAACCTTGTTTAGCCTCCTAAATACACATATGAACATACACAGAAAGTAAAGTTAGGATTAACAATTTGGCCATAAAAGGGCAATCAAATAAGCAGGAATAAACAACAAACAAACAAAACATAAATAGATATAAAACAAAGAACAAAAAATTAAATTAAGAAAATATCTGTTTATATATGAAGAAAATATTACAGGGGTTTGGGAATCTGATTTCATATGGGTGAAGGAAAAGCTACTGCTTAAGGTTTGAAACTTAAATGGCCCTTTATTCCACGCAGGGCTTGATAGCATGGATCTTAGTTTGAAACCTTACTAGATATTATTGCATAGTTTGGTGAATTAGTTTTAGATTTGCAGATCATTTGGTTTAAGAAAAACAGTCATTCTGCCCGTCCCTCATACACATCTTTTTGGGTCTAATTCAATCAAACTGCTCTTTTATCACCACAGTACCAACATGGCGCCAGTGTATTTCATTATAAAACAAGCAGCTGTGACTTATTTAATCATACATAATGGTTATTTAAATGGTTTAATAACTCACTGGTGAAATGGTTCATTTTGCATTTTGCAGCGCGAACGGCCAAAAGTGGTTTTGCGGTAGTTTGATTGGATTTGGCCCTCACTCTAAAGTCATTCACATTCCCCTCCTTTCTTTGCTAATCTGAACGTCCCCAAGAAGCACTTATGAATAGATATTCCCCCCTTCACTGTAGGTAAACACACCAAGAGAAATAGGACTTTTGGAAACGTTGTATATTGCATAGTGTCGAGAATGGCTCCAGAAAACACTTTGCAGTTGCCGTCCCAAATCGAACGTCTACGCTAACTGTGTGTGTGTGTCATATACAGTGGCTGAACTGGATCAACCCTTTTAACAAAGCAAAATCAACAGTCCTATGAAATACTGGATGCCAATGACTCTGTTAAAGCTAAAAATAAACAGCTGAATGACCCTGTATGAATACACAGTATGTGGCAATAAACGTTTTAAAAAATGTGCACTATAGTGGTCCCGTATAACATTCGCCAAGAATGTGACCTAACTCGTGTCCCCCCATGACCAGCACAGAGTCATAACATGGGCCTTTTACAGTCAACTAAGAGAAAGAATGACAGAGATTGATTAAATACATTTCAAATAGCTCCCAAAAATGGATGCTAAGCAATAAAACTCCACCAAAAAGCTGTAAACTAGTGCTTGCTGATTCAACTAACATTGCCCACAGAAATGTAATAAAATAAACATTTAAATAATATAGTAAGAAAATAAATATTAATAAGTCAATGGATACGTTTTTTTTAAATAGACTTTTCGGTTTTCCTTGTGTCTCAGCAACACTGGGAACCCACTTCCGCGCGTCATATTCCCCAGGGAATAACTTGTTCATCTGTCCAACAAGTTGGCCAAAATATGTGTTTAGTCGTAGCCTAACAATGCTCTCTGGTCTTAGAACTGAATTTCCTCTTAGAGTTTTTTTTCACTGCCCTACTGTAACATATAACAAGTTATTAACTGTAATTATCAAGGTGAAACAATTCGAGAGTTAAGAGAACTTTTCAATTGACAATAACACCTTCAGCCACCAACTTTAACGTTTTGCAAAGGTTTGTTATGAAAATGTAAAGAGGAGTTTCCTGTCCCTTCCTGTGCGTCAGTTTGTTTTTGCTAATGATTGGTCATCCAGTGTGGATCACTGTGCATCTCACATTGCTGTACTCAACGTGTATGATTTACGGCATCAAAGTGACTTTTTGGTATTTTAATGAATTCCTGCACATAGATTTTTGAAGATACCTCTCGCCCAATGGGAGAGACTCACAAAAAGGCTAGTGGCAATTTGAGTTAACAGCTAATATAGTAAAATATCTGTAATAAATAAATAGTACACTCTTATTTCTATAGCACATGCCAACTATTTCACATCAACGCTAGATTCAGTATATATACACATACGTTTTTTTCTTTGCTGTAAGATATCTTTCATTGACAGATGGCTATTTAATAATATGATAATTTTTTCCTTCTATTTTCACGAAAATAAGTCTATAAGCTCTATATATTATGACCTGGATGGTTCCCACTGGATTTTTTTGCGATCACTTTACCAGCACACGTTTCATTCTGTAAACCAGCCCGATTTCCCCTTGAAACCTGATAACATGTAACTCTAGTCATCAAATATTAAGTGATAACCATTGACTTAGACATTCCAGATGTTTTTGTACTGGTACATGCCTTTTTTCTAGTTGAGAAGGAATGGGTCCCTGTATAGACTTGGAAAATAAACAGCTTTTTGTCTTGCTTTCTTTTTTGTGTGTGTGTTTTCACTTTGCGCTTGTGTATGTGAGCTTGATGGCTAAGTTTGGACTGGCAAATCGGTCTGAAGTTAGGAGCTGTCACCAATGTTGCGTTTCTTGCCAAAAAGATTAGAGGCATCTCTGCTGCGTAGATTTGGCTGGTTCTTGTATCCGTGGGGACTTACAGACCATCGCCACCCACCACGAGTCTCCATTCCAGTAGGTACCGCGGCAGACGGACACGGCTTGTTCTGCAGTAGTTGGAAGAGCATGGCAATCTCAGGGCCTAATCGGGTCAACAGATTCGCCCTCACCAGGTCCACAGTCTCCTCGTCACACTCCATCAAACTCTGCAGTAGTTTCCCATAAAACCTGCAGCGAGACGGAGATGAATGCATCAACAAATTGGGAAAAATTAACCCCAAAATTCTGTTGTCTTTAATGAACTCTTACACCATTTCATTCACGTAGTACTTCTGTGGAATGCAAAATGTGAACGTTTCAAAGAATAACTAGGCCACACAGGAAAAGAATGACAGAGCATCATAAAAGTTTGATTCATGTGATTTATATGTTCCAATTTTTCCATAGCCATACAATACTCTTGTTTGAGGTTGACATCGGTGTTTTAATGAGAAAAACAGTGATGTCTAAATTCTGGACGAGTACATTTTACGTCACATTTTTTCAATGAATCGCTTGATCAAGTTTCCAAGACTGGCAGGAATTATTTGTTTGTACTGTAAATCATGATATCTATATGTAGATAAACAAAATAACCAAAATCGTTCCAATGCATCGTGTACAATTTGTGCCAGTTTCCAGGTGAAATTTACACTATTACAGTCTATTACTTCTGTTTAAAAAAATATATAAAAAATTGCTTTAGTGCCACTTTTTTATTACCAGCTTTTACTTTGGAGCTGCAGGGATACGTGCAGGAAGGAAAGTCATATAATTTTGCAAAAATGTTCCCGCATGTTTTCGTGAGGCTGAGCAGGATGGTCTGAAACAATTATTCACATGAGGTAGAGATTTTTACTAAATAAAGGTCTGTTCCTCATCCTCACACACTTAGAATTTTGCATGGGTAACGTAGTCTTTTCATTTGGAGCTTAAACGGGTCATATGGGCCAAATACGTGTTTTGTATGTCTTTGGTGAGTTTTAAGTTGCCAATGCATGTATTTAGACACATAAAGTTGCAAAAACTAGTGGTGGAACAAAAGATGCAATCTATCTAAAAGCGAATGCTCACCAGGACCTGCCTGAAACGGCAAGTGTAACCACAGCCTCACAAATCTACGTCAGTTCGTGGTTTGATCTGACTAAGACCATCCAAATGTATACACAAGTAAGGTGGGCGTACCCGTCACTACAATTACTTTGGAACCTGACGTTCCAAATATGGTGAGAGGCATTTCATTTCCTATGTCACTATGCACTGGTTAACTGGCAAATCATAGCACACCTCACTTTTCAAAGCGATGAGCTTTGTAAACAATCAGCGCGTTTCAGACAGGCGGGACAAAGAGGAGATACAAACATGCAAAGTATGTGGAAAATACAGCATTTTTTTTACTTAAAATCGTGTATACACATTGTATTACATCTCAAACAAACAATAATATTTGTTTTAGCCGTGTCATATGAAACCTTTAACAGCCCTATTTCTATAGAAGAGAGTGGCCAGGGTAGTTCTAAAAAATCACCCTTTTTGCTGAATTCTGGGAATGCACAGTGAATTTTTGAAATGTCCCACAGACATTGTAATAATTTTTCAAAAGGCCAGTTGCTGCTACAAAATCTAACAATAGCTGAGTCATTGAAGGACAACCATAACAGAGAACAATTGCAGTGCTCTATTTTTAATAATATACTTCACTTTTACCCTGGACTACTTTGACTATACTGAATCGTGAATGCAGTTTAGCATTGTCTTGATTCAAAATACATCACAGGAAAACAGAATGTTTACATGCTTTTAAGCTTCACCGGTAGTCTGTCTCTTTTTTGTGCATGTTTAGAATCTAAATGGCAGTTTTGACATTTAGCTTTAGGGTCATAAAAGCCAGTCTCACCTGTTGGGAAAGTGGCTTGGTAATTTAGCCACCTCTGCAATGGCTTCTGGGTTTGATTTGGCCACTGTGCAAATGTCCAGTTTGTTGTAACAGTCCTCCTGAACTTCGGAAATCATCCTTTGGAAGGTGGAACACCGTCTGACTGTTAGAAAGATCTTGGAGGTGATGCTGTTGGCAATGCACTTCAAGCTTTCCTTCACGAAAGCCTTGCCCTGCAAAATGAGCATGTGACCTCATGTTAATAAGAAGTGTTCAACTGAACCGTTAAACTGATTTATTGGAATTCCCCATTCGATTGTGCCTAATACAATAAATCACAAAGCCATACAAGAGATAAATCAACAACAAAACAAAGAAAATATTGGTGTCACTTTATTTTACAGTCTAAGGACATACTGCAGTATGGACTTACTGTGTAATTACTTCAGTAGGTTCCAACCCTGAACTCTAATCCACATCAAGTACGTACATTTAGTTACCAGTATTTTGTTGCATTGTACCATAAGTATACCTTTGTAATATAAAATGTGCTAGCAAAATATTCATAAAACTACAATAGCTCTTTAGTCAAGCTCTGACACCCTTTTCTCAATGGATTTCAGAAGCAATTCACCAGGATTCACCTGATCCTTTTGCTTTAAAGATTCAACTTGTGTTGACTGAATAAGGTGCCTTTCACATCAGTACATGGGCTAGCCTTTGATGAATGGATTCATTTCAGTGGTTCTTTGCCATATGTTCTATACAAATGTACATACCTGAGTGTCGAATTTAGCAGCAGTATAGAGAAAAGACTTGCAGATGTCGTGCATGCCATCTGTGTCACACGTTGAGTTTTCAAGACAAGCAAAGGCTCCACAGCCCACCTGGAGGGCGCTGTTCAAGCAGCGTGCCACGTCCGCTGAAAAAGGAAATCACCATTAAAATGGGATCCATTGCAAGTAACCAAAAGCATTTTGGGCAGATTTGAGAGTCAGGCAATATTTAGAATTTCAATTGAGAGTTGAACTGCATGACCCACAGGATATTGAATTTGTATAAGAATGGCTGAAATAGGAATTCACAGAATTGCAATTCAAAGAAATGCATCAAAGTTAAAACCCCCAAAAATCTCAATAGTGGTAATAGTCTTCTAAAAAGAAAATAGTTAGAATAGTGCCTTAGTAGTTGACATATCATGTCTGGAGTATCTGCTCATGCAGGTGATGTGAGTCTCATTTCCTGAATCTATTGGCCCTTTTCATTTCCTCTCCTTTCTTGACTGTGAATAAGATATGGCAAAAATGGGAAAAGATATTGGCTATGACAGAACCTCAATGTTCTGAAATACTGAATGCTTTTTTAGCATAGACTATATAGTTTAAAAGAAGTTCCACATAGATTGTATCTTCAAAAGTGTTGACTACATTCAGTGTATGGCTCGCCATAGTCTAACTTGTCCCACCATCATATTTATTTTATTGTATTCAACAGGTGAATAGTAAATAAATGAGCACAAACCTGTCTCTGACTGTTCGGATAAATGAGCATGAACAGTTGCACGTAGTTTTCCACAGTAGCATATTTGCAAGTATCTGTTTACTAGAAGCCCACATTTTCTGCTGATCATTCCGCAGAATTCGCTTACAGCATCATAAATCTCACAAATGTTCTCATGAGAAATGATTTGAGGAGAAACATGTGTTTATTAGCAATGAACTTGTGAAAGCATTTAGGCCAGTTCATTAATTCCCAGAATGCTTGCAGGGGAAACAAAAAGTGAACAGGGGATCATTCTTTAAGAGACATGCTCTTATACCACCTTCTGTGCCCATGGGATATTTAGCAACCATTAGTCTGTAGCTACTACAAACAGTAATGCTGCATATTTGTACATTCTGTAATAATAGGTCTTCTTGTGGCAGTCTAGGTGCTACGTGCCCTACGTTTGCCCCTGTTGTGTGACGAATGGGACTGAGAGGGGTATTGGGTCTGTGTGGCACACACGCACCGTATTGGGTTCTGCTGACAGTCATATTGGCACAATCCTAATTGTTTCCATTACCCTTACATGAGACAAGACAATAACATTCACTGCGGTCCAAAACCACCACCCCCGACGGCTATGCGCCAAAGATTATAAACACTTTGCCGCACAAACTCGTAACCTGGTTAGAGCCAGGATCCCTCGCCGCAGCGAGAAAGAACCTGAGTGTGCTTGTGTGGACCAGAGAAACTAGTGTGGCTACACACTCGCCTTACTGTATCTGAAGGAAAAACAGGCTGAGTGTTCCTGTCTCAATGCTCCTGGCAGAAAGCAGACTTCTGAAATAACCAAAACCCCCCAAATGTCATGCAGTGAATATGTCTATTGTCCATAAGAGCAGGTTAGGGCAAGAACTCAGACTTACATTCTGTTAAGGCCACTTGCTCATGTTGCACATTTACACGTCACATAAAGTTAAATTTTGCCATTATTGAAGCATAAGAGACTTTACTGCTCACATTTTATTAGTAATTGCTTATCAGTAGTGTTATAATACATCCATCAGAACTCTTCATTCATTCAACACTCAAACTATACTCAGATTTGGCAAGATATCTGGGCCACATACTGTAAAAAAATCCTCAAAATTCAACCATTTTATGGATGTAGTATGAGTATACAGTATAAGCCTTGAGATATCCATAAGCTAGTGTTCTCTGAAATACTAATACTGATGCTGACATCAAGCCTGTATTAGGTGTTCAGTCTATAGGCATGTGTGAGTATTCCCAAAACAATAATCGTTTTGTTTCTGCTATGCAACATATTTATTAGCATTTCTCCATCAAAAAGGTTAACTGCAACACTACATCCAGCGAAGCCCTTATTTACAAAGTGATGTCGCCAACTACTGGTCTGGCATGCATTACACATTGATTTTACTAAATTTCGCCAATTTCGCCAATCGTTTGGCAACGCAAAAGAAAAGCGTTTCTCACTACATTGTTGTTGTGTAAACAGGGTCTGGGTCTCTTATAGTGCGCAATTGTCTCAGTTGTTTTTGTCTTATATCTCTTTAGGATAAATTTGATACTTTAATGAAACACAACTAAAATTTCTATATAAGTTTATGGCTGTAAAAGACATAAGTCATGAGCATAATTGTATCACTTTTCTACACTTATTGTTAGCCTCAGGACAAGTTATGGTCAGAGCAAAAAAACCGCATGGTGTTCACAGACTCATGGGATCTTAGCCTGCAGGGGTGTCTTTATGCTAGATATTTTTAATTCAAATCTGTGATGAAGATCACACTGGTTGTATTCAGCGGTTGATCTTACTGGGAAAACACAATGCATTGAAGGGGAAGGCCCCATCATTGACATGTTACTTAAAATGTAATTGCTAAGATTTGGCTGCCGATTCGTCGCTAGACCTTGCTTTATGTCCTCAAACACAACTCTGGACTAGGCATGGGACGGTTTCAAGATATACCGTGAATTAACTGACGAAAACGTTCACTGCTGTTAGACTCACCTCTATTGAATTTTTTTTCTGTTGCCGCCTCGCGTTTTTGCTGCCTGCTGCGCCTCACATCTTTGACGGAGCGCTCTGAGCGCCTGAAGTTGAAAAAAAACTCAACTCTTAGCAAAAACGCTAGACATGATGCACCTTTTTTTCAATTGTCCAATCGAATGAAAGGAGAGGCAGGCCTTCCTATGTGGTGACGGAACTTCACACTTGAAACATCCGGAGACTGCAATCATGAAGGAGAAACTGGTGTTGGCTGACGCGGGTTGAGCAAGAAAGGTCAGAGAAAGTTAAAAGTTAAAAGTTTCTTTTAATATGACAGTTAACAGCAACTACAGCGCTCGCGTTATAATCTTTGACTGACAGTAAAGCTGTTTTGGTGGTTACCTAGCAACATTAAAAAAACACTTTTCTAAAAGTCAACCAAAAGAACAGCAAAAGTGGGTTCTATGTGATCGCCCCCTTAGGGTGTCACGGTTTCTAATTGATTTATAATATTGAAACATATATAGTTTTAAAAAAAATTTTTAAATGGCTATGTTTTGAAATCAAACCGTGAAATGCCGTGTTATTCCTTTAAACCGTGCCTATAACATTACTGGTAACATTACAGTGAGAAACAGTGTTAGCAATAAATTGGGCCACCCAGTTAAGGTGCACTTTCAAAAAAAGTTCAGTAAAAACATATTAACAAATTCTAAGTCATTTTATGCTACTCAAATAAAAGGGATTAAGCGTAACACAAAATGTGTTGTCCTTAACTAAACAGATTGTTTTGCTTTTAACACAACGGTTTTAGTGTTTTATCTCTCAGGGCCGGAAAAATATGGGTTTGATATTTCATCTGATGCTTTCAAAGAGCACTTATTATATTGCAATTGGAATCAGGCATGATGATTTAACATACGTATTATGACTAATGAAACTTGAACACAACTTGGCTGTCTCACTCTAATCATTTTGAGGGTACAGTGATGAGCCCCGACAGGTCAGAAGTAAAATGAGTTCTGAGAAAAAAAACATCAATAGACAATGCTTTGTCTTGTGTTTGCCTTTTCTCCTGCTTGCTCATGTCACATCAAGTGCACTAAAACCACAACTGGTTAAGTTATCAGTGCCCCTATACACATTTCTTGACGGGTGATATTACATTTTTCCACACAGACTAAAAGGCTGAATTGTTAGAATGAATTATTAATTTCTACTCGTAACATAGCTACCTGTTCAGATTTCAACTTGTGAAGCGTGTGACCCCAACTTGAACCCGTGGCCCCGGTGCATGACTCAGCTGTACCCAGCAGATTTGGAGACTGCGCTGCCATTGTCTTAGTATGTCAGGTAGAGTTCGTTAATTTACAGCTGGACTTTTTGTTCATTATTTAAAGCCGGTTTACTATTCATCCGTGATTTTATCACATTCCCATCAACACGATGACATCAATGGGATGCGCAGAACAATGCCCTCAAATAAATGGCCTCACAAGGTATCGCCCCAAAAGCACAATCACTTTAGCCCAAATAACCAAAAAACACAACCATACAAAAAAGAGTGTTTATCTTATACAAATTATTACAGACACAATTGTTTTGTTTAGGAAAGTATATATTGTCTATGTTGGTCTTTTGGAATTATTGGTTCACTACTGTCTCTTTGTCTCAAAAGCACTGAGTCAGTACATGTCTCCCTGGCAACTAAGTACAACAGGAAGTTATGCAAATACCAAGTGGAGTCGGACAAAGGTTTTCACGTCCCAACCAGAGACAGAACGGAACTGATGTCCCATAACACACAGATAAACTATTTCACACTCGGTCAAGCATTTGTCCGCAGAATATTAACGACAGACGTTATTCGCAAAGATGGCGAAGAGTGTAACTTTTGGAAACATTAAGGTCGGATCTTCCCTTTAATATAATGAGCGGAAACAATTCATCATTTATAAAAGCACCAGGTCCTTTCAAGTGCGAACAATGTTAATTAAATCATCCGCTGCACCCACTCCCATAAAAGACAGAGGCAATGATTTGTACTTGAACCGCAGACCCTCCAACTCCCTCCACCTGTAAAATCTCTATACCTGCTACGGTATGAACCAGACCTACATGGACCAGGGGTGCCCAGCGACATTTTTCTCAATCATGCTCCTGGGGATCTGCCTAATGAAAGTTCAAATTAACCAGATGACCTCTGCTTCAGGTGTCTGCTTAAAGCTGAAACAAAACTTTGCAGGAAGGTAGTTTTCAAGCAGCTGGTCTGAGCCCCCTTGAGCTATGCGGAGCATGATAATGACCCCACTGAGCAATGTCTTTCTAAATTGACTCTATAGTCCTCTTATAAAAGCTTCATTTACTGAAAACCATTGACCCAGTTTCACACTAAATGTGTACTTTGTCAATCTATTTAGAAAGAACTGTAAAAACATATGTGTTCTAAAAAACTTGCTGTGTTCTTGCTCTTCACGTTTTAAACGTAGGTTGCTTCGCATATTTTTACTGTCTAAAATGAATATCTGTCCAATGGAAAGTCTTTCCGAAGTAAGCCCTAAAGCACACCAGAAACAGAAAAACTGCCTATAAGGCGCACTGGGATAATTCACATTCATCCATCGGGCTCAATGCATCAAAAGAAGCAAGTTATCATCATGAGCTATGAATCCTGAAAAGCGCATCATCTACAGCATGACGGATGGATGCCGGGTCAGAGGACGAAGATGATATTCACTGAGGCTATTTGATATGTCTGCCACAGATCCGCTCAATAGACGCAATGGATGAAAGGCTAAGTCACAGAGGAGATGACAGCTCGGAACATCTAACCATCACCAAGCATGCAAGCGCTCATTCGTGCGTGTCAGAATTAAACCGGTTCGTTATTCCCACACGGTTCCTACTTACAGGGGCTGTTGGCGGAGAAGCGTGCTCTTCTGGGCGAATACGATTCGTTCTGTTCCAGTTCGTAGCCGCAGGCGATAAGCACGGCGAGAAGCAAAAGTCCGGTCCTTAGCGGCATCTCTCACTATATTACACTGCCTCTTTTTAATGAAGGGGGGTATCAAAGGGTTTCGCTTATCTCTGTTTCGAGGCGTACGGCACGCGTTCTTGGCGACTTCGTTGAGAAAATGCGCGTGATGAAGGCAGTATCATGAAGGCTCCGTCGGTCCGGTTGATCTCTTCACCAGTTTCTTCTCCCAGCGGCGTGCATGACAGGAGCGCAGGTCGCCCTTTATATATGCCCGAGCATCACGAGCCCGCCGTTCAGCCCAATCACATCACAGCACGCGCTCTCACACGGCCACGGCCACGGCTCAAACTTTTATTCATTGATCCGTGTCATTTAAATGGGCTTCCCGGCGCGTCCGGGAATTGCGTATGGCGTAAAGTTGGACGTGCCTTTTAAGTTGGGAAAGGTGCTTGGGAAAACACTCGCATCCTCTCAATGTTGTTCTATACAAATGATGCAGCCGTCCGTGCGTGTCCGCTTTAGGGAGACACACATGAAGCTCATTCATAACATTACGACTGAGATTTATGTGCATCGATCAACACAAATTCAGTCTCAAATGCTGTATTCCTAATTATTGAAATACGGCAGAGGAAGGCTAATGGACTTTCAAAATAAATGTTTAATGTACAACAGGCACCAAAGGTTCTTTATTCGAGTGCACAGCCCGTGTTTTAAAATTGCGTTTTCTATAAAGATTTCTGCAACTTGAAATGTAGTCTAAACGGCTCGATATCAATAATACTGCCACCCAATGTGACCCGCAGCTGATTTTTTACACTGCGCAAATCAAAACGTCTTCACCCTTTTGTTTAATTTAGTAATCCTTGTATTATGTTTCAGCGGTTTGTTAAAGCGTAACCACTGTGGGACGCATTTTAGTCAAATGCATTGCGTTCTTTGTTTTTCTTAAACGTCTTTGAGAAATAACATTTGAAGTTATTCAAATGACTCGGTTTTTTATCGCATTGGCATTTTGCTTGACTCGCTACAATAATGGCTCTATTGTTATTGAAGCACGCGGAATTGTCTCTAACTGGGAGATAAACTAGATAGTTATTTACATCAAACTATCACACGTCCATCAATGTAATGACTTTATAAAGCGCGTTTAAACTCGCGCACTGCGCACGTGCAGAAGCGCACGCACGAAGTCTATGCTCAGTCAGCACCGCTCAGTCATAGTGATATGTGGAGGTCTGCTCATTTTCGACTAAAGAAAGGACATCTCACAATAAATAATTGGTCCATCTGACCTGACCCATCATTCAAACACCCTTTGATTAGGATCTATACTTCAATCATTCATTTCTTGTTGAAAAATGTCTCTATAGGCCTATTGGTGAAGACTGAGGTTTATTTTCGAAGGTCAATTTCGGTTTGAGCAAGGCTTGGTAACAAGTCATGGTAAACTGTTTGGGGTTGAAGAAAGAAAGAAAAAATGTAACAAAAGTTAATTAATAAGAAAATATTTAAAAGAAAGTATCTACCTTTAACATACATGTTCTGTACTGGCCAAGTAAAAATGTGACAACCTGCCCTCATTTATAAAAAATATCAGGTTCAACAATATATATATATATATAGGTATATTATATATTTCCCCAAAGGCTGAACTGGATCCCAGTCTTAACTGAATACGTACAAGCAATTACAAAAAATAATGATATTGGGCATTATTTTATGGCATTTTTGATATACAGGTGTTCGAAAGAAACATACGAGCCAGCTAAAGATAGTTAGCTTTTAGATAATTAAACATTTGTTTGAAACCCAAGCTGAGATATACTTCCAACCTCCCCATCTGATCACTGCCAATGTTTCCCTTAAGGTTCAATTCAACTTAATTCAAGTTTATTTATATAGCGCTTTTCACAATGTGCATTGTTCCAAAGCAGCTTTACAGGGGCAAACAGGAAAACAGAAAAGGTAAAAGACAGTACAGTGCATGGTGTTTATAGAACAAGCAAGATCATTCTAATAAATAATATCTAATTAAAAATAAATAAACAAATGAATAAATAAGGTCTGATGCCTGTATGATGTTTTCTGATCAGCATGTGCTCCACGTGTCTTTACTTTTAAGTTTACGAACATTTCCATACTTATTCAGTATATTTCTCAGTATTCATCACCAATTTACTTTATGTAGTACAGAAATACCTAATACCATCCAACTCACAAACCCCTTTACTGTCCCTACACTCTCAATAATAAAGGTGCTTAAAGGGGTCATATGGAGCGAAAACGTGTTTTTCTGTGTCTTTGGTGTGTAATAAGTTGCCAATGCATGTATTAGACACATAAAATTGCAAAAACTAGTGTCGGAACAAAAGATGCAATCTATCTAAAAGGGAATGATTAAACAGACCTGCTTGAAACGCCCTGTGTAACCACACCCCCACAAATCTACATCAGTTTGTGGTATGATTTGACAAAGGCCGCCCAAATGTATACGCAAGTGAGGTGGGGGTACCTGTCAGTACAATTGCATTGGAACCTGATGTTCCAAGTATCGTAGGAGGCGTTACATTTCCGTCACACGCTTGCAGAATTCGACCAATCACTGCGCACTGGTTAACCGGCCAATCATAGCATACCTCGCTGTTCAGAGCAATGAGCTTTGTAAACAACCTGCATGTTTCAGAGAGGCGGTGGAAAGAGGAGATACAAACAAGCACGATATGTGGGAAAGGCAGCGTTTTTGAACCTTTAAACTTGTATAAACATTGCACTAGATCTAAAACAAACGATAATATTCATTTAAGGCGTGTCATATGACCCCTTTAAAAGGTTCTTCATAGACATTAACCATTTCCACAAAAAAAAACATCTCCTATACTTTATTATAATCTGAAGAACCTTTTTTCACCACAAAGAACCTTTTGTGAAACAAAAAGGTTCTTCAGATGTTAAAGGTTCTTTATGGAATCAAAAGGTTATTTATACATTTCAAAGAACGTTGATAACCCGCCACCACTGGACCTCGTGGAGTTTTATGGATGGACACTAAACCGCTGAGACATTTCTCTAAATAACTTCTTTTGTGTTCCACATATAGGTTTTGAACAAAATGAGGCTGAATAAATGATGACAGACGTGTTTTAGCTGAACTATCTCTTTAAAGTGAGAGAGTGTGCTCTTTTGCTCAGATTCACAATGGGGATTAAAGAGTGCCAAAAAAGGTCAACCCTTTTCCATTGATGGCATAAATATGTAGCTGTAGACTCAGGATTCAGTAATTGTTTTACTGTGGAAGTACTTTGTTGTAATTTAAGTTCTTTTAAAGATTCCATTAAAGATGTGGAGTTGATTTCCCCAAAGCTTCTTTTATCTTTTTTTACCATTCAAGGAATGCTTTTAAATTGCCAGTTGTTTTCTAGATGTGTTTATGGTACAACCATTTTTTTATACATTACTGGAGAAACAATGTTTACATAACATGATTGGAGAAAACACTTGTTGATATTTCAAATCATGGCATTTTTAAAGGACTTACATAATGTATATGTCTATGAGTGCCTTAGCCACTATAATGCAACAACTGGTTTTCTCATCGAGAACAGCTTTGAAATCATTAAACCATTCTACAATTTGATTTATCGAAGTGTAAAATGTATTACGACCAACAAGAATGTACAACCATACATCATGTTGGTCAGTCAGTGTGTAGGCCTACTGGACCAGATAGAATCACACATGTATAACTTACACACATTTTAGCATATCAGCCTCATAAGACCTGTTTTTTCGTAGTGTTGATCAAACTGGGTGGTTCAACTGTATCATGTGCTTACACTATATAATGTATTTCACTCTGTTTTAAAAACCACGAGGGAAGATTTCTTGATCAGTTTCACAATGAGCGCTCCCATTTTACTGGAGGTGCATGTAAAACTAAACTGAATTTAATTTACCCAAGCATTCTTTATAAATGGTTGAACAAAATCCATTGTTCGGAAATATCAACTCCTGCAGTGTGCAGATATGGTTATTACAATCCAGCTGTTCTGGGAAAATTATATAAATTATAATTATCATTAAAATGGCTCCTAAAGGGCACATTCACCAATCTATAAAAAATCTTGCTCACAACATTTGCTGATGAAATGATTTTCGCAGAACAACTATACGCATTATGAGAAGAAAACTTCTAAAAGATTGTGTCCAGCTTTAGGTTTACTTTCCTTTTTTCATTAGTTTAGTTGATCTTGTGCATAGCGACATTTTTAGTCTAAATGTTTATTACCCAAGATGTGGTACTGTAACATCTTTCATTACTTTTAGGGACAACGCATCAAAAGCTTCAAGATCTGACTGCTGCGGCACATATGGATCGAATTCATCTTTTGGCTAGTTACTGAGGTAAGTCAAATTCAGGTGGTCTTGCACCCCAAATAAATGAATCCCTGGGGGAAGGTGATATATCAGGCAAATGAGGTCTCCTCCTATGAGTGGTTAATCATGCATGTGTTACTATAAGAAATGCAAACATCTGGATCTTGGAGATGAGGAATTGTAAACCCTTTGTCATTGTAAAGTCAGAAATTAACGCCAATCTGCTGCACTCTGCTCCCTTAGGAGTGTGTATGTGGGTAATGAGAGAAAGGTAGAGAGAAGAAAGAATGTATTTCCGGGGAAGAGTTCAAAGATAGGGCACGATGGCAACGAAAAGTGAGCATTCTGCTTAGGCCTGATACACGTGGTGTCTTTGCATTGCTTTGCATGAAAGCAGTTTAACTGATTCTCAGATTACGCACAATTTTGCATTCTGTCCTTACTTTTAAGAGGTCAGCTGCAACCCGGCACTAGTTTCTACTGCATTATGATGCTTGTATATCCATGAATTAAAATCTCTGTTTCTGCGTAGTAACTGTCTGAGCAAATAGAAAGAGCTATTTGTATAAATAATTTTGCAAAATAATACAGCTAAAACTAAATAAATAAATTGTCACCAGAACGACAATCGATTTTAACTTTCATTTTAACATAAGAGGCTAAAATAAGATTGTTGTTGGTAACTAATATAATCAAGATGGTTCAGTCACGTTACGTTGAATAATTGATATACCTAATTAAGATATTTCAATCTAAGATGTTACAGATGTTACGACATGAAGCACTGGGCACAAGGATAACACAAATCCATGTTGATTAAGACCTTGAAACAGATTTCAACATGACAAACTTCATTTATTTTAACAAGCTGGGTTACATTGATGGATTTAAAAACAGTCTTAGTCCATTTTTCAAGCTAAATATTTATACATGCCTGTGGTCTGCTTATCTGTAAACGTGTTTGATTGACAATCTTTCCAAATAATCCTCTGAACACCACCTTTTGCTTTGTTAAAACAAGCCAAGGGCACTTTTAAAAACAAAACCGCTCACAGAGGTTCATTTTGTAAAGTGGTCTTGATCTGAAGTTATGTGTGCAGCCAACGTCCAAGAATGAGCAGCTTTTTTGTCCTGCAGTTCCCATCGTGTCCACTAGAGGGTCTGTGAGAAATGGACAGGGATAGCATTCAGGTAAAGAGGCTCATTAAGATGCAGTTGACTGAGAGGTTGAACCAGCTCGACTTTTGTGGTTTTTGTCACAATGAATGAAACGTTACTTGCCAAATGTTGTAGAAACTAGGTAATATAAATTATGTCCACGTCTGTCCAAATTTCACGTTTTAATTTGCCTTCAAATTCCAGAAGAAGTCCATATGAACGTTGGCCAAAAGAAAGTGACCGTCTACAGAGAATGCCCACAGCATTATTAATATCCAGTCTTGATGTATAGGGTCAATAAAGCAAGAAGCAGTTTGAGGATGTGTGAATGGAGGTTTAATACTCTATATATTTCCATAAAATAAGCACTGCATGAATCTAATATATATCAGCGTACCGAGGCATATTATTGTGTTTTTGGCATGAAAAACTGGCCAAGAAGGTGGAAAGGGAGAGATAGAGATGGATCAGAGATATAATATTTGATATGATTGTTATGCGGTTACAGTTGTCAGTGTTCAGTATTCACAATGTCACAACTGATCCATAACAATCGTTTTATATAAGAACTAACAATATCAATGTAAAACTTAAATATATAAAAACAATAACATCAGTGAATAAAAAACTCACAAACTGTAAAGTTGTTGGATTTTATATTGTTATTTTATATGTTATTTTGCAATTATTACATACAAATGGATTTAAAATAATGTCCACAAAAATATGTAAATAAAGTTTTTTTTGGCTTTTGGGATGGATATGTTAGCCTTAAAGGAATAGTTCATCCAAAAATAAAAATGATCTCATCATTAACTCTCTTGTATTTTCATAGCTAATTTTATTTTTTAATCTTTTTGTGTGAACAATCACTTTAAGGATAAGTGCTTTCTTTGCTCAGGAGACATAGTTGTGATTCTCCTATGTTTCTTGATTAAATGTCATCAGTTCATCAGTTATTTCTCCCAAAATTCCTAAATTATGAGAAACAAATGAGAGATGTTTAACTGAGTCAAAATTGAGATTGTGGTGAGAGAAGCTCGGGAGATCTCTTTATTGTCTAATTTATGTATCAACTTTGTCTTCCCATGTTTCTCCTAAAATCCATAAGGAGAGATAAGAGTAGACACAATTGAGACATGAGAAATATCTGAGACATAGTTGAGATTCTTATTTATCTCTCATTGTAGTATCAACAGTGTCTCAGATGTTTCTCATAAATGCATTAGGATAATTAAAGGTAGACACAGGTGAGACATGAGAAAGTAATGAAAAGTAACTTTTTAATGTAGTATTTTTTTATGATGACGATATCGTTTTTCACATTCATTGGACATGACATAGGATGAGAGACATGAAGGGAAGAGGAAAGTACCTTTAGCTTGTGCTGCTTGTGGTGCTGCTGTGCTTCAATGTTGATGTGGTTCCCATAATGCTTTGTGTTTCTGACAGGGTTTGATTTTAGTTCAAGGTTCTAAGGGATGATTATTCTCTTACAGGTCTCATTTATGTATCAGCTTAGTCTTCCGGTACCAGCTGGATATAATTAGTTGAATAACTTTACTTAAGAACAAGTATAGTTGTCCTTATAAAAAACAATTAATTTAAAATCCATAAATTTTATACCAAGTATAGTTTAAATCTATTAACATATTCACTGACATGACTTTATGACTTTATTTGAAATACAACTTATACAAAATGCACATTTCTTCATATTAAGCCTGCATATTAAAACAAATTTGTTCGACTGTCACTTTTGATTTTATGATTTTTTTAATAAAACCAATCTTTCAATGCAAGATATTTAAGTGTACCTGAAGTACACTTGCAATAGTTCCACTTTAGCACAATAAAATACACTTAAATGTTTGATGATTTGACCGAAAGCATCCCATAGATATAATAATAAGAGTACTTTGTGAAATATACAAATACTTAGTGTCAGTCAACTGATGAAAGTGTGTGCTATTGGACAGTGCTGTGGGTATTTAAGACATCATCACAACCATACAGAGACTTGATGAACTGCAGCAATTCAGGTCTCATCTGGGTTTGTTTCAAGACACTGATTTCACTTTACATGGTACCAAAATAAAGAAAAAGTTAACAAAAACATCCACGTGATTTTACTGTAAATTTGCAAACTTTTCACACACATTTTCTGAGCAAGACATTTTTGGGTGATAAATGTCTCTTGAATTTTCATGCCCTCGGCATGCAATAATTCACGGCACAAAAAACATTGTGGTTAGCAGAAACCATGTTTATATTATTTGTGAGTGAAATGGTTGGATTTTCTTTTACCTTGCTGGGTTATGTTCGAGAAAGCAGGTACAGTATGGCACACAACTTGTTTCTATTAGCTGAGAAATAAGTTATGACAGAGTTTGATTGAAGCATTTAAGAAGAAAAATTAAGCATTTTCTTTCCCCTTTTAATAAGTAGATAAGGCAAGTCAAGTTTTTGTCCATGAGGTAAACAAGGTATGTGTTTAACAATCTTTTTGATGAAGCTGCACTAAACAAATTCAGGATTTAGCAAGGCTTTTCTAAAAATGCCGATAATGTTGTTGTTAAACATGATGTACAGTGACCTCTTTACGAATTTCACTGGTTTCAACAATTGCATGAGAGTGCAGTGGTTATGTGCATGCCATGCTCCTTTTATAAAGCGTTTTAATGGTGCTCTAGAGGCAATAACTTGGTTTTATTAAACAGGATCGAGGCTGAGTGGGTTTCTTGAAAAGCTCTGCGCTGTGTCACATGCACCTACTGGACGGATTCAACAGGCAGGCCATGAAGCGGTCAGAGAACACACAGTTACCCAAAATTGAATATAAATATGTCTTTATTAACATAAATGACATTACATTTACAATTGATTGAACCAAAGTACCTGTTCCTGTCTTTTTAACATCCTTCTTTCCTTAAAACTGAAAGCCTTTCTTCAAGGTCCGCATTCGGTAAAAATTAGCTGATAAAATATTTCAAATTCACATATCATGTCCAGTTTTTTTTCATCTGGCAAGTAGCCATGTAATAAGCGGGATAATGTAAAAACAGCCAGCTGTTATTGCGATGTAATCCCCTTCAGTGTGATACAAGACCAGGGTCGGGTCATCGGGTCCTGATCACACTGTCAGGATTTATTTCTGCGATAAAAACCGGCTGCCTGTACATAATCCCTTACATATATAATGGAAAGGCATGGAAAGGATCCGGTCTGCTTTTTTTAAATCCTTGTATTCTACAAGTTTAGAATAATACGGTCAAGCTTTTACTTACAATTTCGTTTCGATTTTCAAAGTGGAAAGCCCTTGTTACAAACAGGATATATTAAATTACTTATTACTTGATTCTTGTACATTGAATATGTATTTCTCAAATGTCATTAACTTTCGCAATGGACAATTGACCAACTTGTTTTCTTATCAGATTAACAAAACGTGTTTATCTTACTTAGAATAGTCTTTGTCAAACCAATTATAGAAATCTAAACAGCATATTCTGAAAATTCATAGCCAAACAATGGGCCTCTTGCCACAGTAATTCATTTATTGGCTGGAGATTAAATCAATCAGATGCTTTAGATTTTCATTTTAATCTCACACCAACCATGTAGTTTAAGAACCGCACAAATGATCTCCTTCATTACCTTAATGTTCAACAGATTTTTCAATTGTTCTCGTATAGCCATGGCTGTGTAACCAACAGGCCACTCTCTGTAACATGTAACCGGGGAATTTGGCCTAATGTGGTCATGGGCACGGAAAGTCCCCTAATCTGCAGGGGTGAGTGAGATTCTTTATAGAGACTCAATGGCCGCTGAGTCAAATGTGTGCACCTGTACAACAAAGGCTTCAGCGCTTCATGACCTGACCGCTGCTGTGCTTCTACAGCACTGTCCTTATACGCATCTGATGGTTAGATTTTAGTACATGCTATTTTGCCAGTGATTGAGCAAGCTAGAAATGAATCGGTACAATGGAAAGACATGAATGACTATATAGGTCACCGTTGTAAAATGTGATTTAAATTTTTTTGCCATAAATTATTATTATTAGGTTGGTAACAGTGTTTTGCAAATATCCAGCAATAAGAAAAAAATGATAGTCAACTTTGACAACACAGTATTTAATCATTAAAAAGTACAGTATTTTTTCCAGTTCCTGAAAAATGCAGATTTGGATATCTGTGGTTTCGGAAGGACAGTGACGATATTTAAAAAAAAAAAAACGATTTTCTTTGAAGTTAACTCCCCCCACTACCCACAATCTGATCAAATTGGTCTGTTTTCTTCGTTTATCCTGAATCGTTCTTCTCTCCAGTAGGCTTGGATCCATACAGTATCCCCCAGAGGCTTTCGTGGTACATGTCGATGAGTGTTTTCGATTGTTGCATTCGGTTTGTTCTGGTTTTCCTCACCGCAACAGCTCAACCACATTAAGACCATATTTAATCTACCAAGCTGCATTAAATATTCGCCATGAGCCAGGCTGTATCGCGTGAGCCACTTGAGTTTAGATCTACTGTGCGTGGCGCTTGAAGTGTATTAAATTAAATCCAAAGGCCAATGGGGAGGCTTACCCCCCCTGAGACGCTAAGCAGGTTAGCTGATGTAATAAAGATGTCTAATGGTCTATATGTGAACGGAACGGGAAGCCATGTGTCTGAAACGGTCTCAGGAGATCAGTGTGAGTGTGAGTGAGAGGAAAAAACATACATTGTCAAATCAACTGTTGCAGTTAAAAAGGGAAAAGTGCAGTTGCTAAGTTACTCGGTATCTGAACTGTTTTCAGTCTCCTCTGGTGGTGCCTTAACTTTATGTGAATTAACATACTGTGGCTCCGAAAGCAAAAGTACATAGCAATGCCCTGGCCACCACAGAATCATGGTAGCACAGATATTACAATCTAGAAGTCAAGAAAGTGGCATAGCTATACAAAAATTTCAAAAATATGGTATCAATTCGACTGTATCAGAATTTGAATATGGAGGAACAATGTTCTATTTTTATTAAGTTGCTATATAAAATTATCTACTTGGTGTTCTCAGAGCAATATGCTGGCAGAATTTCCAAGGAGATCCATCTCTCAAATGTTCATTTACCAGCAAAAAATACAAAGAAAAAAAGAACACCATGGGAAACATCTGTGACCATCGGAAAACCTGACAAGTGTGCAAACAACCTTTACCTGGCCTGTTCCTCGCCCTAAAATGTCCTTTTCTTACACGGCCATCTGGTTTCAGTTCTGGGCTCATCTGGTTCTGTCTCCAGTGAAGGAATTTCAGGAATACGTCCTGGATCCATGCCCACATCCGTTCACACACACCAGTGTTTTCAATTACACTCCTTTTAAATGGCTCTGAGGAGTTTGCTGTGTGTGTGTGTTTGTGTGTGCATGTGTGTGTGTCATCTGCTCACATAGAAAGGTGTTTTCAATTAGACGCCTTTAAATGGCTACAAGGAACCTGTGGAATGGTGAGAGGTGGGTTCTGCTGCCCCTGTGTGAAATGGTAACAAGTACACAGTGCAATAAATGAATCTACATACTGTACCTGTATACATACTCATAAACAGTGGTATCCAATTTTGGGTTTTTAATGGCTGATTCCAATACCAATTTTGTTGGTTACTTTGGAAGAACAGAGCTATAATGCTAGATAACAAGATGATTATGCATAAAGAAACCATAGACCCCTTTAGAATCATAAACAATGCTGGTCCAACCCTGGTCTGAACAAAGTCAACCAATAGAACAGTTAAAACTGAATCGAAATGTAAAATAAGTATCAGTGGTTTACGCTCTCGAATGCATTGTTTCACTTTGGCTGAAGAAAGAAAGTCAAATACACCTGCAGTAGGATGGCATGAGGGTGAATAAATAAATAAAAAATATTCTGAAGTTAACTATGTAGTATTTGGTGTCAAAAAAATTCTATATTTTCTAAATGCCAATTAAAATATTGTGAAATGACGGCATTGCCATTAAACTATGTTATGCGAGTGAAATGTGATTTTAAGTAATTCTTGACAAACTTCTTTTTTGGGCTTTATGGCAGGTTATACGAACCAACTTTAAAGTTGCATACCGATACTGCGATGAAGTGTGAAGATCCAGCCAGTCCATACTACGTCATCGTAAAAGAATGATCAAGTGACTTTTTCGCACAGTGACTTGTTAACATGACATGGCAGTTTACCTAATATTCCTGTATCGTATATGCTGAAAAAACATCTCATGCAAGCTTACAATCTTTTTTTGCTAAACATGGACATTTTATCAAAATTGACGTGTTTCTATTGGGAGTATTTTCAATTTGCACTTTCAATCTGCTCAATTTAAAGGTTAATGGAAACGCAGCTAGATGGAATCTTATTTAAAGATTGTTCACTGTGAATCGAGAATTTAAATGCTTTTACTACAACTCTCTTGCAATGGTTGTCATGGTTCCTTACTCATCGTTTTTCCAATATTACAGTTCGAAAATGTGACTTTTCATAATATGTATTTGGCAGAGGACCTCCAGAGAACAGTGCTTCCAAGAAAAACATTTTATTGTTATGTGAGTTCCATGGGATCAAAGCAACAATTCCCTCAATGCTCCACCAAATGGAATTTCCGATTAAAACCCCACAAAGATAAAGTGATACTCATACAATACATGTAAGTATTACTCTGTCACATGCAGTGGGGGATGCTTATCTGAGATAGAAACACGTTTTCTTCATGTTATCCAATTTGCATGCTATTAGAGTTCCCATCAGATATAGCATGTAGGCCTACATCGTCGCCATAAACCAGAGACATCATGCAACCATTTTTCTAAGATGCACTGTTGGCTCTCCTGGATATTTGTATTTTCAGGTTAGTGTCAAACTGTAATATCAGGGGTTTACGGATGTAGGTGTACATCCATACCTAAACTTTAAAGTTGATTAAGAGTACACCATGCTTACAGTGAATTTAGAAGAGTAGGCAGGTAATAAAAAAGTTGATTTATATGGTATCCCATATAGAAACAAAAGGAAAAATTTTAGGCAGTCAAACATCAACAACCACATTTGATTTAGACTTCAGGAAGGTTGCTAAGTGGGTTTCTGCTTCATGCGGGTTCGATTATTTTCAAAACTCATGTAAACTCTTGCGTGTGTTGGATAGTGAAGTGAAGTCTCCTTAAAGTAGCTTCTTAAAACTTTCCACAAATTCAGATCAAAAGAAGAACTGTCAACAGTTTCAGAGTTAAAGGTATTGAAGTATGAAAGAGACGTTTGTTTTGGAAAGAGTGTATGTGTATGTGTGTGCCTGTGTGTGTTCCTCTGAACACAGCAGCATCCTTCCGGCCGGAAGCTGTAGCTCAAGAACATCAGCAAGTCAATTACACTGGTTAAGGGACTTTCTCAGAGATGTGTGTGCGAATGTGAATGAATGCCAGTGTCAACGCATGAATCACGCTCAACGCCATATGCCAAACAAGGATATTTCCCATAATCATAAATAACAAGGATATGAACTTTTGTTCACATCAGAAATTTAGATTTAAGTATATATATGTTATTCATAAAGAAACTGTCCACACACAAATGAAGGGATGGCCTCAGTGTTTTACAGTGTTCAAGGCCAAGGATGCTTTCAATACCTTATGGTGTGTCTTTTTTGGAGGCCTGAAGGTACCTGGTTTTATTGTATGCAATGGTGTCATCCTGTTCATTACTAGTAATATGTGAAAAAGCCTACAAATATTGTATTTAAAGGAAACCGTTGGTTCTCAACGGTTTTTGGTTATCAACTTTTATTTTTATTTATTCTTTGTGTTTTGTAAAAGAAAAAAAAACACACAGGTTTAAAATGACAACACGTAATTGATGACAGAATTTTCAATTTTAACGTCAACTATTCCTTTAAATATTAAATACAGTTTTTATGTATGCATATAAATATATATAACTATATATATACTAACACTGCCACTAAGATATTGGTTTCACATTAAAACATTATGGACAATTAAAATGAAAAGAAATCAATAAAAAAATAACGTCCATGATGACAGAATTTTCTTATTTGAATAACAATTACAAACATCATGTTTTTAAATAAAATGTCTCATAAACACAGATGGATAGAATGAAGGTGAAATCGTTAATTTTGAAACGTACATAAAGCTAATGCCATTTTAATTGTCATGTTTTTTCAGAGAATACCTCATAATAACCACGACCGAATACATCCCTCTGGTTTCATATGCTACATCATGCTACATAATGTTCTGAAAACGTGCATATTTTCTTCATACAATACATTTCAGCATCTCTCAAAGAATGCAGGCACGGTTACAGAAGTTTCGGCATGCTTTGGGAATAAAAGGGAACAAAAGCCAGATGTGAGTATGTTTACTCGGCCCATAGTTTCTGTCGACAGCGTTGTACACAACCCCCTCCCTCCACACGCCCACATTTTTCCATACTCATCTGACTATTCCAGTCCTTCCTGCGTTCATGTTCGACGTGTGGGCCGCTCACATTGCTGTGACAGTGGGGTCACTGACAGGGTCATTCGTGACGGCAGTGGAAGTGACGTCTCATGCGTTTGCTTTAGAGATGAATGTGAAGGGTCACAACTGGCAAGACGTGTTGGGCTGACAGGACGGGTTTCCAGTAAGGAGACAGCATTTCATACTGATTCATGATCGAAGAAGGTCCATAACGTATTAGACTTTTATATAAAGGGGTTGCACGTCATAGCATCGCTTTACAATCCTAATAAAACCACAGGGGGAAGGCACAAATAAATAGATTATTTACGCTCGTAATATCTCAGTGTCCAGAAACAGGGGCAGTAGAGTCTCATGCGTCATGTACATGAATAGTGTCAGAAAGTCATGGATTACAAATACATAGTAAGGGCAGATTACATTTTATTTGTTTTCTCTTTCTGATTTAATGTTTAATAAGCGATTTGTATTTTGTATAACAAGGTTAACCCTCCTATCTTTAAGTATGTCTTACATTCACAGCAAGTTTGTTCTTGAGTAAGAAAGGGTATCAGAACTAGTATACATTTATGTGCTTTGTTGCTTTCCAAAACTTGAGCTAAATGTAAGATATGACAAAAATTTGTCCTGAATCATCTTAATCCTCAATATCAAGATTTAGATGCACTATAATGCAGAGAGACTTTAAGTGTATTTTGAACCTGTAACCTTGGCATCGCTAACACTATTCAGTAGTTTATCTTCACCATACAATGTTTAGTTGGTAAGGCGTTGCTTTAACACTCACACATTTTGTTTTCAGCAAACACACAAGTATTTAGGTAAAAGTAGCCCTTGACACTTTACAATTGTCTCCCGAATGCATAAATGTAAAACAGTTACAGGAATTACAAGTATTTCCACGGAAAAGAGGTCTGGGACCATCTGGCCATTTTTGAAAGAATTGGTTTGACAGCTGGAATCTTATAAAAAATCTATCAATAGAATTGGGTTACATGTTTTCTTATTTCAAAGGATGTTTAAGATGCAATGCAAGTGCCGCATGTTGAGCCCCCCACAGGCCTCCATTAAACGGTCATTACTGTAAACACTATTTTGTTTTGTGAGTGAGTTTTAGAAGATGACATTTTTTCTCTGATAACTGACTCCATGCCACTGATGTTGTCGAAAGAGTAAGATTTTCTTTCAACCTTGTAGCAATTACAAACTCGCACACTATACCGTGACCAATAAAGAGCTACAAATAATAAATGCATGTAGAAAAACACAAAGCATATTTTCCATGCAAAATAAAAATTTCCAGTCTGTCAGCAAATCAAATATGATTTAGGCCTAATGAAAGGTTTATTTTAGTTCGAATCACAAACATGTTTTGAATCATCCCAAATCACACTGAGCATGGCCCAGTGGATCAAAAACTCTCCCATGAAGTTGTCGATGGCAGCAATTCCAGATCTTCGAAGATATTTTGGAATGTGTCTATAAGTAGTGCCCTGTGTTGAATGAAACAATTCAATATACTATAGACAGCTGATATTTTTCAAGCCCTTTTTAACTCAATGCATTTGTAAGTGATCTCTCTTGCATGCCGAGTTCTATTTTCGGCTCCATGAACAAGTTGTAGATGGCTCAAATGGAAAAAAGATACATTATGTAAATAACACAATGTAAGTGTCACAAAATATTATTTGAAATCAAATGCAGAGACAAACCCAGTTTAGCAGCATATGCGCCTATGAACACTTGGTTGGCTCTATAATACACACAAGCTGAAGAGGCGATTACAAACACTTGTATTCCACATCAATCAGAAACCATCTGCATTCACACGCCCTTTGCCAGGGACTGTGACTCGAACGAGTGAGAGAGACTGGTAGAAAGTATGTTATGTATTCACCGAACTTCCTAGTTTCCAATCCAAACCACTCCACCCACCCACCCCTGGTTCACCATGTCTCCCATTTCGAATCAAGCTGCACTGGAGTTTTGGTGCAGGCAAACACAGATGGTTTGCCCAGCTATTGAAAAAAAAAGGAGGGATAAACGCTCTAATGAAAGCATGATGGAACAGTGAAAAGCCAGTCCAAGCTATCAATGAGAAAGCCTTTGGGGTAGGAAGATGTGCTGCAGTGTGCGTGCTGGGGGCTGGAAGGACGCCCATGCTAATCCAAGAACGAGAGCTGAGCTGGGCCAAACACAACTCCTTCTCCACTGACACATCTTGCTTTATTTTACAGCATCTCCAGGGAGCAATCTTACCGTTCTAGTAGTGATCCAAACAACAGGTAAAATAAAATAAGACCTGATGCATCAAATATGATAATTGTGGAAGGTCATTATGACATGGCTGTTAAACGGGGTGTTTAGAGTTTACAGCTATTGCGGAACACTCTTCTATGTGTGTGTCTTTATCTAACAGCCTGAAGATAGAGATTACATTTCTCTTTGTATAGTAATTGCAATTGAACAAATGAAATAAACAGGTTGAAACACTGGCTCAACCAATGGTTTGAGTTTGAGGCTGAACTACGTAAAGGACCAATGGCTTATTGTATATAGGATTAATGTTAGGGAACCTTTTCGAACAACTATTTTTTTACAGGTTTTTTTGATGAAGCTAGTTGCACAGTCTGTTCACACTTTACATTCATAGTTGTAATCCCCTTTAGCATTACAACTACCATCAACAAATGAAAACAAATAAAAAATGAATTATACTTGCTGGTGCTGCAGTTTTTCTTCTACGGTAGTGACAGAAACTGCAATTGAAACCATAAGGAAGCTAACCCTTCCCCCACCACGTCATTTTCAAAAAATTTAAAGAAATTTTCGAAAATAATAATAATAATTTATATATTAATATTATTTTGATAATTACTGGAACCTATTTTTACTAGCCAATTCTTCCCTTACTATATAATTGTATATAATAATAATAATACTATACTAATACTACTGCTACTACTAATAATAATAATAATAAACCAATGGAACAATAATCTGTAGTATAATTGAGTTCTCTGAATTATTTTATTCTGACAAATCAGTTTGGACATTGAGGGCTGTTTTATTCTCGGATCACAACCGTTAAATCTGATAACACATTGCTTTTTCGGGTTCTGCAGTCATTTTGACCAGTACAGATTGCTGTATATGTATTTCTTATCACTCTGCTTTCGCTTTTAGAATCAAAATCAGAAAGAGCTTTACTAGCAAGTGTGTTTTACACACACAATGAACTTGTCTTAGTGACAGAAGCTACGGGTGCACGTACAGGTTGAAAGTGACAAGACACAGATAACAAGATAAAAAAGTGATTCAAAATAGATATGCACATAAAAACAAAACACATTTGACAAAAGGACAATTTTGGGGCTATTGTATGTCATGTCCGGTTTGAATTTGTGAGCCTATAAAATTCTTTAAACCAATAGTCTGTGTCCAGCTAGGATCCTGACAACACTGCTGGGATTTATGATGTGACAAAAACTACCATATGTAATATTTGACCATACAGACTGATATTACTGGAATCACTTGATGCAGTTTGCCTTCAAGTATACCTTATGTCACAAAATATATCTCTAAACCTTAAATATATCTCTTAAAGCCTGTAGTGCAAAGTGTCCACAATGATTAAGTGAATTCTGAACACTTTGTTGTTAATTATCTTACTGTACACACTTTCTTACTAATAATCATACATGAACTCACAATCGTACAATTAAAAAATGATGTCATCTCTTCTCATCTTCTCATGCTCTCAGTCACGTTTATGGCATGACAAAAAGCGAAACCTCAACAGCAACACAACGCAACAACAGACCAAGTAGTATCGGTTAACTTGTATCGGTTAACTAATGGAGAGAATTTGTCAGAAGGAGCGAGTCATTACAGACCTAATGGCAAAATACGAAAAACAGAGCTGAATGAAAGGAGGGTTGCAACTAAACGAACAAAGTTGCTAATGGAATATTTAATAGGGAACTTTAAATAGAAAAACAGGAGTCGTTGCAAGCATTTTCTGTGGTATGAGTCAGAATTAGTGGCAGCATGACACACCCAAACCTATTTGATGTTAGGTGGCCATTAGTGTTTCATTTTTAGGGATGGGGTGACAAGGTGTTGAGTCAACGAAACTGGAGTGGGGGTCCACTTTTAACATGAGTTCTTTTGATGCCAGTGTCTTTCATCTTGTAAGAAGCTTCATGATAGTAGTCAAATCAAGTGGGAATTGAAAACAGAACTTAAAAAAATATCTAACAGTAACCAATAAGCCAGGCTGGAGTGTAAAATGAGTTGGTTATAAAATGCTTGAATCCAGATCTCGACTCTTGATATGCTTAAGGTCAACTGCATACCCCTACTCAGAATAACATTAATGCAAACTGGCAGGTGTCCAATATCAACATTTTATATTTTCACCAGACCGTGTATTTTCTTATGTATAATATCTCAGAAATTTGCAAACTCAGTTATGATTACAATCACAAGTTCACAGTTAATGCAACACCCAAATGGAAAGTTTTTGGATTGTTGAAGCAAGCCAATTGTTCGATTTTTGACCTTGGACCAAAAAAAGTGTAACCGCTTTAAGATTTTACAACATACAGTACCTATATGATATGTGATCTCTGTGCCATAAATTATTTGAGAGGGCAGTTTAATATTCTCTCATAAAGAGGATGTAAAATCTGCCTCCCACTACACACCCATCCCTCTAGACTATGTTCGTTTGGCACTGGTCCTGAGCAATACAGATGCTATGATTAAATTTCATTTTGAATTGTGGTACCTAACGTGTTGCAAAAAGATCCAGTCCAGAGTATATGAATAGCAATGCACTTTCCATCTCCAACAGCCTGTCCAGATATTCTTCACAGGCCCATCCTGCCAGAGACAAGCTGGTGTTTACAAGGTAATAATGTTCATCATGGAAAATCAGTCCACTCCCCCACATTACCATCTCTAGTGAAGCAATCTCTCTCACCTTGCCTTTTCCACATAAAACTCAGCGTCTCCTGCCCCACCACTATACCAGCATAGAAAAATATTGATTAATAAAACCACCAATACCATCCTTTCCCAAAAACACATTTATTGATTTAAAAATATGCTTGGCAGTTGAGGGGTGAATCTATGTAATTTTTGCTACTTTTATTTACATATAATATAATATTATTACACATAATCTTAACATTATTAAATATAAAATGTTATCCACTTACCAAGTAAAAATTGTCTGCTTTCAATCACAGTAGTGCTTTACAGTTCATATTTAAACTAAGCCATTGTTTTTTGCCACTTTTTTATGTAATTTTTCTTGCTGGATTGCCACTTGTTTGCAAAATTTAAGGTTACTTCACCAAGATTACTTATTTCCAGGCTAAATTATACTCAACAGCTGAAATTATAAATCAATGTTATACAGTAAACTTACAGTTTTGAATCATGCTAAGATAAGGAAACTAAACGTTTAACTACTAAAGTAACGAGTAATTAAGAGTTTTTGCCTTAACATTGTCGTGATGAATTGCTGATGCAATTTTATTTACAGTGGCATCATGCGTCAGGCTTTATTTAAGGGTAGATAATTTGGAAAATCCTAACGTTTGCCTGATAGCAGTGCAATAATACGATCCCTCCCTTTAGCGGATCACCATCCAAAGCCACGCCTCCTCCAAAACACATGAGCCCGCGCACAGACCAGAAGCTGTTGGATCGGGTCCAGTGAAGTCATGTCACATTTACCGGTAAGAAAACATTAAAGTACAAAATGAATTAAATAAATTACTAAAATAACGAACATCTCCAGGTACCGCCATTGTCCCGCTGTCTCCACATCGCAGATGAGCATGCTGATGATCTATGATGTCTACGTGAACAGGGTGAACAGCCTTTAACTTAAATTAATTCGAATTAATTGATGTTCATTACACTTGTTTTATAGAGTCTATTCAACTTAATTCTTAGTTAAGACAACTTCACAGTTCAAGTTCACAAAACATACATTTCTAAGGCAATTCCAGTACTTACTTTTGAAATTGAAAGAACATTTTTTTACAGTGTTTAGGACCTCAGGGGTCAATAATAAAACATGACATGAACTGTATAATAACTTTCTTCTGCTTAGCATAAATTGCGCTAAAACTCTTTTTCGAGGGAGCCTCATCTAGTGCTCATGCGCACTGGCTGGCAAGCTCCTTACGAGTCTTACAAATCAAACTTATGATATTTCTATATCTATTTTGCGTGCAGGTTTTTAGTATTGTCAACATTTTGGGTCCCATTCACTTCCACTATATGAACTACAATGATGGCATTTAATTGAAAAAAATCTTAATTTTGCTTTCAATTTTAGGATGACATGAGTTTAAGGAAATGTTTTGGGTTGAACTATTCCTTTAATTGTAATTAATGTGCTTTGGGTGCAATGGGCTCCAGATTTCTTATTCCCACCGGTTACAAACACTTAGAGATGGGTGAGTTTCAAAATAAGAGAGTTCCGCTGGACCTGCGGCTGGCCTAGAAAATGACTCAGAAAGCATTGTCTTTCCTCTGTTTGTAACAAGTTTGTACTCATCCCCTCCCCCACAAAGAAAGATAAAACACAGGATGGTGTGCATAGACCAGGGGGGCATCTATCAAAAGCAAATAAGTGGAGCTGAGGTTACATATATGTGTAGCAGATCACCGTCTGCATATCTTCATCATATCTGAACTACATTACCCATAATCCTTAGCACCCTGATCTTCATCATTGGACATTAGTTGTTTATCATCATCACCTGTGTTTCCCTCGTTATCTATTGTATTTAAGTTCTTCCCTTCTTTATGTTCTTTGTCCAGTATTAACTAAAGGACTAAATGAATGTTTATGGTCTTATGTGGGTCCCGGTGTTCTTCGTGGATTACAGTAAACATGTTTGATTCTTCTTCTTGTGTAGAGTATTCCCTGCATATCCCGTGACAAAATTGACCTTGACAACCCGATTTCATTTACTACTTTTTTTAAGTCCACTGTTTAATTTTTAGCGTCATTTACAACATTTCATTTACAACATTTGATTTTATATTGCAGTAAATGTGAGCAATAATGATAGTTACTTTGTGTGTGGAATGCCAGCTAATAATATGTAACATATTTACTTTTCCCACCTCTGGATGAAAACCATGAGGACGAAGTGATGATTGTATAAAGTGGCTGTTCAACATCTGCCTTCAGTCTCTCTGCATCGGTTCACTGAGGACACACATACTAAAAACAGCATTTTCCCTTTTGCTCCAGACCTTCTTTTCATGCGAACTATTTTTGGGTCGTCCGTCATTTTACACAGGAATGCAAACAGTGCTGTTAACAAACAACAGCCGAGTGTGGGTGATGTGTATTTATGAATAGCACTGTTTGTGCTCTGGGATGGTACATATTACATTACATCTAATACAAGACATTATTTCTCGTATTTCTTCGTAGATTTCTATTCCCAAATTTACAAAAAGAATCATGGGAGCGGAATAAGGTTAGACGTTGGGGTTAAATTTATGCATTTGGCAGATTTTTTATCTGTCGTGACTTACAGTGAATTGAAAGGTACGCAGTGTCAGAACATGTTTTCTCTGTGAACCAAACCCACGACCTTGGCGTTGTTATTAACGCCATGCTGTGCCAGATGAGCTTAGAGAACAGCAAGTTCAAATAGATAGTTTAACTAATTATGAAAATATTCTTTTTATTTACGATACAATTTCATTGTTCGAGGAATGGAAAGAAAATGTTATTTATTTCCCCCTCTGACAAAGCTCTGAAATGTCATTCACATCTGTGTTTAGATGAAGAAAAATGTCATGTTGATGGGCCACACCAGGTTTTACATCGTGGATGCCACACGGTTCTCACATGTGTTCTGAACGCAGACATGCGTTATTAATGGAATATGGATATAAATCTCAATGGAAAATGAGATTTAAATGTAGCAACAAAACCATCTTTAATCTATTTTAACAAAGGTTTACCATATGGCTTTACTTTATAAAGATTTTTTCCTTCTGGAACATTACATATGATCTATGTGTGATCTGTATATCTATATAAGTATTTTTGTGTTTTGTGTTTTCTGTACAATGAAAACACGAATGGGTTGGAAGCAGCACAAAGGTGAAGGTTCCTTTAAATTAAAATGAGCAAATTATTTGACACTTATAGTAACGCTCATAACGCTCATAATATAATGAGCTGGTTGTGTTTATCCGTTAATTAATTAGCATAATGTTTGCTAGAAAAAAAACATTTTTTGATCTTGTGGAGATTCAGAACCATATGTCAAGTAGGAGAGAGCGGCCATATACCCAACAGCTTCCCGCACACCACGGTTTAACATGCTGCCGACTTGAAAACATCAGCGGGGGGTTGACTTTCATCACACTGTGGTCTGGAACAGGTGTGGGCTGCAAGTTCAATCTGTTTACAGATGTGTCTCAGGATCAAAGCTACTCCGAGGTCTGTGGCGAAGGACGGTGAGTGTGTTGAATGAAGAAATCAACTTCTTTAAGTCGTGAAAAAAATTTCACCTGGACCTGCAGTAAATGACTAACAAGGGGAGGCAGCAGCTCATAGCGGTAAAAGAGAGGTCATAACAGCACAATTCGCGTCTTGTTTGGGGTTTTACATTATCTGAAGTGTGGACCAGTGTTTGTGCATGGCTGCTGGTATAGTAGAATAAATTATTAATAAATTAGTGTCTCATTCATTTTGGCAGAACAAGCCATATATTTATGTTTAAAAAGTATATAATTTTGTCATTTTCTTTCATTTTCAAAATTACTAATAGAAACGATTAGTAATACACTAGACTACACCCATATTCATCAACTGGTGTTGTGTAGAGTCTTTTGAAGCTGCAATCTAATTGAAATTTTGACCTTAACCAACAGCCTCTCTTTCAGGTCCATTATATGGAAAAGAACTCTGGAAAACTTTCCAAATGACCCTCAATTTGTTTTCGACAAAAGAAATAAAAACACGGACGGCTTGTATGACACACTTATGGGCAAGTGCATTGTCATATCAAAATTGAATTTTAAAGTGAACTTCTCCCTTAAATCCCCAAATGCAATTATCTATCCGATGGGTTCAAGTATTTACGCTTACTGATATGTGACTACAGCATAAAGACCTATTCCCTTTCTCAACTCCAAGAACACAAAGAATGGACATGGTTCTCATGGAGACCAGTCTTACCAGGCAACCTTGGAAGAACGAACTCGGATGGACGTGCTACAATGACTTCTGGGACTTCAAGCTGATTCAGTACGTGCAAGTTTACATTCAATGCATACAGGTACTTTCATGTGTACTCTGTACTTCTGTTCTTGAGTATTGGATCCAGATTTTGACAGTTAATGATGACGTGCTATCAGGTGCAGATTAACATACAGGGCCACACCTGTTTAGGTGCCTCTGATTGGCCAGATTGTTTTATTTTAAATTTACTTTAGCACGAACAAATAATCATGTCAATCACTTTTATTTACTTCACTTAATGCACCTTAACGTTAGATGCCACACTCATAAAACAAAAAGAAGAAGAAGAATTTACATCACTGCTATTGCTAGACGCCAGAACGGAAAAAATGTCCTAAAGAAAGTACAATAGTGGCGTACAAAAACGCAAAATACAAAAGTTAGAAAAACAATGTGACCAAAATAGCAGCAGGAGGACTGGCCACTCGAAGCCATTGGCTAACATCGGTGCTGCGGTTGAAACAACTGATCCTAACAGCTTTAACATTAACGATTGTCATGCAAACCCTGCCCCGTTCCGAACTAAACTGCAAGTGTGAAAGGCACCTGAAAGCCACCTAAGGGGGGGACCCAAAGAGCAACCTAGGGGTCCTTTTACCCCCTTAATCAGACTCTGCATGCTACATAGCGAGAGCGAGAACTAAATGAAAGATCGCTGAAGGACACATATATATTGAGAAATACCCTTAGAGTGCTCCAAGGAACCCTTCTGGGTAGGGTCAATAGGACAATGAGTTACCTCTAAAGACTGCACTTTGTGGGGTATTCACATCTGTCAATTTGAACTTCCAGAAATGATAATCACCACAAATCTGTAAAACATAATCTATCTCATAGTCTTAGATGATGTTTTCAATGGTTCACATAGATCGGCATTGTTACCCACAGACACGACATTAGTCAGGCCCCTTTTTGGTCATTAAATGGAACAGCTCACTTAAAAATTCTATCTAATTGGAAAAAAATGTATTTAGATTTATTTGCAGAAAATTTAAACAATGCACTGTTACAGATCATGAATACTATAAATTCATATTCATGTTGACACAACACAATACTAATGTTTTCACATGCTTTAGTATCACTCCTTAAATTAATGTATGATTAAATAAGCCTGATGTTTTTCAGAACGTGTATGCATTCTTTTACGTTGTTGTTGGGTGATATTATGTCATTCCTCAGATTTGTTTCTGTTGAAATCTAGCAGACACTGGATTGGAATGGTCCCAGTACATGCATAAATGATGAATAAAGGCAAAAGTGGAGTGGTCGCTTAATATTTTCCGTGGCTTAATCTGTTAGGTCTCATGATGAGGGAGATGAAAGACATGTGGCAAAAATAACATTTCAATATCATTTAAGTTCCTGCAAATCCTTCATCTCCTCTTTACACATGTTCTCCTCTTATCTCCATTTCGCTTTCAATATCATATCATCTAATATCCGGACAAAACAAAGCACAGTGAAAGCAGAGTGAACCTGCCTGTGTGTTTTGTTTTCCGCCAGATATAGATAGAGCTTTGATGGATTGGTGGAAAAAGCATGCTGACCTCTCTCTCTCTCTCTCTCTATGGGCTCTCTCTCTATAATTGGAAGTTGTAAAAGCCATAGCTCTCAGTAAAGTGGACAATAATAAACATCCAATAGATCACCACATATTTCCTTATGTAAGTGAAAAGGCACTACAGAGATGTACTATGTCAATCACAGGTACTCCAGGTATACATTTTAAGGCAAACACAGACAACCATTCATTTAAATGACCTCATTACCTACTCAAAAACAGTAGCTTGGAACAATGACTAAATAATATTTTTCTCTCCTGTGTGGTCAAATGGCCTTGGGGATAATGTATTAAGATTGTTGAGTTGTGTAACTCGTGTGGGAGGCATAGGTTCAAATCTTCCTTATGTTTGATCCCAGCTCTCCCTTCACCATGATGTGCTTTTGAGAATGAATGTGTGAGCTGGTTTGTTCGGTTTGAGGCCTTTGAAGAGATATGCTGCTTCAGTTCTGTACCCCTCTCTGGTAAATTTAATGAACATAATGCATGTTATTAATGCAGAAGCACTATGATCTCAACCTTTAAAAGGTGGTCCAACAAAAAAAGAAGCATCAAGTAACATTATGTGAAGGACAAAGCGTTTTTTAAATCTCAGAATAGGATTCTGTGGTATTTTATAAAGAAACAGGCAGCAATTATTTTTTCTGTATAAAGAGCAAAAAAGAAATGCTTTTTGGAATCAGGTAAGGTCTGTTGCAGTTACTTTACTGTATATGTGCTTTATATAATATATTGTATATAGCCTAGAAGTGCACTGACTTATTGTCACGTAGTGGTATTAAGATATTGTGCACGACAAGAAGTAAATCCAAAATGTATCTTTTAATAAATCCTACAGAAAACACAGGGAGTGAAGCATAAATACATTACCAGACAAGGAGCTAAACCAAACACAGTTCTTAAATAGGGAGAACGCAATCAGGGCTAACAGAAATAGGTGTGGAGCAGATATCAGCCACACCTGAAAACAAGCGAACTAGAATATAGAACACAGAACATGGAACTAAACCAAATCAAACCAGAACGTGAACGTTTGCACCCTCCCGGAACGGCAAATATTCGCACCGACAACATCTAACAGAGGAGGGAGGGCGTGGGCTCAGGAAGTGGATGAGGGGCAGGCAAAAGGCAGGATGATGGTGGGAGGAGCCTGGAGCAGTAGTAACCTGGTGGAGGTCGAGAGACCAGCCAGGATGGCTGCTCAAAGAGTCGCCGGTGGGAGAAGCCATGGTGGAGGAAAACATGATGACACCAGGGGGCTGACTGATGGGCACGGAGCTGTTGGATGGAGGAGCCCCGGATGGAGATGAGCAGACGGAGAGCCAGGGTGACACTGAGGATTCGGAGGGGCCAAGGCAGAACCGGCAGCTCAGGCGATCAAGAGGACCGCGGCGGAGCCAGAGTGACCGGGGATAAAGGTTGAGCAGGAGGGAAGGAGGACCCCTGACAAAGCCATAGGGACGGAGTTCCAAGGTGTAGCCAGAGGATTTGAGTCCCAAGGCAGCGGATGGTCGACAACTGAGCAAGGTGGAGCCAGAGGGACGAGGGAGCCTGCCGGAACTGGTGAGATGAGAGGCCCTGGTGGACACGAGGGAGACAGGAGTCAAGGTGTAGCCGATGGGTGGAGGACCAAGGTGGAGTCTGGGTCTCGGAGGCTGGAGGCGGAGACATGGAATATTCAACCCCTGAGGTAGCTGGCAGCTGGAGATCCCAAAGCTCAACGACCCAAAGGCGTTGGCATGCTGGGGGTGAGCTGAGGTGTTTTCAGATGCCAGCAGAGCCCGGGCTGATGGACTGGCTGGTAGCAACAGAGGAGGCGGGAGAGGGAGGCTGGGTGGGACCTTCATAGAGGCTGGAGAGGAGCTGCTGGCCGACGGAAAGCTAGACATGACCAGCGGAGACTCGGGAGACGAAGGAGGGCTGGACAGGCCAACGGAGACTCGGCAGACAAAGGAGAGCTGGGCAGGACCAAGCGGTGAGTAAGCGCAGACGCACGTTGTAGCGGGGGTTTGCTGGCTGGTCCCTGGTTCAGGGGGAGCTGGAGATGTCCTCAGCTGGGAAGACAGAGAAAAACAGTAAATTTCTCTCCAGCAAGTGGAGAAGTTCTGTCAGGGACCGTCTGCTTGCAGGCGTGCCTTACACCGCTCGCTTAGGATGAGAAGGTAAAAAACACAGAGCAAGCGTCGGGGAAATGGGTAGAGCACGCCAGATCTAAAAAGTCCCTGGTGTGGTCCACCAGCTAACTGTCCAACTGCTCCAGGCATAGGAGCTGGACAGCAGGTAAATACATCTGTGAGAGGGAGAAAAAAAAGGAAACCAAAATCAATGAAAACAAAGCGAAAAAAATCTTCACTAGGTCCGGAATTCTGTCATCTAATGGGATATAGATAATGCACATGACAAGAAGTAAATCCAAAAGGTATATTTTAATAAATCAAACAGAGAACATAGGGACTGACGCAAGACAAAAGGATACAGAAAATACCAGACAAAGGAACTCATGCAAATACAGGTCTTAAGTACAAGGGAGAACAGAAACAGGTGTGGGGCAATTAACAACAACTAATGAATGAAAACAGGCAAACTAGAACATAGAACTAAACCAAAACAGAACAGCACAATGACAATTATATTTAGAAGTGGTTAATTTGACTGGGTTGTTTGATCAGTCATCTCACCTATTGAGTTCTTATTTGACCCATCATCAAATAATGGGTAAAATAATTATTTGATAATTGTTTTCTTATTTGACATTATTTGACCCAGCTCACATCACTCCTCTCATCATTAAGTTACATTGGCTCCCTATAGTTGCTTGCATCAAATTCAAGGCTCAATGATCTGCCTGCTGCTTCAAGATAAGGAGATTCTGTCGCCCTCTTTAAGAATCGCCTGAAAACACATCTCTTCCGTCAACACCTGACCGATCAGTTCTAACTTTAAACTCTTTTATACTCTTTAAAAAAGCTTAGCTCTGTAAACTGTGGTAGGCTACATGAGACTCGTTTTTTATTGCACTTTTTCTTGTCCTTATGTTGGTTTAATTGCTTCCATTGTTCATCTCATCTGTAAGTCACTTATAAAAAGCATCTTATGGATAAAAGTGTCTTCTCACCTTTTGAGTAATTTATTTAAATATATAACATCTCCGGTGATGTACAAAAACATTTCCGAAAAACAAGAGGACTTTTGTATCACTTGCTTTATGCCACTAGTAGTAATAGATTTTGAGCTGCAATCTGTCACACTTAAATAAACATGTATGATTCTTAACCATCATGTCAGCCTCAAATATAATGTTGCGGAAAATCTACATTATAATATGTCCATTTGTGGTACCAAAGCTTTCAGACTTCAACTGTAAAAAAGCTCCATGTTCAGTGGAAAAACACAGATGGACCATTTGTTCCTTTGTACGACATCTTGCAAAATATATTGGCAGACAACCGACAACTACACAAACAGATATGCTGCACACATAATTCTTTTTAGTGGAGTATTTGCACATGTTAACACGCATCTCTGCCCTGGATGCTAAAAGAGGAGCAACAGTGAGATGTTTTTAGCCAACTAAAAATATTTGTGCAAAGTCGGAAGCAATGCATAATGAGGAGCATTACGATTTAGTAAACATAAAGAAATAAAAATATGATGCATATTTGGGCCACACTTCAGAATAGGGGGCAATTCTCACTACTAAAAAACAATTAACTAAGACTTTTTCCGCAATAAACTTCCAATTTGTTTCTTATTAATAGTTAGTAAGGTAGTTGTTGGGTTAAGGTATTGGGTAGGATTAGGGATGTAGAGTATGGTCATGCAGAATATGTGCTTTATAAGTTCTAATAAACAGCCAATATGCCAGTAACAAGCATGCTAATGACTACTAGTTAATAGTGAGAATTGCCCGCTATGTTAAAGTGTGACCCAAATTTGTTATGATATCCTGATTAGTTAACCATATTATTAAAAAGACAAATGATCGATATTTGTTGAAAAAACTCAATTTGTAAATAACGTATTAAAGATTTATTTATTCATTGATAACAATTTATTATTAACAATCAAGTGATAGTCTTGTAGAGATGCATTAGTGACTTGAACCAGATATTGGCTTCAACCGGTAGCCAGTGGAGAGAAACGAAAAGCGGCGTCACATGAGCCCTTTTGCGCTGTTGGAAGACGAGGCGTGCTGCTGCGTTCTGAACCAGCTGGAGTGATTTGATAGCCATTGCTGGAAGATCAGCACAATTTGTGTTGGGTTCTCTATCAGAGCAATTGCAGCTATATGCTTTTGGAAGTGTCGAATTCCATATGCAATACAAAGACACAGGCCTCACCAAATCACACCTGATTAAAAAAATTATTATTGCTTTGGCCAAAATAAAATCATTTATAAACAACCCAATCTAATATGCCTTCTATTGTAATACTTTTTATTTTTGATTGTTTATAGGCAAACCCTGCCTTATGCCTTCAAGACACATGGTGTGAGTCTATTTTATGATCCTTTATGTTCTTTTATAAAGGTTAAAGCGATGGGTTCTGTGTACAGTACCATGACTGTACAAACAAAAGTGAGCAGGACATTTAATATACATTTCTCTGAGTCAATTTATTATTCTTCTTGTAAATATTTATTTTAGTCTATTGTTGGGTTTTTCGATCTGTTCAAAACAGATTTAAAGCAGTTCACACAGGACATGGTCCTCCAATCTGTTGGTCTATAAACACAAGCAGACTGACACATTCTGTTCCATTTCACTGCGTTCTATTAAGCTATTTTCGAGGAAGATTAAATGATCCTAAGTGAACAGCTCCTTTATTCAGGGCATCCAGCCCTCATAGTCGTGATTATAGTAGATTATTATTGTTTATAGCAGATGGTATTCAAAACTTCCAAAAGCATATAGCTGCAATTGCCTTGCTCTGATAGAGAATCGACCACAAATTGTACAGGTGTGTTCATTAATAATGTATTAAAAGGTAATAAACTAATTATATAATTAATTGTATGTCAGTATTACTCATTACAAATCCAAATTAAACTAACTCTTTCCTAAGGATGGTGGTGAATTTCACTTTTTAAATTAAGTTATACTCTACAGGTCACACCTGGCAACTAATAATATAAGCGTCTTTTTAAACCAGGTGCACACAGTCTGATTTTGTCCATGACAAGGCCGTTTGTGACAAATTTTGAGAATCTTAAAAGATTTCTATGATCCTAGGCTAAAATCTGTAGTACTTGATCAAACACATGACATATTTGCTGACAGCCAATTGATGACCCTCCTACAATCTGGCATTATTGAAAACTGAGATTCCACAATTTGAACAGATCTAGTCTCCCTTAGACTCCCATAGTATTTATTTTCCCTACCATGCCAGTAAATGGGGAATGCCATCTGCTTACAGACATTCTCCAAAATATTGTCCTTTCTGTTTCGCAGAGCAAAGAAATCTATCTACAGTTGAGTAAATGATGACAGAAGTCAATTTTTTGGGTTGAACTATCCCTTTGACTTTGAACGAAAAAAAATGGATCAATAACATTACAAACATTACGCAACAAGGCAAACCACAACAACTGTTTTACTCTGTGCGCTCTACTTTATGCGTGTGTGTGTGTGTTTGTATTTACAGTAGGTCTATTTGAGTGTACATTTTAGCACCAAAGTCATCAGCATTAATCATCCTCACTTTGTCAGGAAGTAGCCGGACTTCCGCCTGTTTTGACCTCATTTCCTCTCCAGGTTGCTATAGCAGAATTGTTTTCCACCGCATACGTATTCTCCTTTCACACGCATATTGATTCATACCTTAGCGTGAGCTACTGATTGCTTTATTGAGTCAGTCCCCAAACCAGCGGACACAGCTTGCTCTATCCTCTCCGCTTTCTCGTTCACACTTTCCGAAATGTGTTCCTGTGTGTTGAAAGCAGCTCTCTCCTCACTTACTCATATGGTAGCCCATTTAAAATATGCAGAGTTCCTCTGGATTTCTGGTTGGCTGCAGCTATAGCCCTTCCTCTCAACTCACACTGGAAGTGTAATCAGTAAATTTAGCCCTTCTGTTTACGCAGTGCTGAAAATTGGGCCATTACTCAAGGATCTCATCTTGTGCGCGGCCGACAGAGAAAGAAGTGTTGACATACAGTGGTCCCTGGTTAGTATCAAAGGGAATAGTTTCACTAGGATTCCTCCTGGACTGTCAATGTGAAAAAGAAATCATTGAGTGTTCGTGTGTGCATGCGTGTGTTTGTGTGTGTGTGTCTGTGTTCGTATGCATGCGTGCACATGTCATGTAGTGTACATACAGTATATGAACGTCAAAAAATAACAAAAGAGTAATTTACCATATCGGAGACAGGACAATGTGGCCGAGTACATGGTAAGTCATCATAGTGCTCTTGATGAGGTGCGGTAATGGGTTTCAGGTGCACATGATTACTGATAAGTGATTGGGTGTTTACTGTGGAAAAACCTGGAGTTGAGTTAACGAACAGAAGGGAGAAAATCTGTCAATGCACTCTTAAAAATAAATGTGCTTAAAGGGTTCTTCACAGCGAGGCCATAGAAAAGGGCTAGTCAACTTGCGGCCCGTGGGCCAAACGCGGCCCGACAATCTTCTTAACCTGGCCCACCTTAACATTTCAAATAAGTGAAGAGACTTTAAGAACGGTGTGTTTTAAGAAATGCACGTCCTGAGACGCCGCATCTTTGAAAGTACAAAATGCTGCTTACGTTCCTAAATGCGCCTTGTGCCCTTTAAAGTATCTGCAGGAAGGGTACACTACGTGAACTGTTGTCTCAGATAACGGAAAAATTTGTTGTTTTTATGACTGCGTTCATTATGCATGATTTAAACGGATATATTTACAAAAAAAATGCTGTTCATCTCACCTGAGAAACCACACTAGAAAATATCTGCCCTTCTAAGTGCGTGAGGCACATGAATGCGATTAATTTCACACGAAGATGCGATAATAGGGTTCAGTTTCTTACACAGATGAATTGATTATATATTATATAAGACGCCAGTCATAAGGGGCAGGGGTTAGTTTTGTGCTGAATTTTAGCGTTTTTTACCTTCATTGATTTGATGCATACTTGGGTGTAATTGGGGTAAATCGAGTAAATTATCAGCAATTTAAATTTTGGGTAAAAACTAAAACTGAAAAGACAATATTCCTTTTAATTAAATATCATGAAAAGGCATAAATACTGGATACAATATTTGTGTGCATGTTTTAATATTACCTATGAGTAACAGCAACAAAAACAGTGTAAAAGTAACAAAATACAATAAATGTCAAAAATACTAAACAACATGAGGATATGGTAAAACATCTGGCCTGCATCCTATTTATACTTTTGGAATCTCATAGAAAAGCAGTTTGAGACCCCTGCCATAGAAGAACCATTTTTGATTCCACAAAGAACTATTAAGTCAACGTTCTTTAAAGAACCGTCTCTTTATAACCTTGATATAATCTGAAGAACCTTTTTTTGGCAATAAGGAACATTTTGTGAAACTGAAGAATTGTGTGAAAGGTTCTTATGGAACCATTTAGACAAAAAAGGTTCTTATGGCATCGTATATAACCTTTATTAATAAGAGTGTGGGCACCTCATTCGCTGTACAGTGTGTTCAGATACTGTATGTAGTGTTATTGCAACACACATGTGACACGTGAGTTTCACAACATGTGAACATCTTGGTTTATTTACAATCAGTTTGTATATCATATAAGTGAGCATTACAGACGTTCTCAGACCAACAGGAAATGCTCTGACTGACTTTTATAAGCATCTCTCCAGGTTCACTTTATTTCGAAACAGGCTTATACTGTACATTCCATATGAGCAATATAAAATAACATTTTGGTTGATTTATTCAATGATTTGTACTACTCTAGCCAACTCTGAATGGCCAACACATATTTAGGCCTAGTCATCAGGTTTTACATAAACTTGGAGGTGCATGCCAGCCTAAGTGCATGCATTTATTCAAAGACCAAAAGTGGTTATTATTATAAGATGATTAAATGCTTATGATAATATTTAATTATTCACCCTCATGTTGTTCCACAACTGCAAGACCTTGTGAGATAAATTGAGTTTTGTTGAGGTCTGGGAGCTTTCTGACTACCCCATAGAAAGCAAAGTACACTCGAAGTGCATAAAGTTAGTAAAGACGTTGTTAAAATAGTCCTTAAAATGTGACTCCAGCATTCTATTTTCATTTCATAAAGCGACAAGTCTACTTTTTGTAGACTTGAGCACACAATGAATGCGTATGGTGCAGACGCAGGAGACGGAGTTCTCGACACACACGTCTTCTGGAGATTAAAGAAGGTTTTACAGTTGTGGAACGACTTAGAGATGATTGATTACATATTACAGATGATTGGTCACTTTAAGATGGTTAAGATGTAGAACACTCAAGCAGTAAACCAAAATTGTATCAATAACAAATGATCAATACAAATGTTGTTATGTTTCATACAAGATAAAGGTCTAGCATCATTTCTTTCTGGATGATTATTGATTTCATACATAATTTCAAAAGCAATGACACTATATACAGTATATATACATATATTTTTACTGTAAGCGTTCACATACTTTTACGGCCACTGAACAGTAGATTCAGCAAATCATGTCTCTATCCCTCTTACATACGAGTAGTTACACCCATTCCCTAGAGGTGCATCTTAACATCTACTGAATTAAAATCATAAATTGTACGCTCATGATGAATGTCGATTTAATTCCCTTTGAGTTGTGACCCCTACACTACTGGGGGTCTCAAGCTTAAATAGATGTGTCTCACATTTCACACAATGATGTTTTTTTCGGAAAATACCAGCAGAGTTTGACACTTCTGCAGCATTTGGATACAGCATTTCTAAACTAGTGGCAATCGAACACGGTAGACCAGCACTAAACCAAGACAAATCAATCTGCACTAGCATTAAACTTCATGATGTTCTTTTTAACAGGGATATCAGCCTTCATTTGGAAAAACAGACACACCGCTTGCGCTCTTCAGACATCGGCAAAGTGTTGCGTTTCGTGTGGAAGTTCAAACTGTGACATGTCATGAATATCTAACCCCCACAAAATGAGGTAGTGTGTCAGAATTTGACCCAGAACAATTCGTTTTTTCCTTGTCTTTTTTTGCAAATGCACTGTGAAACCATTTCCATCCCCACAAAACACACACAGATTCCCACACACATTATAAGTTCACTCTTGCACAGGAAAGGACACGGTCTTTCTTTATCTTGGCAAAACATGGCTTCCGAGAGCAGGGCAAGAGTAATTTGTGAACGGGACAGAAGCCAGTAGTCCTCTCCTGTTCCTTTTATCCATTCCCACAACACGGAGGCACAAGCGTCCCGGTTATGGCAGGAAGGTGGATGTGGTTAGACAGCAACAGGGATGTTCGACTTCCCACAGGTCACATGGTCAGGATACAAGACAGGCGGAGGTGTGGGCTACATTAAACCTTCACAAATCCTGCAGTGACAGGAGAAGTTGTGCAATGTTGAAGCGATTTGTCATGAACAACAGTTGTGTGTCAATAGTTATTTATTTCTGGGAATAGCGATGAACTACCTCAGGAAATTATTATGGTTCCTGGTAAGCATTCCAGGAAACTTTTACCATTAATATTATTTTTAATAATAAATCACAACCATAAAGGGTTTGAACAATCTCTAGGTCGCATAATCTGTGGGGTAAATGTTGTTTTATTTATGTTATATTTTGTTGTATTGTTTGCGGAATTGCTTTGATGTCCAATTTCCGCAGTCTTGGAATTTTCTCAGGAATTCCTCTTAAGTGATCCAAGTGCTAAAAATAGCAACACAAATGATCATTGATGTTGGCTATTGTTTTGGTAATTAGTATATATACAGTAAAAAACTATTTTTAGGAACACTTAGTATATACTGTACACTGTGTATATTCAAAATTCCACATTTAGGCATTTTTTATCTTTGCTTTTTAAATAAATAAAGTATATATTTTTCTACCACCAGTGTTTCTTCCTTTTCAATCGCATAAAAGCAATTAAAGGTATTCATATTGAATGTTAATGAACTATCCAGGGAAACTATCCACAGATCGGTGCAAATCGGCAATTTTTTGTTTTCTCAGAGAATGCAGGATTTTAGGCCCATAGCTGTTTTAGATGTACTTGATTTGCCATTTTACCATTTGCTCTCCTAATAAATGTCGTATTGTGGTAAATGCTCTGGATAAACCAGCCCCCTGTGAGTCGTTGACTGCTGTTTCCATCAAGTTTGCCTGTATGAGTGTATGTGTGTGCGTGTGTATGTGTATTTGTGTGTCTCCTACAGCATATGCATATTTGTATCTTTACATTAAAGCATGTACTGTAATAAGCAATCACGAGATGCTTATCATTTATGTGGGTTCATTGGCTGATCTACTTTATACGGAAAATGCCTTGCGTGTCTGAAAACCTTATGGATTTATTAGACAGTGCTAAGAATCATTTGACAGGGAAATATTTTTTAAATGTGAAGTGTTTTTATATTTAATTATAATCTCCTACTTCCTTAATAAGTTAGGACAACCACGTGTTAGCCATTTGTAATTTGATTTCTCTTACACTCTTAAGAAAATGTACATTTACATAGGACATTTAGCAGACAGCAAAACTATTTAGAAAATGTTTCTAAATAGTAACAAAAAAGGGTTCTTTGGCTTGTAACAATCAGAACCCTTTTGGGTGCTAAGAATTACCCTTTTTAAAAGATTCCATATAGAAGCTTACCTTGAAAAGTATGTAGAACATCAATGGTGCTATAAAGAACCCTTTCATTATCAAAAGACAGGAGTGGTTTTTACCTTCATATTTGTATTTATTAATTCACTTATTTTGTTTCTGCTTTTCTATATTCAGCATCTGATGTTTGTTTTGATGTTTTCGTAATGAGCAAGTCTAAGCTGTAAATCAAATAACACTTTTATTTCCCAGTGTCCACAACATTAAATGTCATGCAACATTTAATATATTTCTACACAATAAATAACATTTATATTACTTAACAAGTTCCTTTCACAATTTTGCATTGTTGGGAAGCAGCTTTATGGAAAAAGAAAACCTTTTAGACCTAAACAGAGATAAAGTAAAGAACGTTTTAGCACATTTTAGCACAGATGCAGTAGAATTGCAAGAAAAAATATATGTATGTATAGAAATATATAACTAGGAATATGATAAAAATACATTAATATTATTTTAAGTTAACCAAGTTGCAAGACAGGAAGTACTAATATTCCATCACTGATGTGTCAAGTGGCAGATGTTACATCCATTGTTTTTTATGTTTGACAAATGACAATGATGTTGAGTTTCTGGCCAAATGGATGTATGGTCTGGAAGTGTCTTGTAGATCATGGGGCTCAATTCTGCAAGCTGTGATCTTCTCAGATTCCCACCACTTTCCAGCTATGTGCTCTTCACCCTTTACCATCAGGCCAAACAGCGTCTGTCAGTCTCAGGTGTCCTAAAGAGCCTGAAGATGAGACATGAAGACAAAATGAGCCGATCTTATAAGTCCACTGACATGTAAACTTTATGATGTGACAGAAGTTTGAGTTCCGTTGAGGTGACTCCTGCAGTTTAACTGTGTTAATGTGGATATGTTTGTATTAATACATAAATGTTGATGACTTAACCTTGAATGTGTCACTGAATTTGTTTCAACCACTAAGCCAGAGTGAGGCCAGTTGCAGTTTAGAGTTTGGTGTATGATTCACCTAAAACAGAGACATGTGCATTATAAGAACACTCATAAAATCCATTTCCAAAATGATTTAACTGTAAATTGCTCTCATATTGGAAAGGTAACAACTTTAAAAGAAACATGAATACATCACCTCTAAAACACTATGTATGACACAGTAGTCATACTTCTGAGCTAAACTGATGCTTTGCACTGCAAGAAATACCTGTCTCTTCCAATTTTACTCCCAAACTCCCAAGGTCACAAACCAAACTCTGAAATATCAATTAATAAACCTAAATACATGTTTTATTTTGCTCAGGAAACATTAAGACAATGTGCATAACAATATTTAAGAAAGATGGATTATGGCAGTTTATGAACAATCACATTTACATTTAATCATTAAGTAGACACTTTTATCCAAAGTGACTTAAAGAGAGTTCAGAGAGCAATAAGGGAAAGGTCTTACAGTAGCAGTAATACAATAGGTGCTAATACAAAGTTACTAGTTTTAACAAAAGCTTTAATAATAACTGTTGCATTATCTGTTTGTTGTGTATCATATAACAGCTTGAAATATTTTGACAACATTTTTAAAACAAATTGTTTGCCTAATACCAAATAGGACGTTTGTTCCTTCCTTCAAATACGACTTGATGTGTTGTGGCATTTGTTCATCCTATCTGAAGTTCCAGTAGCTCAGTTGGGAAAGTATCACCGTGTCTACATTGGACGTAGCACGGCACAACAATCCCTTTAGAACAAGCTATTTTGTGTCGCATCGCGCCAGTCAAGTCTGGTTTAGAAACGGTGCATCACATCATTGGTGGCAACGGTCATATCTTTTTATTAAGTCATGCAACATAAGTAAGAGAGTACTTATATTTACATAAAACTATAAACTTCTTGCACAAACAGGATTGGTTTATTTAAGACTGGCTCTACAATTCAGTTTTTAAGAAATCTGCAGTGAATAAATGAATGATGGTTAAAGTCATTAATAATAAATAAATATATACACATTGTATATAAATAAATATGTATAAATATATGAATATTATTACAACAATACTATTAACCCACACCTGGCCTTATAATTTTATTAATGTTTTGTTTATTGTCAACAAATAGTTATTAATTAATTAGATGTTAATACCTGCCTAATAAACTAAATGTAAGCATCACAGTAAAATACAATAATAAACTTCCATTTACAATGAAAAACGTATGTAGTTTTCACATCATTGTAGTCTCATAGTCACCAACCAAGAACTGTATGGTTTCATGGTTTTCGTCTACCCAAATTCTGTCTCATGACAATTACCTCATAAATTACTCAGAACTATTCTCTCCATGCTTAAACTTGCAGTTTCAACGTCATTCATCTCACTTAATGTTTGAGATCTTACTGTATACCTTTGATAAGATGAGCAGTTTTACAGCGGTGAAAGCAGAGAAGCTCATTTACATGTCATATAATTTTGTCAGATTCAATTTAAGAGTATTAATGGCTACTAGTCAAAAGCAAAAGTACCAGTCCAAGAAAAAGAAACAGTTTCTTAATCCTGCTTACATGACCCATTAAAACGACATATAAAAGTTCTGCGTGTCTGTCTAATGTGTCTTTATCAATTCTTTTCGTGGGTATTAAAACAGAAAACGCCTTGAATTTTCCTGCCAGGAAATGTACCACACATTTATTACCTTTGCTCTTGATGAGTTTCTCTTAAGTCACATTCCTAAACCCCTAGGACAGTGTTATATATTTTGTTCACTTGTCTGTGTACATTCTCTCAAATGTTTTCTACAATGTTTAAGTTTCTTATATATTTCTGAATTTTATTGGACAGAACAAAATATTACAGTATATCATGGGCCTGATTCCTGTCCTACTTAAACTTCAAATTGCTCTGGATAAAAGTGTGAGCCAAATGTATAGATTTCATATCAATTTCCTATTTCATATCAAACCACCGTCTCAGCTGTCATGGTGCATTTTATACATATGAGGGTTATCGCTCAACACTGTGAGAAATTTCTGGGGGGAAAAACGCCTTTTTCATTCCCACCCTCAATTTTGTTCTCTTCATTAACATGCTGATAAATGTAGCGAAAGAATTTTCCACTGGACTTAATGAGAGAGGAGAGAAAAAGCGAGGGAACGTCTGAATTCTCATGAAGGTGGGAATGTAGACTTCGAGCAACGGTGATGAGAGCAAGATTTATTAAGTACCAAAGATGATAAAAGTTGCATGCAGGTTGTAGTGCACCACGTTGTTACGAGATTTTGTTCAGGGCAATTAGCTTTTATAGAGCCGACTGCCAGAACACCAGAACAGTGCTGTCTAGACCCAAAGCGCTCTCATGATAGCAACACTTATTACTTGAGTGTGTGAAATAGAGAGGGAGTAGATGAGGAGAGAGGGCTTTGGTCGATAACCAACGTCGCCCTAACTCTCGTGTGTTTTACAGACAGAAGACATGTGGATGCTTCTTAAATGCTTGTGAAATAGTGAGAAGAAGAGCAAACAGAAGCTGTTGATTCATGTAGAATTCTCAGACTGCTAAAATCGATCATGCAAGGATGGCCAGACTATAGATGTTGGTGGTTGGGGTATTCTTATTCCAGAGATTGTTTTTTTTGTAAATGGCAGTATATAATATGTTTAAATGGAGAATGTGTATAAGCGTAAGGGGTCGGGAGTGGGATTACTGGATGTCTCTGCATTTATTAATTGACCTAAACGATAAACATATTGTCACGTTTGTTGTATGTTTTGTTTGGTGTTTTCCCTCCCCTGGTTAGGTTCATTATTAGTTAATTAGTTTTCACTTGTGTTTCGTCATTGTTAATTAGTTCCACACCTGTTTCTGTTTTCCCTGAGTGTCTTCCATTGTATTTAAGCCCTGTGTCTCCCTATGTTCTTTGTCTAGTATTGTTATTGCTACGTGTGTTTGTTTCCCGAGTTCCTGATTCCCTGTTTTCCTTTTGTTCTCATATTAAAGTACTTATTTTGGATTATCCTTTGCCAGGACATTACATTCTGCCAGCTACACCCGTGACACATATTCAAACAATTGGACATTTGACAAATGCTTTTATTCAAGTTAACCCTTGGCGTTCATGTTTTTGGTACTCTGCCATTGTGGCATTGTTTGCATAGACAGTATTAATAGTTAATGTTTTTAATATTTCCTTATGAAAAAATAGTGCTGTTTGAGTTTTTTATATGTAATATGGGTGAAAACAAATACATGTTCATCTTGAATAAAGAGGTAGAACCCAGGACCTTTGGTCAGGAACTTCCAAAGCTGTATGCCTTTATTATTATTATTTTTAAAACAACGGAAATGTTCAACAGACCGTTTATAATGAACACTGCTGAACATCAAATTCCCACTTTCTTGTGTATAGCCCCTGTGAATTTATTTTCAGAAGGGAGAATGTAATTCAAAAGCAAAATGTTCAAATGTATGAATTTATATCTGTTCTACACCTGAAAGATCATAAAGGTTAATAGACAGTATTTTTTTTTTTTTTGGGTGACCTATTGCTTAATGTCGAATTGTTTTTCATTTTAAGTTCCTTCTCCACAGAATTGAATAGATTTTTGGCACATGTATTTGAACCAATTCAGCTGAGGTGCCGCTTTTCATTTCATTTGTCCATTCTGAAGTCATTTGTTTAGTTAATTTATGTGTTGCCAAAAGTTTTGATCCGTGAGGAATTTTCTCATTTGTTGAAGCCATAGATTTTTGCCTCCTGTTAACAAATGTGCATTTGATCAACAACTTTAAATATGACGACCCAGAGCCTGTTCGCCGCCAACTTTTATTTTTCCCAACAAAGAACCAGTTACCTCAACTGTTCTAAGCTGAATTTTAAACTACTATTAAAGTGATGATAATTCACTTCTCACCCCCAACAAAATGCATTTCTTTGAATTACCAGGATGTTCAACAAAGACTGACTTTCAAGTAACAATGCCATATAAAACAGTAATTGGGGCAAATTTTGTGAAATGAAACATAATGTTCTTATTAGCCCAAATTAACTTAGCATATTGAAATGAACAATAGCGGTATTCAAGAAAGATTCTGTTCTTGGATTTTTACAATCCAATAGTTTAGTAATGCAATTGTTGACTTCACCGCTGAAGCCTTAACATTTTAAGTCAACATCTTTCTATCCGTTCATTTACATTACACAGTCCCTCTATACAGAGCTATGCCTTTACAGAAGGGCATAGTATTTAACTTAAATTTGGTTGTTTTGGCAGGAAATTTTGAAATATTTCCAAATTTGGTAAATAAATGTTTTTATGACCCTGAGGATAATTGCATGTTGTACACTACACAAACCCCAAGCATGCTGAGGTTGTAAGCATGCTACAGTGATTGACAATTACCTTCATTAAACAGACATTTTAACATTTATTTTATATATTTTAAGATGGAAAATGTTATTTTTAAATCAATACAAATTTCACATTCCTCACATGACATTTTTATTCATTTAAATTTCTGTAATGTATCCCACCTGTATCATGTAGTCCTCCGAACAAGCCTGAACCTCCCACAGGAGCAGCTGTTATGTTCTCCCAGTGAATTCTGGGACATAAGCCTCTGATCAGTATGGATTAATGAGCTTTAGCTGAGAGGAGTGCTGTGGAACGTACAAACATAACACAGAAAGGACAGAGTGTTCGAGGTTTTCCTTTCCTTCAGAACTCTCCTCGTATGTTCACACGCTCAGTTTTTATTCTCAAGTCAAATCTGTGTCTGAGATCACATTCAGACGATGTTTTTTGGATAATACAATATTATAAAAATGTCATTAGACAGAGTAAAGCCAGTGTATTCCACGTTCAGGGACTGAACCCACAACCTTTGTGATGCCAAAGCTGTCATTGCTATTCAGAAAGACACTACCTAAATATGAAATACAAAAAATGTATTTGTCTCTGTTTATTTGTCTGTCTGTCCATCAATATGCGGTCTATCCAAGCAGACATCTGGCATATATAAAGTTGTTTTTGCAAACATGTTGTCACAACAACAGAACTTTATTCTTTTTAATAGACAGCAACAGTCAAGAAACACTGAAAATGATATTGCAATTGGCCGTTTACAATAGATTCACATTCTGAGCACACTTGTTACACAGTACAGTCCTGAACTTTTTACGTGGTAAAAATAGATCAGAATACACCAACTACACATTTTAATTTATACGAAGCTTTTAGGTAATTGAAGGACAGAAAATCCCAGCCCATGTGATGACTGAAGTTTGAGTGCATGCAAATGTAAATGGGGCAAAATCGTGTGGAGCCAATGTGGAAATATATAGTTCCCTTGTTCACTGTTGTTCCATAGGATAAAATCTCTGCTTTTGAAAACAATAGCGATTCGTTTCTGTCGTCATGTTCTTATTGTCCTCATACAGAATAATGCGCCACATAACATCAATGGCATTTGTTTTTCACAATCTGTTTTACTGTAAAGACCTACTTTTCAGACTAATTTAACTTGACTTCTCTTTTTTTCCCGTAAAAACATTTAGTGCTTTATCTTTTACATATTTTTATCTTTAACATATTTTTATCAGAGTTAAGATCTTTTGCATTTTTTCAAGACATCATAACTTTTGCGGCTCTCATCAGAAACAAGTTTACACTGCAGGTACATTTACATTTTACATTTATGCATTTGGCCGACGCTTTTATCCAAAGCGACTTACATTTCATTATCCTATACATTTTTACATAGGTATGCATAATAGAAATAACAGTAGCCTCTTGTACCGTACCATTTTCGATGAACCAATATTTAATAAATACTGTATGCCTTCCTTAGGTCCCATCTGACGGCGACATTTTTCCCAAAAGGCTTCTGTTAACATTTATTGGCAATATTTACTACATTGTGGTTTAATATATGTTCCATCCACACTTAAACCATTTGAACAATCGTTTCAAACAATTATCCCATTGTTGTATACTGTGTGAGGTGTTTCCCTGTGAAGAATTGCATCGAAACCTAAATGATTATGTTAGTTTCATCGGAGGAACCATGACATCATAGATTTTCCCCGTTCTATTGATGGTGACAGAGGATGGAAATCAGATTCTACTCATCTTTTCCGTTACTTTAGTTATTCATTTCACCATTCATCACTATAGATGTTTCAGTTACACAAACCTTTTCGGTTTGCAACTGAAGTCAAATGATGGTCTGCAACATTATACATGAATATACAGTTCAAACAAATCCTCGTATTGAACTCATTAACCATATATTTTTAAGTACTAAACAATAATCAGATCATGGTTGGTTTTGTAGGCATAACAGTGAGTACATTTCTGTGATCATGTACTCATCCTCATGTTACTTTATTTTTACTGCAAAACTAAAGGAGATTAAAATGCCATGAAAGTAAGTTCAGTCTGATAGTTTGGAGAGTTTCTTGGATTTAGAGCCGGCCAGTCGACTCCTTCTGTAATCTAGGATTCTTGCTCCCCAACCCTGCACCTAAACCTACCTTCACCAGTGCGACTGTACTAAGACGCATATGAGATATCACGAGTACGGCACCTCTTAAAATATTTATATACTGCCATAAGATTAGTATGTTGTTGTGACTAGAGTTAAAGAATCTTTGACTTTCCTATCAAACTGTATATATGGATTTTTGATCTAAATATGGTTTAAAATGACCTGTGGCTTTTAGACTGCTATCTGGCGGCTTTGCAAATAACCAGATGAACTTTTTAGTTTATCTTCGATTAACTACTTTGTGATTGAACTGTTATCTAGGATAAGCTTCAGACATTATTCAGAGCATGCGTGTTAGTACTCCGATGGTAAGCATCTGATAAAAGAGAGAGTGGGATCTGGTCTTCTAGGTGATATAACACATAATGTAGGTGAGTGTAAAATATAAAGTACTGTGAACAGTAATGAGAGTCAGATATATGTACAGTACATTAGTTTAGTTTCATCATAATCAGCACTGGATTATTCGGTCCACATGGGCCCTCCACCATTTCTGTCGACGGGGGGGGGGGGGTTGGCTGCATACGTGTCAGACCCGCTAATGCCTTCGCGTTGCGTGGATTCGCGTTTATTTTACGTCCGTCTGTCCAGCCCAAGGATCCATTCCGGCCCCATTCTTTAGGGGAACACAGGGGAAAGTTCCTATATTCCAGATGGCCAGTCCGCCCTAGATTCAATATAAACTTTGTTCACTAATACAATAATAAAAAACTGACATTGAGCCCAAAATCATTGATTAAATATTGGGAAATGGGTATAATGGATTTTGACCAAAAAAAAATAGTCTTGAAAATATTTTTGAATTTAACATTTTTCGTCTTAAATTAGTTTTTCTGAAAAGAAGTCACACATGGTCCCACTGAGAGCTGAATCCAGAATTACTTAAAAACATCAAAGTTGCACCACAAAATTATATAAAAGTATTTATTTATAATAATAAAATAGTAATAACATTTTTGGTTATTTAAGTCCTTTTATATCCAACATATTTTTTTCTGATTCAAACATTCAACATATAGGACAGCAATGTAGTGTGCTTTGAAATGCTTATCATCCATTTGGTTTCACTTGCTGTTTGAAAAAAAGTCAGTCATTATGCTTCCTGCAAGGGCTGTCAAATCATTAATCGCGTTGAATCGCATGCAGAATAAAAGCTTATGTTTACACAATACATGTCTGTGCATGTTCCTTTTGTTTTATAAATACATACACATTCATGCATATATTTAAAGAGAATATAATATATTAAAATTAATAAATACACAATTTGACTTTTGCTTTGAAGGGATAGTTCATCCAAAAATCTACATTTTGAAAAAAGTACTAAAGACATTGACAAAATGTCCCATCAGATCATGGTTCAACTGATTTTCATGCAGCGAAAGAAGTACATTATGTGAGCAAAATAAAATAAAGACTTTAATCAATATATTCTTCTCTTTGAGTCCCCGGCACACTTTAATGTGATCACCACAGCGCTTGATCATGAATGTGTTATGGTCTTGTGAACGTGCGTCGGAGACTCACAGTGAAGAGAAGAATATGTGATTTAAGTTGTTATTTTGGTTTCTTTTGCATCCATAAAGTACTCTCGTCGCTTCATAAAATTTCAATTGAATCAGTGTGATCGACGGAACATTACTGTTTCTTTATGAAGTTTAATATACTGAATACGAGAATTTGTATAGATTTTTTTACCATAGTCGGTAAATATTTTCACACATTTTGGTATAACTCAAGGATTACAAGATACTGGCATTACACTGAGCTCAAGACAACATTTTCACATAACAGTTACTAAAAATGAGTCTTTTACTTAAGAAGTGTACATTTGCTTAATATAAACATAAACATCGATTCTACATGAAAATAAATATCACCACCATAATTTGAACCACAAAATATACTATAAACTATAAAAAGGTCAGGCGAAACAACAATTTGTTACACTTTGATTTTTATATATAGGCCTAATTTAAATTACTGGTAAATATAAATCAATACGTGCATATTCGATATTTCCTAAAAATGTATACATGTATGAGTATGTGTTTATGAATTCAAAATTACTATCCACAGTATATTATGTAAAGACAAAATGTATTCTGGATGCGATGAATCGTTTGACAGGCCTACTTCCTACACAACCCATACTGACTCACCTGTGTTTCTGCCTGCATTGCTGTTTACCTTCTTAAGGTAGTAATCCACCCAAAATGGAAAATTCTGTCATTATTTAGGCTACTCACCCTCACCTTGTTCCAAACCCATTTGCTTATTCTGTGAAACACAAAAGAAAAGTGTAAACCTCTTTAGTAAGCTTTTTTCCATACAAAGACAATGATCAACCAAAACACCATACAAGCAGCATGAAAATATGAGTCATGCACTATATTCTTCAGATTATCAGTGGAAAACGCATTACATTCCAATCAGTTTCTCACACAATGCTTTTCTTTGGCATCAAGAGACATGGCCGATACTTCACAGTTTCTATGGCCTGAGTCTGTATGCTATAATGATGGCTTTATCTGCTGTTATATGTAATACAGAAATATGCATGAATATTGTAGCAAAACTCTTAACAACAAAATATGGAACAACAAGGGTGAGTATATATTTGAGTGAACTATCCCTTTAACAGCCTATTTTTCCACATTATTTAAATTCTTTTGATCAGACTATGCGACCCAGAGGTCAGGACAGGATAGTGGACATCTCTCAGCATAACCTTCTATAAACTAAAACTCATTCTACTAAATAAAAAGGCAATGTGTAAAATTCTGACCTGGATGTTTGGCACAGGCCAAGTCTAGCAGCTGGGAGACTGTTTGGGTTCATTTTTTACAAGAGTACATGCGTCTCTACATTGTATTCATTCAATTGTGCATCAACCAATTGACTAATATTCCTCACAGCATACAATGATTGCATCCTTAGTGATAGTGCTGTGTTTGTGGGCGTTGTCAGGGCGGGCAGCAATCTGTATTTGCTTTGGCCGAAGGGGAAGCAAGTAATTAGACAAATAAGGCATATGAGACATCACTCTCATATCCCCTCAGTCATTTGACCTTTCAGCTATTCATCCAGTGTTTGTGTATCTGTGGATGTTGTCACCGTGCGCCATTCACTCTGGACCTAAAACTTGTGGAAATATCCGGAATGATACAGATTATTTGGAAATGTTCAGTCATTTAGTGTGACGATCATTGCTCTCCAGGCTACATGAGTATGTCAGGGGTATTCCAGCTCACAAGTCAGAATTTGCATATTTTACCATAATATGGCATGTGTGATAGACAGACTTACTAAGATAAGTCATTGTTGCATCGAACATCCGGTTGTGGATGTTGAGTATATATTGGTGCCAAAAAGTATTTAAACTACTAAACACACTTTAAAATATAATATGGTCATTGTATTATGTAACATAATAAATAATATTAAATATTAAAGGTGCAATGTGTAATTTTTGGAGAAACTATTGACAGAAATATAAAGAACTATGAATCATTATTAGTCAATGGGGTTCAAAATCTGCCGGGTTCTAAGCATTCTTCCAAATATCTTTTTCTATGTTCATCAGAACAAAGAAATGTATACAGATTTGGAACAACTGGAAGGTGAGTAAATGACGACAGAATTACATTTTGTCACAAGGTATGGGTGGAGTGAGTCATTGGTTGCAATTCGCAACCTTACCGCTAGATGCTAAATTTCGTACACCGCACGTTTAACAAATTTATTTTACAAATATACTTCAATACACGTTTTTTATTATTTATTACTACTGTCCTATCTGAAATCTCCATATTACATTATGTTTAGTATTTGCCATTAATCATTATAATTTGTCACCCTGTATGTTTGTCACTTTGCAAATATCTCCCTAATAAAAAGTATCAATGTTTGGCAAATTGACAACCCATTATACAATTATTTTAAAAGTAAAGTCTTTTTCCATTCCCTAAAAAACTGCAAATTCGGACATGCAAGCTTTCAGAATGTTGGTTAGAAAAATCTATACAAATTTGGCTCAGAGAAAATGATCTTCACCATTGTTTCTTTGAAAATGCCACCTGCTTATCTCCTACAATCAAACGTGTAAGTAGAGCTTACTGTAAGTATCCAAATAGTTTTTGCGTCCACTATACAGTACGTGCGTGTGTGCAGATACAACCCAATCATCCCTACAACATCTATATCTCTGTTTTCCATAAGAGCTGGTTTAAGGAAGAGTGAATCGCTGTGAGCAAATGAACGAGGTAAATGAGCAGGAAGAGAGAGAACATGTGGGTGGACGTAGGCATAGAAAATCTCTCTGATAAATTCAGCACATCTCTATCTAGCTTTCTCTTTCCGTCTCTTGAGTGTGTTGTATGAAACTTCGTCCAGGCCCAGCAGAATAATGTTTTTGCTGTGCTGAGGGTAAGCGTGGGATCATCGCAGGCTATACTGATCCTAGATAACAGCTTTAGCTCCCGCGGGCCAATTTTCCTTTTCCAACACAAAGTTGATGTATAGAGGCCGGATGCAGAAGTATAGCTAAAGGTAGTTTCCTTTTGCTGCTGGCGAAAGGATGTATGCAATCATACTAGAGCTATAAAGTGTATTTTTAGACGAATCAGTAACGTTCTATAAGATCTTAAAACTAAAGTACCCAGTGACTCACTGCATGCTTTTAGGATAGAAGATGCAGAACAAAAATATACTGTATAACAATATATATGAAAAATATCTCCAGGAATAATATGGGCTTTAATGGGAGGCAAAAACTGGCCCCACAACATTTGTTTTGGGACCATAAATTATACTTTCAACTCCATGGCTTGAAGAAGATCCTGATTTTTCTTACTGATGGACTGTAAAATAGATAAAAATGCTTTGATTAACAATGACGAAGGGACCCAAGTCATATCTGGCAACTAGAGCATAGAGACTTGGGACATCTAACTGGTAACCAAGAACACCTCAGCAACCACATAGCAACGCCCTGACAACCAGACATCCTGAGAGAGAGAGTCTCGACAACGGAAGTTCAAAATTTTCCTTCAAAATGCTTTATTTCTTTCATTTTTTGATTAATTAAACATTTAAATTGGTTGAAAGTTCATCACAATTGGTCTGTTAAGCCGCAGCCTCATGAGTTACTAGTTACTTCCGGGAACTATTGAGAGCCTCCATGAATCGCCATAACTGTTCTATTGGAGTCAACGAAGTAGATGCAACTCTCTCTCTCAATGCCTCTTGAGCAAAAAATGCAAGCGCAGATAAATCGTTCCTGTAATTGTTCACGTGTCACAATAAATAAATAATGTCTAAATGACAATATGAGCAAATAACTTTAGATTGGGAGTTGTTTTTATACACAAGATTTTAAAACAACAGATCGGTTTTACCTGTGTGTTTTTTTGTTTGCAGCATTCACATGCTTTTTTGGAAACAAAGAGAGTATCATAAAGGGTGTAACATGCTCCGCCCTCCAAGTCATCATTTATCTTTAAGGCAATGCGCTGTGGGAAATTCTTAGTCAGGCTTGATTGAAACCAACACCCTTAGTTTCGCGTTTATCAATATAACATTACATGTTAAGACATGACATTTCAAATGGTCCGTGAATTACTGAGATATGAACCATAAACCATATCCGTACTACATTTAATACAAGGCCTGGGCATCCCTAACCTAGACACGCCTTATACCACCCAATAACAGAAAACATTATACCGCAGGAAAACTGATTCTAGAATCTGTACATGAATGCCCAGCGGAAATCTAGTACACACTCAAAGTCATCATTTTTGTGAAACCTTTAGTTACAGATTAAAATTATGATCATGACCTTTCGTTGGTGTTATCTCACTTATAGCTGCAATGATGTGGTGAGCTGCTATACTGCTAGCTCTTGCTAATAAAGTTGACCTGAATTTACTTCTGCTTTAGTCCTGTTGACTGCTCTATTGCTTTATCTAATATTTCACTGAACCAAGATTATGTCCAACACCATTTTAAAATCTGTATGTAATTTTCTAGACGGTTATTTCACTTATTTATTTATTTTTATATTTATATGATATTATTTGTAAGGTTAGTACCATTTCCTTTTGCACCAGTGACTGTTAGGTTAAGGTTTTATTATTATTTTCTTTCTGATAATTAATAACTTTTTTGAACGATTAGCATAATACCAATTCAAACGTAATAATTCTATATAGAGGGTATCATCAGTTAAAATTAAATATCCACAATGTAAAAAGTTGATGGCTGTCTTATTACAACTAAATTTCATTCAGGAATTGAGGATCTTTGTTTAAATCAATTGCACAGAGTGGGTCACGGGAACGTATTTTGAGTTCTAATTCAAATGAAATAAAGAAAATGAAGGATTAGTGGTTTCATATAATGGAAGTTAAATATAATGGTTTACTTAAAGGTTTGACTTGAAATCAAGGCATTCTTTGCCACAAACCATCCATATTGTAACAGTATTCCATACTGTATTTTTTTATTGAAGGAAGGGTGTGTGCACTGTATTGCTTTCTTAAATGGTGAATGGGTTTCGATCTGTTCATTGTGTTGGCAGTTAATATTCAACAATGCTCCTCAAGAACAACATTCACAGATACAGTGAGATCCAAAGGTAGGGAAGATCTGCAAGGGAAAATGCTTGTTTGTAAACAAAAGAATTTGAGTAAAAACAACATTATGAATTTCAAAATTTGGTTCTGGTTTTAATGATATGCAAGCTGGTGTGGTCTCCTTGGGTTAATGGTCCATGTTATCCCAACAACTGAGATGGTTCCAAAGAGCATGTCTCAATAGACAAAAGAAAGTCTGACTCTATATACAAAAGAGTTTATTTTTTTCTTTATTTTATAAAATACATTTTCAATCAATACTCGGTGTGACTTTACAGCGTTTAATATGACCAATAATAATATATTCAAGACGTGCCACTGCTGTTACAATGAATGGCGAGGAATGCAGCACTCAATATGGCCACTTGAGAAGGAAGTCCCAGCACCCAGTACAACGAGCCAATCGCTAATCAATAAAGACTGACGATTCTGTGGGCCGGGGCTCTTGTGATATAGTTCATGTCATGCTTTTTAATTGTGATTTTTGCCAGTGATTCTAGAAATATCTGCCTTCCCACATTCAAATAGATAAGACTGTGGACTTGCTATGATGAATAGCTGCCCAGAGGCTTTGCAAACACAGCTGCTGAGTGGCACGACTTGAGTAAACTGACTTCATAACATTGTGTTAGGTTGCCCTATTAAAGTTATAGGTCAACCTAAAATGAAAATGACTCTATAATTTATTGACATTGGGGGTAAAAATGTGGGAGAAAACAATTAATATTATGAGCTTATTTGGTGATGGTTGGTTACATTGCATATACAGTAAATGTAAACAGGTGATGGAGCTAACAGACAGCTCAAGAAGGTAACTTCAGATTTTGTCATTGTGAGGAAAAACGTCAGAAATGGAATTGTTATTTTACTAACATATTGTTTAAGGTACTTGTTAACCCATCAGAGTTGTATGCATTACTTTTATGATGATGGTTGAACTTATTGAAGCATAAAATCTTTCAATGTCATTACAAAGATAGGAAGTGCCAGGATAGACATACACATATAGGCATGAGGATGATTAAATTATGGGGTAATTTTCATTTTCCTGTGAACTATTTGTTTAATTGACATTGCCACAACAGATATCAATAAGCGCCATTTGAAAAATCATTAAACAAATCAACACATCGTTTTACACAATTAACCACACACCCAAATAATCAACAACAAAGCTTGTTTTTGTTATGGCAGTGTGAATTATGACATTGTGATAATTCGCAATGTTATAAGCTGTTAGATAAACCATCTTTGGTGTTATCTCGTACAGTCTTCAAAAAGCTCATAATCCCTGAACCTCCAGTCCCTCTTTCTTCCAGGGCTGTGGGAGCTTTCCCGATTGTGCCGAGCTCTTTGGCCGATTCTTGCCCGCTAACGCGGAGCTGTTTGGCACGAGAGGCTGGTATCGTGACGTAACGAGTGACAATATTAATGTGATAATTCCTAAAGTCCACCAGCCGAGATAAACACTGCTCAAATGCATATGTTAGGTGTTCATCTGCTTGCTGAAGCACAAAGTTGCGCAGGGATGGATGACTAGAGATGTTCTCAATGAAATGCTTGTGAGAGGGGGGCATGTAGTCCCTCATTCTCTTCAGGAAAGCCCCTGATTCACAAAAACAAACATTTATTTCAATATTATGACAACTAGTTAATAACTTGCAAATGTAGGCTTACTATCGATTTTACCTTCAGGCCGTGTCACTCCATTTGAAGAAATGTCAATGTTTTTGTCTTAGTGATTTAGTCATATAATTTCTGTATATATGAAGAGTTTGGTTCCAAAAGGATATAACTCAGTTTAATTTTTTAATTCTGTGCATTCAAATTAAAATCTATCAAACTACAGTTGGTTTATTTAGATTTAAGCCATAATAACTCAAAAAGTCAGCTAGTTACCGCTATAAAAACACAATGATTATTTAACATTTTGAAAAGCAGAGTTATCTCATTTTGGAACCAAACCCTTCATATATACAATATGCATATTTATATAGATAAGGCCTGGTTTCATAGACAAGGCTTAGACAAATTTTAAGATATGTCAGAGCAAGTCATTTTCAGTTAAGACAGTTCAAAATTCATTTTAGTCTGGGACCAGGGCAAACTGTTTTATATTTATTCCTAAATCAGATTATGGTTGTGGTGAAAATGCTTTTGACATTTACAAAGATCACAAGAAGGATGCATCACTGAAATTCTGTGATCTAGATCTAAATGCTCCAGATCTTTTTGCTAACATAATACATCAATTTGTATACACGCCATTCTCAGACTGTGCCATTTGTGTCCTATTCATGTTCCCATGAGTGATGTGTTAAACATAATCACTCGATAGCTTTTACACTGTATTGCATAATGCAAAGTAACAAATTTAGATAAATAATTGTTTCTTTTATTTTCAAGGTAAATATCTGACTAAAATTTCTGAATTGATATGAATAATGATAACGGTTGGTACTTTGAAATTTTGTCAATGTAAAAAATATTTTTTTTACTTTCTTCAGGCTCTTAAACGTAGTCATGGATCTTGCATAAAGTATTTCTCTATAATATTATTACAGTAACAGAATGAAGTTGCCATGAGGACATGTACTGAGGGTTTTCTTACCACTGTCACCTTCATGTTTGACTCCCATCAATTCATCAAAGCAGTGCAGGGTGCTGCTCTGGGCCGCACTTCCCCCCGAATACTCCATTGCCTTCTCCTGAACTCCTTCATACACTAGACCTTCTGCCATCGAAGAGTTATCTTTCCATCTGGGACACACATACACATATAAAAAGCAGAGCGAAATCATAGACATACGGAAATATTTCATTTAATCCAAAAAGCTGCAAAAACTACATGTTTACCCAGAGAGATAGATCCTCAAAATCCCATAGAATATGGAGGGATCTACATAATCTGAAGCAGAACAATCTCAGAATCCAGGAATAAAGTATCAAAGATGCTTGAATGAATGCATTCATGAATTCATTTGTCATTTGAATGTATTACCGTGCATTAGTTTAAGGGCATGCTTCATGCTGTCTATGGCCTGACCTACAACATTCAGAGCTTTGGTGACCATAGCAACATTATTATAATGGACACCGCTGATGACTTCAGGAATTGCCTGCAAAAACAGAAACAGCTATTTTATTTTCCAGATATCGAATTCGTATAAGACAGAAAATAAGACAATGATGTCATACAGGGCATGGCCAGTGTTCCGTATTTTGTTCTAATAACAATCTATCAGTATTATCTAGCATTATGGTTTCCACTATGTATCTTGGTGAACTGTCTGTGAACTGTGGCACTTTGAAAAGCATTTAAAGGTGTCAGACCTTTAGGCCGGGGACAGCTGCCAACTCCACAAGGAGTGTAACCAGAAAAAAGCCTTGCACGGTCTCGCCTCCAGGCAATGTTATTAACAACTCCAAATTGCTAAAGGCAGAAACAGTTAAAGCTTAAGGTGAAGACTGCACCAGATGTAGTGATTTAATGTGTTATTACAATGCTGCAGAAAAGATAGGAATACACATTGAGCCTCTTTGTATTTTCTACATTGTTCATAATGAGATGGCTCCCTCTGCTGTTCCTTTTAATTTACAACATTTAGGGAACATTTCTGTTAATTTTACAAAATACTTACTCCATTGCAAAGGGTCTGGTTACAATCAGCATGGAATTGGGCATGAAAGACAAATAAACAGGGAATAGTTGTCAGGCGGGATGGTTTTATTAACTTTTTGAGCCAATAGTACAAGTAAACAAATGCTTTTTTTCCTGTTTCAAAACCTTTGTAAAAATATTTTTTTGTAAATTCAATATTCTGAATTTGCAATATTACCACACTAACAGACACTAAGGCAATTGCGCCTACAGAGTGAATTTGGATTTTAAAGGTTTTTAAAGCCAAGAGTTTATCTACATTTTATTAGAAATAATGTCAGGATGGGGCCAGGTGTTTGGGTTTTAAAGAACAATAACTACTGTCCTTTTATAAAGATGTTTGGTAACACCAATACGGTTGTATTTGTTAACATTAGTCAATAAGTAGCTTACGTCTAGCAAATGCATTAACTTTTAATGCAATTAATGTTATCAAATAGCTACAATACTGTAAAGTCAAGACATCTAATTGACGTTATTTTATATAGATAGTCATTTCGGGGCGGAAGTGCATTTTTACATTTTAACTTGTAATAATGAGGGTGCAAGAATTAAAAGAAAATTACCCACATCGATAAACTAATTACTATAAAACTATTTTAATTTCCTGAAAAATTAGAATTATCATTTTTGATTTCCCTGGGACTATAAACAAACAATCATTTATATCGGGGTAAATTATTACAAAGATCAACATGTCTAAAATCAATTATCCAGGAGATCATACAGAATATGGAAAGATTCATTGTCATAGTAAGTTTACCCATCTGAGTTTGTTTTCTTCCAGTTGGCAAGAACTGTATCAGCGTGGGAGAGAATTGGGGGTAGACCCAGTCTCTGGGACACTTCCCATAATGGCACAGCCAAATTTTGTGGAAGGACCTAAAGAAGTTTAAGACAAACATTAGCTTAACCATAAGTGTAACTTGGTCTTCAAATGATGAAAAAACTTAAAAAATATATACTTTTATGGTTTCTCTCTCTCCCTCCTGCCATACGTAACCCATAGTCAATGTACTCAAAGCGAGATGAGCCAAACGCAGCTCACGGTGACTCTGCAACAGATGAGTCTCCAGCAAAGGCATCTGTGACAAGACATACCCATTTCATCAACTACTGAGAAAACTACACTGTAAAAGAAATCTTGCTGCTGGGACAGCAGAAATAAACCGTAAAATATATGTCTATATAGTCTTTTTATGTTATTTTACAGTATTTTATCGTATTTAAAAGAACATGAGCAAAAAGGCAAAAAAACTGTAAAGTTTAGAGCATCTTAGATTTTATATGAAAACTGTAAAAATTCTGTAAATATAATTTTTTACAGTGCAATCATATCTTAATTATTAAGCAATAACATGTTTTCATAAGTGTATTAGGCAGGAAAGTAAAAAATATATTTAAAATGTTACCCTATTATTACCCTACAGATACCCTATTATATAAAATAGTATCAAGGACAGCTGAAGTGAACATTCAAAATGTTCTTATGGTGCAAGTTTTTCTGTTCTTTATGAGTATAGCATTTGTCAGATTTGCGCCTGTCATTATTTTAGAGTAGCACATAATGTCATACGTTATGAACTTTGAGCCGCAAGGAATGGGATGAGATGAGTTCAGGGACATTTTTAGAAATGTCCAACCAGGGTTTGAAGTACTCTGGCAGGTCTGTCTGAAACACAAAAAATAATCTAGTTTTGGAGTGTAGTTTAACTTCATGCAAACCTTCAAGCAATTATCCATGCAAGTGATTGGTGGCTTTTATCTTTTATTCTTGCTTTCGACAATTCTGATGTGTGTAAAGGAACTTTGCTTGCCAAACAACAGGGAACTCTGCTGCGTAACACACACTCATACGACGACAGGACTTTTTTCACACACATATGCATACATTGTACATAATTGTATACTACGTATAAATATATACATATATTGCACAGCACCTGCACTTTACATGAACACTTCCCCACTCCCCTACACTATTTATATATAGTTTACGTATAGTTTAACCTTCCTTCCTTTCCTATCCTAAGCATTTCACTGCATATCATACTAAGAATAAACTTTGAACTTGATAAGCCTTATCTCTGTTTAAATGGCAGAAATTTCTTTAGAATGAAAGGTTTTCTATTAACATTTTTTACATAAACGCAACAGCAGATAAAGGTGAAGCGGAAAGCAAACAATGTCAAAGTCTAATGTTTCAAATATACCACCAATGAGTCTTACAGCACTTCTTAACATTATAAATGAAAATGACTAGACACGGTAAATAGGACTTTCGCATTGCACATAATGATTTATTTGGGTTTGCATTAGAATTAACAGGAACTCAATAGTTCCTTTATCATGAATTATCTATTTCCTAAAAAACGCTGTAGCTACATAAAGAACATGCATACTACAATCAAACACAAATCTTAATATTGAAGAGTTGCTATAAAAAGGTAAAAGTTTATGCACTTACCAGGGGCTCAGGAAGAACAAACCCATAATCTTCAGAGACATGAAACTCTTCCATGGACAATAGTGTTTCTACATTTGTCACTGCGGTGTCCATAGTGTTTATACACTGACTGTCTGCTCAAACTATCAACTGGCATTGCACTTCCAGGTGACAAGACCATGCTCTCTCTCTCGCTCTCACTCTCTCTCTAATATGTTGTCATCAGCTATGACCTTGCCCACATTTCCCCAGTAATCATAAGTGTCTTCAGAAGCTAAATACTGTTTTAAAGATGGTGGGGACAAAGATCTGACTTGCATATGATGAAATAATTGTTTAGAATGTGCAACAATTAAGCACAGGCCCTCAACTCTCACGCATTCACCCTAGCTCACACGCTTTTCAGCCTATACACATGCTCAAACGCCACACCTTGTATTTCTCACGCTGAGAAATAAGGGATAGCTCATCCCGTTTTATACAATTCATGTACCAGGCAAATGAAATGTGAAGATGAACAAAACGTATCCGTTACAGTTTTATTTTCCCGTTCGATCACGGTGCATCAAAGATTTTATCCGTCTTCACAGCGCTGAGCATCACAGCGCATGAACATAATGATCAATCATTTTTGATTTCACTGGGACTTTAAACAAACAATCATTTATATCAGGGTTAATTATTTCAAAGATCAACATGTGTTAAATCAATAATCCAGGAGATCACACAGAAGTGTATAACAAATTAGATTGAAATATGCAAATAAGACTCAATGTCATAGTAAGTTTACCCATCTGAGTTTGTTTTCTTCCAGTTGGAGATAACTGTATCAGCAGTTCTGGGAGAGAATTGGGGGTAGACCCAGTCTCCGAGACACTTCCCATAATGGCACAGCCAAATTTCGTGGAAGGACCTAAAGAAGTTTAAGACAAACATTAGCTTACCAGCCCTGAGCATCACAGCGCATGAGCGTAATGATCAATGTTTTTTGAGTACTGGAACCTATCGTATCTCAAACCATCCTCATGGACCCCCAACCCACGCGCTCACACCACATCCCATTTTCCTCCCCCAGCACAACAACATATTTCCACTAAATTGGGAGACTAAAACGATGAGTAAAGTCAAATATTACATTTTTTGAGTCAATATATGTAAGCCTTACTTAAAATTACACCTGACCATTTAATGTTTTTCAGTTGCATTAAAATTACACAATAATCACAATTACAATTATGTCCAACAGTATAAACATACTATTCTGCGGTTTTTTTACTGCAGGACTTACACCAACCATTACCGATCAATTGCCGTTATAATTAACCATTATAGAATGTTTCTTATGTTTAGAGAATGATAAAAAATTAAAAACAGTAACAGATTTACCAATGTGAAATAATGGCTATCCATTCTTCAATAAAAAAAACTAGTACTGGCCGCAGATAGAGTCCTTGTCGTTGGTGACTTTAACATCCATGTAGACAATGACACAGATGCCTTAGGAATGGCTTTCAAAGACACTCTTAACTCCATGGGCGTTAGTCAACATGTGTCAGAACCCACTCACCTTCGTCATCATACTTTAAATTTCATACTTTCTTACGGTATAAATGTGGACGATGTTAAAAATCGTTCAGCAGAGTGAAGACATTTCAGATCATTATCTGATATTATTATGCTTCACTGGCCTACGGCAGCAGATCAAACTCCTTGTTACAAATATGGTAGAACGATTACTTCAACTACCAAAGATGCGTTTCTCGATAATCTGCCTGAATTGTCTAAAATATCTAGCATGAGTAAAAACGTTGACGATCTTGACATTTCTATTGAAAATTTTAACTCTACCTTCTAGGAAACATTAGACTCAATTGCTCCTCTGCGTTTAAAGAAGATTAAAAATGGCAGCCCAACACCGTGGTATAATGAACACGCTCAGGCTATAAAGAAATCGTCCGGGAAAATGGAGCGCAACTTTAAGAAAACTCATTTAGAGGTATTTCATATAGCATTGAAGGAGAGAACTCGAAAATACAGGAATGACATAAAAACGTCTAGATCCGCCTACTTTTCATCACTAATAGAGGAAAACCATCACAACCCTAGGTTTTTATTTAACACAGTGGCTAAATTAACAAAAAATAAGTCGTCAGCAACTTCAGATTCTGATTATCAGCATAACAGTGATGAATTTATGAACTACTTCACTAGAAAAATCCAAGATATAAGAGAAAAAATTATAACAATGCAACCTGAAGTAAAACCCGCTGAACAAACTAACTATAGCACCCTTAAGGAGAAATTGCAATTATTTTCTAAAGTAGATCACGATGAACTGTCTAAAATCATTATAGATCATCTAAATCAACAACATGCGTGCTAGACCCTATACCTACAAAACTACTGAAAGAAATGCTTCCAGAAATTATAGATCCTCTTCCTAGTATTATTAACTCATCTCTGACATTAGGACATGTGCCTAAAGCATTTAAGGTGGCTGTGGTAAGGCCCCTTGTTAAAAAACCCAAACTCTACTCTAAAGAACTAAGGAATTACAGGCCTATTTCGAATTTATCATTTATATCTAAAGTTCTGGAAAAAATTGTTTTAACTGAATTATGCTCCTTCCTCCAAAGGAATGACATTAATGACTGATTCCAGTCTGGATTTCGAGCATGTCACAGTACAGAGACTGCTTTGATCAGAGTTACAAATGGTCTGCTTTTAGCTTCTGACCGTGGCTGTATTTAGTTTTTGGTGTTGCTAGACCTTAGTGCTGCATTTGACACCATTGACCACAGCATACTCCTACATAGACTCTAAAATTACGTCGACATTAACGGAATAGCATTCAAATGGTTTAAGTCTTATTTATCCGACCGTTTTCAATTCGTAGCAATAAACAATGAGGTGTGCCACAAATCTCAAGTCCAGTACGGTGTACCACAGGGCTCAGTCTTGGGGCCTCTGCTCTTCGCATTATACATGCTTGTAGTAGAGTAGGCGGGGCGAGACCGTGGTTCGAGTCTCGTGAGTAATTGTGAATGCGCACCAGCTGTGCGCACACCGGGCTCGAATCACATAGGAGATTGGGAGCATATAAAAGGAAGGAGCGACCGGACCGTCGATGAGAGAGGACCAGGGGCCGAACATGTTTGTGTTTGCATTTATGTTTTATTAGCCGGCCATCTCCGTGAGGGGCGGCCGGCTGTCTATTTATGTTATTTCGCCGGTGATCGTCCGTGAGGGGCCGCCGGCTGTTTATGTTCTGTTGTATTACTTTAATAAATATTTTTATTGTCTTCCGGTTCCCGTCTCCTTCCTTCCCTATCTTGAATCGTATTACAATGCTAACTCTAGGAGATATAATAGAGCAACACGGAATTAGCTTACACTGTTATGCTGATGATACTCAACTTTATATTTCCTCGAAGCCTCATGAAACCCAGCAGTTCCATCGAATAAAGGATTGCATAGTTGCCTTAAAAATGTGGATGAGTAACAATTTTTTTCTACTGAACTCGGACAAAACAGAAGTGTTACTTACTGGACAGAAAACCGCCATACGTAACAACCAAGAATACTGCTTAACTATTGACGGATGCTCCATAAAATCCTCGTCGTCAGCTTAGAATCTTGCGCCATGAGCCATGTCACCAACACCTGTAAAATTGCATTTTTCCATATTAAGAATATATCCAAACTACGTCATATGCTGTCACTGTCAGATGCAGAGAAATTAATTCATGCATTCATGACATCAAGACTAGATTAATGTACTGCACTTCTAGGTGGTTGCCCTGCAGGCCTATTACAAAAACTGTAACTGGTTCAAGACGCGGCACCTCGAGTTCTTACAACTACAAAAAAGTATGAGCATATAACCCCGGTTTTATCAACCTTGCACTGGTTACCTATAAATCATCGCATTAACTATAAGATCCTGTCAGTTGGTAATACCTAGAATTTCAAAATCAAGTGCAGGTGGTAGATCCTTTTCTTATCTAGCACCTAAACTTTGGAATATTCTTCCCTGCACTGTCCGGGAGGCAGACACACTCTGTCAGTTTAAATCTAGACTAAAGACGCATCTTTTTAATCATGCATACACTACACTTCCATAATATTAATCCTCAGAGGATCTAAGCTGCATTATTTAGATCAACCGGAACCAGGAACACATCCAACAACAAATGATGTGCTTATTTCATCAAAGAGTGCAGGTCTCATGTACAGCTGCTTTGTTACAATGAAAATTGTAAAAAGCGCTATATATATAAAGTTGAGTTGAGTTGAGTACCAAGCTGTAGAATGGGAGTGGATGGTAGTTGACTTTTTGAAGGTCCAAAAAGTGCTTTTCATCGATCATAGAACTGCTCGACACGGCTCTGTGGTCTTAAAGTGTCACTAAACCTCCCCTTTCAGCTACATTCTATCTCACTGTCGTTTTTGAAAAATGCAATTAAATGGGAGTGAACACTGTGAGAAGAAGAGCCGTTAATAACGGCAAAGGTTTTGGCATAGGAAATGGGCGCTCCAATCACAAGGCGCTGCGATGAATAATTAGGAGAAATGTCTTTCATTGGTCAAGAAATCACCGTCTCATGAATAATAATGAGTTACCGACATGTCATCGATGTCCTATAGTCCATCGCCACGTCACATCCTTTGAGGTTGACCAAATGAGGAATTTAAATCCGGAAGGCAAAAAAGTTAGGAATTAACTAGTTTTCTCTACTCTAATAACTTACAGATGCTATCAGTGATTAACAAATGTTCATTTAGTTTCAATTTTTTGAATGTCGTGCTATTTTTGAAGCCTAAATACAATCGGCAGGAGTAAAAAACACAAGGCTATTAACGGACTACACTACGGTCACTTGATGTCAACGTCACCCCAACCAAGCCTGATAACTTTTTAAACTTTATTAAATACATGTTCTCTGGTAAGTTATTACTCTGGGAATGCATCAAAGAGTGCAGAACAGTACTCTACTCTCAGCCAGTCTTGTCTCTTTGTTCCAAGGTTACCTCAGGATGCCGTTCATGCCCAGACCTGATGGCAGAGCTGAGAATGGGAAGCGGTGACCTGACAAGAGCTAAGAGGATAGAGCTGGATAAAGGACGCGGCAACTTGACACGATTTTCCTACAACATTTCAAATGCTATTAGATTGTTAATGATAATCTTAAATCTATCTTTTACCTCATTAAGTTTATTTTTTTTATTTAACCTTGTTGTGCAAGCACTGTTGAGCTTGTGCAGAGGCAGCAGCTTTTGCCAGACGGGAACTGGAATCCCCTGGTTGGGCTTGGGTTCTCCTGAGGTTTTTTTTCTCGATGGGAGTTTTGGGTTCCTCACCACCGTTTGCATTTTGTTTTGCACTATCTGCCTGGCCGGGGGGGCTGCTTTAGAATTCAGAAATTAGACATAATTAATATTGCATATAAGAATTTATAGTCCGATTAATATTTGACCTGTGGTTCTCTCTCCTTTATCGCCAATGTGTGCTTTCACTGTGTGCGTGTGTGTGCTTGTGTGTGAGAGTGTGTTTGTGTGTGTGTGCGTCTATGTCAATGTGTGCAAGTATGTTTGCATATTGTGTGTGTGGAGCATTTGTATGTCTGTCTTTGTTGTTTTCACCTTTTTCTTGTTTTTACAGGTATATGCCTTTAGTTGTTTTACTTGTATTCAATGTGTCTCATGTACAGCTGCTTTGTAACAATGAAAATTGTAAAAAGCGCTATATAAATAAAGTTGAGTCGAGTTGAGTTGAGTAACGTCATCGGGATTACAAGGACATCTGCTAGACGAGGAGTCTTGTTTGGTGAGGGTTCGGAAGCGACCGCAGCAACTGCTTTTCCCCCTGGGGTGTTAGTTCTGTGTTAATTGACCTTCACCTTTAAGTGTCTAACAAAGAAGTGCGTATTGAAACTATCCTGGTGTGTTGTACTCTGCCTCTATAATTGTCCCGTTGTTACACTGGTGGCAGCAGTGGGATCCATACTAACAATAATACAGCAGGCAATGGAGGTAAGAGAGGATGGGGAAGCAGCTTCTTCAAGTATTTATGTAACCACAGCTCCATCACTAAGCGGTTCCGTTGCATTTATGCCGGAGACTTTTACCGGCACAGGGCGGGACTGGTCAGATTGGGTAGAGCAGTTGGAGATGGAATAACAGCTGTGGTGAATAATTAGAACGATGGAATGAAGCTGAAATTTATGGCGCTGTGGCGAACCACAAGTTTACTGAAAAGACATTCACCAAAGTACTGTACCTTTAAGGGAGGGAGGAGTTAGTTTATGGGTTGTGTTCCGGTTGTTGATGTGCGTGGTTGTTTTTGTCCTCACTCGCTATTCAGAGTGTAATTTATTAAAGTGGAGCGTAAAGCTGTCTCGACGCATCTTCGTCTCTTGTCTCCTTATTTATTTTACTCAACAATTTCTGACCCCGACGCGTGTAGGATACGGCTGAATTATGTCACACCACAACGGTAGTGAAAATGCTGCATCTAGCGACGCGGCTAATGTCGGTGCTACCTGCGCCGCCACCGTCAAATTACCGGACTTTTGGCAGCACAACACACAGCCATGGTTTCAACACATCGAGGCTCAGTTCCAGCTGAGAGGAATAACACAGGACGTTACAAAATATTTCCACGTAGTAGCAGCCTTGGATGCCTCGACGACAGCCAGGGCTATGGCGCTGTTAGAGGCTCCTCTGGTTGACGGCAAATACAACGCACTCAAGACGTTCTTGTTGAAACTTTTTGAACTGTCGGAGCTGGAGAAAGCAGACCGCCTGCTGTCTCTGCACGGCCTTGGCGACAGCAAGCCATCCGAGTTAATGGAGAGGATGTTAGCTGTTCTGGGTGCGGCGGATCCTTCGTTCCTTTTCGCGCACATTTTTCTGCGGCAGTGTCACAGAGCTGCCCTCTGTTCCGTGTGTTCCCCTTGTTAGGCCTTTTTAGAGACACATTAACACATACTTGGATTTTAAAATAATCTTTATTACCTTGATGTACCAGCGACGGTAGAGACGGCTTACACCCACACACACCCACAACCCCAAACACAAAAATACAATTAGACTGTTGGGTCTCAGGCTGGCCACCTGAGCACTAACCCAGTGGACATTTTAAGCTTTCACAAACTGTGGACTTCATCTGGATCAGCATACATGGTGGCGGCCATCTTGATTTGAGTAAAAGACCAGAATGGACTTTTGTCATGCTTTTTTGTACCTGTGCTGTGTTGCATTATGGGAGTGGGAGATACCAAGTATGGTGGGTAAGGGGGTAGAACTGTTTGGATGACATTATTGATGTTTACTACTTACAATTATTGTTGAAATGAAGTTTGTGCTGGGTTATTTAAATGTGTGTGGGTTGAAGGAATTGTGGTTATTTGATCTTTTAATACTTTCCTTGATCTGCATGACATTTTCATGGTCGTTAATACCTTCCCATGTTATAATTGTTGATAAATGGTTGTACCCATGGGTATAAATTGACACACCAGGAAGCGTTCAGGAGGTGGAGGACTGGTGGTAGTGAGTGCAGTATCTGTTAAGTACTCTGATTGTATTGTTATACCTGACCCAAGGTTGTAGTTTTCCTTTCGTTTTCTTTTTGAATTCTTATGTTTTGGCACCGGTGAGCACCTCGCACTGTGCTGGCTTGGGAGAACTGAAAATAAATATTCAACTGGCATTTAACGTTCTCCATGTGTTGATTTGAAGACTTCTGGACGGTATACGTAGAAGGCTCTTTGACAGGCAGCTTCCGGTACCCGTGAGCACTGCGCTTGCCAGTTCAACCCTCCCTTCCTCCAGAGTCTACCGGGCGCTGGCTGTGGAGGCAGACAGGATTTTTCTCGCCAACCGACAGCAGTTTGTCCATGCACTGTTGCATCCCCAGCACATGTCTGCCCCGCTTGGCTCCCCGAAGGACGACCTGGACACTGCAGCTGCCCTGACGGCCCGGCGACAGCATGAGGACGGGTGGTGTTATTACCATTCCAGGTTTGGGGCTAAGGCCAAGCAGTGTCGCCAGCCTTGCCGTTTTAGAGCCCTGGGAAAAGCCAGAGCCGGCGCTCATTAACAGCTATGGCCGCTGGCCGTGACTGCAAGCTGTTATTCATCACTGATACCTTGTCTGGCCGGCGGCTGCTGGTCGATTCTGGGGCTGCATTCTGCCCGCGACGCCTGTAGACACTATGGCTGGCGGGCATGGCCCCCCAATGGACGCTGCCAACGGCACACCCATTCGTACCTATGGCACGAGGTATGTGGAAGTGTGTTTCGGCGGGCGGCGTTTTGGCTGGGATTTCGTAATGGCCGCTGTATCTACGTCGCTCCTGGGGGCGGATGTCCTCTCCGCTTACAAACTGATGGTGGATGTTACAAACTGCCGCCTTATCGACGCCCTGTCTTTTGCTTCGTACCCCTGCACGCTTGGAGGGGTGGGGGCGCTTTGTCTGTCGAACACACTTGCCACCGGGTACATATATCAATGCCTGCTTGCCTGCTTGTCGAGTTCCCCGACATCACCACGCCAACGTTTTCATCGGTGGTGGCCAAGCATGGCGTGGAGCACTACATCACCACGGTTGGCCCCCCTGTCTATGCACAAGCCCGGCGCCTCGACTCTGCCAAGCTCGCGATCGCCAGGGAGGAGTCCGCTAACATGGAGCACCTTGGCATCATGCGCCGCTCTAACAGCCCGTGGGCCTCCCCCCTACACATGGTGACCAAGGCTGATGGCGGTTGGCGTCCCTGTGGTGATTTCCGTCGCCTGAACAACGGCACCACCCCCGACCGGTACCCAGTGCCGCACATACAGGATTTCTCTGCCCACCTAGCTGGTGCCACTATCTTTTCGAAGGTGGACCTGGTGCGCGGTTACCACCAGGTGCCTGTCCACCCGCGGGATGTCCCCAAAACAGCAGTCATCACACCCTTTGGCCTTTTCGAATTCCTGCGGTTGCCTTTCGGCCTCAAGGGTGCACCACAGACGTTTCAGCGCCTTATGGACTCTGTGCTGAGGGACCTGCCATTCTTATTTGTTTACTTGGACAACATTCTCGTGGCCAGCGCGTCCGCAGACGCCCACCTGACGCATCTCAGACAGCTATTTGGCCGGCTCAATGAGCATGGTCTCATCCTCAACCCGGCTAAGTGTGAGTTTGGCCGGTCGTCCATTACTTTCCTCGGCCACCACGTCACCCCGCAAGGGGCCGTTCCCCTCCCTGCCAAGGTGGACACCATCGCCAGTTTCCCACGCCCACAGACTGTGAAGTCCTTGCAGGAGTTTCTGGGTATGGTGAACTTCTACAACCGTTTCCTTCTTCATGCGGCTCAACTCATGCGACCCTTATACGACGCCTTGCGGGGTTGGAGGCCGGCGGACGTGTTCGATTGGTCCCGAGAGATGACTGATGCCTTTGATGTTGCCAAAACCGCGCTGTCCAACGCTGCTCTGCTGGCGCACCCGTCTCCGACCGCCCCTGTTGCTCTTACTTCGGACGCTTCTGATTACGCCGTGGGGGCTGTGTGTGAACAGTGGGTGGGTGGAGCCTGGCAGCCACTGGCCTTTTTCATCAGGAAGCTCCTTGACAACGAGAGGACATACAGCGCCTTTGACAGGGAGCTCCTGGGTCTTTTCCTCACCACCCGCCATTTCCGTTTCTTGTTAGAGGGCCGGCGTTTCACTGCTTTCGTTGACCACAAACCGCTGACGTTTGCAATGGCGAAATCTTCAGAACCATGGTCTGATCGACCGCAGCGTCCGCTCTCTGCCATCTCCGAGTTCACAACTGACATTCAGCACGTGGCCGGTAAAGACAATTTCGTCGTCGACTGCCTCTCCCGGGCTGTTGCTGGGTCCGTCCACTTAGGGCTCGACTATGCTACTATGGCTGTGGATCAGACCGCAGATGCTGAGATGAAAGCCTACAGGACAGCCCCTACGGCACTGATCATGGCGGATGTGGTTTTTGACATGGCCAACACTACACTCCTCTGCGATGTCTCCACCGGCCAACCGCGCCCTATGGTACCTGCTTGCTGGAGGCGTAGAGTTTTTGATGCCATCCACGGCCTTTCCCACCCAGGGGAGATGGCCTCTACCAAGCTGGTGGGGGCCAAGTTCGTCTGACCAGGCCTGCGAAGGGATGTCAGGGCCTGGGCTGCTGCCTGTGCGGCATGCCAGCGCGCAAAGGTGACCCGTCAAACTAAGGCTCCTTTGGCAACCTTCAAAGTACCAGAGAGACGTTTTGATCATGTGAATGTGGACCTGGTGGGCCCACTTCCTCCCTCCCGTGGTTATACCTACCTCCTCACTATGGTGGAAAGGACCTCCAGGTGGCCAGAAGTGGTTCCCCTGTCCTCCACTACATCAGCTGAAGTTGCTCAGGCAGGCTCAGGCAGGCTCAGGCTTAGGCAAAGCGCAGTTATATTTTATTGAAAGATGTGCTCGGCAAATGTTTCGAACCATGTGAGACTGCCGAATGGAATCTAATTAGTTTTTCGTCACGCAAACGGCACTCGCATTGCGAAGATTGGTAACCAAAGCGTATCCTTCGGTGGGCGCGGACACCCAGGATTTGTTGGCTAGGGATCATTTTGTTACGCATTTAGGAAATGGAGAAACTCGTATTCGACTTCCTAGTGTTAAACCCCTTACGTTAGAAGAAGCAATTAACATTGCTCCTGAATTCGAAATTATTCAGGGGTTGGAGCAATGCGCAGCTCCCCCTGATACCAGAGTGCAGGGTTTATACACTTCTGCTGCCGAAAGTAGACGCGTTGAATGCGGTCGTGGATGTGCTACGTAATGATTTTCAGTCGCTACAAAAATCTGTACTGCAACTCTTGGAAACTGTTCCAGCGTTGATGAAATTTGTACCGCCTAGGAATATTAATGCTGAAGAGTTACCAAACTGTGGCTGGAGGTAGACCAGCACAATTGTCGGGGGGCGGGTGTTAGGAATCTGGGTGTAATCGGCATCTGAGGAGAGATTGCCCCTATGTACAGGGAAACGGGAGGGGGCAGGAAAAATAGGCCAAATGCCTGCCTCAAGCCAAGAACATTTCAATCAGGTGGCCTCATAATTTTCAGAATAACTTAGGGATTTATTTTGCTGCTAAATTAGGTGGGTATGACGTTAAACTTTTAGTTGATACAGGTGCTCAAGTTTCAATAATATCGAAACAGAGGTGAGTTACTATTACTAATGTAACGAGAAGGATGGGTATCCTTTACCGCGGATTGATGATGCGTTGGATAGTCTTGCTCATGCTCGGTGGTTGTTCACTCTTGACCTGGCCAGCGGTTATTGTTAGGTTGAGGTGGATCCCAGAGGTAAATATAGGACCGCTTTTTCAACGTGACATGGGCTTTTCGAATTCAATGTTTTAAGTTTCGGTACTGTGTACACTCGTACCGGGTACATCTCAGCGCCTTATGTATTTGGTATTGCCGGATTTGCAGGGGACCACTTGCGTTGTATATTTAGTCGATATTATTGTCATTGGGAGGACGTTTGGGGAACATCTACAACGGCTTGATGAGGTTCTGGGTGAATAAGGCGATGCTAACCTAAAGGTAAAGCCATCTAAACCGGCGCTGTTTGCAACCAAGGTTAGTTACTTGGGACATGTGATATCTACTGATGTTGTACGAGAGGATCCCGCAAAAACAGAGGCGGCAAAGCAATGGCCCGTACCAAGAAACCAATCTGAGGTCAAAAGCTTTGTGGGTTTGGCATCGTATTATCGGCGCTTTATCGAAGATTTGGATGAAATTGCATGACCATTACACCGTCTTACGGAAAAGAGGAGAAAATTTAAGTGGGACGATGTATGTCAGCAAGCTTTTGGGGAGCTCAAGAAAGCCCTGGTAAGAACCTCGGCTCTTGCATACCCTGACCCGCAAAAGCCATTCCTTTTAGACACTGATGCCAGTGACAATGGCATTGGGGCCGTTTTGTCTGCGGAAACAGATGGGTTGGAGCGGGTTGTGGCGGATGCCAGTCGGGCATTAACGAAACTGGAGCGCAAGTATGCCAGCACAAAAAAAGAACTACTTAGTCTGGTGGTTTTACTAAATATTTTAGCATTACCTGCTTGGGAAAGAATTTGTATTGCGGATGGACCATAGAAGAATCCAGAAGATGGATGCGGTCTTGCAGGAAGTTGGGCACTACGGCTTCGGGGGGAAGAGGTGCGCGGAAGCACAGTTAAGAGTGGACGTGAAACGATTTTTTGCCGGTATGGGACCAACTGAGTATGGAGCAAGGTCGCATTGTGTGGGAGCCACCTCATAATATGGATGCTGCATGTAAGATTCAGGTGGTCCTTCCGAAAATTATGGTTCCAGACGTTTTAAAAATGTTACACAATTCTACAACTGGTGGCCATCTAGGTGTGCAAAAATTGCAGGCAAAAGTGAAAGATCTGTTTTATTGGCCTGGGTGGTTTGAAGATGTAAAGAAGTGGTGTAGATAGTGTACGGAATGTCTGTCTCGCAAATAGGGTGGGGTGAATCCTCGTGCGCCGTTACGTCTATTGTTGTTTTCTCCCTTTTGAATGGATATCTGTAGACATTCTGGGTCCTTTACCATTAACGGGGGAGAGAAATAAGTATATTCTTGTGATTGGGGGTTATTTCTCAAGGGGACGGAAGCATTTGCGATTCCAAACCAAGAAGCAGTGTCTATAGCTAAGGTAATTGTACTGGAGTGGGTGTGTAGATTTTGGGCCCCACGCAGTATCCATTCTGATCATGGGCGGAACTTTGAATCGACATTATTTGCGGAGCTGTGTCATCTGTTACAGAAACATAAAACACGAACAACACCCTACCATCCACAATCAAACGGGATGATTTTACCAGATTTTGCTTTCTATGCTGTCTTTGTTCGTAGACAAGAATCAACAGAATTGGGATGAGCTTTTGCCGTATGTTATGATGGCTTATAGGAGCAGTGCACATGCTTCAACAGGGTTTTCGCCTTATAAAGTTCTGTTCGGTCGAGAAGTTGTTTTGCCGTTTGATGTTGTATTGGGAGTAGGGGAGACGGACAGCTTTGACTCCGTGAATGAATATTTAGTGGAAGTAGCGGAGAATTTGTCTACTGTAGCTGAGGCTGTGAAAGGGCACCAGAGGAAGGCATCGGGACGACAAAAACTAGGGTTTGATTTGAAGGTCTCCCACCAGGTTTATACGGAGGGAGATTGGTATGGTTGAGAAATGTAGCACGAAAGCGGGGGGTTTGCCCGAATCTACGAAGACATTTTGTGGGGCCGTTTATTGTCTTTGAGCAAGTGACTGATACGTTGTATCGAATCACATTGCAAGAAAAAGGTCCGGAGCAAGTTGTACATTTCAATCCCCTTAACCATATGTGCAAGTGGAGATGGTGGTCTAGTGGGTTAAACCACTGAACTGGAAATCAAAAGGTTGCTGGTTCGATCCCAGCAGCCACCACCAGTGTGTCCTTGAGCAAGACACTTTACTCCATGTAGCTCCAGGGGGATTGTCCCTGTAAAAGTGCAATGTAAGTCGCTTTGGATAAAAGCGTCTGCCAAATGACTAAATGTAATGTAAATGATGGTTGGTGAGAAGAAAGAGAGAAGTGCATCGCCTCCTGATCGAGGGCGTTCCTCTGAGCTGGTGGTATCCCCTGGCCCTGTGCTCCCTCCTGACCCAGCACGTCTATCGGATTCGGTGGTGTCTTCTGATCCTCTATCATCTGCGGTGTTGGATTCTGCAGCTCCCCCTGAATCGGTATCTTGGCCTGACCTGGCTATGTTTCCTGAGGCTGTGCAGCCTGTTGATTCCGTGGGAGATGCTGCACTGGTGAGGTGCGTTCCCTGTGGATGGGTCAGTCTGCACCCTTTTGGACAGTGACGTCATCGGGATTAAAAGGACATCTGCGAGACGAGGAGTCTTGTTTGGCGAGGGTTCCGAAGCGACCCCAGCAACTGCTATTGCCCCTTGGGTGTTAGTTCGGCTGGGGTGATCCTATACATTATTGAGGGAAGTAACCATTTTAATTGATCTTAAACCTTGAAGTGTCGAATAAAGAAGTGTGTATTGAAACTGTCCTGGTGTGTTGTACTCTGCCTCTATAATTGTCTCGTTGTTACAATATGACATGATCATATGCTCCTCTGACTCAAAGACATCACCATCAGTCTTCAAGGGACAGTTCATTCAAAAATGAAAATTGTTGTTATTATTAACTCAACCTCAGATTGTTCCAAACCTGTATAAATGTTTTTGTTTTGCTTAACACAAAGGAATGTATACTATTTTGAATAATGTCAGTAACCAAACAGATCACAACCCCCATTTACTATCATGGTAGGGAAAGTATTTGTAATCAAGTGGGGTGAGATCTGTTTGTTTTTGTCTTTATCATTTATGTTTAATGTATATTTGCACTTTAAATTTGAATTAAATACAATAATATTGCATTATGTAATATTAGTTTAAATATATCATATTTGACCAGCATTAAATAGTATACCATTAAACAGTACGCTACTGCACTTTTAAAATGGCTTTTGTTGATAACATTTTACTGTTTACAGTTTGTTATTGTTCTTATTGGTTGAAATAACCGATTAAACAAGTATTTGAAGACAATGTTTATAAAAGACAATGCACACTTAATGTTTTACCTTAGCTTTGAATATAGCTAAAAGGAAGAAAAGTACTAGAGAAGTATTTTCTTATTGTAAATTCTCCTGTATTCGTGTTCTTTTCAGCTATGCTAATTAGATCTCTTAAAGCAGCGCACTCTGGTTAACATTTCAGTTATGTTTTACAATCACAGCTAGTCATACATGCTCAGGAATCAGGACATTTTTTCAATCCTGCTGTATGTGTACACATTGAGCACTGCTTGTTTTGGACCAAATTACTTTTTATTTTTGATGTATAATTAAAAATATCAGATTTACCAATTTGTAAAAATTGTATTTGCTTTGGTCAATTAATAGTAAAATTTAACTGTTAGAAAACCTTGAGAGAAAGATAATTTGGTGGGGCTCAGGGTCCGCTGGTGAAACTTTGTTGGCTCCTCTCCAAACAGATGTGATCTCACTCCAAACGTTTGATTAAATTTGGAGACCTGATTAAACATGTTCTGCTTTTGTTTCAAATGAATAATCATTAGGGGGTTTGAAGGGGCCAGAGCCTCAAAAGTACATTTTAACACGTCAGAAAATAAATTGTATTTTCCATCAAATCGAATTGAATTATTCTAATGAACAAAGGTAGGCCCTACATATATGTATAATACACTTATACTAGTCACACACAGTTCAACGTTGTATTCTAAAATTCTTATTACTATTACAATATCATTGCTCAGATGTATACAATGAATGGGGGCTCTACTTCTGGCTTGCTCACGTAAGAACTGCTGAGTCGATGTGCCTGTGTTACAGTGAATGGGGGGTAGGCTACTGCTGGGTTGGTGTGCCTGTGTTGTACAGTTGGTACGGTAACTAGAAACATCAAGAGCAGACTGTCCGGCCTCGCTGCCTGGCAGCTACGGCCGAGAACCAACCTCTTCTCTGATGGGGTTCGGGAACCCAAGAATGATTTTCTTTGACGGCTCCGATTCTAAGCCGTATATTTTTGACAGGAAAATGAAGTTCATATACGGCTCACCTCAGTCTCAAGCAGCATCCGATGGATTTGTCTCTCTTCTGTCGCTTCCCCATATCGGCCAGGCCGATGCAGCACTTTCATCTGATGCGGTAAGACAAGCCTCCGCTTTTTTACTTGGGATTTAATCAGGAACTTATTCAATCGCGATTATTTATTGACATTTGAAGCGTGATTTCTCAAGGAGACATCGGTTATGTAAGAGCGGTACTGAAAGTCAGGAGCGGGGATGAACAGTAGCCTACTTCATTCTGAAATACGCGGCGCGCTTGGCTGTACGAAGGTTGTATGTTGGCTAATAAAAGCGATTTATGTAATATAAGCAATACATCTCTTTACAGAGTCAGTGTTTGATCCGCAGTAAGGCCTATTATATGTTTATGCCGAACTGTCTGCAAAAGGGACAGAAAATACACAGCGTCAGACCCGTTTTGGTCCGTAGCTTTATTTGATTCACAGATTATTCAGTCTTTGGTCATAAGAAAAAAACAACGACCGAGCATATTCAATAAGTAGGATTTAATATCAATATGTTAAAGTAGTCTTTTTCATATCAAAAGTATTCCCAAAAAGTAAACCATGCGAGATAGCAAAGAATATTCAGTCAATGCTGAGAAATACAATAAATTTCACATTGCATCACCGTTAAATCAATTTGGCAAAGATAAGTGCTTTCATGAAAAATGTACCTGGAATGACTAAATATTATTGTGATGCTTTGAGATTAATCAGCCAGCAACGTGCTGCATGCAGCGTCTTTGGGATAGCGAAATACACGCGCGCGCGCACTCCAACAAAACATAACCTGCCTTCACGATCTGCATTGAAACCTATTGATAGCGTTGAAAAATGTCACCTTCAGCATCTTGTTCTCAAAAAATAAGTTGTATTGCCTGCGAAGACAAAGCTGACGCTCTTACCCAAAAGTGACCTACATTTATAACTTTCGTGAACACCTAAAGGCTTAATTGAACCTTTCGGCAGATATGAGATTTATATCTTATAAATCCGCTTTGAAAGCAATAAACACTTCCTCTTTACAAATGAAATGGCTTTGTTTTCTGAGAAACGATAATACGGTATTAACACGTTTTGTGCCAAAATAAAATTTAGAAAATAATACTATTATTGTGTCAACCTCATGGGCTATACAGTAATAGGCATGAATTGAGCTATAAAATACACAGTCGTTGCACGAGTTCTAGACGGGTGTGTTTTGAAATGACGTTGTATAAAGTAGCAGTGGCTTAGATGATGAGTAAATTCCGTTTCCTTGGAAACCAGGGAATGGGTTGCGATACTATCCATCTCCATTTCAAGACACGATGAGGTAATCATGTTTATTATTACATAACGTTGGATGTGTATTAAAGTGAATATCCGCACACGAATTCGAAGACGTTACGACCTGTCTCAATACCGAACATCACAGTTTATAACATATTGGTATACGATTGCCTTGATCGCCTTTAAATGCGCTTGTTAGGGAGTCAATATTCCAGTCATGTGATTTAGTCTGTTCTCTGCGAGTTGATAACTGTCAATTGGTCAAAGACATTTGATAAAGACTGATGGATCTGATGGGCTGCTTGCTGAACTTAAATCGCTCCACATGCTATTGGCCATATTAATGAGGCTATTGATATGAAAGTGTACCTTAGTGGCACAGAACTATACCGATCCTAAACTGTTTATAAATGGACTATCACTATACAGTGTACAACATAAGACCTACGACTATAAGTTAATGATTTAGGCCTATTATTAAATGATTAGTTTTAGACTGAATGTGTTATGGATGGAAATACATTAGATAATTATACATTTTCAAGCATATATGTGCCAAAATATTTACCAGACGTTTGACAAAGATTATAAGAGATCTTTTTTAAAGATTGTGTGCTGATGGGAATGTGTTCATTATTTGTCATTGAGTATGACAAATACAGTCAAATCAGTAAACACCGGAAAAGTTCAGTATTTGGAAAAACTTTATAATGAAATATATGGCTGTTATTGCATTAGACAAAAAGTATAAAACCAAACAGCAGTTATATTTAGTTAATGTGGCATGTCCACATCATTTAAGCACAATAAAATGGGATAAAATTATCAAATATTAGATTTGGGGAAGAATACAAAAAGTATGTTGACATTTGGAAATTTCACATCTGCAAATAAAGCTATTTAATGCCTGTGTATATGGAGATCACATTTCTCTCTATATTGTATCTCTGTGTGTTTACACAGTCTCTATAAACATTAATCTTATTGCTGCTAGAAGCCAGAGTCATATCATTAATTTTCTACTCTGAAAATGCAGTGCTGGTAAAAGAGTCTGATGGGAGACATCCCTTACAATGTGAATTTAGAGAAATTGGCAACATCTCACCCCTGCTGCACTTTATTATCAGCATCTGCTTTTCTGTTTTGAAGATTACTCAGCAGGTTACCCCCTCTGCTTTTTTACTTTGTGATGTCATCAACTCTCTCGGATGGTGTTGGTAATTACACAAAACTAGTTGGTTGAATCTAGGCTATAGACAGCAACTGGACTAAAAAGTACACAAACCTGTAAATGATTTATTGCATAACATTTAACATATTTATCTGTTTTATTTACTTTTTCACTGTATTTGGGGGGACGATTCCTTGAGTAACTTTCGTAATCCGGATACAAAAAATCATCGAGGCAAGCTTTGTTAAAGCCATTTAACTACATTACACACGGAGCACCGCACTTCCCCAAAGATGCGATACAATTTGACAGATGCACGTGTGATTCTCATGTTTACCTTTCAAGAGAGGTCTCTCAACATTGCTGAGACGCATGGGGACTCCCCTTTCTCTAAACCTTACTGAAACCTTATTGAATAACGCCAGTGAAAATGTAACTGGCCAATGTGGACCAGAGGTCCAAAGAGTTATTGCATATTGCTTTCAATAAGAGACAAAAAGAAATACATTTGAACGGTTGATTAATTAATTAATAAAAAATGAGTCTAGTTAAAAAAACTAATCCAAAATAATAATTACATTACCAATTTACAAATACTTTTGCACACATACAGTATACTTGAGTTAATAAACACCAATAAAATTGTAAAATTTAAACATGACAAACACAACAACAATGCATATTTTCTAGGAGTTCATTTTTTTCTCTTAAATAAGACTAGATCAAGAAATGCTTGACCGAAATTATAGCTTTTATTAATAGTATCATCATATTCATAACAGGTTTCACACAAGCAAAAATAACTACATCATTAAAACAGTGAACTCGAGAAAACTGCTATAATCTTAAATGATTTTATCAACAGGACTCTACAATGACATAAATGAAATGAAGAGGATAACAATAGCAGATTACAACATAAATGTTGATTGATTTCTTAAAGCTGTTGCCAGGAGAGAAGTTTTGATGTACATAAATGGACTAGTTTAGCATTTGTTGCATTTCTTTCTTTTCTAAAGTTCATCACAATTAACTAAATTCTTGGATGCATAAAAATACTTCCTTAGCATATTGTGTTACAAAACATTGGGGTGTGTAACTGATAGAATTGATAGTTAATGTTCATTAAAACAGCTTATAGGACCATAACACATAACAGGGGACGTAAATCACCTTGTTGTTTTAAAAACTGGGTGACTAGTTGTCTTCCTCTTCTCGACCTCTCCTCTCTCTCTTGTTTCTCTTTTGATATATCGATTTTATACGTCGCTGCGCAATGTCAATACATGAACAGAACTGTGAAGCGCTGCAGTACCAGTGCCTCTTCTCTGAATCATTCGCTTACGTCTTTTTAAGGGGACACACACACCGCATACATCTTACGGCGACACACAGATACACATGCGGGTTCTACTGGGCCCCCAGAGAAACAAGGGCCCTTAGACTCGTCCTCACCCCCCCCCCCCCCATTATGGCGCCCCTGTGTGCGCTGTTGTATCTCTTGTGTCCCAGCCTTATATCGGACCCCAGGAGTTCACAACGGCCCGGTGCTGTTCCCTATCATACTCTGTTTGATTGGCCGATAGCTTTAGCTACTACTATGAAATGTGACTGACGACCGCGCTCTATGCGCTGTTCTACAATCCATTTGTCGCAGATCACCCTGCTTCAGTGTTGTGATCTCGGATGCAGTGGGCAGAAAGCGCCGGTGCTGGGAGTGGGCATTCACGAGAGCCGGACGTGGGTCCGGCGTCCAGAGTTACGGCTTCACAATTTCACCCGCCCCTTGTCGAATGATAGTCACCTTCCTGACCGGACCTTGTCAATCATTGCGCGGTTATTATGCGCCTCCTCGCTTCTTATAGGTCCTCGCTTTTTGTGTTCTATCATATGTGTCGCATATTCAGACAGCCCCTTATATATCAGGTGCTTTGAGCGTTTCACAGATCATCGTACGGGTTATTGTGCCCCAACTGGGCCATATATTTCTTTTAATCCAGACAACCCCTCATCGGAGGCGTTCGTCTGGTACGGCATGTTTGCCGTTGCTCTGTGTAATGTTTATAGGACAGCTGGATACAGAGCTAGCCGTGCTAGCCGTGCTATCTGCCCTTTGCGCTGCGGCTGATGGCCGCTGGATTGCCGTGCTTCAACCGTTTCCTACTTGTATAAGGTGCCTGCCTTGTAGGAGCCATCGCGTTCTGTAACTAGGCCTACCGCTTGTGGACAGTTGTCTCTGTCTTCTTTGTGTGCTCGGATAACTGCCCTTATCATGTGTACCATTATAGTACTGGTCGAGCGCCGTGCGCTTGATTTTGCTCTCTGTACATGTAGATTGGCTCATTAGTGTAATGTGCCAAACAGCCCCAAGTTCAGCGTCTTGCTGTGGGGAGCATAAAGCATATTTGTTCACAAGGGTGTAAACAAATGATCACGCTATCCAGACTCAGTCTCGGTTCGAGCTCATCTGTGAAGGTCCACGTGGGCTACTGAGGTCTGCTCGCGACGGAAGATTAACCGCACTGCGTTTATTTTTCTCCCTGTCAAGAGGCCACCTGTAGGGAATATGCTAATAGTAATCTAGCCGAGTGCCAGCTTGCTATTTCCATTTATACAAAATGGTTCCCCCTATCTTATAAAGTTCACTACTTCTCTTAGCCGTTCCTGTATTCGATAAGGCTTCAGTAAGGTTTAGAGAAGGGGAAGTCCCCAGGTGTTTCATTCCCTCCTCTCAGGGAACCGAGGTTACGACAGTAACCAGAGAGGATTTGTCCGCGTCTGTGCTGTATGAGTACATGAACACATGAACTTCAGTGAAGTTAACACACACTTAATAATAAGCGTCTTCCAAGGACCTGCCAAAATGAAACTCTGGTTAACTACAGTAGTTTCACTCCTTGCCAGGGACAAAAATGTCTGAATTGCTAACACCTAAATTCATTAAAAATCGCACTATAATGCCACCTAGTGGTGCAACTGGGTAACTACTACACTACATATGTAACAACCTGTCTTACAGTCATTTAAAGCTTACATATATTTTGCGGCTCCAGACAAATTTTATTTGGTGGCTCTTTTGGTCGCAATGGTTGCCGACCCCTGGCTTAGTCCATACACACAGCAGGTAGCTCAGTCTAAAGTTATATTGCTGTATGTGTTGTTGGAGTCAGTATGGAGACAGTAGGGGGGGATTACTCTATTGATCCCATGTGTTGCTCGTTTTGCAAATGCTCAATATGCTGAACAAGCTCTGTATAAATAGGTCAGCGCCAGGGTTTTATAGCTTCACTTCCAGTTGGGAGACCTGGGTCAATCAAATGTAAGGATGATGGAAAATTGAGGTTATGAGGTTGGAGTATATTATGCACAACTCTTTAGATAGTAGGATGATTTTTTTGGATGACAAATAATTTTCTGCCTTAGTCATATAGAGCTGGAAGCTTTAAAGACCTTATAGAAAATATATTTATTAGATTTATTATTAATATATTTATTACCCGTTTAACACAAAGGATTGAACGACATTAGAGAAAAATTGCAATACAATACTTATTTAAGTTTGTAAAATATATAAATTTAAAAACTAATCATATTATGTAACAAATATGGTAGAACGATTACTTCAACTACCAAACATGCGTTTCTCGATAATCTGCCTGAATTGTCTAAAATATCTAGCATGAGTAAAAGCGTTGACGATTTTGACACTACTATTGAAAATTTTAACTCTACCTTCTCGGAAATATTAGACACAGTTGCTCCTCTGCATTTAAAGAAAATTAAAAATAGCAGCCCAACACCGTGGTATAATGAACAAACTCAGACTCTAAAGAAAGCGTCCTGGAAAATGGAGCGCAACTTTAAGAAAATGAATTTAGAGGTATTTCGTATAGCATGGAAGGATAGTACTCGAAAATACAGGAATGCCATGAAAATGTCTAGATCCGCCTACTTTTCATCATTAATTTAGGAAAACCATCACAACCCTAGGTTTTTATTTAACACCGTGGCTAAATTAACAAAAAATAAGTTGTCAGCGACGTCAGACTCTGATTATCAGCATAACAGTGATGAATTTATGAACTACTTCACTAGTAAAATCCAAGATATAAGAGAAAAAATTATAACAATGCAACCTGAAGTGAAACCCGCTGAACAAACTAACTACAGGACCCCTAAGGAGAAATTGCAATTATTTTCTACAGTAGATCACGATGAACTGTCGAAAATCATTAGATCATCTAAATCAATAACATTCATGCTAGACCCCATACCTACAAAACTACTGAAAGAAATGCTCCCAGAAATTCTTCCTCTTCTTAGTATTATTAACTCATCTCTGACATTAGGACATGTGCCTAAAGCATTTAAGGTGGCTGTTATAAGGCACCTTGTAAAAAAAAAAAAACTTGACCCTAAAGAACTAGGGAATTACAGGCCTATATCGAATTTACCTTTTATATATAAAGTTCTGGAAAAAGTAGTTTTAACTCAATTATGCTCCTTCCTCCAAAGGAATGACATTAATGACTGATTCCAGTCTGGATTTCGAGCATGTCACAGTACAGAGACTGCTTTGATCAGAGTTACAAATGATCTACTCTTAGCGTCTGACCGTGGCTGTGTTTCGTTATTGGTGCTGCTAGACCTTAGTGCTGCATTTGACACCATTGACCACAGCATACTTCTACATAGACCCGAAAATTACGTCGGCATTAAGGGAATAGCATTGAAATGGTTTAAGTCTTATTTATCCGACCGTTTTCAATTTGTAGCAATAAACAATGAGGTGTCCCGCAAAACACAAGTCCAGTACGCTGTACCACAGGGTTCAGTCTTGGGGCCTCTACTCTTCGCATTATACATGCTACCTCTAGGAGATATAATAAAGCGACACGGAATTAGCTTTCACTGTTATGCTGATGAGACTCAACTTTATATTTCCTCGAAGCCTCATAAAACCCAGCAGTTCCATCAAATAAAGGATTGCATAGTTGACTTAAAAAACTGGATGAGTAACAATTTTTTACTACTAAACTCGGACAAAACAGAAGTGTTACTTACTGGACCAAAAACCGCTATACGTAACAACCAAGAATACTGCGTAATGATTGACGGATGCTCCATAAAATACTCGTCGTCAGCTAAGAATCTTGGCGTTGTATTCGATAGTACTCTGTCATTTGAAAGCCATGTCGCCAACACCTGTAAAATTGCATTTTTCCATCTTAAGAATATATCTAAACTACGTCATATGCTGTCACTGTCAGATGCAGAGAAATTAATTCATGGATTAATGACATCAAGACTTGATTACTGTAATGCACTTCTAGGTGGTTGCCCTGCAGGCCTATTACAAAAACTGCAACTGGTTCAAAACGCATCAGCTTGAGTTCTTACACGTACAAAAAAGTATGAGCATATAACCCCGGTTCTGTCAACCTTGCACTGGTTACCTATAAAGCATCGCATTAACTTTAAGATCCTGCTTATTACCTATAAAGCCCTACATGGTCTAGCGCCGCAGTATTTGAATGAACTTCTATTGTATTACAGACCTCAACGTACATTACGCTCTCAGGCGTCATGTCAGTTGGTAATACCTAGAATTTCAAAATCAAGTGCAGGTGGTAGATCCTTTTCTTATCTAGCACCTAAACTTTGGAATATTCTTCCCTGCACTGTCCGGGAGGCAGACACACTCTGTCAGTTTAAATCTAGACTAAAGACGCATCTTTTTAATCTTGCATACACTACTGCTCCATAATATAAATCCTCAGAGGATTTAGGCTGCATTCTTTAGATCAACCGCAACCAGGAACACATCCAACAACAAATGATGTACTTGTTGCAGAACAGTACTCTACTCTCAGCCAGTCTTGTCTCTTTGTTCCAAGGTTACCGCAGGATTAAGTTCATGCCCAGACCTGATGGCAGAGCTGAAAATGGGAAGCCGTGACCTGACAAGAGCTAGGAGGATAGAGCTGGATAAAGGACGCGGCAACTTTGATTTTCCTACAACATTTCAAATGCTATTAGATTGTTAATGATAATCTTAAATCTATCATTTACCTTATTAAGTTTTTTTTTGTTATTTTTATTAAGCCTTGTTGTGCAAGCCCTGTTGAGCTTGTGCAGAGACAGCAGCTTTTGCCAGAGGGGAACTGGAATCCCCTAGTTGGGCCTGGGTTCTCCTGAGGTTTTTTTTCTCGATGGGAGTTTTGGGTTCCTCACCACCGTTTGCATATTGTTTTGCACTATCTGCCTGGCCGGGGGGGCTGCTTTAGAATTCAGAAATAAGATATTTAATATTGCATATAAGAATTTTTAGTCCGTTTAATATTTGACCTGTGGTTCTCTCTCCTTTATCGCCAATGTGTGCTTTCACTGTGTGTGTGTGTGTGTGTTTGTGTGTGAGAGTGTGTTTGTGTGTTTGTGTGTGTGTGTGTGTGTGTGTGTGTGTGTGTGTGTGTGCGTCTATGTCAATGTGTGTAAGTATGTATGCATATTGTGTTTGTGGAGCATTTGTATGTCTGTCTTTTGTTGTTTTCCCCTTTTCCTTGTTTTTACAGGTATATGCCTTTAGTTGTTTTACTTATGTCTCATGTACAGCTGCTTTTTAACAATGAAAATTGTAAAAAGCGCAATATAAATAAAGTTGAGTTAAGTTAACCAACATATTATTTTGATTTTGGATGAAACATTTTGATTCGGTAAGTTTGATTTTGTTCGAACATTGTGGAGTGTTAAAAAACTGGAACATGAGGTTTTTCTGGACAAGTGCTGGTTCAGCATTGTTTACATCATCCAAAGTGGTATTTAGATACCTTTTAGATTTTTCAAATGATTCCGATATTGCGTGCAAACTATTGCGTTATGAATATTGCGATAAACGATATTTAAATAATTTTGATATATTGCGCAGCCCTAATATTTCTTCTTATGTTTATATTTGTTTGTTAAAGGCCTCATTTTATGGATTCTGACATGGACTATGAAAGGCCAAATGTCGAGACTATCAAGTGTGTGGTGGTTGGGGACAACGCAGTTGGAAAGACCCGGCTCATCTGTGCCCGGGCATGCAACGCCACCCTCACACAGTATCAGTTGCTTGCCACACATGTGCCCACTGTTTGGGCAATAGATCAGTACAGAGTCTGTCAGGAGGTGAGAAATAGCTGTTCTGTTTGGCACCTACAGTAATTATTCAGTAGTATTTTAATAAAATTATTTCCGCAATACTGTTCATACAGTATAGAAGAATCGAAACAAACTAAAGCTAAAATGTTGAAAATGCACATGCAGTTTCTTGAGTAAATCTCCATCCATGTGATGAGCATGTCTATCCGGACAGGTTCTAGAAAGGTCCAGGGATGTGGTGGATGATGTCAGTGTGTCTTTACGTCTATGGGACACCTTTGGCGACCATCACAAGGACCGTCGCTTTGCGTATGGCAGGTAAACTTGTAATTTTAACTCCGTGTCTACTTCATACCGAATTAGGGAGTTATCAGGAATTCTGTAGAAATGATTAGTGGGATAAAGTAAAGCTTAATTTTTTTAAAGAAGTTTTTGTCAAATGTTTTTAGTATACTTACTTTTTATGTGTCGTTCTTTAGCATAAGGACATATGCTGTCGTTCTAAATCTTTGTCTCCATATTTCATTTTTATTTTATTTTAGCCATAAATCATTGTTATTAGTCACCCTTTATGTTTGTCACTGTGTTTTGCAAATATCTATCCAATAAAAGTATTAAAGTACATTGTTTGTTTTTTTATTTCCTGAACAACAGTAAATTTGGACATCCGAGGTTTTGGAAGGTCAATATTGTCCTATAAAAAAGTTATTGCCTAGAAATTGCCCTTTTTAGCTCAGGAGATTTGATGAAGCTCTTAGTTATGTTTTCTTTTATGGATCAATTTTGTCTCAGATAAAAAACAAAATGCAGGATAATGAAATACATACAAAAGAGAGAATGTACATTGAAATAGTATCTATAAAATAATAATCTATACATAAAACAATCTAATTTGGGAGAAATGTGGAAAATCTTGACTTTTGAAATTGCATTCTTTAGTATCTTGGCGAATCTGATATCACAGTATCACAAAATTAAGACTTTAATAGACTCTCTCTCATAGAAACTTATCAGGTTAAAATTTTAACTCACTCTTCTAAACTAAATGCATTTGGAGTGTCTGCTTGATGCATTGTAATGTAACTTTCTCTGGGTTGGTTACAGGTCTGATGTGGTGGTATTGTGTTTTTCCATTGCAAACCCCAACTCCCTTTACCACGTGAGGACCATGTGGTACCCAGAGATCAAGCATTTCTGTCCCAGAGCTCCTGTTATCCTTGTTGGCTGCCAACTAGACCTGCGATATGCTGACTTGGAGGCTGTGAACAGAGCTCGACGTCCACTGGCCAGGTATTTTTCATTTAAAACAGTTTAAAGGACTATTCCAGACAAACAACCTGCAAAAGTTGAATGTCTATAAATGCTAATAACGTAAGAGTAGTGCTGGAGAGAGGGACTCCTAGCAGTTTAAATGTTTTAACGATTTCTGACACAAAGCTATCAAGTGCCAAGATTTTTTTGAGCAAACAATTCATTAAATGTCCTTAATTTTCCTTTTATTTCAGACCCATTAAATCGAATGAAATACTGGCCCCAGAGAAAGGCCGTGAGGTGGCCAAGGAGCTAGGCGTTCCCTATTACGAGACCAGCGTTGTTGCACAGTTTGGGGTTAAGGACGTTTTTGACAACGCTATACGTGCAGCCCTCATTTCCCGCCGTCATCTGCAGTTCTGGAAGTCGCATTTACGAAATGTTCAAAGACCCCTCCTCCAAGCTCCCTTCCTTCCCCCCAAACCCCCTCCACCCATCATCACGGTCCCTCCCCCTCCAAGTAACATCGAAGAGCACCCTAGCCGCTTGTTAGAGGATCCACTCTGTGCTGACATCATTTTAGTCCTCCAGGAACGTAAGAGGATCTTCGCTCACCGCATTTACCTCGCAACTGCCTCCTCTAAGTTCTACGACCTCTTCTTGTCTGAACCTCGAGGCTCTGAGGAGAATGAGCGGGAACGGGATAGGCCGAGAGGGCCAACCCTTTCTGGACGCGATCTGTTTATGCGTGCTGCTAGTTTTGACGTTTGTGAGAGTAGCGACGACGGAGATAGAGTGAACTTGCGTGCCTGCACCAGTGATGGAACTCTGAAGGGTGGAGATGGTGATCGCCGCGGTCGCCTGCTCCCCGCTTTGAGCCGTGCTTTCATCAGCATCCAAGAAGAGATGGTAGATGACCCTGTCACCTTCAACTCCCGACGGATGACTGTGGTGCACATGGATCCATCAATGCAGCCTGGTCCGTTTAGATCGGTGTTACGATACCTGTACACAGGTAAACTAGATGAGCACGAGAAGGAGTTGATGCAGGTGGCCCACATTGCAGAACTGCTGGAAGTGTTTGACCTGCGCATGATGGTGGCTAACATCCTGAACGATGAGGCCTTCATGAATCAGGAGATCACCAAGGCCTTTCATGTTAGACGCACCAATCGAGTGAAAGAATGCCTGGACCAAAGGGACCTTCTCTGGTAAGAGGCATGTGAAGTGAATGCTTTTCTTCAGTACTGTAAGACCAAACTTTTGTGACCACCAAACTGTATATAAGCTTGTTGAACATTAAAACCATGTGACGTTTAATAGCAATGTATTCGACTACATTTGAAGCCAAGGGATTGGATTATACCCAGAGGTGTTCAGTAAGGTTTAGGTTTGAGCTTTGTGCAGCTTAATTCAATTCTTCAACACAAGACTTAGAAAATAATTAGTTTATCGCTCTAACTTTGTACCCAGTGGCAAACTGGTAGAGAAAAAGAAACTTCCCATAGGACCCTTTCCTACAAATTTTAATTTTACAGTTTTTTATAATTAGAGAGTAGGATAGAGAGTAGGATCAGAAAACAACAATGGAGAAGAAGAGGAACAGGAAATGACTTCAGTCTGGGATTCAATATTAGCAAAGTCCCTGGGAAGTCGTGGCACTTGGCGCCCATGTTTGCAATGCCTCCTGGCAAGACAGAAGTTCTATCTACTTGAATGGGGAAGGACAGGAAAAATATATATATTCAAAAACCACTAGTAAAGTGTTACATTTTTTGTTAACGTTTGTACGTAGGTTATCCCATCATCCTTTTTGAAGTCTGAACCTCACTTCACTCTGTACAAAGCCCTTTTCTAAAAAATAGTCAGTGTTTATCGATTGACATTTGACTCTCTTTACTGGAAGGTGGGAGTTCCCTTTCGGTAAAGCGTCCATATTGAGCATTGCATAATCTGTAGGGCTTCATTTATTTGTGAGGACCGTGAAATAAAAGATAAGAGTTATTTAGCACATTTCTGTGTTGAATACTCGCCAGTTAGCCTGATAACCGTAATCCAAAACTAGTCTTTATACTACCCCCTTAATATCCAGGGCATTTCTGGTGTTTATTCATGCAATCCACTCACTAGTTGATTTTCTGTTGTTTAATAGTTTTCCTTGTTAATCCTTCTTTTTTGTGCTTGGAGGCCACAAGCTCATCCTACCAGTCATCATTTTAAAATGTGACATTGGTTTAAGCAAAATGTTATTCACACCCTATTTTTCTGGTTTTCTTCAGTGCGGAATGACACAGCTGACAGTCCTTCACCCTGAAGCAATAATAAAAGCAAAAGTCCATATTTTGTCAGCTGGCTTTCTAACGTTTCATAATCGGTGTGCTTGTTCTGGTAGAGAGAACCGGGGCGAATGTGTCTTGTTTTTTAGCACTCGCGAAGTTTGAAGGACATCATGCTGTCTTCTAATGCTGACCCTGCTTTTCTGTCTACTAACATAAACAATGAACATTTCTATTTATTTGTACTTCCCTCAGGCAGTTTTAACAGAAAAAAATAACACAAAAACATTTTATTGGAAATGTCACATCTTTTTGTTTTCCGATTTCACTTCAAAGTCAGGATCTTCATGACAATATACTGTATTATCAGTAGCCATGGGCATTACTGGTCAATTAACAATATTAATAATAAATCAGTCGTTTTCCATCTTGCCTGGTCATTAGCGTCCACTGAAAGCTCTACTGATCAGCACAAAGTGGAGCGTGTTTATGTGATACGTTGTTATTTATTGATGATCGATATAAAAGTGGTTTGAAAAGCTACAGAAAGTCTATTGTGTTCTCTTCTGAAGATGTGGTGTTCAGGTTGGACGATGGCACTATCATGGCCCATAAACCACTGCTCATCTCAAGCTGCGATTGGATGGCAGCCATGTTTGGTGGACCATTTGTGGAAAGTTGTACAAAAGAGGTACAGCAGAGTCACAGTTTGTTAAAGACAATAGCAGAGGGTAAAATAAATAATAATTTAAACAGATAAATTGAATACAAGAAACAGAAAATGATATATTAGTTGAATCACTAGAAATTTTATGAAGGCCAAAATACTCTGTACATTTACCACCATTTATATTTATCTATATTTATAACTGCTTCCAAAAATTGTGTTTTTGAATGTTAAAGTTTTTTAACAAACATTTTTGCTATTGCATGTGTTGCTGTTTTGTCAGGTGCTGTTTCCTAACACTACACGTAGCTGTAAGCGTGCTGTGCTGGAGTATCTCTATACCGGCCGCTTCTGCTCTCGTTCAGATCTAGATGCCATGGAGCTGATTGTACTTGCAAACCGTCTCTGTCTGCCTCACCTGGTGGCACTGACAGGTACAAAAGAAAACACACAAATACACCGCACACAGTGTTCTGCACTTGCAGAGGTGATAATGTAGTTTGTAAATCAGATCTCTGATCGATCTCAACTCTTTCTTAAAAGCCAAGAAAAACAGTTATTGTTCCTAGATACAAGAAAACAACCAGAGACATTAGTCTGGTATGTATGTACAAGGCACAACAATTGAATGTATGATTGTTTGTATGTGTTGTTTGTCTGTTCTAGAGCTGTACACTGTGACAGTATTAACAGAGGCTGCTATGATGGGAGCTGATATTGATGGAGATGTTCTGCTCTACCTGGACATGGCACAGGTATGTGCGCCACTGATTTCATATGGACTATTTTTGTTCTTTTATAAATCAGCATACAAGTTTGAAACATAATACAAAATTTTGGGTCAAAATCGTACTATAAATATAGTGCCCAGGGCCTGGCCCAAGCCTATACTGGACCCTATGCAGATTTTAATTTGGACCCCTGTGCCCCCAATACAATTGACTATTGTCAATGTTTGATTATTTGCACGCACACTTTAAACCTAACACACCCAATTCTATTATGTGTATCTGTGTTTGGGATGTAGGAATGTCATAGAAAAAAAATCATAAACATTGCCTTACAAATGTATGGTGATTGTCAAAACATTTGATACATTTATAACTTCCAGTTTTAGGTGAACTTTCCCTTTAAATTATGAGTACATTATTGTTCAATGCATTAAACTATTCGCAAAGATTTTATTTTAAAAAACATTTTTATTTTATACGAACCACAACCTATTCTCAACCTTATCCCAAATAAAACGCTGAATTGATAGATAATTATAAATTACATGAATCACGTAAATTTCATATTTTAAATCTAAATCAATATTTTGTCGTTTTCATCAGTGAATAATGTCGGATGTTCAACATTTCTATCGTTTAACTACATTTTCAGATCAAAAGATATTTCAGTATGTATTAATCATAAAAAATATATTTAGTACCCCCTTTTCTTTTGAATGGTGGTTCAAGAGTTCAAGGAAGGGGAGTGAGGTAGAACCTGAGTAAAGTGTAGTTTCTTGGCTTTGTGTTTTCATTTTTGTGATTGGTTGTCCCCATTAGTTCCACTGTGCTCATCAGTTGACGGATTGGTGCCTCCATCACATCTGCACAAACTACAACAGAGTCTGTCGCAAATTCCCTCGTGACATGAAAGCCAAATCAACAGGTATTTGAAAATTTGTTTTGATATAGAGATTTCATTCAACAATTACTACTCTCATTCTAAAATAAAATAAATAATTGATAATTAGTGTTAAAAAATTTAGCCGTTGACGTCACATAAAAATAAAGGATGCTTCACGATGCGATAGAAGAACCTTTTTTTTGTTTAAATGGTTCCATAAAGACCCTCCGACCAGATTATAAAAAGGTATGAAAGAGTTGGTTCTTTAAAGAACCTAAAAGGGTTCTTCTATGGCATCGCTGTGAAAATTTAACCACTTTAATTTTTAACAACGTAAACTATTTATCAAATTTTGAAAAAACTCATTTAAGTATCATAAAGGGATATTTCCTCCAATCTCCTAGATTCGAACAAAGCCATCATGGCATCACTAACTGAACCTTATGCCCAGTATTGTATGTTTTGTGTAAAACTATGGAGCTTGTTTATCTACGTCACACCGCGTGAGCTAGCTGTTCAATGCATTGCTTAGTTTTTCTTGTTTGTTTGATTAGGAAATATAACTGGGTAGGTCGGTCTTGCTGTGTTAAAATCTACAAAAACATCACACAGTGTCATGCAGGAAAAGCCCCTGGTTCTTTCATTTTCGATTTCTCGATATATCAGACAAAAGAAGTAACGGTACATATCAAAACAATAATAGCTGCGGAGTATAATCCTCCCAAGATGGCTGCGCCATTGCAACATGCAACATAGGGCATGATGTCAGCTTCCTCTCAATAGCTAGCTGTCTTTTTCTATCTTGCAGAAAATCAAGAGTACTTTGAAAAGAATCGCTGGCCTCCAGTGTGGTATCTAAAAGAAGAAGATCATTATCAGCGAGCTCGTAAGGAGCGCGAGAAGGAAGATTGCTTGAACCAAAAGCGTCAGTGTAAACGCAAGTGGCTCTTTTGGCATATACCATCCTCACCTTCCTCCAACTCTTCATCTTCGCCTGGTTCCTCTGCAGTCATCTGATTGACTCTGAGCGTGCAGACCTATCACAGTCTATAAAGTGGGGTTTATTATTGGTTGACTTGAACAAACTACATGTTTCCGTTCCACATTTTTTGTTGAGCAAAATACCCAAGCCCTGCTTTCAGCTGCTGAGTAAGACAAGCAAAAATACAACAGGACAAGCAAGCTAAAGCCACACCGGGCACATAGGATTTTTACAGATAAAACCAGCTTTGGCATCCTTCAACCTCCGGACAATTTCTTGCGTGGAAAACACTTTCAAACTTCCGTAGCGTGACATGCTAAGTGCTTTCTAGCTCTAAAGAACAAGATAGCAGGAACATTTTAGAGCAACCAGCAAACAACTGAAAACATGAATTCCTCAGTGTGGTGGCAATCTACAATCAAACCAATTCTCCAGAGTGACGCTCACAAGATTCCAATGTTGTCTTCTTGCAAACTGCTGGTAATTTGAATGAATTCAATTTACAAAGGGTTGTCTGAAATAACCTATGGGGGTGCGACACCAATGAATTTGAAGGCATAAGATATAGAGGAATGTTTCAGAATCAATATAACTTACTTCTGTTTTGTCTGCAAAATCTGGCAAAACCATTGAAAATAGTTTTGACTCAAAGTTCATTGGTCGCTCTTAAAATGCAAAACCGTTTTATATGTTAATTATTATGTGCTTACATTATATGTGCTCGAACGACATAAAAGTATAGGTTCTGTCAAAGTTTCACATCAAACAGGATGATTTAGACTTAGACCATAAGTGTTTTTAGCAGGCTTCCATTTTAGCTTTTAGTCCCTTCTGAATGCTGGCTCGCGTTCTGGCAGTGTTTTGTGGAAGGAGACCAAATAATTTTCTTTGGTGTTCGACAAATGCTGTCGAAAGAGCTTAGGTCGCCCACATCATTCCTTTAAATGAAATGGCAGTGACCTAGAATTGTGCACATCAAACATTTTGAAACTGCTTGTTTATTCTGCACACCATGGTCTGTTTTTGGTAGCAAGGCAATCTTTGTTCCATATTTCTGCATTTCTTTCTCTCTCCTGTTTATATAATCGCTGTATGATAAATCGCTTGTTACTCCCTAACTCTATGTAAGTCGCTTTGGATAAAAGTGTCTTCTAAATGACTAAATGTAAATGCAAGTTTAGAAAATGAAACAGACATTTGAGTGATTATGGGGTTAACATACAAAATCAGCATTCTTGACTCGTGTGATGTTATATAATCGCGTATGACAGGATGAAGTTGAGATTTAAATCAAGATCAAGAAAGTTAGATTTTATCTTCATGACAGTTTCCTGTGAAAAACAACCTCTAATATTGTAATCACATTCTTCAAAACAGGATCCCAGGTGAACAGTCATACTGGGTCTTTTTACAGGGAATATAAACAGTGCCTCAACACTCCTGAGATCTAAACGTGTGGGTACTATCTGCTATCTTTACCAAAGTTAGCTCGCAAATGCTTCATAAGGGACTTTATATAAAAATCTGCTGCTAACAAAAAACAGCTGTAAGTTTGAATGCTCCCAAATAGCTTTCGGATAAGTTTCACAGGCAGGCCTGTGACAAAGCTATCCCATGATGCACCACAGCATGTCCATACATGTGAGTAGTTATTGTAGATTGCTTTACCTGCTGTATTTCAGAGTTTGATTCCAACTTTTTATAACATTAAAAATAAACAGCAACTTATAACTTAGGAAAATAAAGCAGTATTACGCTTTGGGTATTTCTAAAAAGGTGCATTACCTTCCACACAGAGTTTACATCCCAGAGGAGAAAAAACTCCACAAGCATGGTTCATACCCTAGACTTAAACTCTTTTGCAATCCGAATGTGTATGACCTAGTACACATCACAGCGACTCGCACATAGAATGCCTTCTAATACAAAATTATAGACGTTTTATACCCCAATGAAAAATATTCAGATGATCACAGTTCTCTCTCTTATATAATAAACAAATAGAGTTTAAATACAGATGGGCACTAAAAGAACATTTTGCTGCATTATCAGCCAGTAAACTATCAAAGAATGTCTGCTTTAGTTTCAAATTCAGAGCTGACCTGCATGTAATAGGCTGTTGTAGGAATATTGTTTTATTTTAGAAACCTGTATGTGTTCTACCAGGCCTTGAATGTAAATTTTCAAAAAAGTAAAAAAAAGAAATGCTATGATTTAAGTTTCTCCACTGTAACCCACTGGGTTTTTTGAAGACTTGTCAGTATCAGAACGCATTTGAAACTACACTCAGGCACATTTGCAAACTCTTGATACTGTATAAGAATAGGTTTTAAATTAAATTACTTTATATGTTGTCTCTAAATGTTACAAGGTTTTTCTCAAAAACGTTTTTCTAAGAAACGCTAATTGAATTCTGAATATTATTAAACATAACATGCTATTACTGTAACAAAGAAATGCAGGCTGTATGAATGTACATTTTACACATCTTTTGGTTCACATGATACAGATTGTAGAAACTCTCGGTGGGAAAATAAATAAAATAAAAGTTTAGAAGGGAGTTTATCAGACTGTTGAGTTTCAGATTGTTGCTGCAGAGATGATACCCCATGCCTTAATGTAAAGGACACAATGAGTGGCATTGTGTTGTTTTTCTGTGCTATGTGTAATTTAAACATATCCTCTGTCCCAGGTGTGATATATATTACTCGAAAGGTTATGTGTAAAATCTTTTCATGTGTGTCTGTTAAAGACCTTATTGTTGTCTATGCCGCATTGTTATGTTTTGTATCGCTCACCTGTGGTTTTCTATGTGATGTTTCTCTGTCATGTGAATGTGTTTTACATACATTGCCTTTCATTGCTTAGAACATGTACTAATGTATGATTGCAAACATGTTCATACCGAATGTGGTATGAACATTCGGTCATTTCCACAATGATTTAATGATTCCACAATCATTAAATCATTGTGGAAAACTCTGTATATTATGGGGTCCAAAAAGTCTGAGCCTATTGAAAGTCCAACATTCAAAATCATATTTAAAGCCGAAAACTATTTAAGAACTGCATCTTATATCAACCAACTTTAATTTAATTTAATGTTATGCAGATATAAATATTTGAATCATTGTGGAAAACTCTGTATATTATGGGGTCCAAAAAGTCTGAGCCTATTGAAAGTCCAACATTCAAAATCATATTTAAAGCCGAAAACTATTTAAGAACTGCATCTTATATCAACCAACTTTAATTTAATTTAATGTTATGCAGATATAAATATTTGAAATAAAATGGAAAAAACATTTTTTTTAGATAAAATACCAAAAAAAGCATTATTGCTAGAGGTCACAGACTTCAGAACCCACAGTATATACAGAGGGGGGAGGAATGAAACGGAGCGGAAAAAAGCGTGTATTGGAATTGTAAATTATTAGTTTTTAGGCAAGGCAAATGTGTTCATGAATCTGTTCGTTGGTGGTCTGGGAACACCATTCCCAGCAAATCATAGGTTGATAAGTATGATGTCTGAACCCCTAATCCAGAAAAAAGCCTTCCATAACAGTTCCACTAAACTTAATTCTACAGTTTGATTGGTTGAATATTGTTTTAAGAGCAACAAGGATGTTGATCCAGAATCATGTGCTACCTGGCAAAACCACTAGACATGAGTGCACAATACCTTTTAAATAATGACTGCCTGGATATGCTGTGAAAAATCTAAAACTAAAGATAAAAAACTAACAAAAAAAGTAGTGTATTCTAGCTATTCGATACACTGTGGCCTCTTGTAACCAACATCTAGGCAGTGTCAGACATTGAAGCATGTCCTAAAATATTTTACTTCGCTCCTGCAAGATAAATAAACAAACAAAAAAAATTACAAAAATGAAAAAGCCTACATCCAAAAATTTAGGGGTATAGCATATCAATTTTTTAAAATAATAAAAAATATTTTCCTTTAGATCCTAGAACTCCATGTTAAATGAGCTCTAGGTCTTGCAAAGAAGCACAAACCAAACACAGCGTGCAGAGATGTTTTGCTAATAATGCAGAGCCAGTGTAGCAAAGAAGTGATCAAATTACTGAAAGCAAAAACTTGATTGTTTTCTCATTATTAAAAGCTTGATATCTACAATTTGTATTTTAAACAATTATAATTTCCACAAGTTAGTACTGCGAAGGGATTTGTATGTCCAGGACATCTAAGCATGTGTTCTTGAAATGTGTAAATAATGTTTAATAAATACGAACTAGCAGTTTACACTTGTTTGTGTTTTTGGCTTTATATTATATTGTATTACCTTAACATGACCTTAAGGTAACTTAAATTGCACAAATCAAACATTGGTTCATAGAGTAACATGATATAATTGACATTTACCGTTCGTTACTAACTGATGACAAGAATGATTGACACATCTGTAGACCAATGAAGTATCAGCTGATTAAGACCCAATGTCAGTGAAGAGTGGGTGGGCCTAATGTGTTTCTTTATTTAACTTTGTAACATAATATAAGATAACTATTTTAGTCGACGTCGAGAAACTTTCGTTGGAAAGCACTTACCCTCATATATAGCACAATCTCTTCGAGAATTACAGGTAAAGTTTATCTGAGACTGAAACGAGGAAAGTATCAAACAGTTTGAATAGCTGGTCAATATTATAATCTAACACGTAGGCTAACGTCATGCATACGCTCGTTACGTTCTAACATAACGTGTTAAATTGCAAGTACATGTGTTTTACTTGAAATGTATTCACATTCACACGTGTCTTTTTCTGCAAAGGTCGGCGGACATGCGGCTGTTTTACATGTCGTTTGTTTTGTGGCTGCTGTCTGCATGCCGTGTGATCAGATCGACCTGTCACGACCTTTTAATTCCAGAGGATGCTGAATTCTGCAAGTAAGAATTAATAAAGACTTCATAAAGTTCTCGTTCTGCTCAAATGTGCCTTCATTCAAGTTATGTTTATTATTAGAATAGTAACAATAGGCCTAACATTGTTTATAATGAACTGGGATGAACCATCACCTTTATGAAATTATTAGCGCAATTTCCTTGGTTTATCCAGCACTTCTTTGTAAATTTGGATCATTTAGTTTCTCAGTTTTGTGTCATAAAAGTCAGAGTATACTATTAGATCATGACCATAATAATTTATGTAATAGATATTTTTAAGTATTATGGTATCTGTATCAATGTATGTATTTATATGGCATGTCTTCATTTACATTAGACAACAAAGTAAATGTACAGTATGTGTCTGTATCTAAACTGTCATGATAAAAGTGCTTTTAATTGCTTCAATAAACCAATGGCTATATATAATGTATTATTAAAAATAAATGTGTATTAAACATTGCCTTTATATATATATAATGGCAGATGGAAAAATGACACTAGGGTAAACATGGGTGGATTAATACTTACTGCCTTTTAAATTCCAATTGAATTAATGAATGAAAGTAATTCTATATCAATTGGTCCTTTTCCGTCATAGCTGCATGTGAAAATGTGAAAATTTAAACAAATGGATTAATAGAATTGTTGAGAAACAATCTATCTGTGCTAAAATCCTATACAAAATTGAGATTCCTATTGTGATCATTTGGGTAACGTTCTGATAAATATACTATACAAATTCCCCACTGCGTTCTGCTAGGAGTGTTTGACTGGGGTTAATTTCCAATCCATACTTCCTTAGATTAAATGTATCTAGAAATCTGACTTGTAGGCCGGTGTGGGACGTTCAAGACTCCCTCAGAACACTGAGTCATAGACATTGAAGCAGCCGGTCCCACACAAAACCCACACAACAAGCCTTACAAATCAAACAACTAACTCTGTAGTTCAACTTTCAGTGCAATCATGGACTAGCCATACTTTATACTGATGTCTATAAAAAATCACAGCAATTATTAGTGCAAGATTTATATTTTACGGTACACATATTTACATTTGAATGTTTTCCGATCTTTAGGGGAGGGTTAAAGGTGATTTACCCAGATCTGATTATTGATAAATGCTTGATAGTCCCTCAGAAGGTCAGAGAGAAGATCAGCAAGGTGTGGGGACCACCTCAAGTTCATCTGCCAGGTGTTAAAGAGGTAAGAGAAATTTACTCTATAACCTCTCACTCAATAACGTCTTACTCTTACTCACCACTTTTACCAACTGTTTTCAGGTTTTTTTAAGCGATGGTAATGACTGAGAGGTCAGATCAGGTCATCTGTCTTTTAACAAACGTAAGATGTTCTACAACCTTATAAAAATGTATTATGTGTCCAATCAATAGAAAATAAAATAAATGCTCCTAGCTAGTCAAATGCTCTTTTCAATCCAAACTAGTGAGTGTTTAAGCAGTTTTAACTTATATTTTGTTACTGCCTTTCACACTGGGACAGTTTTTGCAGTGTCCAGAAGATGGCACAAGTGTTGCATTACTAAAGCATACAGTATGTGTACTCTAGTTAATGAGAATCGCTTCTAGAGTCTGACAGAAATGACAGTTTAATAAATCTTATGTGATAATATTAATCTTTAAAATGTAGCCCTTTATGTTCTTGGTTTATTCTATTAAAATGATTAGAGGTTTTTTGAACTTCAGGAAAAAAGTCCTTGGATGCACTCTTCACTCAGTATAGCCTACTATCAATAGTATCACTGCTGATGCAAAAGAAACATGTTGATTTAACACTGATTATTTATTCTTTTAATTTTTAAACAGAGTGTCTGTACTGCGCCTTGAAAAAACATGTTTTTAACAGTACTAATCCATATTGGAAAAAATATATATTTAAAAAGAGAAAAATGTCAAAGTTTTGTTTCCAAAGGTACTGTATCCAGTTACATTTCCTCTAATTCAATTCAGTTTTATTGATATTGCGCTTTTCACAATTTGTTGCAAACTTTCTGAGGTTTAATAACACTACTGTATTATGCATTTAATACTTGGTTATGTGATTAAATGAAAAAGGTTTGTAAGATTCCACATTTTACTGTTTGTTCATTAAGGTGAACAATTCAGATAGTGTGAGAGACATGGCTTATGATACAAACATGATTGAGGAGTCCGTTGAACAGCTGCTAGGAGAGCCGTATAAACTGTTATCATTTCGTCTGCTTCGCGCATCTTAGTTTAGCACAGCGACGCTGCTGAAATCATTCTCGTAAACTTGAAATAGAATCAACTGTAGAGCCCAAAAGCAGAAAAGGTCCACGGCGTATCTATAAATTGGAAACTAAAATCGAAAGCCACTTCAATTTTAGGAGCTAGTTTATAAATTCCATAGCTAAGCAGTCTGGCTTGAAGATGATCTATCGCCCTTGGGTCTCCCAAACCCCAATTGATGTATGGTCATATTATCTATTATACTGTCCTACATGATTCTCTTTTATTGCTGGACTTGTGTCAGACAGCAAAACGGATTACATGTGAGATCAAATCAATACCAACTTTATTTACCGGCCTTTCAAATGTAATTCCTGCCTGCGCCCCTTTTTGTGTTCGAGACTCTGATAGAAACATATGGTAGCTGGTGGTCCACGCTGAGAATACGTGTGGGATTTGAAGGCCGTACGTGCAGCCCTCCGTTCAGCGGTTGGTCCCGGTTTCCCGCCCTCTTGACCCTGCCAATCGACAAATCAACGCCACGAAAATGAGAGGCCAAGTGGCGACGCAGCGGTCACTTGTTGTCGCTTTACCCCCGCGGTGACACCCACCTCATTACCCTGCTGAAGGCATGCTGGGTAATTGAAACAGAGCGAAATGGGCAGCGGTCCAGTGCGACTGCCTCTCAATGGGCTTTTATTACCCAAAACAAAAGCAGAGGGTCACTCTAAACAACAGATTTTCCTCTCCCAGCCCTCAAAGTAATGACTCAACCCTCAGCTTGACTTGAACTTGATTTTAACTTCAACAGCCATAACGTTTCAGTGTTATGGCTGTTGAAATGTGTTCAAAAATCATCAAAGTAATGGCTTTGAGTGAATGTTGTAAGTGTTGCCATTTTATTGGCATCATTTGCATAGGGTATGGTTTGCTTGGACGACAAGCTTTGGAATGTCATGGCTTGTTTTGCTTTTGAAGGTGCATGAAGTATTTGTCAGTGATGTCGTAAGTGGCCTGAGAAATGAGACTGTTTCAGTTAAATTCAGCGCTGTGAGTCAAAAGCTCTCTTAATTGGAGTTATTCTAATCTTAGGCTGTAATAGAGATAATTGTGTCTTTGTCTGGCATTTTAAGACGCACTGTCGTCAGTTTCTTTTACAGTGATAGTTTGGTCACAGTTGTTTTGGAAGATTCTCTGTATTATTATTCATTTAATTTGATAAACACATGTTGTGCACTTCATGACATTATTTGACTTATTTCTTGAATTTATTATTACACTGATATTCTTCAAAATGAAAAATAACTTTTTTGAGATGTCAGTCTGGTCTGTTAAACCATATAAAAAAGGCACTTTGGAATATTATAAGATCTTCTACTAAAAGGTTATCAGTCATTCCCCCGTTGACAACACCCAAGAAAATGTTATAAATATTCTTACTGAGGGATAGTTATGTATCGCTCGTCAGAATATTCTTTGGTTTCTCTCTTGTGATGATACCACATGTTCTCAGTTTGGAGAACAGACCATTGGCAGCATTCTGTGTACCAACACTTGTGTGTTCTGCTTGTGCCATTTTTCAGATCCACAAATATCTTCGATTCATTTACATCACTGAAATGATTTCCTGTTCTTTCGGCTTTTCACGTTGCATGGAATGCCAGTACATTTGGAAATATACATGCGGAATGAATGGCTTTTTTGTCTGAGGTGGCAGATAGTGGAGAATACATTTCATTGCAGCATTATAAAAGAGGAATGGAAAACTATAAAACTGATACCAAACCGTTACAGAAAGACACACGAAATTCACATGAGCAAAAAGCACATGTGATCACGCGTGAAATAGGTTTTTGGAAGTTTTTGGTGTGGATCCCATGTGAATTCTCATATGAAACCCATTTGATAACATTTAAAAACACATGGGATGACATGTGCGACATGTGGTGATGTGTCTTCACATGTTCTTAACATGTCACACCGCATGTTGCACATGTCATCCCATGGGTTTTTTAATCTTATCCTACATGTCTGTTTCACATGGGATCACATGTGAAATTCATGTGTCTCGTCTCTAAGGCAAGAAACAACATCTAGAAATCAATTCAGTGTCATCAGTGGAAACAAAAAAGTTGGATATCACCGTGTGTCCTAATTCCTCCGACCAGTTTCGAACAACAAGCAATGGACGGAGGCACCCATCACAATGCAACGGAAATAGTCACCCACAGCTGGTTTTAACATAAAACTAGTAATGTGATGGCAGATATATGTTTATTGTGTGATATTTCCTTATTTATACCGTGATATGATGGACAGTAGTATAAGTTTCATATTTTTTGTCTAGGCAAAAAATAAACAGAATGTCCACACTTTAACTGCTCCATAACCTATATTTAACTCGTACAACGTTTCATCCATTAAAAATATAAATAAAAAGCACCTGAGCCCCAGTTGGGTTTGTGGGAAGTACACTTTCCAACTGTGAGTAAGTTTTAATTTCTTTATAATTATAAAAGAATAGTCCACTGAACAACTTTAACAATAACAAAACAGTGGAAAGATATCATTATCAATTAGAGGAGCGTTTTTCCATACAATGAAAGAAAAATATTTGACTGTCAGTAAAAATTCATTAGAATTTAAAGGATATACCTCTTTATCTGAACATGCCTTGAATATATAGAGTGAACTTATAGAATGAATATTCTATTTGAAGTGAAAAATACATGTTGGTCAGTGTACAGATAATTCAGAAATGCTAATATTGGCCACCGATGTGGTCAGAGATTTATCCCACATCCCACTTTAACAGCATCCCTGAGGCTACATTCAGGAGCAGTCAGTGTTCTTCAGCGACCCACAGTCCATGGTAAATGCTCTTGAGGCTATTATATACAGTCTAAATCAGTTGTTCTCAGTCTTTACATTGGCTGCCAAGTAGCGACGCAGTACTTTGAAAATAGCACAAAATTCAACTTTTAATGGCTTCATAATCTCAGCTGTTCAAAATACTTGCTTATCCTCACTGCGAGTAAATCTGTGTTTAATGGATATCTTATACCTTACACCGAAATGTGGATTTAGATGAGGGCCCTCGACCTGATAAATGAACTGCAGGAAAATGCTGATGAACACACAACATTTGATATTAACAACAGAAGATATAGGATTCCTTCCTTACTTCCCTTCTTTTTCTTCCTTTCTTCCTTTTTTTAATGACGATGAACCTGTTTATTTTGCTGTCCTAACCATGCGACATTAGATAACTTGTTGAATTTTGCTGTCTTTGAAGGAGGGATCACTCACCAGACAAGTACTGTTACATGTTTTGTTGTTGCTTTTGTGATGCATAATCGATGTAAGATACAGCATAAAAACTTTTGTTCAAAAGTTCAGGATCACTTAGGATTCATTCCTTTTAATATTTTTTCAAAATTTTCTAGAAAAAATCTCATCGAAAAAATAATGTGATGATGACAATTATGTTGTGACTAACACAACATAATTATGTCGGGGCTGCTGACATCAGCTGTAGAATTTAACGTTTTTGTAATTCTCTCTTATATCTTGAATGTGTGGCTTCTCTGAGATTACCACGCTGTGTGTGCGCATGCTTGCGTGTGTCAGTGCATGTGTATACTATGCTCTGTGCGTGTTGTGTTTTATGCTTGTGGCAGTGAATGAACCTGTGAGCGTGAACTGTGTACTCTGTGTGTGTTTACTTTTTTTTTACTTGTACAACTTTAAGTTTTGCTTATAGTCAACATGTTTCATGTGCAGCTGCCTTGTAACAATGAAAATTGAAAAAGCTCTATATAAATAAAGTTGACTTCACTTGACTTGACCTGACTAAAGAACAAAAAAAAAAGCTTTGCTCTATTTTGGTGTGGATTTTCAGAATTGTTATTTTATCAGCAAGTTTCTTCAGGTCTCACCTGGAGACGCTTTTAAAACAGCATTGAAGTAGTTCCCATCTTTGCTGGGCTCTTATTTCTACCTTTTCTTCATCATTTATTTCTAATCAGAAACTTATTTTTGAATACAATTTTTGTTTTCTATTGAAAGACGTTATAATTTTTTCACAATTATCTTTTTGTCCACAAAAACAATGTCAGATATAAGAAAATGCCTTTCGATCAATTTAAGATTTTAGATTTTTAAGATCATAAATACATTCAGTCAGTCAATAATCCTAAACTTTTGAACGGTAGTGTATGCATGTGCAGTGCATATGACAACCGAAACAGGTTATTTGCTTATCAAGAGGTGCACTGCATAACATCCTAACTTTAAGAATAACTTTAAGCTGCTTTTTCCAAGTTCCTCAGAGTCTAAAACACAACTTATTCCTAAGAAAAATCACGTTAACTTTTTTGGGCTCGCGCCCCCTGCGGCTGTTGAAAGCCTCTTTGGCATAAGAAAGCAGCGCCTGTGGTTCGTATGGGGACTTCGACTGTTTTATTTGGTGCTTAAGAAAGATGAGCATGAGGTTTTTAAACCATTACAGTGATTAGAAAGCGCCTGGATGTGATCTCCTGAGCTACCTTGCTGCGCTGCTAATATCTCTCTTTCTCTCGCTCTCTCTATGAGGGTGATTTTGTACGCTGTGCTTAAAACCTCGCGTGGGGGCGTCGAGAGAGGATTTCAATGTGAACCATCCCTCTCTACTTCCTGCTTTTTTTTGGCTTATTTCAGTGAAACTCTCTGTTCTTCTTTTCTGTTTGCTGCCTGTAATGACGACAGGGGCGGTATCTTCATTGCTAAGCCTGGCAGTGCCCACGGCTGCTAGTCGTCTCAGCGCAGCGCTGCCCACTCACCCACGCTAGCTTTGGCACCAGCGCGGCATAGTGGCGTGCTATCCGACATCCGAAGGTGGGGTTCCTTTCCGGAAGACCCTGAGTGTCTTTCCCAGGGAAAACCCACTCGTCCACCCATGCAGGATTCCTGAAAGGTCTTCCGCTGTTGGGCCTCGTGAAAGATGGAGGAAGAGAGGGGGATTCAAGTCTTTTTATACTCGCAGTGGGCGAATGGCTATAATATGTCTGTCTTTGGGAGGGAGGGCTGGAGATGACGGGGAACCGATAGCGGCAGTTTCGTAGAAAGCAAGAAGAGATACACATCACAGGAGGTTGTTCGAGAAGGTGTGTTCTGAAGGCTGAGGATGCAGAATTTTAATTGAAATTCACATTAAAGTGGAAATAAAAGTAGAAAGAAATGGAAGGAATTAGAGAGTCCTCACAGTGGTAAAAACCTCAGAACTATCTTCGAATTTGTGTTTTCCAGACATGGGAAAGTTTAGGAAAACTCCTGACTTTTTTTAGGGAATGTACATTGTGTAGAGTTAAGGGCCAGCATCATCAGCAGGTCATCCATATTCATTTTTTAATTCGAAACAATATAGCCCACGAGCTTAGAATAAGCATCAAGTTATCATTATCGTCTGCTGGAGTGGACAAAAATATTGTTAAAGATCCAGTTATCGTTTTATCATTATAATGTGAGCAGGCCTTTAAACTTGCTCAAAAGCAAAAGTGCAGAGAGACTTGCTATCAAGTTTGTTGAGCAGTTTAATGAAACATTGAAACCAGTTTGCAAATGATTCACATGTGAATGAGTCATAATGAAAAAAATATCTCCAGTAATCGCAAATAACTGAAAAGGTCATGTCAGAACCTTGCCATAAACCAGTGAAGTATTCGTAGAAACATTAAGATGATATCAATAATTTTTCTAATAAATTTCAGTGTAGAAATCTAGAGAAATCTTATGTTTAATGGTATTTCATGAATTGTTTTATTTTATGAACCATGGTCACATCTTCCCCAAAGGATCTAGCTGACCCCAAAAATCATTAAACTATAGCAGGACTGTGCGTAAATAAATTTCCGGTTATTTCAATTCATCCTGTGGGAATGGCCAATTCAAATGAAACTATCGTGCATTGCAAGGGAGCCACAATTAATTTCTTACCAGATGAGATCATCATTGTGAATAACGGAAGGTGAATGTTGTCTGTTTAATAGTAAATTGCCATTGCTTGGTGGGCGTCCCGGGTGTGTAGGATCACAGGCTCACATTCGGGATAGACACCAGCTTCTCTCCTTCTCCCTAGTGGGTCTGTTTGTCATGATAACAAACATATTGCTTTGACACCGGACCTCATTTATACAGTCATCATCGGACGTGCTTACACAATGCCTGTGAATCACACCGGGGGTCTGACACTGCCTCTAGTAAGAGAAGCAGCAGATGTTGGCAAAGGCTTGACTATGAATATTCAGTTGAACGAGAGTGGAGAAATGCATAATCCACACACATCGATGATGTAGATGTTCTATACGGGCTCTGCGCTGCTCTCTCAATGGAGAACGTTGTGGATATAAAGATTCTATAGTGAGAAACTGTAAGATGGACCCTGCGGGCTGGGTCAGTGGTCTGAACTCCTATGAGGCATCAGGGGCGTTTGGAGTTTGACCTCATGGATAGATTCTATGTCTTTATCCTTATGTCTTTGTCCTTCTGGCCTTTTCCATCCGCTAGATTTGTGTGTCCTGTTGTGCTTTTTTAACTGAGCTCTTGTATATAAAAGATGTTTTGGAACATCTTCAAATCATGCTGGAAATAAATGGATCACAACAGGATTGATGCAAATGAGTGTATGCTGCATTGTAGCAAAACCTGACTTCAATTTTTATTTTAGTTGAACCGATTTCAACTTAATTTTATTAGTTATAGGAAATGCAACGACAGATTTGATCAGTTTATTATCCTTTGTATTCAAGTGGCATGTCAAGCCAGTTTGATTTAAGGTGACGGTTGATCCAAAAATGAAAAATCCTTCATCATTTACTCAGCCTCGTGTCGTTTCATAACTGTATAAATTCTGATGAACACAGAGAAAGATATTTGAAAGAATGTTTGCCATTTACAATTCTGTGACATCATTGACTGCCATAGTAGGTAAAATCAAAGGTGCCCCAGAACTGTTTGTGTTCCTAGATTCTTCAAAATTTCTCACTTTGTGTTCAACAGAACAAAAAAATAGATACAATATTTTTTCCTATGGTAGTGGATGATGTCACAGAGCTGAAAATTGCTAACATTCTTACAAATATCTTTCTCTGTGTGTAACATAACAAAGAAATGTATACAAGTTTGAAACAACCTCAGCATGAGTAAATGATGACAGAATTTGTATTTTTGTGTGAGCTTTTCCTTTAAGGTTTATAAAATAATATCTTCAAAAACACTAAGAATTTAATTCACAGATAAATTCTACTTAATGTTAATAATTTCAGTAAATTCTTATTATTATAGTTTGGGGCTTTTTAAGGTTCACCCAAAAATGAGATTTGATCCAAAACGTTATACATTTTGTTGTTTTGTTAAACACATAGAAAAATATTTGTAAGAATGTTTGTAACCAACCAGTTCTGGTACACCATTGACTATAACAGTAGGACATAAAACAATTGTACTCGATGGTGGCCGAGAAATATTTAGTTCGTCGCATTCTTCAAAATGTCTTATTTTATGTTTGGAACTTGAGGGCGAGTAAATGGTTGACAGAAAATTTACTTTTGGTTGAACTTTCCCTTTAATGCCTCGGGGGCAGTAATGTTTTGATAGGAAAGTACTGGCTGGAGAAAGGGATAAACATTGGACCTTGATTTGGAGAGTGAACTCTGCCCATGAGGCTCTGACACATCAATTATTTTTAAATGCAAAAAAAGGAATACTTTTACTAGTCATTTTAAATTATCAGAACACACAATAATTAGATTTGTTTTTACATTTTACCAGTACTTAATAGGAATAGCAACAAATAAATAAATGACATTAGTCAGACTTGAACCCACATTGTCTCCATAAGGGCCCAGTATGAGTGTATGAGCACATGAATTCATCACCTCTCTTACTCCCCTTTTTTATAATTTGTTTTACATTTTTAATCTTCCTGTCTGTCTGTTAGTTTGTAGTTCACCATATGGTACAAATTCCAGTGAGCTACCCTAATTTAAACAATGCGTTTTTATTAAGATCCCTCAAAATTACACACACCACTTTCATTTACATTTTTGCTTTATGGCGAACCTATGAAAAAAAAGGTGGCGAGAAAAGACAAACAGAAGAGTTAAATAAGACGGTATGCAAGGCGCGTTCGGAAAGACGGAATTACATCGACTTACACCATTAATCTCTCGTTTGTCGCTTACAAATCTCATTAAAGTCGAGACTCTACTTTGTGTCTTTCCCCTGCATTGACAGATATTTTAAAGTTCAAAGATGCAATAATCCATCAGACTCAGGAATATGCCTTTGCCGCAGAGGATGCCAGGATAAACATACAGAAATTAAATTTCTATTTATACGAAGCCTGGAAACCGACGAGCGCCTGCCGCAGAATCGATGCTGCACGGAGCATCGGAGGCCAGGCTCGAGCAGCTAAAGTAATTAGCCTAACACTTGCGTTAACTAGATGGCGGATCATATCTGGCAGAACCGTTGCTGAAATGGGGACAAAATGTCACTCGGCTGCAAGCTGTTTAGAGGGATCTGCCCAATCCCATTTAAGAGTAGTTCTGCGTGTAAAGGCAAGGCTGTCAGAAATATGTAATGCCATCTCTAATGTGAATTGTGAGGCGATATTGTTGCGGGCTGATGTTGCTGGGTGTCTGTTTGAGTGGGTGTCTCCTTCACTTACGTGCACAGACTGTGACATTTATTTACGGTGCGTTTCATGCCCTCCGATGCCATGCTGTTGGAAAAGGTTAAAGTGTCCCCCTTTTAGTCTTCGTGATATTTATTGATGATGCAAAGTGAAGAAATGTCGCACGGCAGACTCGAACTTGCATTCCCTGACGTTGTCACCTCTGGTCACTACTAGGCCATGACTGCAACACCTTCCTCAATGACATTTAAAGAGCGATTGATCTTGGTCTTAACTTTGAGGCAGCTGTAAACTTTTACTTTCCCCCAGTTTTCCTGGAACAGTTCAGAAAGTTTAGGATTTGCATTCATTTTACAGGAATTAAATGCATGCGACACTGAAGATTCTGCTTAAATCTTCCCGCCACCCCCGTCATGCTTCTGTGTCCCAGCCCACAGATTCACCTGGTCTCCATTGAGCCCGCGGGGACTTCACAAACTTTCACTGGCTTCCCTCTGTCCCCCTTTTCTCTTGGCAAAATATTGTTTTCGCAGATAAGCTGAAGAGAACAAGAGAGGAAAGAGGCTTGGCAGATCCATAGTTCTGTGGGAAATCTAAGAAAGTACAATATATACACTACTGTAATGAGCAGTGTGTAATCTTCTTTTCTCTAAGTCTACATTCACATCAAAGTAGTTTCTAAAGTTTGCAACTTTCTAACTTTTTCGTAACTTTTCCTTCATTCTGAACTTCTGAAACTCCTGCCTTCAATTTACCATTAGAGTAGTTTGACCATTTAGTTATGAATTAGGTTCAATACGAAAAACAAAATACTATAGACGGTTTCAAAGTTACAACATAAACAAACGTTACTGCGCATGTGCACATCCGTGGGCTGCACTTAACTTCCCGTACTCATTCACAGACAATAGAGTGCCCCGTAGATTATTTCTGATAACTATCAAAAGAAATCGGGAAGAACCTTTACTTGGCCAAACTTGTCTCTCCAATATTTTGAATCAACACGGTGTCCACACCGGAAAATCAACACGGTGTCCACACAAAATGTTAAACTATAATTGGTTCTAATGCATTCTGTCTTTTGTAACATTGCGCCGCGTCCGTTGTAGACACGGTGTTGGACTCCGATCTCAAGCTCGATGCTGGATGTCAATGTACCATACGGTTTGTTTATATGCGACCAAACTGCAGGACCCATTCAACAAATTGTTTATTTAATAAAATGAACATGCATCAAATTCAACAAATTGTTTATTCAATACAATTATTATACAATAAAATAATAATACAAATGAATATTAGAGTAAATTAAATTAAATAGTTATATTATTAGACACTAGCCAAACAAAAAACAAAAGTTAACTGGGGGTCATGCGCATCCAAAGAAACTGTTTATAAGAATAAAAAACACATTTATTTATCTTCTGCGAAAAAAGGCAATTTACTGCATTTTGAAAAAAAAAAATTGTATTTTTTATGCTACATTCGATTGACAATTTTATTATTTATGGAAAAGTATGCATTGGGGATTGGAATATAATGCCGGTCAGACTCAATCCTCCATCCTCCTGCAAGACCAAACTCTTTTTCTGACCTTTACCATTTGTATCATTGAGTGTGTTTATACATGCACAAAATACACTGATATCTATCAAAAATCTGCTTATAATGAATGTATAAGGTTGAGTGGTTCGTGCTCCCTCATATGGCGCCGTTGCATCCAGGGCGACCCGAGTTCGAGTCCCGGCTTGCTGTCCTTTCCCCGACTCCACCCCCCCTCTCTCATTCACTTCACTTCCTGTCCTCTCCATATTCACTGTCTGTCCAATAAAGGCCAAATGCCAAAAAAAATCTTAAAAATCTGCTTATGAAAAATCTGTTTTCTTGTCTTAAATGCATATCAATAAAGTAACTAGGCAGAAAACTGCATTTACATGTAAATTTGAGACTTGTCAGGTGTGGGCAAGCAGTGACGTCACCACCTATAGTCCGTCGTGTATTAAAAATGCTGGGGGAAATCATTCAAAAGCTCTTCTCATGTTCGCAGTATCTGCAAACGCAACAATCGTTTTTCATTTCGCCGTTTCTAAACCAAGACTGATCACTGATCTCTCATCAAGCTGTTTAGAATTTTGTTTTTTAATGAACACAGTCTGAAGATACAATAATGCATTTGTTTTGTTAAACAGCTGCTATGTAAAATTGTCGTAATTTACTGAAGCACAAGGTCTCAGTGGTGCCTGTTTAAAGAGTGTTGATCTTTCTGTTCATCATTCCAAGGTTACAGTAGTACTAATACTAAATGTTTTGTATTGCTGCAGTTTTTAGTACCTGCAGGGCATGATGTTAATGTTGTTCTGTGGTCTGTAACGCCTGAATCTAACATTGGCAGCCGCCCAGCTATTTAGAAAATGTCTTTTGATCAGAGCAAATAAACATGTTTAACACTCACAATACATATTTAATAAGGGATTTAAGTTTCAGATTATCGCAATATTTTCTACATTTTTCCACCTAGTTGGGGACATCATTAAATCTCTGTACCAGTGGTTCTCAAACGTTTTTGTTGTTATACCCCCTTTATAGGGTGCATGGCTTTGGGGCACCCCAAATAATAACTTAAAATCTTAAACTATAATTTTAATAAAAAATCAAAAACATATTCAGTTGGGACATCTATTCGTTTGGTTGGTGGTCTCATTTTCGGATTTTTGATTACATAATATTTATGAGAAATTTATATATTTCATAAAATGCCCCTGCTCTATACCATGAAAAAGTTGAAGGTGATGCAAGGAAAATATGAAATATTGGTTTTCTTTACATTTCTGGATGGCGGAAGCATGCTAAGGAGATTCTCACGATGGTTATATCCTTAATTGTGAAATTAACTATGATTGATCTTGACTAGCTTTGTACCTTGAAGAGAATGTGGCTGACGATAAGACTCAACCGTCATCGTGTCCCTGTCATGTTTTTGATCCTGTGCTTTGGAAGTAATGGAAATGTTATGCAAATCATTTCTTAATCCTTTTATGTTATTTTGTTCCATTTCTCTCTTTCATTTTCCACACTCACATATTTTTGCCACGGCATCTGTAGGTCTCTGAGCAACGTTCTAACGCCACACAAACTCACTGTTGCTTGATTTCCGGTTTGAAAACGTAAGGACGATGTTGATTTGCATAATTTGTGTGTTCTACTTAATGTGTTGAATACGACATTAGGGAGCCTTGAAACGATTTGATGCATGTTTACTTTTGGAAATCTTAAGAGGACAGAAAAAGTCTTTAAGACTTCTTCGTCTATAAGACCACTTTGACAAAAGCTAAAAGAGACAAGCAGGCAAAATTTAGGAGAGAGCGTGAAGATAGCAGATTGTGACCTGTGTCTGCCGGTAGCTTTTTGTTGTCCTTAGGGTTGGTGTTAAAAAATAATAAGGAAGAAGTGGGACGGTCTTACATCCAAGAAGCTTAAAATGCGAAATCTCGAATAAGCCCAATTTTTCTCAGCCAATGGCGTTGCGCTTCAGTTTTTTTGTTTATCATCCCGTATTGACTCACGTACATCCACCCCTCCCTTCGCAAAATAAAAACACTAGAGGTTTATGTGGCTTTTCAAAAAAATGTATCTAGACATTTATCCACTTTAATCTTCTTAACATATTAAAGTCATTTGCATTACCCTGAAGTGACTGAGGTTTTCGGTGCTTCTCTCCCCCACAGTGCACCACGACTTGGAACACCGCGTGGACATTTTGTCTGTGAAAAGAACATAAGTGGGCATAAACTTACTTCCCCGTGCTTTCGCTGTTTCCTGCTGGGTGATTCTTTCCCCAAGGTTTTTTAATGTATTGTCTTCATAAATGCTCTCTAGCTGTTTCCTCTTTTGTTCTTTCTTTAACTCTTTATTCGTTTAAGTGGGCCTGGTGTAATTTCACAGTCATGATCGTGAGCTGGATTCAAACTTGTGACGCCCACATGAGGCCGAAGTTCATTAACCAATAATGTATCACGCTCAATGTGCAAGTTTTAACAATATCAAAAGTTTTGGTTATATTGAGTTTCATTAGTATGTAAGTTTAAATTATTTGTATGTGAGAATGTGAAGTATTTTTAATCGGGCTGTCAAATGATTCATCACGATTAATCACATCCTGAATAAAAGTTTGTGGTTAAAAAATATATGTCTATGTAGATTCATTTTGTATTATAACACAAAAACATATACAGTATATACATGTTTATTTGTAGGAAATATATATATATATTTAGGATTTTTTTATATTTAAAATTATATATAAACATTAATTCATTTTTCTTACATTTACATTTACATTTAGTCATTTAGCAGACGCTTTTATCCAAAGCGACTTACAAGTGGGGTAGGTAATGGAAGCAATTAGGACAGCATAAGTACAACAAGAGCATAAGTGCAATCAAAAAGAAGAGGTTTCATATAGCCAAACACAGTATACAGAAACATTCATTCATACATTTTTTTATTTTTTTTTTATTTTTTAGAGTAGAGAAGAGAAGAGTAGAGAAGAAAAGCGTAGAGAAGAAAAGAGTAGAGAAGAAAAGAGTAGAGAAGAAAAGAGTAGAGAAGAAAAGAGTAGAGAAGAAAAGAGTAGAGAAGAAAAGAGTAGAGAAGAAACTTGAGTCAGAACAGAACAGTAAGATGTTGGCGGAAGAGATGGGTTTTCAGGCGTTTCTTAAAGATGGCTACAGAATCTGCAGATCTTGTAGCAGCAGGCAGATCATTCCACATAGGTGGAACAGATCCGGAGAAGGTGCGCGAGAGAGATTTTCTACCTTTATGGGATGGCACCACAAGACGCCGTTCGTTTGCAGAGCGTAGGGATCTGGCGGGTACATATGTCTGCAGTAGTGAGTGAAGATAAGGTGGTGCCAAACCAGTGATGGTCTTGTAGGCCAGGAGCAGAGTCTTGAATTTGATGCGAGCGACTATAGGGAGCCAATGTAGCTTAATGAGTAGAGGAGTAACGTGTGCTCTCTTCGGTTCATTAAAGATGACTCTTGCCGCAGCATTCTGGATCATCTGTAGAGGTTTGGTTGTGCAAGCTGGAAGTCCTCCCAGTAGTGCATTGCAGTAGTCCAGTTTGGACAGGACTAGAGCCTGTACTAGGACTTGCGTAGCATGCTCTGATAGGAAAGGTCTAATTTTCCTGATATTGTAGAGGATGAATCTACAGGACCGGGTGGTGCTGGCAACTTGATCTGTGAAGTTGAGCTGGTCATCGATCACCACTCCCAGGTTTCTTGCCTTTCTGGAAGGTGTTATGGTTGATGAGCCCAGTTGAATGGAAAGGTTGTTATAAGTTTTTATATCAGCCGGGATTACAAGCAGTTCGGTTTTTGAAAGGTTCAACTGCAGGTGATGGCCGTTCATCCAGAGTGAGATGTCGGCTAGGCAAGCTGAGATGCGTGCTGAGACAGTCGGATCGTCAGGGCGAAAAGACAGGTAGAGTTGTGTATCATCCGCATAGCAGTGATAGGAAAAGCCATGTTTCCTAATGACAGAGCCAAGGGATGTCATGTATACAGAGAATAGCAACGGACCAAGCACTGAGCCCTGAGGCACACCTGTGTCGAGATGTTGGGACTCAGACACCTCACCCTTCCAAGATACTCTAAATGACCTACCTTGAGGTAAGACCTGAGCCATTGTAGCACCATTCCGGAGACCCCCATAGCCTTGAGAGTGGACAGGAGGATGTGATGGTTAACAGTGTCAAAGGCGGCAGATAGATCCAGTAGGATGAGAACAGATGAGTTAGAGGAAGCTCTTTCCAGTCTCAGGGCTTCGATAACAGAGAGCAGCGCAGTCTCAGTGGAATGACCGCTCTTGAACCCAGACTGGTTGCTGTCCAGGAGGTTGTTCTGGATGAGGAAGGATGAGAGCTGGTTACAGACAACACGTTCTAGAGTTTTAGCAGCGAAGGGGAGTAGGGATACCGGTCTGTAGTTTTCTAACAGTGCAGGATTAAGAGTAGTTCTTAAATGAATGTGTATTTGTTTTTAAATACTGTAAACAAGTTCTTTTCTTGAAGAAGGAGAAGAGGTCGGCGTGGTTGGTCACATAATCGTTTATTCCCCAACTTGAATACAAACATAAAGTAAAAGTAAATATAGCCTCCTGGCTCATATAGGGATTACGGCAGTCCTCTCACTCGCAACTGCACGTCTTAGCTTCTCGCTCAGACTCTGTCTGCCCCATCTCTCCTAGTGCTGGCTTTTGTCCTCTTCTCGCCAATCACTGGAATTACAGACAGGTGTTTACAATTGGTCTTTGACCTACTTACCTCCCGTCGATTCCCTGTCTCTCTCTCCCTAGACGCCGTTAGGCCACGCCCCCCTTGCCACATATCCCCACCGCCCGACTCAGGCCGGGGCCCCATCCGGCCTGCAGCTTCCCCCCCTCCCCCTCGTGGAGAGGAAGTCGGCCACAACCATCTGGTTCCCGGTCTGTGGACCACCTGGAATTTGAAGGGTTGTAAGGCCAGATACCAACGGGTGATCCGCGCGTTGGTATCCTTCATGCGGTGGAGGCATTGGAGGGGAGCGTGGTCCGGACAGAGGGTGAACTCCCGCCCCAGGAGGTAATAGAGGAGGGTGTGGACAGCCCACCGGATCGCCAAGCATTCCTTCTCAATGGTGCTGTACATCGTCTCCCTCCTCGAGAGCTTACGACTGATGTACAGCACCGGCCGCTCCACCCCCTCCACCTCCTGGGATAGGACCGCTCCTAGCCCCCTGTCCGATGCGTCCGTCTGTAAGAGAAAAGGGAGAGACAAATCAGGAGCGTGCAATAACGGGCCACCACACAGAGCTGCCTTAACTTGGGTGAAAGCCTGCTGGCACGGCTCCGACCATTGGACGGGATCTGGTGCCTCCTTTTTAGTGAGGTCCGTCAGGGGGCTGGTGAGGGTTGAATAGTCGGGGACAAACCTTCTGTAGTAACCCGCCAGCCCCAGGAATTGCCTCACCTCCTTTTTGGTCTTGGGACTCGGAGAGGTTGCAATTGCTGCAGTCTTATCAATTTGGGGACGCACCTGTCCATGACCCAAGTGAAAGCCCAGATACCTGACCTCCACTCGCCCAATTGCACACTTCTTCGGGTTAGCCGTGAGCCCCGCTCCTCTCAGCGAACTCAATACCGCATGTAGGTGCCGCATATGGCGCTGCCAATCATTACTATAAATGACAATGTCATCGAAGTAAGCAGCGGCATATGCGGCATGTGGACGTAGGATACGGTCCATGAGACGCTGAAAGGTAGCTGGGGCTCCGAATAAACCGAATGGAAGTGTGACAAATTGGTGTAATCCAAACGGCGTAGTGAAAGCTGTTTTTTCCTTGGATAAAGGAGATAAGGGGATCTGCCAGTAACCTTTTGTCAAATCCAATGTCAAAAAAAAACGAGCCGCACCTAGCCGATCAAGCAGCTCGTCAATCCGCGGCATTGGATATGCATCGAACTTCGACACAGCATTCACCCTGCGATAGTCCACACAGAACCGGACCGACCCGTCGGTTTTGGGAACCAAAACTATCGGGCTGGCCCAGTCACTGTTGGACGCCTCTATTACCCCCATATCCAGCATAGCATCTAATTCTTCCTGAACCACTTTTTTCTTGTGTTCAGGTAAACGATACGGCCGGCCACGTACAACCACCCCTGGTGTGGTCTCAATATGGTGCTCTATGAGTGTAGTGCGGCCAGGCAGAGACGAGAACACATCGGCAAAACGAGCCTGCAACCTGGCAACGTCAGTGACCTGGGATGGCGAGAGATGATCCCCCCGGGGCCAGAGTGTTCGGTTGGGTTTTTCTTCCCACCTCTGGTCTGAGATCATCCTCTCTTCCTACCACCGTCGCCAGCTTCACCGCGTCCACCTCACTCCATTTTTTAAGGAGGTTGAGGTGGTATAATTGATGTGTGCCGCCTCTGTCTGATCTTACCACCTCATAATTGAGATCCCCCACTCGTCGTGTAACCACAAAAGGTCCTTGCCACTTGGCGAGTAATTTTGAGCTGGATGTTGGGAGTAATACGAGAACTTTCTCTCCCGGTGTAAATTGACGTTATCTGGTGCCCTTATTATATTGCCGGCTTTGTCTGTCCTGGGCCTGTAACAAATTCTCCATAGAGAGCCGCCCCAGGGTGTGGAGTTTTGTTCTCAGGTCCATTACATACTGGATTTCGTTCTTACTAGCGGTAGGTCCGTCCTCCCAAGTTTCTCTTAGGACATCCAGCACCCCACGTGGCTGACGCCCATAAAGCAACTCGAAAGGGGAAAACCCCGTGGAGGCTTGGGGGACCTCGCGCACAGCGAATAACAAGGGCTTCAAGCATTTATCCCAATTTTTGGCGTCCTCGTGAACGAACTTTCGGATCATGGTTTTCAAAGTGCGGTTAAAACGTTCGACCAGTCCGTCCGTTTGTGGGTGATAGACGCTGGTCCGAATCGTTTTCACCCCCAACAACCCGTATAGTGCGCAGATTGTCCGTGACATAAACGTCGTGCCTTGATCCGTGAGAATGAAGAACAGTGCGTCCGCCACGCTTTTAGCGGAAATATTGCGGAGCGCCACTGCCTCGGGGTATCGGGTTGCATAGTCCACAATGACCAATGCAAATCGATGCCCTCGTGTGGAACGCTCTATTGGCCCAACCAGGTCCATACCAATTCGTTCGAAGGGGACCTGGATTAAAGGAAGCAGGCACAATGGTGCTTTTGGAGTGGCCGGTGGGTTTACCAACTTGCATTCACGACATGCTGAACACCATCTGCGCACATTCTCGTGGATGCCCGGCCAAAAGAAACGGGCCATTAAGCGATTCAGTGTTGCGGTGTGTCCTAAGTGTCCTGCCATCGGATTAGCACGAGCCGCCTGGAAAAGCATTTCCCGGCGGCTCCTTGGAATGACTAATTGTGTTGTATTCTTCTTTGAATGAGTGTCTTGGGTCACTCGATACAACCTGTCCTTTATTATGGCAAAATATGGATAGGTGAGCGGTTGTGCCGGTTGGAGGGACTGCCCGTCAATCATGCGGACCTACTCAAATGCATTTTTCAGAGATTCATCTCGCGATTGATCCAGGGGAAAATCATCGCACGATGAGAGAATTCGTCTCTCAATCGTGCTTCGTTCCCCGGAATCTATCGTCGAGGGTCCCGGCTCTGCCTCTCCAAATTGCGCAACCGCCCCTATCCGCTCATGTTTATCCCCAGAGACACCCGCACATAAATACCCTAATAAAACACTAAAATCTGGCCAATTCGTCCCCAAGATTAGCGGGTGTCGGAGGTGTGAGTTAACAGCTACCTCAACTGTATGCTTTTTCCCCCTTAAATTTAATCACCAGGGCGACTAAGGGATAGCTCACCACCTCCCCGTGCACACACCTTACCTTAACCTCGCAGTCCGTATCCAATGCCGTAGTTTGAATCACGCCTGGGTGGATCGAGGTTTGGTTACAGCCTGAATCCACCAAGGCCTGATAAGTACCCCCCGCAATACTCACAGGTATTTGGTACCACCCACCCTGATCGGGGGGCGGGGCGTCGGGGATCCGGATCATCGCTCCCACCTCCATAACTGGGCATGACCGGATGAGATGATCCGGGTCCCCGCACCGCCAGCAGACCGGCCCAGGCCGACCCACTGCTCCGGTGGTCGGAAGTAGGCCAAGGGATTGACGAGAAGAGGAGGGTGTGGGAAACCGGGAGGACTCTCTCCCGCCGGCCATTCCCCCACGCTGAACATTGGCCCTGATATCCGGTAAAAACCGGGGTGCCGGGCTGCCTCGAGCCTGGGCAGCTGTCTGCGGCGCCAGACGGGACCTAGGAGAGGAAACAGAAAGGGGGGGGGAAGAGACGATACCTGAGACCCGACGACCCCACAGCACGACGCCATGTGATCCTCCGCCAACTGGACGGCCTGTGTCAGCGACGTCGGCCGGTGGCAGTGGACCCACTGGGCGGTTCCTTTGGCAGCCTCCCCACAAACTGCTCCAGCGTCACCTTCTCCACCGTATTGTCGACGTCGCTGTCCTCGTCAACTAGCCATTTGCGGCAGGCGTCCCGGAGCTGTTTGGCAAACACGAAGGGGTGGCCACCGTCCCCAAACTCCAGCGACCGGAAACGCAGTCGCTGCTGCTCCGGGGTTCGTCCGACACGTTGGAGGACCGCTTTCCGAAGGTCCGAATAGTGTAGGAGGTTCTGGACTGGTAGTTGTTGCGCCGCGAGTTGGGCCTCTCCCGACAACAGTGGAATAAGTCGGGCCGCCCAACTCTCGCGGCTCCAGCAAGATACCTCCGCGGACCTTTCGAACAGATCCAAAAAAGCCTCCGGGTCGTCCTGGGGTCCCATTTTATGGAGCATCACGGGAGTTTGATTGCCGGTAGCCGTTGGCATCTCCCCTCGAGCAAGCCAGCCCCGGAACAACTCGCGGTCATCCGACTGTGCTTTGAAGAGCCTCTGGAACCTCACTTCCTGGTCTCCCTGTAGCGACAGCAGGGCCTGATGTTGCTCCTGATGAAGACCCGCGAGTGCCTGGATTACTTCCGCAAATGGCGAGGTTGGCGGACTCTGCATGGCGGCGGCTTTCTCCTACTTCCGGGTTCCGGCACCAGTGTAAACAAGTTCTTTTCTTGAAGATGGAGAAGAGGTCGGCGTGGTTGATCAAATAATCGTTTATTCCCCAACTTGAATACAAACATAAAGTAAAAGTAAATATAGCCTCCTGGCTCATATAGGGATTACGGCAGTCCTCTCACTCGCAACTGCACGTCTTAGCTTCTTGCTCAGACTCTGGCTGCCCCATCTCTCCTCGTGCTGGCTTTTGTCCTCTTCTCGCCAATCACTGGAATTACAGACAGGTGTTTACAATTGGTCTTTGACCTACTTACCTCCCGTCGATTCCTTGTCTCTCTCTCCCTAGACGCTGTTAGGCCACGCCCCCCTTGCCACAAATACAAAATGAATTTGGACAGTGCACAGACATATATTATGTGAATACAAACTTTTATACTGGATGCGACTTAATCGCGATTAATCATTTGACACCCTTATAATATTTTAATTGAATGGAGTTTTCAATGTTTGTGGTTCATCTGAAAAATTAATATGTAATGTAATGTCATCTTTCATTTATAATGACAGAACTTCTGTTTATAGTTACTTAGAAACCATATGTGTAATGCTTTAAAGAACTTGTAAACCATGATACTGATCTGAAGAACATAATAAAACATTAAAAATAATTGTATACCTAAGAACCAAACAGTAACTCAAGAACCCCATATACAGCATAAAGGGTTCTCTAAAAAGAAGGTTATCTGCTAAAGCTTGTCGGGTGTCAGTTGACATGTTAGAGATGATTTTAACCTTTTCTGTTCATTGACAGAATACTTAGTGACAGTCATAATATGTTGCGGAGGGTTCAGCCCTTTTGTGCTGACATCTTAAAGGCCAGAGTCAATCTAGTTTACTATTCCTATCTGCAACTCTTGCTTTCACTCTGAAATGGCCACTGACTCTTTAAATATGGGGAAAATCACATTGTTTTGTTATTAATGGTAATGTGTGTATTTGTCTCCTTGCTGCAGAATGCCCATCACATATGTAGACTAGCCTATTTAGAATATACAGTATATGGTTATAAAATTAATAAAGTATTCCTGACACATTTATAGTGAGTGTTTTCAGTGTCACTCTCTTTCTCTCTCTCTCTCTTCAAGATTCAAGATTCAAAGAAGCTTTATTGGCATGATAAAACAAGTTTAACATTGCCAAAGTACAGGAAAATTAAATATAAACAATCTGCACAAATGCAGATTAAGATTAAAAACATATGAAGTATCTACATAGATATCAATATAAACAGAAAAAAGAAAAGTATTGATGAAAGTTCTGAGTGAGGGTGAAAGGATCCTGTCATGTGTCATTTTGTTTGTGTTGTGTCAGTGTTTTGTGGTGGTTGTTATTTTGTCGTGGCAGGAGTTGACATATCTTGCAGCCATGTTGAGCTTCTTGAGTTTCTCCCAGTATGTATGAAATCTTGTCCTTTTGTTGAAACCGGTCAGTCTTTGTGGAAGTTTGTGAACTGGGTGAAGGATGTTTATCGGATGTGTCTAGAGTTTGAACATGCGAAAAAGTGCAGCTCTGTTTCCACGTGATTCTGTGTGCAGTCGCTCTTCTCATGGTGTCCATGTCTGTCTGTGTCTGTCCGTCTCTACCGGGAGCTTGTGGTGACTGAGTCTGTACACGGTCAAGACTTTTTTTAATTTAGGGTCTGATACGGTTTTGAGGTATTCTGCCAGTTTATATTCTCTGTTTAATGACAGATAGCATTCCAATTTACGTTGCTGAGCTATTGCTTCTGTCCAGTTTTTGAGATATTTCTCTTTTTGTGTTTTAATGATTTGGTTTAGTCTGGCTGCGGTTTGGGGTTGGCTTGGGCATGTTTTGGGTTGTAGAGTTAGTTCTGAGATCAGTTGGATGAAGGGACTTCTCTCTGGGTTCAGCTCTTTTTGCCTAAAGGCTTTGTGATGGAGTGTCTCTGTATCGGTGCAGTGTAGAATTGTAAAGCACTTTTTTGTATTTTAATTTTTAGAGGATATAGTCCTAAATCTGCTCTGCAGGCGTTGTTTGGAGATTTTCACTATCCCGTAGAATGTTTTTACACATTTCTGTTTGCAGAGTCTTGGGTGTTTGTCCCATTTGGTGAACTCTTGGTTGGTGAGAGGGCCCCAAACCTCACATCCATACAGCACGAATGGTTCTGTAATTGATTATTTTTAGACCGATTAAAGGGATGTCAATTTTGATATTGTTTTTAATTGTTGCTAATGTTTATACCAATATATGTGTAGTTCTGGGTGTGTTCTAGGGGCATGTTGTTTAGTTTGAAACTTTGATGTTGGTTTTGGCTTTTTTGGAATGTAATGATTTTAGTCTTTTTGAGGTTTAACTGCTCTCTCTTGCTCTCTCTCTCCCCCCCTCCCTCTCTCTCCCCCCCTCTCTCTCTCTCTCTCTCTCTCTCTCTATCTCTCTATCTCTCTCTTTCTCTCTCTCTATCTCTCCATCTCTCTCTCCCCTTCTCTCTCTCTCTCTATCTCTTTCTCCATCTCTCTCACTCTCACTCCCACACACACGTTTGTACCCTCTACTCAGTTCTGAAGTTTTCCATACTTTAATAGCTTTCCTCTGGCTCAGTGGTTAGAGCATGGCACTAGCAACGCCAATGACATGGGTTCGATCCCAGGGGAGTTGCTTTGGAAAAAAAGGCGTCTACCAAATGCATACATGTAAATGTAATAGCTTTTGAAATTTGTTGTGATAATTTGTTTGTGATAGTTTACCCAAAGAAGAAGATTCTGCCATCATTCACTCACCCATTTCATTGTATGACTTTGAGAATGGCAGTACCCATTCAATTCTATTGTATGAACACAAAACCAAGTCAATTTGTACAAGTCAGTAATAATTTGGGGTACTGTCTATCAGCATGTTCATTGACAAATTTAAGGATTTCAAAATCATCATAGCTTTATTGAAATGCAGTTTATAACAGTATAGTAATGTGTTTCTACAAATAATAGGAAACACCCATTGCAGTTGAATCTTTATGGATCCCAGTTTAAAATACAGGACATTAGCTCCCCACTTTTAAAGATCGACATCAAACATCACATGTAAAGGGGTAGTTCACCCCAAGAAATTCTGTCATCATTTACTCAGCCTCTTGTCATTTCAAACCTTTATGGCTTCTGCAGAACTCGGTAACAGAACAACTGCAGTACCCATTCACTTCTATTGTATGGACACAAAAGCAACACAAGTCAATGGCTACCGCCCTATGTTGTTCGGTAACTATCCGTTTAAGGAATATGGTGCCATGTTCATGTGTGCAGTGCATTAAACATTTACACACAATTTTCATTTTACCCTTTTCTAAAGATTTAAAAATGTACATCTTTATGTGGTAGTAATGAATTGACAACAGCATGAAACTTCAACATGTATAAGCAATGGAGTGCTGTGATTCACCAACCAGTTTTATACCAACAATCATTCTCGGTTTCCACATGAAACTTAGTTTTATAGCTTTTATTCCAAGGTGAGGAAGCTATTGTACAAGCAGACAAGATCATTTCTTTCGAATGCACTGCTGAATCAGGTGTAAGATCAGGTAATTTATTGAGAACGCAAAGCTAAACATTTATCTCACATTTCAGACTGAAATATTTGTCTTACAAGAGCCGATGCACATACTCGACTAACCCAAAATGGACGTTTCGTTGCGCACACAAATACGACGTGAAGAAATTGAATCCACCTCAACGTCTACAAAATATCATTGCATTTCCCGATAACCTTCAGACACAATTTTGCTGCCAACAAGAAGCTCCTAATTTGATTTCTCATTCTTTCTTTTTTCTTTGCACAAATTCCAGAGCAGCGAGAAAGGAGGAAGAGGAAAGATTTCTGAGGCTGTATGAAGGAAAAGGAAAAAATAGGAATGCTAAGGAATATAGGAATACTAAGAAAAAAGACTTTCTCTGTGTGTGCAGGAATGTGGATTTCTTCCCTCCGTAAAATCCTAATTGTGCCTGGAAGGGCTGCTAGTATGTCGGGTATCTCAGCTCAGCTTGGCTCAACAGGATTTGTTCTTCGTGTGTACGTTGAGCATTTTCTTTCAGCGAGAGATGCGAATGGTACCCTTTCACAGTATGAGACGCAGAGTGCTTGTGTTTGCCGCTAGGCTGATTTCTGGCTCTCTGCTGTTTTGTGCCGAATGTATTCAAACTCTGCTTTTAAGAACACATTTTTAGCCTGAGAAATATGGCTGAGGTTATTGTCCCGTAACTTGCCTTGACAGAGAAGCAGATCCCAGATGCTTCGGAGAATGCAGAGAGTTTATGGACCTCAGGCATATGTTGAGACCTTTAGTGGAGCTTGAGAGAAAAGCGAGAAACGGGAGATGAGGGGAAGCGGTCGCACTGTTGATAGAGCGGCTTATTTCCTGCACCTATGTATTCACACGGCTACATGATTGACTTCAGGCTTTTGTTGAAAGCATTGTATCGCAACACGAGGCTGCAACAGACTAAATGCGGAAAATGCGGCTGTGGAGTCATATATACTGTGTAGTGTTCACATTGACAATCGATAGGTATTTCCTCTCAAAAGCCTTTGGCCCTTTTTTGACTATGTAAATCCCAGGTAATCCGTTATCTGCCTGTGGCGTAAAAAGTGGCGCATATGTCATTTTATTTGACTCAGGTGGTTTAATTGTGTCCAAAACAGGATTGGCTCTGAGCTGTTGGACCGTGATAGATGAGTTCATGCAAGCTGCTGGATACTGTGTGTGGTCAAACCGCATAAACAAACAGCAATGAACGAAATGTTTCAACTTTAGCTGGTTTCCTGATCGGTGTTACTTTAACAACACGCTCTTGTGTCCCAGGATGAAACACGCATTCGACTTTATGAGACACACAAGTGAGATTTGACATAATCCACATGTCACTATATTTGGATGCATTTACTTAAGTTGATAGTTTGTCCAAAAATGTAAATTCTGTCATCATTTATTAACATTCTTGTCATTTCAAACCTGTCTGACTTTCTTCCGCAGAGCACAAAATAAGAGATTTTAAGGAAGTGCTAAGAATGGGGGCCAGTGCAGTTCGGTTACCATCTTTCATCAGAATGTCTTTTTTCGTGGTCAGCGTAAGAAAGAAAGTCATAATGATTTGAAGTGACAAGAGGGTGAGTAAATGATGACAGCCTTTTTATTTTTCACTTTAGTTGACCTTTATGGACAGCTTGAACAATACCAGGACATTGTTTTCAAGTGAAATTAGGATTTGTTCAACTAGAAAAAGGAAATCATGTCCTTATCTAGGAGGGGCTATTCCTTTAAATCCATGCTGAGAAGCCTGAGAATCAACTGCTGGTTTGGAACTAGGGATACAAATTTGATCCTTTGTACTTAAATATCTTATGTCTATGAGATAAAGCAAAGGTCAAGAGAGAAGCCTTACTAGGGAGGAAGAGATATATGTCTCGCGGGTTTTCTTATCATGGGTGTGGCTACGTGTGACAGCCTTATTTGTGGTGGTTTTTATCAGCCTTGAGGTCAGAGCGGGTGGCTGTTCAGCAGTATAAAAGACAAGCCCTCTGACCAAAGAACCTGCACGGGCGCTGATAATGCTCGCTATTGTGACATCATTACCGCCAGACCACATGAGGATATTTATATCCTCTTACTTTCTTTCTGTCCTCCAATCCCTCGTTCCCATCCTTCTTTGTGCTACAAACCTTTTATTCCTTGTTCCTCCCTCTTAATTATTACGATTTTACCTTTCGTCTATTCCTTAGTTCCATTATCCTTTTTTCAAAATTATCCTCGCAATATATACAGTTTGTTATAGGCTTTTTGATAGACAACCCTTTCATCCCCCAGAAATCAGTCCAGAAATCTTACATATGTTTTCACTAAACTTTCAAAAGAGATCTCAACAACGTCACGAAATGGGCAAATAAACAAACATACATTATTTGTATTCTTCTATAGGTGTAATGTACTTCAACAGTTCTTTTACTTATAAACATTTTTAGAAGAAACATGTGAGACAAAGTTGATACTTAAAACTTACTCTGTCAAGTCTCTTCAGCCATCGTAGAGAAACCTCTGAGCAATAAAATTTCCTCTGGGATGAAGTGATAAGGAGACCATTGGAAGGGTCGAGACCTGGAAATGAATCAAGCCAGACCCAAACCGTGGATCGCCTGATCATAGCAACCACCACATGCACTGTACACATGGGTACATTTCTAACTTTTTGTTATTTATATTTTTACTACATTTACATTTAAATTTATGCATTTGGCAGACACATTTATCCAAAGCGACTTACATTGCATGATACTATACATTTGTATTCAAATATGTGCAATCTCTGGGATCGAATCAATGATCTTGGCGTTGCTGACGCCATGCTCTAACCAGTGAGCTACAGGAAAATTTGGATCTAAGGATGGGTCAAACGGTTGGTTAGATGTCCTTGAAAAAAGTTTATGTCTATATATTTCATATGAATCCACCCCTGGGTTTAATAAGGGTGAGGAGAACATAGAATCCGTCTGTTTATATATGCGTTTATATCATGGGTTCTCAACCTTTTTCACTCCAACACCCCCCATTGTATTCAACAATATTTAAGGGCCCCATTCCACTCACTAAAACACATTTCTATCCAATAAAATATTTTAGAGCTTGACATTAAAAGTGGGGTGTTTGATTTGGAAAGGTGCTAATTTTAGCCTGCTAGCACTGAAATGCTATTCGCCGTCCAAAACCATTCCACCTCCAAACACATGAATGTATTTCGTACATCCACTTACGAATTACAAAATAAATCCATTAAAGTCTTCTCGGAGCATGTACATACCCATACCAGATAGAGAGCAACCATGGTATCGTCTTTCATACCATTTGCCTGCACGAGCTGTCTTCATCTTGTAAAAGCTGAACCGATGTTAATTCTAGTTTTTCCGCTTTCATGATTCAGACGTTTTTATGTGACTGCTTTTTCAAAAACAGACTTTTTGTAGATTTACTTGCTGTCTGTTCCGCTGGAAAGTTTGATTGTGGCTGATCGTCCGCCATTCTCCCTACATTGACCCAGCAGACGTGAGTGCGCTGATGACGTATGATGTCTGCGTGAACAGGATGTGCAGTGGAATGCGAAATAAATCGGCTGAAAATGTACACATGACCAGTCGTAGGGTTCCGCCATGGTGTTTTCATTGAGCAAACGTTTTTTGGTCCTTCAGAGACGATATATAATTAAAAAAATATCTCTTGACCACTATACTTTTTGATCGCTATCAGGATGTTAAGACATTTCCAACAAGCATGACAATTTTTTTTTCTGGACCGGATCAACTATTTTGCCTTTAACTGGAAAAACATTTATTAATGATAAAAATAGACAAATAATAAAAAAAAAATCTTGGCTTTTTATAGATTTGAAATGCTCATTTTAAAATATAAGTCATCTAAAGGCCCCCTTTGAAGACAGCCGGGGTTCCCTTGTGGGCCACGGCCCCCCTGTTGAGAACCACTGGATACTGCAGTGGCGGACAGACGTCCATAACAGCGGGAGTTTTCCTGGTGGGCCGCTGCTCAATGTGGGCTTGCCCACTGTAGGGATATAAATAACTAATAATATGTTTTTTCTTTTGCTCACTTGTTATATTTTTTTTTTCTGTCCCCCAGCCAAAGCAGGAACATCCCTCGTCAATGTCAAAAGGTTTGTCAATCAAACAGGGTTTAGAGAATTCTAGCCAATCAAATTACAGTGGCCAATCAAAACCTAAACCAATCAAACTAAAGAAGACGTTTCTGCCACGTTGATATTTTGCTCCATGTAGTACAAGTACTTGGATGGTTGCTTGCTGGCCAATTATATTCCAGCCTCTTCTCCTTGTTTTGTCCCCATTAAAGCCTGCCTCATCCAAAAATTGGAATTTGCGATGGTTTTCATCAGCTTCGAGCTCCATCACCCTCTTAAAAGATCATTACAGCAAAAATACTATTACTGATTACAATTACTGAGTTTTGGCGAAACCCAACACACACACAATAGTCATCTTACTGTAATCCTGAAAATTCCTGAACATACTCAATCATTAGTTGCTTCGCTCGATCTGCATTTCTTTCAGAAGGCACCCAGTATAGTTGTTTTAAAGACACCTGATTCCTTTTCAGCTCACAGGCAATAGTTGGCAAACTTTTAGGCCTTCCACATTGTTGAAAAGGTCATTATTGTCCAAGATGTGCTGTTGGATTTGAACCACAGCCGAACCACCAAACCAAATTGACCACAACCTGCTCCTGTTGGTCAGTCAGAATTTTGCTTCTGCCACCTCTATTTGGCCTAGTCTCTATTCTGCAGGGTCAAAGTCACAGCAAGAAAACATGTATAGTAATCCCATTACATACTTTGGTTAACTGCAATACTGCATACAGTCATTTGACAGTTGAAAGATGCTTAATGTTAAGTGCGTTCTGAAGACTTGATCTTCTGAGATTTGGTTGAATTGTTGTAGCTGCCTCACTCATTGTCATGCCGTGATTAATTGCATTGTCTACAACTATAGCTCTGATATCATAAGAAACCCTATGTTGTTGCTGCCGGTGTCTAAGTCTGTGATCTTGTCCTCTTCCACGTTCAACCAGTCCTCTCAAACGAGCCTATGGCCACCTTTCTGGCAAAGCCTTTGACCACCTCCCAGAAGGGCTGCTTGTCCCCTGACATTTCTTTGACCACCATGTAGTCCTCGTCTTCAATTTCCCAATCTCACGTACAGTAATGTCAAGTATAAATATGTGGTCTGTAAAAAATGGTGCATCAGACCATCAAACTATGTTTGATAAAAAAGGATGTTGAAATACTACATCTATAATAATGGTGTCCAGCTGGGCAATGTTCTTTGGTAATTGGTCTTTTTATCTAGTTATCCTGAAAATGTCATGTTCTAAATTTGCAAAGTTGTTCCTCAGTTCATAAAAACTATGCATTAAAAACAAAGAAGTCGTTGCTTATCATTTTGCAGATTACATCATTGTTAGATCATTGTAGTGTAATGAACAGACAGTCACATCAGATGTTATGTTTGATTTGCATTACGGGAATACATTGATATTAAGTTGTGTCATTTTGAACAACTGTTTTTAGTTCTAAGACCAGATAATATTTGGTTTGTGTGTATTGTATCCAAAAAATTGAAAAAAGTGTTAAGAGTTTTGAAAAATGAAAGATTTGGATCATTGGTTGGAAATTTTGTGTCTGTAGTTTCAACCCTAATCACATCAAGGTTCTGAAATTGGTGAAAACATGATTGAAAAAACTGTAAGCCCAAAGCGTGAATGTTTCGTTCCACGGTTAATAATTCTAAATGCTCAACTTTGTTTAGAATTTTTAAACAAGAATGTTATAAGAAGGAAGTCATCACCCTTAGACCTTAAACAGGGTAAAGCTTGGATCTTTGACCCAGGTGTGCGTTACATGTCAAGGTCAGTAAAATATCATTTACAAACAGTTCAAATACATTACCCTACATTACACTGACATGTTTAAGCAGGCTTTTATGTAATTCTGATGCCTGTTTGTTGCTTAGACTGCACTGGCCTTTACTGTTTAATATTTTTTCCTTTATTGGCTTTGCAATGTGTCTTTAAAAGACCCTTAGAAACATTTGTATTAGGATAAATTCAATCAAAATTGTGGTGTTCTAGAATGACTTGTGCATCAATAAGCTGGTGTATTATGTTGACAGCCTGGTGTTGTGGGCTGCTCCTTGTGAAGAAGTCCAGGGCCACTTTTAAGTCTGAATCCCCCCCCAGATATACTGTATATAGATAGTTGTCGACATAGCGAAATTTAGAAAACAAACTGTTAATATTACATTGTTTTATATTATATATATTTAGATGTATTTACTCTGAATCGGCTCTACCTCTCTCTCCTCTCCACCTATGGGTGGTGTGGGGTGAGCGCACTGGCGCCGTTGTGCTCTGGATGCTGCACACTCGTGGTGGTTGAGAAGAGACCCCCTCATATGAGTGAAAAACGCTTTGGGTGTACAGCAAAACACAATAAAGCGCTACATAAATGCCACATAGATTTATTAATTCATTCAAAATAGAATAAGAGAGATTTATCTTTATAGTTAGTTTTTTTTTTTGACGTCACACCATAAGACAAGATTTGCATATCAGTCTATCAACTACCCACATTTACTGTAGTTATATAAAAAATTGTGAAAAGGACTATATAAGAATGAATTGTATTAAATGGATATAGTCACACAAAAATAATCTTGTCATCAATTATTCACCCATATGTCATTCAAGACCTCTATGACTCTTTTTTTCTGAAGAACACAAAAGAAGATATTTTGAGAAATGTCTCTGTGTTTTTGTATCACACAGTAGAAGTCAATGGTGGCCAATGTTGTTTGGTTATTAACATTCCTTAAAATCTCATCTTTTGTTGTCTGAGGAAGAAAGTATGCCATGATGGTGAGTAAATGGTACCAGGTTACCCACTAACTAGCTAAATTTGAGAATACTGCATGTTGTTTGGTACATTGCAAAACATTTATATATTTACACTGCCCATTTCAGTAGTAATAATTACAAATTGTACAATACAGTTATAGTCACACTGAAAGTACATTTCACTACAACACGTTTCCCAGACTGGTACAAATGTATGCATTCTATGTTCTGTGAACCTCCATCTGTTCTGTTTGAAGCTAAGCTAAGTTGGCTGCGAACGATGGCGATGGTGTTGCTGACGTCTTGAGTAGGGCCGAGTCTCAGCGAGTCGCGAGGGCTCCCTGACGCTAGCTATCGCGGATCAGCGAGGTGCCGTTTGTCAGACGGGTGGGCTGGTGAGAGCAGCACACAGACGGCCCTCATCTGCTGCAGATACGTCAAAGAGAGCCTGAAAGCTTGTAACCTCGCATGTGTTTCCACCCTAGAGTGCTACTGTACATAAAACCTTGTTTAGGGGCTACGAAGTTATTGAGTTATAATTAATTTTGGGCTCAAGTTGATAAAAAAACATTCATTTGTAAAGCCTCTGCAGATCTTCAGAGAGCATTGCCGTACTTGGATTACGTGTTGGATTACGTATTATTTATTTGGGTTTGAATATTGTTATACCCTATTATTAATAGGATCCATGTGCTTTTTTCATAATTTGGGTTATATAAAAAAAGATATAAGAAACAATTAAAACTGAAAAATATAGCTGACTGATATGCTGATTGCTGAATAATTTTTAATGATTTTTGCTGGCGATTTAAAACTGCGAACATATTTTCTGCTCTTAACAAAATTTGCTTATGGTACGTTGGTTTCACGGTTTCACTCTCCTTTTTGAGTGAGAACATAGTAGCAAAAATGTTTTCAAGTGGGTGTCATGATTCAATGGGTGCAGTACATTTGACAATTTCCATGAAACAATGAGTCAATTGTTACTGTATCCTATTTGCTCAAAAAATTTCCAAAAAAAATCTTTTAAACGGTTGTTGTTAACTTGAAATGACAGTTCCTCTGATCCAAACGTAAACATTTTCAAGGTGTTTTACTTGCAAAAACATACATTTGTTGTTTTCTCATCTGGAATAAGAATTTCCTCATCTTTGGGGTTCAAACTTTTTGTATAATGATTACATAAAGAAGGGCAAAATTGCTGCTTCAAAGTGATTGTTCAGAAAATAAAGTTCCGTCATCACTTACTCAACCTCTTGTCATTTCAAACCTCTAGAACTTTCTTGTTTCCGCAGAACACAAAAGAAGATATTTTGAAGAATGTTGTTAATTGGACCCCATTCACTTGCAGTGGTTTTGTGTCTATACAGTAGGAGTGAATTGGGGTATCTTCTTTTGTGTTCTGCGGAAGAAAGAAAGTCATAAAAGTTTGAAAAGACAAGAGGCCGAGTAAATGATGACAGAATTTTGACTATGGGGTGAGCTATCCCTTGAACACAACAACACAATGTCTCTGCATTCTAATACACAGATTTAGTCAAAATTACTATTAGAGCAAAAACAATGCAGGTCAACTAGAGGGTTTCAAACTTCTGTAAGGCTTCTGTAGCCAGACCATTTTCATTTGTCATGTAACATTAGCAAACTAAATCAGAAATCTCAAGCTTGGCCTTTGCCAGTGGGAGAGCCATTTTGGTGGGTGTTTACGAATGGCGTCAATGTCATCATCCCACACAGAGGATGGCAGAGGACATGACTCTGAGTGGCAGTAAAATTTCCCTTTTATGTCGTTTCTCACACACAGCCAGCATTAGTAGCCATAATTAATCTTGATCGGGAAGAGATTCATGGAAGGGATGCGTTCTGTGCCTGTGAATGCTTGTGTTAGTGTTCGCAGCGCTGATGGACTAACAGGAGAGGTGTCAGAATCAGTTTGAGAGACCTACTGTGTTCTGAGGACAGCCCTGCAATCTGGTGCTGAACATTCAAACCATTTCAATGATGGCGAATCTTTTACAGAACGCTCTGTTTTGGTGTTGTTGACTTAGTTAAACAATTACAAACGTTTGCACATGGGAAATGGGATACGGTTTTGTAATTTCTTGTACTTTTGAAGAGGTTTCTATAATATTTTAAATGAAAGAATACTTGATATTATAAAACTAAACTATAACCTTTAACCCCCCAAACTTGCTTTAGTTAAATAAACACAATTTGAGTCAGAAGGGGGTCATTCACACCACTTAAACATCATGGAAGTAATGGTTTTAAATATAACACATTCTTTTGGTGATACTGTATGATGTGATTATGATGCGGTAACACAAAAAAATCATAATTGTGTTCTCTCCCTTGTATAAAACATAATTTTTTATATAGGATTGAATTATTTATGTATTCTAAATATCATGGCAGTAAAGATCTTAGTTAGAAAACATATCATTATTTTATATAAAGGCCTTTTAAGGCCTTTTTTGTAAATATTGTGTTAAACTGTCAGTAAAAGTTAATGCTTATAAAACTCTCATACCTTGTTTTTAATAAATGTTGATGCGATCTTCAAAGATTTCTTGAGAATCAACCAAGAAATGCCCCATCCTGATGTTTGATGTCAGGAACTTGAATTTGTGATCTTATGAAAGCCCACATTTACACAATAACAATGCCTGTTGAGTGTTTATGGCCTGGTTTCACAGACAGGGCTTAGTTTAAGCCAGGACTAGGCCGTAGTTAAATCAGTATATTTAAGTAGCTTAAAAATACCATAGTTAAAATATCACTGGTGTTCATCTTTAGACAAATAAATGGCACTGACATATTTCAGTTACGACAGCTCCACCTTGCATTTTAGTCTGGGATTAGCCTTAAGCATTTTCTGTGAAGCCGGGCATATGTGACTAGGCAGGTTAAGTTTGAAATAAGAATTATTTCTAAATAACAGAAGAACTGATGATAAGAGTAAATATTCCAACTTCTAGCGCATCTTGTGGTTTTCCTAGACTAGGCAACCATTGTACCTGGTTTTTGTGACCTATTACTGAGTACTTTTACATTCTAATTTTTAAGGAATTGCATGGCATCGCCTGCCGGAGTCATCGTACTGTACTTTAATAAAGCATATTAAAGAAAATGCATATCAGAACTAGGAATGAGAGTACAGCTTTTGGTGCTGGGCCTGATTACTGGTTACTACATGTAGTAAGATTTTCAGGATAAGTCCCGGAAAGCGTCCTTTGTGAACAAAAGGCAGAAAAATGCCGTAAAAGCTGTGTATTGATGACGTGTTGAAATTTCTGCACGTTAAAAAACAAATAGGACCTCACATTTTGTCAATCACATTTACACACTTCCTCCGATATTTTCGTCCATCATAAAAAATTCGGACTGGGTTCGATTTTTCGCATCCATCAAGCATTTTGAGTGGCCTTTTTAACAATTCACGAATACGATACGAAAAAACGCACACGAAATTTTCGGATTGTATGTCTAAAGACTTCAAGTCCAAACATGTTTGTTTTCTCAACTAGAACATTGTACAAAAAAACATGAGGATCATATACATCGATTTGATCGATATGCATGATCTTATTCCGAAATGGTTTCAAAATCTAAATGCTAAAAAAAACTTTTTTAAAGGGCTGTCAAACGATTAATCGCTAATAATCGCATCCAGAATAAAAGTTTGAGTTTACAGTGCATATTCATTTCCTATCTATAAATACCATGGCTATATATTAAGGAAATATTGAAATGTATAAATTTATATTTACCAATAATTGAAATTCTAATTTAATTCTATTAATTGTTATATTTCAGATTTTTCTTAAATATATGCTTAATGAATATGCACAGTACACCGACATATATTACGTAAACACAAAATTTTATTATGAATGCTATTTATCACGATTAATCGCTTGACAGCCCTAAAAAAATTGAAACTTTTTTCATCATATTACTGAAAAATCATTACTCCTAACTTTTGTTTAGAGCTAGGGTTTGGTGCAAAAATACCGGCAAATTTTTACTTCGCAGCATTCCGTTATATTGTTTCATTAAGGCTGTGTAAATTTGCACCGAAGAAGCCTTGTACATTTGCTTTTACTTGTTTTCATATGACAGTTTATATTTAGCTTATATTTAGCTTAAGCTTGATGGGCTATAGCCTAGGTCTACCTTGCGTTCTTGTGCCTCATTCCTCTTCGTTGTTCTGCAATTACCAATAAAAAATATCAATCAAAATGTTTGTTTTAAAACAACAAGGTCTTTGACATTCGCAAAAGGCAACAATATATGCTACAGAATAAACTTGAGAATTTACAGAGATTATTTAGGCCTATTTGGCACTGAATAAAGGAAGTTATAATAACAAATTGTGCTATTTAGCCACCTAAAGACACTGTAAGGAAATATCTTTCATCATGATCAGCCCAATTTTCCCGACACAAAAAAATGCACATAACATTACATTGCAGTATATCCGTCACATGTCTTTACGGGATTTTTACAGGATGTGTGTGAACGCTCGCACAGATTCCAGAAAATCACTGGCAGTGTGAATTAACAAAATCTTAAGATCCCGGTACAAATTCCTGGACATTCTCCATGTATTTTCCAGGATCTCTGTGTGGAAAGGGCTTGTGATGTTTAATTCAGTTTACACATGACACTGAAACAAACAAGCCAGAGAAGAAAGTTCTTGATTTCTGTTGCGTTTTCTATCTGCATGTCGTCACGAATGAAGATGAAGACAGTAATAAGACGATTGTAGCATAAGCATGGCTTTAATTTACCACATAATGTAAAGTGACAGCAATTATGTGCCGGAATTATATGTGAATCGAAAACTAAGATGCGAGATTGTGACTCTTAATTGGATACTTTGAAGGAAGTGGTTAAGGGAAGCACACATACATGCCTACATTGATTCTCTTACCGTTGCAGAAATATGTTTCTGCCTCCAAGCGTAGACCGAGAGTTGACCACACAGAAGAGGTGGGTTACATTCAACTCAAACACAAAGATTTTCGCTCTTAACTATCATTTTTGAAGTTCTGCCCATTTAGCACTTACAATGTAAATGTGCATCTTCTGTTTAAGATGGATTTACTGTATCCCACCCATTATCACAAACAAAACAGCGTTGCCTTGGAAACCGCATATAGCTGCCTGAAGTAAAAAACAAAAATCCCATTTCCAATAAGTGTTTATATTTAGAAGATTCCTCTCTAAGGGAGGTGCGTATCAGATGCCTTTTAGAGACCTTGCGTAATTGTCTTCGGGCGATTTTTTTTCACTTTGGAAACATATCGTTCTTTGTAACATACGACTTTCTGAGCGGCGGAGAAATGGGCAGCCTTTTGAATGCATCTTTTTAACAGTGATGTGTGTGAGCGAGCGTTTTTGCTGGTTTGTTAGTATGTCAGTCACAATGTGTCCATGTGTATTTGGGTGTAAGCGTATGCGTGATTTGTGTCCATGATTTTGTGTGTGTGTGTGTGTGTTTCTCTGCAGATTCTTGGCACTGTCAGTGTGCTGAATGTTTGGCAGTGTTCAGGATTAGCATGATTATCGAGGAGTCTCTGTTCTCTTACATATATTATCTGCCTGTGCCGATCACTCAGCTTACCCAACCAGCCGTATCTCCATCTCGCAGAAAAAACACTCCATCTGTGCCCATTTGCTTTTTTGTTACACACTTTATACTGCCAGATTTTTTGCGACAGGCTATTCATACAATTTTTTTTCTAATCACGGCTACTTTTTTCAAAGATTTCAAATCTCACGATATTCTCACGATTTCAAATTTCGTTTGATCGTGAGAATTTTTTTATGCTTTCTTAGGTGATGGGTCTCTGGGTTTACCTGCAATCCAAAGTAACTACAACCCATAGCATTATTTTGTGTAATAAAAGTTAAAAGGCTACAGATATGCATGCTGGATATAGAATACATAAAAACACAATGCAATACACAGTATCACAGTAATTCACACAGCATCCAATCCTTTCCACATACTACATCAACATTGTCACTACACACTAAATAATGTTGGGTTAAAAATATCCCAGCAAATAACCCAACTATGGATTCGTGTAGCACCTTCATTTCTATCAAAAGAATTGGATAATGTTATCTACCCAGTTTTTTTATTTCATTCACAAATTCATTCCCAAGTCTTTATAAATAAAAACACATTGTTTTCAATTCATATTAATTATAAGTACAATTACAGAGTATAAGTACAATAAATGTTTTTAAAATTATATTTTGACTACAAAATTTGATTATATAAGCACTACTGTAACTTATAAGACAACATATAAATCAATTGAATTTTTGAAGTTTCTGACTACAAATCTTTGAAGAATGACTAAACAATATATTTATTTCAATAGTACACAAAAATATAACTGAATGCTGAATGGATCCAAGGAGAGATGTTTACAACACAAGTTAACAATGTCCGTTACAACGTACACAAGCTCAGGTCTCCCAATGAAGCTTTACAGCGCACTATCCACTGGCCCACCATCACGCAAACAAAGAAAGACATAAAACACAACTTAAACCATTTTAAAGCTAAATCTATTAACTGTTTACGACATTCAAGTACAGATTTTTTTACACGATGCTTGTGAATGTTATAATGTTAATAATAAATTGTAAATATGACTCACATACCCAACCCAACGCTGAGGAAAATAACCCAATAAAATGAACCAGCTCAACCCAGCGGTTGCGTAGAAAAAATGACCCAAGTTTTTTTCTGTGTAATACAAAATCTGAAGGTTTACTGCTTAAATATAACAAAAGTGCACATTTAGTTAAATGAGAAAATAAGTATTTTTTATAAAATTTTAACGTAGCTAATCCAGTCCCTCAGAGCGAACAGTAAATATTGTGATGAAAATATGACATTAAACAAAAAAAGTTAGAACAACACCACAACATCAATCAAACATAAAGCTGCCACTTTGATTTATCCACTTGAAAAAAAGATAGTCCTGACTAATGGAATTCGCACTTCTTCACCTTGACAAATAGTTGGTTCTCGAAGAGACGCTGGAGAACCCGTCAAAGGTGCTGGGTGTGCACCTGGAGAGAGGGGGGAAATACTAGAATGTCATTCAGATACACAAAGACAAACTTCAATCCTGTCACCCAGAACGCTATTGATCAGGTCCAGTAAGCTTACCAAATGGAAGAACCAGATACTCAAAATGTCAAGTAGGTGTGTTAAGGGCGGTCTTCCACTTATCCCCTCACGGATGCGGACAAGATGGTAAGAGTTGCGGAGGTCTGATTTAGTGAAGACCCGGGCTCCCTGCCAAAGTTCAAAGGCAGACGACATGAGGGGCAAGGGATACATGTTTTAACAGTGATGTCGTTCAAACCTCGATAATCAATACCGGGTCGCAGGGAGCCATCCTTCTTCTGCACAAAGGACAAACCCGCACTGGCAGGGGAGGAGGAGTGACGGATGAGCCCAGCAAGGAGAGATTACTGAATATACTTGTCCATAGCCTCTCGCTTGGGTTCATACAGGAAGTAAAGACGGCCACTATGGCGGAGAAGTCCCTGGGAGTAGGTCTAGTGAACAACCGTGGGAGCAATGCGGAGGAAGAGAGGTGGCCCGGGACTTGCAGAAAACTGTACCAAGATCAATGTTATTCGCCATGGCACCGGATAGGTTGGTAGGTTGAACCTACAAAACACAAGACAAGGAGACGGAAGAAGACGCAGAACCCAAACAAGATACATGACAAGACTGGCTCCAGGCTAACACAGAACTATTTCCCCTATCCATGTGAGGATTGTGCTGTTCAAGCAACGGATATCCCAGAATTAAAAGAACGACGGAGTCCCTAGTCGGAACGTTTTCCAGCACCCCTCCGAAAGTCTCCAAGAAGGCCGGGTAATCTACACTGCCGTTTGGCCCATAGGCGCACACGACAGTGAGAGACCAATCCCCGACCCGATGGGTCAGGGAAGCGACCCTCTCGTTCACCGGGGTGAACTCCAACACATGGCGGCTGAGCTAGGGGGCTATAAGCAAACCCAATCCAGCCCGCCGCCTCTCGCCATAGCCTACTCCCGAGTGGTGAAGAGTCCATCCTCTCTCGAGGAGTGTGGTTCCAGAGCCCAAGCTGTGCGTAGAAGTGATCCCAACTACCTCTAGTCGGAATCTCTGAACCTCACGCACAATCTCAGGCTCCTTCCCCGCCAGGGAGGTGACGTTCCATGTCCCTAGGGCTAGATTCCGTGTCCAGAAAACTGTACCAAGATCGTTGCTATCCGCCGTGACGCGGGATAGGTTGGTTGGTTGAACCTACAAAACACAAGACAAGGAGACAGGAGAAGACGCAGAATCCAAACAAGATACATGACAAGACTGGCTCCAAACTAACAGAACTATTTCCCCTATCCATGTGAGGGTTGTGCTGTACAAGCCATGGATATCCCAGAATTAAATGGTTCAAAGAAGAATCTAGTATGTACAGCACAATACTCTCAAAATGGTTCCCGGAAGAGAAAAGACTTATACAGTTGTGACGTGGATGATGGTAGTGAGGGGGCTGGCCGAACGACTGAGGGGTATCTCCATCTGCTAGTCGAGGGGTACGGCCGGAATACCCTAATCCCGGGCCGTGGCAGCGTCAATAAAGCTACCCTCTGCTCCAGAATCGAGCAGAGCATGGCCAGCATTACAGACCCCCTGGAAGACCAGTCTGATGGGTTACTGGGTGCGTCCAAAAGGAGAGGTTGAACAGGGAATCGCGGCCACCAGGACTCTTTGTTTTACTGGTGGGCTGCGGCTTTTAAAGGGCACTGGAGAGCAAAGTGACCTGATTTGCCACAATACAAACACAATCCTTGACTCAAATGTTGTTGTTTCTGTTGTGGGGTGGGTCGAAAATGGTCCAACTGCATGGGTTCAGGGGCAGGAGTGGACATGGCAACAGAGGTAGGCGTCGGCTGTGGATGCCAGGTGGTGAGATGTAGTCGATGATGCTGTCGATGACTGTGGCACAGGGTAAGGTTGATGAGAGATTGGAGGTCTTCCGGTAAGTCTAGGGCAGAAAGTTCGTTGGAAATGGCAGTGTTGAGACCTTCCAAGAAGCGGCCGTGCAAGGCGTTATCGTTCCAGTCACATGCTGCCGCTAAGGTTCTCAAGCAGAAGGCATAAACCGTTACTGACCCTCCTTTTTGTGTCAACTGGCACAGTAGAGCAGCCACTTCATCCCCCCTTGGCAACAATCAAAAAACTTCTCCATCTCATTATGAAAATCCTCAAAAGTGGTACATAACGGAGCTTTGGCATAACAGACCGCCACTCCCCATTCCCTGTCCCAACCTGAGAGTAAAGGGAGGACATATGCCACCATGGTCTCTTCTGCAGCATAACGGCAAGGTTGAAGAGCAAAGACTAAAGCACACTGAGAAAGGAAAGCTTGACAGGACTAACAACACCCCCTACAGTGCAAGGTAGATGCGGAGAGGATTGGGTCCTGCTGACTCGATCGTTGTCAGATCGTTATGTTATGACAGACACCGGAGTCAGATGCGGAATACAGAATCTCTCTTTATTATGTACAATCCAGGGATAGAGAGTCACAATAGTCACAGAATCAAGAGCCAAACATAAGCGGTGGTAAAGCAAGCAGTCACACAGCTAATACCCAGAGGATCTTAAGCTAGAGGCTCAAGCGCTCGGCCGAATCAACAAGGGGAATGTTTGGAGAGTGAGAGCAGGTGAGCTGTGATGAGGGAAAGGAGAAACCGGTGCGAGAAGGAAAAGTGGAAAGCAAGGGGGCGGGGCATACATGGACTCCGAGCGCATGGTGAGCTGTCAACTCTCCCATGTGCACGACACATACAAAACAGAGAAGAACAAACAAAACAAGCAGGAGTTCAGACCGGAGCCCTGACAACACACACTTTTTTTTCCACTGGACCAAAAAATCTCAGTTTGGACAGATGGACAACAAATTTAGTATAAAACATTTTCACATTTGAACGTGGTCATAGTCTAACATTGCCATCCAAAAGTACAATATTTTTTTTCCTAATCTAGCAAACTTTTGTGAAACACTTTCCTTAAAAAGTGTTCTTTCAGGTATTTCATTGCCACTAGTTGGACTGTTTTTTACAAGTGTAAGCGATCTATACATAGGCCTCACAAAGTACAACTAGCCATACTTAAGAAACACTCAAGTCGTAGTTAAAACTGTTGCTTACTATGTTTATTGTTGTACCAGGTGCACCTTTATGCTGACCTGTACATTGCCTTTGTCATTCCACTCTAATAAAAGGCAAAATCCTCCCTGCAAAAATACAAACAACTGTACCGTTCGTGCATTTCTAATCCACTCTGAAGTTGTTCAAAATGTCCACTTGACTTGGTTCAGTTTTGCTTTTGTAGATGTGACCTCTTTTATAGAAGTGGTTGAGTTGGATCACCAACAGTGTAAACAAGCTTTGAGAGAATTTCATGTAGAGGCGACATTTGAGCTCCTAGGCCTCTGCCAAGCGCTGAAACCGAGATCGGATCACTTGGGCTCATGGAGACAATCAGCATAAAGGTGTTAATGTACTTTTTAAACAAAAGAACAATATTTCACATTGCTCTGTGATTTTTATCGCTCTTGAATCTGTTATTTTCTTATCGTAGTCCAGATGGTGTCGTCTCTACTGGAACCGTTTGAAAACTGTGTGTTAATAATAAATTGGCTTGAGTTTTCTGTGCGCTTAACAACAATATCCACTATTCATTCCCCCCAGAAAGTGTATATGCATGCGTGTATATGTGTGGGCCACAGAATGGGATAAATATAGTCATCTTTGGGCTGGAGGGTGAGGTCAGCCCTTTGGGAGAGGCAGAGAATCTAAAAAAAAGCAGAAGCCTAAAACAAAGAAAGATAGAATATGCATATGTGTAAAGTCAGAAGTTATCATTATGTTTTCTAAACGGCAAAATATACGACTTGTGTTCCAGCAAACATCTATAAAGAAAAAACTTATTTCTCAGTTTTATTGGATGTTATTAAAACATTTAAAGGTAGAATTCATCCAAATACTTCGTGCCTTTCTTTAAAGGATAAGAATTTGCATTCTTTTCAGAAATTACATTACAGTCTGACCAATAATAAATATTTGTGTAGTAACATGATGTTTACTTTTGATCTAATCTGTTAAGATTTGTAAATAGCCAAACACTAAAAGCCGTGCATTTTAGTTTTATCGTTCTACCTTTGGTCTTTCAATCTCACTTATCAAGGTCACATACCTGTAAATGATAATTCCTGTTTTCAGTGGAAATATAATTTATTATGTTACAAAAAATGGTGAATCTTTGCGTAAACACAGAATCGATTTGATTTAACAGGTTTTCGGTTGGATAGGTTTTTGAAATCTCAGAACGCTTGATTTAATTCTGGACACCCTGGACTGAATCTGGAAACTGTACTTTCTAAATTGGCTTTTGTTCTGAATTATATTTGTAATTATAAACTAAATATATCTCAAAGAGTGAATAAAAATTGCTAACACTACTAAATGCTATTATGTACTGTATAATGTATTATAAAGGGATTTATTAACGGTTATGATGCATTGTAATTGTTCACAGTCTGTGTTGTAATACATTCAATGTTGTTGTAAAGAATTAAGCGTAAAGCATAGCGGCTAATGCTAACGCCCTGGCTTTTGCAGAATGCAGAAAAGGAGACCAGACGCTAGTTTTGTTATGTGTTTTGTTAGCTGTTACGGTTTCTCCAAAGTATTACAGACCCCTTCATATCCCTAGAATAGGAGTATCTCTGGAACATTCGGGTCACCGTACGGGTGGCCGGCTTGTGAATGAAAGAGTACAAAACAGAGTTTTGCAACTGTTATCGACTGTTTGGATATATAAGCACGAAGTCAGGACAAAGTATAGCAAAATCTCCACTGTTTATGCTGTGTGTGGTCATTTTATCAGACGTGTCTTGGTTATAAAACAGAACTAACAACAGAAAGTATATAAATGAGAACGGCTTTATCGGGCAATAAGCTGTATGTGATGTTCAGAGAGTAGAATCGAAATAGGTCTGAACTTGAGACTTTAACTCCCTTCATATGCTTTTGGAAATTTGATAATTCCCATTTCAACACGGAAATAATTTATGGAACAGTGCTCTTTTAATGTTAAAAGATACTTGTAATGTGTAATGTATTACTAAATACTTTTATTGATAGTAAATCCAGAACTTACTTCCGCATTTTCAGTGGGAAATATCCCACTTCCGAGGTGTCTTGAACGCAGAAATAAAACTACATGATGACATCACAAAAATGTTAATTAGCGTCTGCTGTCATCAAGCGCCACAGTTTCACAAATCCTAGCGGAAACACTGAATTATGAATTAAGTCAGTACAATGCATTATTAGGTACATTACAAGGCATAATTTAAAGTACTTTTGCAATATATATGTGCTTTAAGTTAAGTATTGCCGAAAGAAATCACATTGAAATTGATGCATCGAGAAGATGAATGAAACGTTACACCGCTATTAAATATGTATTCTATGTTTCAGTATCAGGAGCAAAACATGCTGAACCAGGACAAGACACCGACTTGCATAAACATTCAAGTTATATGTGGGGTTAGATTTAAGCTTTAAGTTACCAGTTACAGTATATATACCTCTAAGTTAGATCCATCAATGCTTATACACACTACATCTTGTAACCTCATGGCTGATGTCACAGGTCTTTATTCTGTCCAGCCCATGTTTTTTTACCCTTTAGGTCCTACATTTTTGTTCCTCCATTGTGGCATCTCTAATGAAGATTGCTCTGTATGGTCACCTCTGCCCTGCGATGTCATATTAGTATTAGTAAGAGACGGTTAGCTGGAGATCAATGGCTGGGAGACACTTAGCACGCCACAGCTGCACAAAACGTTAATGACCCTCATACATGTCACCCACAGTCATTCAGTAATAACTGTAATCACTTTTCTACGTGCTGCGTTTGCATATCGAGCCTATTTGTGCAAGATGATATGAAGTTCAGGTTACAGCAGTGGGTGGCGACACGGTGGGAGCTCTGGTTATGAGAGCCCATGACCATTAAGAATCTCCCACACTCAAACACACAAACACACAAACACTCTAATGGGGGTGTTTGCGGGACTGTGCAAATACAACACACATGTACTTGGATGGCACAGTGACTAAATGTCTTTCTGTCCTTGATGCAAAAGATGGGGTTTGATATTGTAAACATCTTGGATATTGTTAACTTTGGTATTTTTTATCACTACCTACTTGCATTGTAAGTTTCACTAGCTTAAGCTGGTGTGTCATTTTGTAATATCAGGTACATTTGGCATTTCAATTTTGGCGTTTATAATGGTTTACGGCCACACCACCATGAGCACACCCGCTCTCGTCTGATCTCAGAGAACAAGCGGGTTTGGGCCTATTCCAGTGGTTCTCAACTCTGGCCCGCGAGATCCATTTTCCTGCCGAGTTTATCCCCAACTCTGATATAAAACACCTGAACTGATGCGTTCAACTTAATGTGGCGCTGCGCAAATCTCTCAGCTTATGACATTTAAGTACCGCAAGAGCGATTTAAGTGCAGAATGCTCCGTGCGCAGTTGAATCAATCTTGCGGTACTTTAATGTGATATGCATAATAGTCTGCGCAGCCCCGCATTAAGTTGAGCGCGTCTGTTCCTGAAGTTGCTGATTAGCTTCTTCAGGTGTTTTATCAGAGTTGGGGCTACACTCGGCAGGAAAATTGATCTCGTGGGCCAGCGTTGAGAACCACTGTCCTAGTCAGTACTAGGATGGGAGACCGCCTGGGAATACCAGTTGCTGTAAACTTTTTCACTTCGTCACATTTGGGGCTGCTTTCTTTATGTGGTGAACTCGTTTCGTAAGCTTTTGCCTAGTCCATTTAGGGCTATTGTGATTTCCTAATTATTAATATTCACCCATACAATGCCTTTTTGCCGGCACGCAAAAATAAGTGAAGTTAAGCTAAAGATTGAAACACAAAAGTGCGTACTGGCCCACTGCAGTTGACATAGTAACTTCGTTGGAATTTTAAAACACTTTGGGCATATACTCAATATGGAAGCCTAGAACTGCTAAGCATATGGTATGTTAAGTTTAGAAAATAAACGTTTTACTCTTTTACCAATTTGCAGCCAAAATATTTGTCTAACATAGTCAATTTATGACACGTTTTTATTGTAAAGGTCCAGTGTATGAAAGTTAGTGGCTTCTAGTGGTTGGATTGGATTGGATTTATTAGACAAAAAGAAGTAAAATACACTCATTTGTCAAGGATAAACACAAAAAGTTTAAATAAACTTATTTCCATAGTGGTCCTTGTGTCATGGTTCTGCCATCTTGTCTTGTTTATTCTTGGTCCTGGGGCGGAGCCATGACATAGTCTAAGGTTCCTCGTGGAGAGAGAGGTTGGACATTAGAAATCCTCTCACTCTCTCTCCGTGTCTCGTCGGTGTTTCTCCCCCTTTTGTCTCGTTAGCTATCCCATCAGTGTTTTATCACCCACACCTGCCCCATGTTAATGATCCTGTGTTTGTTCCCCTTTAAAACATCCTTGTGTTCATTGTACTGTGCTCGTTCATTGTACATGATACCTTGTTCATTGTGAGCTACTCAAAAAAAAAGATATACCTTGTATGTTATCCTGTATTCCATGTTCCTCGTTCTTGTTACTTCGTGTATTGTAAGTTTAGTGTCATTTAGTACAAAGTGTTTGTTGTTTTTTCTTAGTCTAGTGAGTCCGTGTTCTTGTTTAAATGTATTATTTATCCTGTCTTGTTTTCCCCCCTCGTGGGTTTTGTTTTGCCTTTTGTTCAGTCTTTGTATGATAAATCTCTTGTTTAACCCCGTCCGCTTGTCTGCCTGCACTTGGCTTCTACCTCTCGGTCCAAATCCTGACACCTTGATGTAATGCACAACTTCACTAATAACTATGGTGACAGGTTACCTCGGTAAAATACAATAATACATGTAGAAGATTCATAGTAGGGAAGGAAGGAGTCGGGAACCGGAAGACATTTTAAAACATTTAATAAAGTAATATAACAGCCGGCGGCCCCTCACGGACGACCGCCGGCTAACAAACAAACCAGTAAAACATAAATACATATACAAACACTTCGGGCCCGGACCTCTCTCCTTGACGGTCCGGTCGCTCGTTCTCTTATATGCTCCCATCTCCTCCGTGATTCGAGCCCGGTGTGCGCACAGCTGGCGCTCATTCACAATTACTCACCGGACTCGAACCACGGTCTCGCCCCGCCTACTCTACTACAATACAATTTTACCCAACATCCTAATACACATACATCTATGCATCTACATTAATACATCATTCGAATAACCAGATTTTAGCTTTTGCGCTAAAATCAACTGCATTTAAAATACTTTTGATGTTCACAGGCAACTTATTCCACTCTTTAGCACCTGAATATTCAAAAGACCTACGACCGTACAAATATTTAAAACAGCATAATATAATATCCATCAGACTCTGCCTTGGATTATAAGTATGTAACTCATTAACCCTAGAGAAGTAGGAACTAAAGTAAGTAGGAGCTCTTTTATTCAATATCTTATGTAACATTTTAAGTTTAAGGTGAACGCTACTGACGCTACGACTCCCTCCACCCCTCCCTTTCGAACAACTATGGTGTCTGACAGAACTAAGGGCATACTAACACTTGACCCGGTTGCTCTCAATCGTGCCTGAGTGCAATTAAGGCTAAACATCAGGGAGAACAGTAGCGTCATTTATGTCATGCTTTCATTTCCGGCTGCTGTGTGGTTTGCGCTCACACTGCCCCCTTTCCAAACCAACCACACTGTTTATGAAGACATAGTCATGTATATTATATTGCATTACTGTCTGTAGATCCTCCAAAAATGTACACATAGGACTTTTAACCCATCTTTGGGAAAAGAGAAAGAAAATACCTTCTAATCTTTCATGCATGTGCTTCTATGACATTGCACTATGTTATATGCAAATTGTATGAGTTGGGTCAAACCAATCCTTTTTGGAAGGGGTTTCTTATTGAGTGTAGTGGAGTAGGCGGGACGAGACCGTGAGTCGAGGCCGGGGAATGAGTGATAATGAGCGTCAGCTGTACGCGCACCGGTCTCTTTTCACGGAGGAGATCGGGAGCATATGAGGAGGAGCGACCGGACCGTCAATGAGAGAAGACTAGGCCTTGCCAGCATCTTCCTGTCTTATGTAACCAAATAGAGGTTTTTGCTGTTTCTTTAATATTGTGATGTAGTCAAGGCTGATCGGACGGAGTTAAGAAAATCTTGTCTTGGTTGTGAAGATGTATTATCACCTCTGTAAATAACAATGTTAGTAAGTGCATCTATAATAAAGTTCTCTTAGGGCTGGGCGATATATTGTGCGATTCTTATGCTCTTAGTTTCTCAATGAATTAAGGTGAAATGCCGCCACATCCGAAAGCCAGAGGACGCTCTCGCGCAGAAACTATGAATATGGGAAACAGAAGAAGAACGATTAGTTCCAGAAAATGCCATTGGTCATATTCTATTGCTGTTCTTCAAACCTTCAAACTGTATTTTCATGATAATAAAGTACATTTATAGTGATGATGTTTGTCGAGTGCTTTTTCAAATGCACGTTATAAACGATTCAATCTCTTAATGATTTTAGATTTTATCTGTACTTCCTACTGATCAAAGAGCCGTAGTTCACGGAAGAGCTGTGCATAAAAAACATAATCGATTTCAAAATCGATTTAAACATGTACTATTGGCATGAATCGCAATATGCATCACCCAGCCCTACTTTCTTTTAATACATAAATTTCTTCCCTATATAAAATGTAGCATCTGGATGGCGTGTGCAGGCTTTGTTCTTTAGCCATACTGTAGCAAAAGGAACTACAGATGGTAGAGACATCTTTCCTTACCCTAAACATTCTCTTAAGATAGTGACCTGCTTGTGTGTGCCGGAAATGTGGAGTGAGCGAAGCAGGGGTGTTTAAGTGTGTGTGTTTCCGATCCCCGTTTAATCTCAGCATTTCCACTGGTTCTTTTTTCCTACTACAGACTGGATTCAATTACTGCCCATGCTCTGACCCCCAACCCTGTTGACCCTTGACAACGGCCCCATCCGCTGCCCTGATAGCAGCCCATCCAGCCCTCCTATCCACTCCAACTCTCTTCTTCATTTTCTGTGTGCTTTTGTTGTCTCCTTTTGCATCTCTTTTTCATTTCTCGCTCTTCATGTCTTATTTTCTACACTTCTCTCTACCTTGCTCTTTTACCATTTTCTTTTCTGAGCTTGTGACTTATAACCTCTAAACTCTTTCTTCACTCTGAGTGACCTTGTGTGACTTTTGTAGTGTAATTTTTGAGTTATATTGCAAGTAACTGGGTCAAGACCATATTCATCATTCCTGGTTCTTTTTTATCGTATGAGTAAGTTTCAGTTTTATGTACCCATCGAGTCATTTCTAGTGTTGACCATTTGTCAAAATCATTTAAGTTCACTTAAAAAACAACAGCCTAGGCTGCTCATTGTATATTAACTGTTTGATGCATATGAACAAATTTGTTGGCTCTTGAACACCATGTTCATTTTAACCAGGAAGGATCAACTGCTTTTTCATGGTTGTACTTATTATTGTATTGTTATTATTGTTGTACACATTATTATGTATTCATGTTTCCTCTTGAGCCACATTGCTTGTGGACATTAAAACGTGGAAATACAAGTTCCAAACAAATATGTACTCAGGGGTTATAGTCTTAAGGAAATGGATTCTAAAAACACACTTGCTTGTGCAAAATTAGCTTTAAATTAACCTGTTTGTGGTCTTTTTGAATAATTTTTCCATGCGGAATAAATAATCTATGTTTGTATGCTCATCTTTTATTGCAGCAGCTTTATAATTTACCTGCCCCTAAACATGCTGTTGAACAATAAGTGGGATTGGTTTCTTTTTTTCCTGTAGCTTAATTGGAAAAGCATTTTTCTAGCAACACAGAGTTCATGGGTTCGAAACCCAAGGGACACACATAGTAATTAAAAAAATTATACATTAAATGCACTGTAGGGGCTGTTCACTCAGAAGCCGTTTTTCCCTGCCTTTGCGCTATTTTACTTTCATGTAAACGTGCAAGACAGCTGCGTTTGACCATTGCGCTTGCGACTCACGTCTTGCATTTAAACGTTCTGAACAATGCTGTTCCCATGCAAGACAGATGATGTATGACATACCAAAAACAAAAAAATGCAGATTTTACAAAGCTCTAGGTGTGCTATGATTGGCCAGTTACCCAGTACATAGTGATTGGTGGAATACTGCAAGCGTGTGACTGAAATGTAACGCCGCTTACCATATTTGGAACATCAGGTTCCAAAGCAATTGTTGTACTGACAGATACATTTGGGCGGTCTTAGTCAAATCATACCACGAACTGACGTAGATTTGAGGGGTGTGGTTACACGAGGCGTTTCAGGCAGCTCTGGGTGAGCATTCAATTTTTCATAGAATGCATCTTTTGTACTTTAACTTTTGCATTTTTCGTGTCTAATAGATGCATGGGCAACTTATAACACACCAAAGACACAGAAAAACAGTTACTCACGCCAGAAGCCCCTTTAAAACTACAAAGTTTGGCTTTAAGTATTACGGTCCGCTGTACGTTTTTACAATGGCTTAGAATATGGCCCAACCAATCAGAATCACGGACCAGAGCGAATCATAAAGCAGTAGCAATTTCCAAGCAACCGTGAAGAACACTGTAGCCATTTGACAAATTATTATGAATTATATAATTGTTCCTTTTTTCCAAATACTGGTATATAGCTAATTGTTTTTCCAATCTGAGATCTTTTTTCATCTTTTTAACAGGCTGATTATGTTTGTATTTACGCATTGATTGGCTAACCTTGCACTAAGCTGCAGTCGATGATTTTAAAGCCAACTTGTATCTTAATCACAACACAGATATCTGTTAATTACCAGCCAGTTCAAGTGTTTTCACTGCTTAAAGAGAGATTTGGGATTGATTGCATGGTGTTAGCTGCGGGTCCCGGGTGTGTGTTTGTGTGTTCATGATGTGTGTCTGTGGAGAGAGATGGGGGAATAAAGCAGGATGGATATTTATAGACCTCTGAATGGGCAACAAGGCTCAGCATCGGGTCAGAGATAAACCATGAACTTCTAAACTCACAAAGGGGCTTTGGTTTCTCTCTACATCCCATCTTAGCTTCATCTATTTCTAGTTTATTCTCAGTATTTTGTTCTCTACGATCGTTTTTAGGCCTGTGATGCTTGCAGGTTTTAATCATCAGTTGTATGTTACGTTTGCTTTGATAACATGGCCTACTGCTTAACCTGAATGCAGAATAAACTGGATATTGCTGCACTTATTTCCAACAATCTACATTATACAAAAAAGTTGGTTTTCACAGGCGCGGTCACTTACGTAAATTATATACAGTTTTATACACACATATACAGTATATGTACTGTATATTTAAATACATACCTACAGCTACAATATGTGTTATTTCTGCGAGTTGTTGTGCGTTTTGCTGCCTGCTGTCAATGGTGTTACAGGTCAGGAACTTCAACAACTCTTTCATAAAATGATATTAATTTAAGGTTTTGTTTGAGGTCACTTTTATCCTGTAAGTGTAGGACTGAATGCAGGGTTGAGATGATATAACATCACAATCATATTTTACATGCATAGCAGAGGTCAAGCATGGGTCAGGTTGCGTGTCTCACTCTGGGACACTGAACAATGATGATTGTTTGTTCAAGACAGACCTGCAGTCTTTTCTTTACTCCTAAGATATATAGATGCACACATCAAATGACCCCTACTGTATCATATCTAGAAAGAGCTCCAGGCAGAAATCAGTGCGCCTGATGTGAGATTTCACATGCTGGTGTAATGCCAAAATTTGAACAAAAAGTCGGTACCTTCCAAAGTACTGTAACTTATGTAAACTAGCAATGTTGCTAGGTTTTTCGAGGAAATATAGTTACATTAGTACACATGCTATTGTAAACAGCCTTGAGAATGCGACGAGGCTCGCGTTTTCCGCGGGATTTTAGACGCGAAATGTGAATTGCCCCATAGAGACACGTACGGCGCATCTATGTACTAGTACATCTAAACGTGACATCACACTGTTCACTTCCAAAGAAAAAGTCTTAAAATTGAGAATTGAATTATACATGTATATATTCCAACATTATTTCTCAGTGATGTTTCACACATCAAACAACATCTCAGAAAATGTGTTTTAATGTTTCATGGTCATCAGCTGTGCACAGTATGGGCTCTATTTCAATGATCTAAGCGTAGGGTCTTGATCTAAGTGCACGGCGCAGGTGCATTCAGGGCGTGTCTGAATCCACTTTTGCTAGTTTAATGACATGAAAACGGACGGTGCGCCCGGGAGCATGCTCTAAACCGGTTGTAATTGATCCATTTAATGAGTAATGAGTGTTTTTTGGGCGTAACGTGCAGTACACCAATCAGAGTCTCGTCTCTCATTCCCTTTAAGAGCTAGTTGCGCTCGAGCCACGGCGGATTCGAGCCATGGCGTAATTTGCAAGAGCAAAGACTGGACGCTTCTCCAGAGAGGAAACGCTTTTGCTCGAGCTCAAGGTTTAAGCCCGCGAGCAGGCCATCTTCAGGACAAGCCAGACCTTAATATACACAATAGTAATCTTTAACATTGTAATCCATTTATTTTTATATTTGGCATCTTTGTGTGCTGCTGCGATTCCCTCTCTCTAAATACTTAAGTTAAAGCGCACTGTGGACCCACCCAGAGGCGTATTTTCTACTTAAGAACTCTTTAAATTACAAAACAAATATTGCGCCGTATTAGTTTGGCTATGGTCTTTTCACACTTTCTCAAAATAGCAACACACCAAAAATGCGTCTGAAAACACCTATTGAACACAAATGAGCGCATATGCATTTCCTTTTTAAACAACGCAGCGCAGAACGGAAAAATGAAAACTGCGTCGGCGTGAAACTAGGAAAAACACTTACGCTGGGCATTGCGTCACATTGCGCCGGGTGTAAGATCGGACCCTAAAATGGCCACAATCTAGCAGACTGATACAAATTTCTGGAGTAATCTTGGGGGAAGATGTTCACCAGTAGCAGTTAAAAACAACAGATCACCATCGAACCTGAGGCAGCTTTGAAAAAGTATGGCTGTAATTTAGTCTGCAATTTAGTAAAGTTTGGACGAAAAAAATGTCTCACTGATATTATATTGTACTTTCTGACAAACAACACATGTAATGGTCTATAAAAATCATAGTGTGCACACAGCATAAAGCACATTTGTTTAATCTGAGGATGTTATTTTTTTCATTATTTATATAGACAGAGAGGGGGTCGTATTTACATTATTAAGAAAGATCAGAAACTTAATCTCGAGGACTGAATTCACACGTCAGGTTCTTAAAAAAAGGGTTCTAAAAATCAGAACGTTTTCACAAACAGATAGATAAAAATAATTTCATGCTGCTCACATTTGGAATTATCTGTGTGTACACCTAAACAAACCTTGTCCCAGCTGGTGGAGGGGGGCCGCATTTCTTCACACCTTCTCTCCCTGTGCTCTCTTTCCACTGCATTTGATTTCTCCATCTGTCTAAATGCACATTAATTACATACATACACACATATATTTTCTACCCCACCGACAAACACCCACATAATGCATGTGCTTTCACCGCATTTATTAGGGGAATCGCTTAAAGTAGGTCTTAATGTCAGTAGTGTATTGACGTTACAATAACATGATTGTTGAGCAGAATAATGAATGAAGAGTTTGGACTACTTTGCCGTCATAAAAGTTTTAAAGCTACATGTCGAATACATTGAAAGCTCAATTTTATACACTAAACGTCTCAATCCTCATTTTGTTCGGGGTTATATTCAGGGTTAAATACAATGCAAGCTTTATTACCAACATCTGTGGTGTGCTGTTGACTTCATACATAATTACAGCTTGTCAGTTATTCTATAAAAATGAATATGAGAATATTTATAGGAATGAACTTACAACTGGAACATGGCAGGGCCAGGGAAGTGTGCGGCACTGCGGCAGAATGTTCAAATATCTAATAACACTCTGTTTTGAAAGTATATCCATAACACTTACATTAAATCACATTACATTACAACACATTACATGAGAATTACTTAACAATATTATCTGTAAAAATATATTTCAACTCATTACACGCCCGTTAAAATGAATACTTTTTGTAAAGATACCAGCAAGGCACAAGAAAGTAACTATCCTTTAAAAGCTATTCACGTAATGGAGAATTTTGCAAATGGGGGATCCCGGACGACCCCCCAAACATGTAAATGCTGGGAAGCAATTAAGACAAGCATTTAGTGTGTTAATAATCCATCACAAAAATAACTTTTTAACTTAATTAGAAAAACACACTGTAGTAGAGTAGGCGGGGCGAGACCGTGGTTCGAGTAATTGTGAATGAGCACCAACTGTGCGCACACCGGGCTCGAATCATGGAGGAGATGGGAGCATATAAGAGAACGAGCGACCGGACCGTCGAAGAGAGAGGTCCGGGCCCGAAGTGTTTGTATATGTATTTATGTTTTACTGTGTTGTTATTCGCCGGCAGTCATCCGTGAGGGGCCGCCGGCTGTTATATTACTTTATTAAATGTTTTGGAATGTCTTCCGGTTCCCGTCTCCTTCCTTCCGTACTTGAATCTTTCTACACACACAAACATCAGAATTCAAAAGAATAATTGTTTGGTAACTTATAAATCTTTATAAAAGTCTTTTGACGTAGCGTTTTGATTGTTTATTGATTAATTAGTCCGACATTACAAGAATTCATAAATAAGTCTTAAGGTTTATGGCGAATATTTATCCATCTAGATTTAAAGCCGTTCTCTCCATATTTTTGACATTATTCACAATGTTTAACCATTCAATCTTTGTTGGAGGTTCAGACTTTAACCACCTTCATGTTTAGTGGTTGACTGAAATAGTTTTTATTCATGTTTAGTGGTCGACTGACATGGGTTTTTTTAATGGCCGATGCCGATACATATGTGATGCGATAACCCAAAACATGGTGAAACTTCCCATGTTACATGCCTTCTATGTTTCATACATACTGTGGCTATCAAAATACAAAATAAAAGGCCTTATAAAACATTGATTGATAAAATATTCTTTATTAAAGAAAATATTGTCCACCCCCCAAAGCCGTAGATCTAGGGGAAACACTATTACCAATTTAATAAAATTGTATTTAAAAAACGTTCCCCTGTGTTGAAATATATAAAAAAATTGTATGAAAACTGTTTGAATAAGGTGAAAGTAGTGCATAGCGTTAATATGAAAATGGTGCTGGACAGCTCTATCAGGACGCTGCATCACTACAGATGGAGACTAGCTAACGTGGAAGACTCGGTGCTCCAAACGCCATCTCACGATATAGTTGTATAAAAAACTTTGCATGCCGTAGTTTACAGAGGACCGGCGGGAAATGTGCATTGATACACCTTCATTCAAAATTTGCTGTGGTTTACTTTGATAAGTGAACTGTCTTTGTGGTGTTGAAATAGGGAAAGCTATGACCGTGTTTTGCTCCTCCGCTGGCATGTCCTTAAACATCAGCTTGCCACTGTAAATCGCCATATATCATGATAGACAAGATGCCATAGAATAATAATTGAATGAAAACCCAGTTTTGAGAAAAGAAGATTTTTGGTATCCCTGAAAACTTCCCGGCGTGACATCACACGGCTTCTCCCAGCACATGTATTAAGACAGCACTATGGACACTGGGCCGATAAGTGGCTGATATAACACAATGCAATTAAATGACAGATAAAATGGTGAAACTAAATGAACAATAGTTGTGTATCACATGCCTGGTTTGTACCATGTAGCTTTACATTAAAACAGAATTGATCACATAAGCACCACACATGGTTTTAAGATATTCATGCACAACTTAACATGATTTAATATGAATAAAATATAAATGTTGTCAAAAGTATTGATAATATTTACCATACAATATGTTTAGCTCAATCCAGCTCATTTGTCAAATGCTGGATTTACATCCGAGTGGCATTGTTGCGAACAAAATAAGCTGTATGGCAGGCCAACAGAAAATATCATCAGCTGATACAGTTTTACATATTTTTTATTTTGCAGATAATGAACATTTTTAAATATCGTCCTGATACATCGGACACGGCGATATATCAGCCTATCACTATTCATGTTCCACTTTTTTTCATGGTTGTATGTTTAAATGGTCACATTTCTTTTTAGACACCCCCCCTCATTTATTACTCAATAGTTTATTTCTCAAAACTTATTTTTCATTTACTTTAACAAAGTAATAGACAGAGTTGGAACATATATCCATAGGGCTCAAGTTAACCTAAAATGTGTACTCTATGTGAATCATGTAAAGTTTCCTTGTGTATGTCCAGGATGCTCTACCATAGCTGTCGGAATTAAATTGACGCAACAGGTCTGTGGAGGGTAAGGGTCTTTAATCTGTACAAGGGGAGTCCAGTGAGGGTGTGCCGTGACAACACATGGAGGAGGTCGCATCGTTCAAGTGTGTTTGAATATCGCCTGCAGCCGCTATCACTTAAACTTAAACATCATCCGATTATTAGGCTTATGGTTGTTTGAGCTTATTGCTTTGTGTCAGGTGAGCAGAGGATTTGGGTCTGCAAACCGTAGAACATCAGGGATTTTCATTTTCATGCTTTACTTGCTTAAACATAGGCCTGTCTGATTAAGCTTGATTATAAATTGTCTTGAGGCTGCAAAGAAAATGAGGAAGCAAGGACGGTAAACGCAAAAAAATACTATAAACTTCTTCAAATAAACTGATTTTTATAGTTCTAAGCAACAATTGTGTTATATCAGAAAGCTGAAACGTGCATGCACACATTTTTTCTTTATTTTAAAATACTTTCTAGCATTTTTGGTCCATGGTTTTATTTTAGTTTGTTTAACATTGTTTTAATTATTTTCTCCCTCTCACTGTTGTAGGGAGGGGTTATTGTTGCATGGCAACAGACGTGATTGACAGTACTGTTTTCTTGAGAGAGGCGTATAATAATAACGCTATCATATGGTCTGGCAGATTTTGGGCTCCGCACCAGGGATGACAAATGTGCTCACGCAATAATTCAATCTGCTCTCCCAGTTCTTCAACTTTAAGGGGACTTGTGGAGATGGGTAGTTGGAGTAATTAAGTTGGTCAGTCATTGTTAATGTGTAGCACCCAAAATGTGTGCCAGGCTGTTTATGGCAAAGTGTTTTTATTGAAAAAAGAAAGATAAAGTAAAGAAAACTTCGCAAACAGATTGCGAATCATCCAATGTGTGAGAATGGAAGGTGGACTGAGAATATCAGTAACTAATTAAAGTGTTCTTCCATACGTCATATGCTAACGATGCTGGGTTCTTCAGGATCGTTGAAGTTACGGATGTTTCCACAATGGTTGCAACTGTGTAAAGAAAATAATTGAATTACAGCTTTTTTACGTCCATGTTAATTAGAATAAAATGCAAAACTCATGCAGGGAACAGAATAACATATATAATCATATGCTTTATGCTTTTCAAAGATATAAACAAGACACATATACCCACGTATGTGTCTACGTTGGTTACTGCTCGGGTTCATGTGTTTTATGGAAAAGGGAAACAAATGGTAAGGACTGAAGATGTACAATGACATCTAAATCATAATTTATCAAAATAATTAATGAATTCTTCATAGTTTTTATATATTTTTTGTGCAGTTTTTATAATGATAACAAATCTGCTTTAAAATGATATTTTGTCTTTCAGGAGATGAAGTACACTCTAATAATGGTGGACCCAGATGCTCCTAGTCGTAAGAAACCCTCTCGTGCATACTGGAGACACTGGTTACTGGTTGACATTCAGGTATGTCGCATTTCTCAGAAATGTCTTAAAAAATCTACACCACTGGTCAAAAGTTTATGTTTTATGATCTCAGAAACCTTTTATTATAAATGTGCATGCCTAAAAGAACGAAATTAGGTTTGTAGAAAAAAACATAATTGTGCCAATCTGTTATTGTCTTTCAGTACTTTCTTTGCATTTAAATGTCTTTAAAAAATATTTAGCAAAAAGTTGTTTTAATGCATAACTAGGTTCAATCAGCGATTATAAAGGAGCCAGACAGAGTTAGATACAGATAAGAACTTCATCAATGCTGTTAAAACATATCAGGATATTTAGGTTATTTATAAAATGTGCAAAAAAACAATCCTAAAGATTAAGACTAAACATTTCAAAATTTTACAAACTTGATCCTTTTTTGATACAATATGTATTTTTGCCAAGTTACTTGATATTACTAAGATTCTTGAAGATGAAGTGAATGTTAAAGTTCACCAACATTTCATAATGTTTAGCTTGAACATTACTCAGAACAAAGCCTTTAAATAAAGGCACTTTAAAGCAGCGCTTTGGCAAAGACAATCCTGGACATAATGTGCAAAGCAAAAGGTGTCAGAAACACTTCGGTGGGCAAACAATTCCTGGATCGCGTGGACCGTATCTGCACCTTCCATGTGCTTCACACTTGTGCTGCGTTTCCGATGAGTTACATAATTACTGAATAAAAATATCACGTTAGTCATCAGCGCTCCGCTCTGCTCCGGTGAGATCTAGAGGCAGATTCATCGGGCAGCGCATGGGAACGCCGTGTTTGAACAGTCAGCCATGAGACCCACTTTCATTACTCAATATTAAGTCAATATTATTTTGTCCTTTCTTAATCTTCCTGGCTGTTTTGCTCTACATACTGTACCTCTTTCCAAGTTTCTTACTGTGTACCAGTAACTCCCTTGAAAGTGAGAAATATATCAAATCAAACACGTCTCCAATTTGATTGGCCTCAAAAATAGTGAAGAATTACGTCCTCCTCTTTTTTTCTATTAAAAGTGTTTGTGACAGTTGTGTGGGTGAATGGCTCTCCTGTGTTACGGGAACGGATGGAAGAATATCCTTACAGTATGGTCCTTCCCAGTAAGGAATACTACTTTAAACTCCTACTTGATATATTATTTGAAATTATTGTTAATATTACCTAAATCAACACTGTGGGTCAAGACAAAGGCTCCCTGAAATAGACCAAATACCAAAGTACATGTTTTGTTATTGACATTTACACATTTGGCAGATGCTTTTATCCAGAGTGACTCCATTGCATTATACTATACATTGGTTCAACATTCTCTTGGTCCGAACCCATGACCTTGGTGTTGTTAGCACCATGCTCTAACCACTAAGCTATAGGAAAACATGTTTATGTTTATGTGTTATATTATACATTATAAAACGGTCAGTTCTGGTCCTTGATTCTTATTGGCTGAGCTGAGTTCTAAGCCGTTATAAAATACCCTGATTTATAACGGCTGACTCCATTACATAGCCTAAATATCACTTTATTTACTTTATTCATGAAACCTTTCTAGGTATATGGAATAACTCCGCTTCGCGTCGTGCCACAATGCCCTTAGCTGTTTTAAAATGTACTGTAACCCACTGCTTCTTGGGGCTTATTGCTTTATTTTGAAGGGATAGTTCACCTTCAAAATGAAAATTGTGTCAGTATTTACACGCCCTCTTTTCATTTCAACACAAAGGAAGATATTTAGAAAAATATTGGTAACAGTAAATTGTTGGTACCCATTGACTGGCATTGGTTTTCTGTTCCTTTAAAGTGAAAGTTTAAACCTTTAAACTTCCTTCATCTCATTAAAACCTGTATATGACTCTTTCTTTTCCACAACACAAAAACGATATTTTGAGAAATGTCTTGGTGATTCTGAGTCCATAAAATGGTTGTCAAAGGGTTGTTCACCGTTTTTCAAAATATTTTTTTTGTGTTCTTCAGAAGAAAGTCATACAGGTTTGAAATGACATGTTTATTTTTGGCTATTTGATTTGCTCTCCTTTCCTTTCTGTTCTTGTAGATCAGGCCACTTAAGTTTATTTCCAATAATTTCGTTCTTGTTTTATTACAGGATGAGTATAAAATACCATGAAAGACGAACCTGCCCTGCAAAAAGCAGCGTCATTTACTTCCCTCAGCGGGCGTTTTACTCGTAACTCTGATACAAATACACGTTCTAAAAGCAGCATGTGATCGTACTCCCTGAGACAATCTTCAACTTAACCCTGCCCTCCTGCTATTCTCTAGCTCGCCGAGACGAGCCTCCTCCCCGTCTGGCCAGGCGACACATTGTGAATAAACAAATGTATTTCAGGTGCTCAGACAGACAACCTCTCAATACCCTGTCACTGTGTGGGCGGCGGCATGCCGCCTGTCTGCTCCCTGATTGGCCGCCTTGTCGAGCCGTGCGTACAATGACGAGCCGTGGTTGGTCAGAGGTTTAATGAGGCTGGTGGGAGGTGAGTAATTGCCGCTGTGACTTCCTCTAACCTCGCCGAAGTTATAATAACATCCCGTGTGAATGTGTGGAATTATCTGTCTTGGAATACTCCTGGGCTTTAGACTGAAGCAGGTGCCACACAAATGAACAATTCCCCTCTCGCTCCAACAACACCATATTTAGAAAACGACCCTATAATTCCTTTTTTTAGGAATGAAATTACAACCATCATTTGGCTTGTTACTCCCCCATACAAGCAAACGTAATGTCTTTTTGTGTATTGCATGTAAACACAATAGGATGGCAAAAGTTGTTTTTCATCGAAACTTGTCTTAGCAGACTCACAGCGTTGTCTTCCGTCACAGCATGGGATGGTTATTTATCAGCACTCTTAAGTTTTTTGGGGGAAAACTAAAACTATAAATGTGGGTGTACTGTATACAAAATAAATTAAATAGTTTGTCATTTTCTGTCATTACCGTTTAATGTTTTTTATGAACCTGTATGTATTAAGACACTTTCTTACATGTTGTTTTTAATGACACAAAAAACGATTAATATTTTTTTAGATTTTTAGAGAGCAATATCACAGCTATTTTTTCGATGTTAAAATAAAAACACGCAAAAACAAATACATTTGTTATCATCTGCTTCAGTAACTTGTTATTCTTTGACCATCTTTGTCTGTTAATCTGTCATTTATTCTCTTAAATGATATCAATGGTAATTGTTAAGCAGGCATTGCTTAATATTGTTCACACTTACAGTACAGTTAATATTTACAAGAAACCTCTAACTGTACGTAGGTAAACGTGACTTGAGACCTGACGTGTTGAAAAGTGTTTCATTGCTTTTCTAAAAGATCCAACATGAGATTTTAATAAGTTATTTACATCTAATGATCTAACTCCTTGGTCTGTACTGGGTTTTATATTATTAGACATAATTTATTTAGTCTTTTATCTTGTTATGTGAGTTCATGTGATGTGGATTGTGGATTACAAAGTCTTATTTATACTTGCAATATTATTAAAGGAATGAGGATAATACCAGGCTCGACTATGGCAGTGACCATTGTGAGCCGTCTGTGATAACGCTCTCTTTATTGATATAATCTTATTTTTTACATTGGATGGTTTGCCAGCAGAATTTGAACCACCAACTGTTACTTTACCCAGAATGTTGGCAGTACATCTAAATCCATAATGAAGGTGCAACAGGCAGCTGTGACGAAGGTCAAAATGAACAGGAAGCATTGAGAAATTGGTGTACCGCAAAAATTCTGAAAGGGATTCGCTATGTCAGCCGATCTCGAACCAATCCAGAAAACGGTAAACATTTGCTCTGTAATATTTGAAGACGGTGAATCAAACAAGTCTAAGGGTTTCTCACACAAAGCAGATCTTCATAATTTAAATAACTTGAACTTGGAGCAGAAGTCCTATTTGAACTAGGCATTCGGGATGGAAACAGGTATATCACGTCATGTGGATGGACTTTTTGACTTGACTTCAATTCCTTCTTTCTTCTGCTGCCTCTGTTATTCCACGTTTATATTTCACACAATTTACTTCATTAGTGCTCAATCGGTTACAGTATTTCGTACGAGTTCTGTCTCGTGCCGTTCATTCGACCTCTGTCCGTTTGAGGGAGGTATTTCTCACACTTTATTGAGACCATATTTAGTTTGTCATTTCCTCTGTTTGGCAGCATGTGTGCAGATGGACCCTTCCTCCCGTACCGCTGCCAACTCGCCACTCACAGTCAGTCGCCATCTCTAGTCACCACTCGAGATTTCTGGCACTCGCTACAAATCAGAGAGCCCACTCCACACATTTCTGTCACCGCAGAACATGTCTCCCTCTGTAACAGATCATCTTATGCTCCTTGGCTCTTCATCCACAGTTACCATGCAACCGTACTTGAACTGTTCCTGGCCTGACCGGTCCTGCTTTTCTCCAACCAATCATTCGTGTCTCTCGGGATCCTGTTTACAGTTGTCTTACACTTTTCCGGGTAAGAGCGCTTGACTAGCATGACTGCGTCGTTTAAGTAATAGCCTTTGGATTGTTTCAAGATGTCTGAGCACTTTTGGGTCTTTATGGTTGTATTTTGTGTAATGTGTATCTTTTGATTTCAACGCTTGATTTGCTTATATTTTGGTGAATAGTTTGTCTTGCGCTATGACTAGTCTAAGAGAAAAGATGATTTGTCATTGGACAGATGATAGACATATAGAAAAGAGTCATAGACTTATATTGAACAAAGGGGGGTGGGGTCTTATTGACTTTACCAATCGGCACCTAGCAACAACTCAACATTAAGACCCTGGTAACAGGCAAGAAACATTCATATTTGGCTGTCAAACTGATTAAACCCTATACATTTTAATACAAAAATATACAATAGTATCCGTGGTTCCATAACTTTAGTATATTCATAACAAAAAGTGACATTATGATCGACAACAGGCATTGTACTGTCCCAGGTTGATAATCACACCGGCTAGAAGTGATTCGCGTAATCAATCAGGTTTTTTCTTATGGTTTCTAAAGGATTTCCACTAAAAATAATTCTGTGGGTGGAATTTTGTAGATTAAGGGGCGGTAATATTATAATAAGATCCTGCTTTTAAGTCACAACAGGAATAAAATCTGAACGGCTTGATTTCTCACATGCTTGAAAGGTTAATTAAAACAAACTTACTGGGACCTTCTTTTTCACGTTTTCTGGGTTGCTAGATGCACCGGGGACCCGATTGTAGCACTTAAACAAAGAAAATTTTGAATTTTTATCCGACGACTCCTTTAAAACTGATACCCACTCAAACGAAGTATAAAATCTTTACGTTATGTCTGCTCCCAATGCCTCTCGTCTTTGAATCATTTGATATTACCAATAGAGTTTGTTTTTCCTTTCGTTTCTTTGACCTCTTCAGCAAATCATATTTATCTACATTCACGCCTGAAACACTCTATGTTAGAATTTACATAACGTTGTCCTTATCGAATGTTGGTGTGAATCCTGATATAGTTATCGTTATTGTTAATCGTCATAATGTGAAGGGCCATAAAGGATGAACACCATATTTACACATCAGACTCGTGTTGATTCTTCATTTATGAAAGCTGATGCAAAGTGAATTGGTAATGAAGTTATTATTAATTCTGTTGGAGCAGATGGTGATGATGGAGAGCTGAAATGCCCCTGTAGCTCACCGCTCAGCCTGTCTGACCCATTCTGCCTCCCAATTCCCCACTGCTCATTGACTACTACTAAGAAACACTCCCCGAACAGCTTGTTCTGCCTCAAACTGACTTTTCCACCAGATCGCAACGCTTTCTCGCTTTGTCTGATTTCAGCGTCTCTCGCACTCTCTTCCTCTGCACTTAAAAAAGCAAATGTTTTTGTTTGCTCTGCCGACAGAAACAAAAGCCTAGCGATTAGCGACAGAGGAGTTTGCGTATGTAAATAAACTGCTAGGTGAAAAATCCTTATTTATTTTCACCCTAATTGTCCACCCACAGATTGCAGTCACATAACCCAAGAGCAGTTGGTGAATCAAATCATTAACGTTAATCTTGCACATGAGTTTTGGGACGGAAAATTATTATTAAAAAATTATTTAATTGATTTCATAGGTTGAGGATGGATGGGGTATGTCTACTCCCCCCGTTCCCCACTGTTGCACATTGTCTATTCAAATAATACAAATCCAGGAATTGATTAATAGCCATTCAATGAATCGCTGTTATTGTATTAATTTTATTATTGATTATTTGATACATAGTTCATGCTTTACACTTTTGTTATACATGGACGATGCCTTTAATCGTGTGGTTTTTTGAGGTGTACAATTAGGAAGAACATTTAATATAACTTGCCCAGAAATATCTTAAAATATATCAGTGCCATTGTTTTGTCTCAAGATGCACACCAGTAATGTATTCTTCTCAGGCATTTTTTTTAAAAGCGACATAAATATCTTAATTCAACTACGGCTTAGTCCCGGCTTAAGCTAAACCGTGTCTGTGAAAACAGATCTTAGACTTTTTTTTTTACCTGACAGATAATAGCACACTGCAAGAAATAAAGTTGAGTACTGATGACAGATCGTCTATTTTGTGGTTCTGAATATGTCCAGTATTCTTTGTTTGTCTCATGATATTTTATAGTGTGACCTAAATGCGTTTTGAGAGTACTGTATATGTCGATTGCTTATGGGAACACCTTAACTGTCAATGCTTTTACTCTCTCATGTCCGAATTGACCCTGACACACCTTCATTCACTCATCTCTCAACACACTCACACACACACATACACTACACACCCTCACATTCTCTGCTCTGCACATTCTCAGTCTCTGAATCGGGTATAAGTGTGTCACAATGGAGCCTTTTGAGAGGTCACGCTCATTGCTAATTGTTAACAGACAGCCAGATATGAATGTACTGATATTGGTTATTGTGTGAAACTGATGCCGCTTTTATTTTGTAGTTCATTTTTGTCTGATTGTAAATATTCGGAAAAAGATGTGTTTAAGTATCAAGACATTATTTGTCCGCTGGAATTCAGTATTCGCAGTATTCACTTTTGCACCTTAACCCATATTTTAGTATAGTCTGTGATGTCATTATCCCTTATAGGTAACAGACTTGACCGTTTTACAGTTGGATTTGATTTTAAAAATATTTTGCTTCAAGTTAAAATTACTTAAAAAATACTTAGAAATGTAATGCATTATTTATAGATATTTAGAGTATAATCATGCAAACAGGATTGACATGATAAAATCTTCCCACTTCAAACCAAGCCATCAGATTAAGTAATTAACAAAAGACATTTTAACCTGTAACTGTAACAATAATATTTAATTAAATATATGTAATATTTATTTTTAAAGTGGGAAATTATTGTAACAGGGTTGATACACGACCTAAGACAGCCTTTTGCACAAATGGATGCAAAATGCTTTAGTTTCTTTTCCGGCACATTGTTAAAAATGGTGGAATTTTGTTCATGTGTTTACACAAATGTTGATTGCCAGCACTGTTATAGTTAGTTTTATGTGAGGAACTCAAATGGTATCTGTTTTGTGGAATGACCATCACGTGACATTAGAGCGAATCCATCCGTTCGTCTGTGTGTCCAGGAGTGATACACTGGAGGAAAATATCTCAGTATCTAGCCACCTTTTAGCATCATGACTGCCTCATGAGAGAGAGAGAGAAAGAGAGAGAGAACATCATTGTAGACAGAGAAACTATTGTAATGCTGTCAGAACAGCTGTGTTCTTGTATCTCTGTGTTTCTGTGGAGTCCTTCAAGGGCCTTTTGGGATGCTCGGCTCTGCCTGTACTGCATGTCCTTTGACTGCTGATTGGATTATATTTCTTTCTCTCGAAGGACTGTGCTTTTCTGGAAGTCAGCGTGTCAAGCGCAGTGTTTTCTCTTCTCCGTGTGTGTGTGTGTGTGTGTGTGTGTATGTGTATTTTTTTGTGCATCTGTGTGTAGCTGAAGAAGCTGTTAAGCTCTGTAAGTGACGCCTGGCCTCTTTAGGGTCAATAACACAGCAAATCTGTAGGAGTTTGTTATGCCAAGAATCTGAAGATACTGTTTTATTAATGTTTAATAGAAAACTGTTTATGGTTTGAGGAGCCATGTTACGCCTGCGATGTACTAATGTCTAGAGATTAAAACACGTGTGTTTCTCAGACGTTCTTTACTTCAGATCCTGTAGACACTGTTGCTACACCAGTCGCGATGCAAAGGATTTCAGTAACAAACAATTTGTCTGTCTCTCAACTGAATGTGAAACACCTCCTCAACGTGACAATCTCTGCAAATAGAAAATGTTTGATGTTTAAAACACAGATACTTAGAAGATAATGGACGAGTGTGACTTGGGCGCAACTGGGGTGAAATAAAGACTCGGAGTCCAACAAAATGTTCTGCTGCTCAATGCTTTGTCTCTGCTTCATAAAACAAAGCATTTAAAACAGATTTACATCAAAAGTATTTCTATTGAGGCATGTGTTGGTCATCACCAGGACTACCGGGAGATTCCTCGTGGGCCGTGGGCTCTGTGATCATGTTTTAGATTTTCAGATCAATGTGGGAATTGTCAATTTTGGTTTTATAGGGATTTTTTAAAGAAATGTCTTACAAGTAATATGAATGCAACTGTTTCTCTATGTAATAATATGACGTATTCTCGCACATTAAGACCAGAAACATGTAATAAGAGCGTAAATAGGGTCCATTCATGATGATTCTTAAGTTTTCGCTTCATTAGAGGTGTTATTGTGGCACGGGAATCTAAGCATACGATGTAATTTAACAAAATTCAACTCAGTTTGACAGACGTTTCTCTTCAGGTTCTCTCATAGCTGTATTTACTCTCTAAGGACCCATTTCAGACCAAAAAACAACAACAACTGTTATTTAGCATTACTCCTCTATTGTGCACTTAGACAACTGTTCTTCCACAGTTTTTCTCTGTTCCCCATGTCTCAGAGCCCGCAGCTCACCGGGGAAACATCTGTGCGAGAAGCGTGACGGCTGGGGGCGCATATGGGGCGCAGGAACCTGCGCGCAGCTCATTGCAGTTAATGATGAGTGCCGCTGCCCTTTCTCGCAGCTACACGAGATACTATTCGCTGCCACTGGTCCGCTCGTTTCTCCGCTGCCGCCCAGCCTGACAGATTTGCCGACATATGCAGCGCCGTTGTTTTTCTATAAAAAAAGAAAATCCAGCGAAGCAGTTCATTTGCAGACGAGCGCGGCTAACCTTACAAGCCACCTGTATCTTTCTGAGAGACGGTGGGCGCCGTATAGGTGTGCGGCGAAGTCTGTTTTTCTTTCTTTTGTGTCTAATGTGATTTTAATTCCATGTTTAGCAGATATGCAGATGTGTGAGGTCATGATGTGTTTGCGGGGTTTTTCCAGAGCTGTGAAAATGAAGTGCTCGTCAACACATCCTCATCCATCACATTACCTGTACGCCTCAGCCTGGGCTTAATTAAGATTTGTCAGTCTCAATGTATCTCGTATCCACTCCTTGGTGTAAATTGCGGTGAAATCAGACCTGCCAGAGGTTCTTGTATGTTAAAGAAAAGGATTCACAGACAGTACTACTAATCATAGCTGGCTGCATTTCTAGACAATTTGTATTTATTATTTGTCTTGATGTAAACATGTATAATGTAATATTTCAATTTATCAATCAATCAATGTTATATTTGTATTACTTATTATTATTATCATAAATAGAAAAAAGATATCCAGTTAAGGATTGCTCAAGCTGGCATGAACCCCACAAGCTGCAACATCTGATGGTCAACAGCCGAGTGTCCTTCCAAAGTTGCGAATTTAGCTTATGCTCAAAAGTGGAATTTTGCATAAAACATTTGCGAATAAGCCATCCGACTATTCAGCAATCACTTCCTAATAAACTGGCACTAAATATCAGTAAGAAAAGTAAGAGAAGCCCCCGAATATAGTAATTTTGATGTTAATTTCTTGTGCAAAAACACGAAACACAATAAATGCGGTGCTTTTGTGGATGCCTGCTGTACGGGAAACGCAGTCGTGACAGTTTTAATGCTGTGTTTCAACCAGACGCCAATGAAGCGTTAAGCGCAAGTTATTTACATGTTAAGTCAATGCAAAGACGCGATAGGACATCTTGTGGCCTGAAGGACATGAAACGCCAAAAACGCTCAATTTGCTGCAAGTCATTGGCGCCGATTTATTCGCACAAGTTGCATCTGGTGGGAACGCTCAGTAATAAGCAATTAGAGAAATTCTTTGATGACTGTGCTCAGGCATTTAAGCATGACCATGAAATCATTTGAGATGCTGTGTAAGATACGAATGTGCAGTGCAGTTACATGACCTTTTTTAGGAATGTATTTGGCATATGCGTTTTCATCACCCATAATTCGCATTAACCCTTTTTCGCGATAAGAAAATTCACCGTAAGCAAGTGTAAAAACATTAAAAGTTATTCTTTAGAAATTTGGCGTTTCCATCGCTTGTTCCTGATGCAAAATTTCTTAATGCGCATAAGAACCAGGGTAATAGATATATTTGTCACACATTTGGGTAAAAATAAATATATTTTTGTATTTATACTAAAAATATGTAACTTTTTTCTGAATTTCTAATAGTTTTTTACAGTATCAGTTTATTTTTCAGTTTTTACATTTAGATTTTGAAGCACAAGTTTTCAATAGTTTTCAACCTGTCAAAGAGAAGCAACAATTTATCACATCAGAGTAAATTAATGAGTCGCATAAACAGAATGGGTAACTCAATCCTCACGACAAAATAACATTGTTATATTGGTATTATTGTCAGGGGTTAAATTGGGATTTGTTATGTGCTGGGGCTCTGTGGGGGATTTTTTTGGGGGGGGGCGCATACGAATCTTATAATCGTATTAATTGACAAACTAAAAAAATAAGTTCAGAGAACCCTTTGCTATGAACAATAAAATGCTAATCAAACTCATTCTAGATGCCAGCAGTTTATAAAGCTACATGTAAGAATAAAATCTTTCTATAGGCTTGTGCCCTTTCCTTGTGTAAATATCAAATATCTTCATTTATTAACGTCAACAGTATTGTATGTATAATCTTTGTATTTCCAGTACTTTTCTGTCAAAACTTCCTACAACATTCACAATGACTGAGAAAACCCATTATTTTTTGCATTGTTGCTGCCGCACACACCCTACACAAACCACTTTAAATGCTTGAATTTGACTAAAATGATATCATTTGGAAGTCGAGCCTTTCTTGACAAACAGCGTATTATGACTTGAAATGTTAAAACAACCGTGCGCACCGGACATGAAGTGGCGATGCAGAAAGGAAACACAAGCATGCGTAGACATGTGGTTCCAAACAGAATATCTCCCTCCGAGGGGCCATTTGGGTAGGAGACACAATAGAAAACATCACTTAGTCGAAATAGTTTTTATTGCTCCTTATGCCCAGTGAAATTTAAACGGAGCGTTTTTCCCTTCAGAGGCTACACATCACTCATCTCTTCGTAGAGAGTAGGGCATATGATCACTTCGGAATTAAATGCAGGGAATGATTTTTGCGTGCCTGCGGTTAATGTACGACTGAGAGTTGGGTTACTACATTGCATATAGATCTGTTTTGCCGTGTATAGGCTACACTGACAATAAAAGGTAAATTGTAACTTAAACTTGAGATTTATACTGGGGCACAGCAGATTTATACTGTGGCAAGACTGAGTGACTTTTCAAAGCACCAGAAGTGCCGCACACGTGCAGGGAGCAGAGCGAGATCCTCAGCATATGTGCCGGGGCTCCGCCCTGGAAGGCCCCTGTCCAATTTAACATATGATAATAGTCAATATGCATAGTGAGAATGTTGTAATGCTGGATCACTGGACCCTATGAGGTCTCGCTCACTTGTGTCTGTCTATGCGATTTATGCTCATTCTCTACTGGCTACTAAAAGCAGTGCTGACAATAGGTCTTTAACATGTGAGGCCATCTGGAGCTGTTAATGGGGGGGGGTCATTCAAGTGTGGTTGAATGGAGGTCAATAACCTGCCACTCCTTCCATATGCACACCTACTCACACAAACGCATCGAGGTCAAGTGCTCACAGGCCTTAAACAGCAATTACAGCACAAGAAATATTTTAAGAACAGCTGAACTGAAGATGTGTGCAGATGTCTTGCTGTTTTCCCTTTAAAGCAAAATTTTTCACAAAAGAAGTGTTTGTACTAGAACAATTGATATTCTATTGTAAATTAAAATATGTTATTATTGTCAAAAATGTACAATTTGGGAATATTATTTTGTGTCCTTAATGTCCAAATACTTGTTGGGCTTCCATATACAGAAGCCACTGTATATGTGACCCTGGGCGGCAAAACCAGTCTTAATGGTACATTTTTTCGAAATTGAGGTTTTTACATCATCTGAAAGCTGAAGACATAAACTTTCTATAGATATATGGTTTGTTAAGATAGTATACAATCTGGCGGAAAAACAACTGTTCACAAAACTGGAATCTGAAGGGGCAAAAAAGCAAATTTGAGGCACTGTAGCAGGCCATCCACTCACAAAAGGAATGTTTGTATACATTTACGGTAGGAAATTTATAAAATATCTTCATGGAACATGACCTTTACTTAATATCTTCATGATTTTTGTCAAAAAGAAAAATCTGTCATTTTTACCCCTACAACGTGTTTTTGGCGATGACCAAGATATGTTCTCCTGCTGCTTAAGACTTATTTTGTTGTCCAGGGTCACATATGTGCATTTACAGTATATAAACAAGAATATAACAGTGATAAACAAGTGAACTCTTGAAATGCATGCTTGCGTTTATGAGTCTTTGCGGGGAAGGCGTACGGGGAGGCTGTGATCTTGTCACTGTTACCACACGTTGCTTGCCCTTGTTTTCATGTGGGCTGCTTTGGTTTCTATGATATTGCATGCTGACTCTCTCTTTTTGTGTTTCTGTCTTATGTAACGATCCTCCTCTCCATCTTCCATCCACGCTCAGCATTCACTTGCCTCGCTTACCCTTCCAACCTTCTGTTATTGCTATAACAACCACTTTCCTCTTAATCGAATGCCTCTGTTGCGACTGTGTGGAAACCAGGATGCCACGCAGGAAGGACTTTTGGTAGCAGGGCTACCCCTGCCCTCCCCCTCATTATTCAGATTTACAGGAGTCAGAGATATCGTCGTGTGCTGGTCATTTTTATCGTGAGAATGCAAAAAGAAATTTTTAAGCAGCTTTTCCCATTCAAAGGCAATTCGTAATGACAGTTCAAAATGACAAGTAGTTGACGAATTGTTCAAAGTGTACGATCATTCAAAAAACCAAGCATGAGCCCTTAAAGGTAGGATGGTTGATTTGGAAAGGTCTTTAGCCAGCCAGCCCTGAAATTATAATCCCAACCTCTATGAGATTCTCCGTCCAGTGCCTCACCTCCTCCCGTAAATTCACATGAAGAATTACAAACTAAATTCATTAAATTCTTCTTGACGCATTAACATACCTTTCTGAAAAAAAGAGAGCAACCATGATATTGTCTTTCAGACCATTTGCCTGCCGGAGCTGTCTCCATCATGTAAAAGCTGAACCGATGTTAACTCGAGTTTTTCCTCTTTCTCGATCCAGATGTTTTTTCATCACAGCTTTTTCAGAAACAGACTTTCGTTTTGTAGATTTACATGCTGTCGGTTCCGCAGGAAAGTATGATTGTACACTATTCTCCCTACATTGACACAGCGGACGTGAGCGCGCTCCGGCGCTGATGACGCATGAGGTCTGCGTGAACAGGGTGCCCAGTGTTATGCAAAATACGTTGGCAAAAAATGTACACATGACCAGTCACATTGTTCGGCCAGAACGTTTTGATAGGCCGAAAGTTCTACCCATTTCACAGATGATTTAAAATTGTAATAATGTGATTTGACCACTTTACTTCTTGATTGCTATCAGGATGTAAAAAGATTTCCAACCAACATGGCAAAAAAAATTCTGTTCAGGATAACCCTCCATGCCTTTAACACAATCGCCAATGAAGCAAAACCAGATCATGCAAATACGCATGAATGACATAATATATGATAGTCACCAATTTGCTAAAACTTAAAATAGTTTTAAATCACCATGATATTGTCTTGGGAAGTCTCTGAAGTTAATTTGCATTTACGTATATGAGCCCTGCCAAGTTGTAGCTGTTGGAATGTCAGTTGTCAAGTTAGAATTTGCATAGAATGTATTTTTACTGCACCTAACCTACAGTAAGACTTAAACATAAAATACCTAGATGCACACTTCAAGTATATTAAGGTTATGCAACGTCAATAAAAAATCTTGAATAAATCCATCCAAGCTGTTCCCTTCAGCTTTATTATTGCATTTTTTTACCTCTCACTGAAATAAATGAAAATCAGCATCCCTGTCATGTTAGCAGACAGCCGCTTTCTACGACATGACATTTGATTCACGAAGTTTGCTGTAGAACTGCTCTGGCAGCTCTGGTAGAACAGTTTATGAAAAGTAGCATCACCGAACTTTCTTTAACTTTCTGTACTCTGTCGAGATGTCATTATAAATCGTTAGCGTGTCACATTATCACATTAAAAGTGGCTGTTTCTTTGCTTTTGTGTTTCCACACTACAGCCACATACTCAGTCTTGTGCACTCCGTGTTACGTGGCGACTGACGTGACACAAAGCTTCCGTTTTATCATACAGATTCTCATCAGTTTGAAAATGACTTGATCAGACCTGATACCGATCTTTGCATTCAGCTCGGGATATTCCTACTTGCTTGACAATATTCAGTGGTTTAGTGGGTATCTAATTGTTTGATATGGTGGACAAATTTGACCCTGGATCACGAAACCAGTCTTGAGTAATATGGGAACATTTTTAGTAAAAGACAAAAATACATTGTATGGGTCGAAATTATCGTGTTTTTTTTAATGCCAAAATTCATTAGGATATTAAGTAAAGATCATGTTCCATGAAGATATTTTATAAATGTCCAACCTTAAATATATAAAAACTTTTTTGTGTGAGTGGATGGCCTGCCAACAGTGCCCTAGATTAACAACTTTAAAGGCAATTTTCTCAATATTAAGATTTTTTTTGACCTCTCAGATTCCAGAGTTTTAAACGGTTGTATCTCAGACAGAATTTTTCATACATCAATATAAATCTTATTTATTCTGCTTTCAGATTATGTAAACATCTCAATTTCGAAAAATGTACCCATAAAACTGCTTTTGTTGTCCAGGGTCACAAAAAATGAGGCATTGTAGAGAAACAGACATGAAGAATTTGCACCAAAAGTTTTATAACATTTCTGTAACAAAATAGTACTGAGAAAAGAATGTATCATTGAAGTGATGTCAACATATCTGTTTAGTCATTTACTTTTGATGGTATTCGATTTTTTGTGAAAACGAAGTTTGCTGCTGTTTAATTTCATATTTAGTTATCTAACCCAATGACATGCACATATTTTTAAGGGACAAAAAATGGGTGTTATTTATATGTGGATTTCAAATATATCTATTTATATAAGAACAAGGGATTTACGCGGATAGCAGGTGTTTATGAAAACATTGGAAGGTCTGTCAATGGATCTATGATTCTTGTACCACTAAGCCTTTGGATGTGGATGTTTTTTGTGTGTTTTTAGGATGAAACAGAACTTTCAGAATGCATTCTCAAGTCACCAGAGCAAAGGCTGATACGAAGTGCCATTCTCTTTAAGTGCTTAATGCTTATCATCTCCCCGGCATTTCAGTGTCCTCTTCCCTTGATCACAGCATTATCCGCAGTGAACATCCTCTTTATGCAAACAGTGGGAGATAGAGGGTAAAACCTCTCAGCAATCCAGACAGGCACAGCATAGACAAGCCGACTGAAGCTCATCCACGCCAGGACTGAAGCTTCACACCTCTTTTTTGTAAGATGTGCCCTCTTTCTTTACACCCACAACCATTGTGCTCCAAATCCTGTTCTACCCTTGAGTAGATTTCCGAGACGTTTCCGCAGACAATGTAACCCCCTCACAAGCTGTCCTTTTTGTCTCTCTATCTCTCTCTCTCTCACATACACACATACTCTCTCTCTCACAAGCAAGAAACTCACATTTCCCCCGGATGTAAGAGAAGTTATGGTCGTTATTGAGTGGCATTTCTTAAGGTATAACCTATTGTGTGTAAGTAAATTTGTTAACAAAAGAATGACATTTTACATTTTTGACAAAAAAATATATATGTAAATATGATAAAACGATTCATTAACCTGAAGGATATTGGGTGAATTTAAACCTCCAGAAATGTTTAATAGGAATTCTCAGGTCAATTTTAAGTAATTAGATTTTCAAAGACTACAGTTATATGATGGACACAAATTACGATTTTGTTGTGACACGGTAATATGCTTATATCGGCATTGTTCCTGTTTCTTTAAATAGCCAAAAAGTTTATAAGTTTTTACTTGTTAGTTTGACACAGGCAGTTTGGAAGGATGTTCTCATTAGAGTGTTGCAGGGATGACGTGTTTTTGTAGGCGAACCAGGAAGTTAGCGTCGCACCGGTTCCCTCGACAAAAAGTCAGTTCAATTAAGTTCTATTTATGAAGCACTTTTCACAAAATTTGTAGTCAACAAATTATGAAACAATAAAAAGGACAAGAAGAATGAACTTTGAAGACGGACATTTGTATTCATAGTGCCAATGGGTGCTGTGCATAAAGATTTTGTTGCATAGCTCTAGAATACAACAGGATTTATCTAGGCTTTAGAATTATCACAAAAAAGCTTGATTTATCATCCTTGCACCTTTTGTCTATCAAAACAAGTCTATAAATAACTGGCAGAAATAAAACGCTACAAACAGACCACAGTTGCACGACATCAATGTCATCACCACCACCAAGCTTCCAGCATCAATCTTTATTATTTATTTATAATGTTGCAATAATAACTGCTCCGTGAATTAACCTGCATCCACATATTTTTTATTTGTGCCCACGTAGCATTACTTGTGAGATTTCAATATGTGATGACGTTTATTGTCTCCAACAGCGTCTTAAGTTAGATTTGTTTCTTGCTTTCAAAATCATGAGCGGAGAATTGCTGGTGTGTTTCATGTTGTGGCATAAAACCATGAAAATATGTTGTTTCTGTTAACCACATCAAGCATTGAACCAAAAATCGACTTCAGGACGATGGAACTGGATGTGATCTTGATTTTATTTAATACAATTAAAAATCTGTTTCACTTTCGCCTGAATTAACTCACAGAGTTGTCCACTCTCCAGACTTTAGCTTGGCGAGGTTATGTCAACTACACACATAAAACACGCTGACCATCACCACCAAGGACTCCTTTTAGTCTTCCAACAGCCTCATTTTTTACCGCAACAATTAGTCAAGCAACTAGCTTTTGTTCTCGCCTGTTGCATTTTTCTCTCTCTCTCTCTCCTTCTATCACTGCGCTTCGGTATAGATTTCTCACAGCTGATGAAATTAAAAAGACAGCACATTGTGTGTGGTGTTGCCCATGGCGACGAGTTTTGCCTGCGAGTTCACGATACGGGGTTCAGAGGGGAGTTCCTTTGGGGGGGATTAAATCGCTCCCCTCTTTCTCCACCACCCTCCTCTTCTCCTCGTTGTTTCCTTCCCTCCAGCCCCCTGCCTCCCTCTCCTCTGCTCCCCTGCCTGTCCGACAGTCAAAAAACATAAACAGCTCGCAGCTTGAAATGATGAGGATGTTACTCGTTTCAAAAATCGCTGTTTGTAAGCTAAAGATGCAGCAGCGCTCTCAGGTAAGAATAACGCAGGAGGTCAAAGGTTAAGAGACGCGTTGTGCAGCTTGGAAGGATACCGCTACACATCCCCACAGGGAGATTGGCTACATGCGGAGAGAAGAGAGCTGTTTTAACAGTGCTGATCGCGAATAAAGACATGGTGATGGATGATGTTTGCATTTTTGTTGCATAGTGTTTGACGTAGGGATAAACGATAAATTATCGAACATGTCAATATCGGCCGATAAATTGTCATTGCTAATGTTATCGGTCGGTAATCAAATTAAGGCCTATATATTATAGCTGATAAATCATAAATAATTTCAACTGCATTCTACTTACATTTAAAATATGTCATGATCATTCACGTAATGATATTAACAAAACATTGTTGACGAAGGTGCAGTATGTAGACACAATATTTATCGTTTGGATCTGAATGCTGTCTAAATGCTTTCTGTCTTGTGACCCGTTAGACATCTAGTTATTAGGAAAAAAATTCTGGGTTGCTCTGGAAGAACATCTATAATTTGTTTATAGTTTGTTTATAACTAGTTTATTTGTTACAAAAAGTATACCCGAAAAGTTTGAAAGTTAAGGAATCATTAACTAGGAACGGTACATGATTTTCAGGGGGGGAAAACAGAACTATGGGGCTGAGTCCAACAAGACATTTCTGCTGGCGTACAGCGTTTATTTCTGCGCTCAGTGCCGGTGATCTGCGTTTTTTCCCTTAAAAATTTCCACAATGCACAGCAAAAACGAGGGAGCATCGATGCTTCCTAATGTTTCGTCACCGTAAATGACAAGCTTTGAAATCGCAGGAGCCAACTCAATGTACTTCATGAAACAGGATATAACTTTTGAAAATAAAATGTTTTTATTGTATGTGTAAATTAAAGTTGTTAGACAGGCAGACAACACAATTTTACATTTCTATTGAACAATAGTCCAAATTTGTGCACTGATATGTAACAGAATAACAAAAGTGTTACTCATATGTACTTTAACCAGAATCATCGGAGAGATGTCGGTTTAGCAGGATGTTGATTAATACCAGCTTTGAAGTATCGTAGCATCCACGTCACAGGAAAATAAGTGAACGGTGTCCCAATGAGAAGGGAGCCAGTGTCCTTACCAGCGCGGACCCGTGTAAACTATATCGGTTATCGGCTTCCAAGGTTAAAGAATTATCGGTTATCAGTTGACATATTAGTGCGTCCCTAGTTTGACTGTTACAAGTTCATTTCTTCAATCATTTGTTACAAGTTCATAGATGAAACAAGTCCACTTACTGTACGTTAGTTAAGGCTTTTTGCACAATGTTACATTAAAAGGTAGTGGTGCTTTGTAGGGCAAACATTATTATGCCTAAATTTACACAAACTAACTAACAAATGCAGTTAAACGTTGGTGTATTTGGTATATGAAATATACCTCAAAACATGCATCTTTCTGCTTGATCATATATGCGTTTTCTTATCTGGCTGATGATTAAAAGACACGTAACGTTGGCTCTTTTGATCACATAAAAATCATGCCCACAGCCTTAACAGTTGCATAAAAATAAACTGACGATTACTTGTTTCAGAGTACTGGTTATTTTTTGCACAGACAAGCATCTTTTTGTGCTAGTGTATGATCCTCCATTAACTCATTATCTTATTTTAAACAAGCGATTCATTTTATATCTTATGTTTAATGACCATTCGGAATACATTTTCCGCCAACGATGAAGGTTTTTTGGTTCACTCATTGAATGAAGTTCTCTCTTCGCTACGACCCTCATGATGAAACTTTGTAGACCCCCTCAGTATAACATGCAGGTAACTTTCTCATTCATTGCATAAAACATGTAATACAACGTGGCACTCACACTTCTGTATGTTTTCATTCTACGATTTCCATGAAAAAGGGGGAATTAATGAAGAAACATTTTGCCCCCGTAATTACCGACAAAACAATTATGTACTTAGTTTTCTTCCAACAAATGCATTCTGTGGCATTGTTTTGCCGCAGTGAGCCGAGCGCCTGTAAGACTAAAACCTTTCATTCCCGCAAAGGCCGTTTTCTGGTCACCGTCAATAAAAGCATAAAAGCATTCATTTCCCACGTTCGTCAAATTAACAGCATACTCCATCTCCCAGAGGGCCGCGGGGTTGGTTAACCTCTCTGTGAAGAGCTCCTGGTTCCGCAGCAGTTTCCATAACCTCTGAGCTGCTTCTATCTCAATTATAATACAAGAATTAAACAGCCACTGCTGTGATTGAGTCAGTAGTGCCTCTTTACAGAGAGAGACTCTGCGTGTTAAATCCAGAGTCGATCCAATTTAGTCCCTAGAATGGTGCATTTTAAAAGACTGCGGGCTGTTATGCGGTAAGAGTTTCGTTGAAGTGTGATATAATGTCATGTGAAGTTCTGAACGTATGGTTTTAGCAACTCCTCTTGAAGTCGCAATCCTGAGGACACCAACGTTAAAAAAGGCACGGTATACTTTGTTTAAAACGAAAGCCTACATTATAGTTTATCAGATCCTTGTTCATTTCATATCTTATTCATATATTTTTAATTGTGACACGTTTTGGTCTCGCATCCTATATTTTTTTATTAATTGGAGCCCATTTTCATGTTTGCAGAAGTTAGCCCCCCAAAACCTCTCACAAACTTTGTAAGTGTCCTTTAATGCTCCCTAAGACATCCAGTGACCTTGAGTTAATTAAGGTTTATTACATGCCTGTTGAGTCCTCATAATAGCTTGGTTTAATAGTGATTTAATTGCTGTTCACTGTTAATTGGCTGGACCTGACCGCCATTTTTTTCTCTTTTCAACTTCATCCTCCCCCACAATGAACAGATCCACTGCTTAAGTTATGGAGAAGTGATCTGATTATGTTTGATATATACTTTAAACAGATCAATGCATCGCATCTGAGCATATTACATCTGAACAAAACATATGGCTGCTGTCCTTCTGAAACCTTGTATCTCGAGATTTGAAGCAAAAGAACTATTATTGTGCATACCAAGTAATATTAATCAAACTGCAGTGGGGTGTTTTGATAAAGCAATTATGATGAAAAAATAGAGCGAACTAGCATAAAAAACACATGATAGGGGTAAGTTGTTGGTATTTGAATTAAACTCTTCTTTTCGAGATTTTTTTGTTACCCTTCGTTTTTCCAGCTATCTTACCAATAGAAGGTCTTATAAAGTGCTTGTCATCTTTGACAACATATTTAACTGTTTAAAAAGTGTTTTACGTTTCCTGAAAAACAGGGAATTTTGACAGGTTTTGGAAGGACAGTGCCAATATTAATAATTTATTATAAAATGCATCTTTAGGAAAAGCTAGTACTCTAGTTCAGTGAGTGGTTCTCAAACTTTTTGGGCTTAATTACCCCTTTTTATGATTTTTTCAAGCCAAGTACCCCTTGACCACATAACATTTTACTTTAAAATACAGTGAAATGAGAGTGAAACCTTTATTATATCTAAATGTATTAATTTATTTTTATGCATCTTTGTGTAGTCCTTATTTCATATATAAATAAAATTATCATAATTTATTGATTTTCATTATTTATTCCTAAATATCAGTTTCTCTCACGTACCCACTGCAGTACCACTGGGGGTACGTGTACCCCCATTTGAAAACCACTTCTCTAGGGGATTGAAACAGGATTCAAAAAGTTACAATTTTGTGAAACTGAATGTTAAACAAGACTTAAGTTTTACTATGACTCGACTTTTTTTACTTGTACAATGTAATTTCTGAACTTTTCACATGGTGCCTTACTACCGTTTTGCCGATATTTAACTTACAAACTTCCCTTTACATACAGTATCTGCAATTGACACTTTGGATAAGTAGCAATGGGTTCAAGGTATACATTTTATTACTGTCTGTGTATAAACCCATGGTGTTTGTTTGCCTATTCAATGGTTTACCAATTAAGTACAGGAATCCCCAGTATAAATGTTGGTATCTGAACAACTATTGACTTCTATTGTATGGACTCAAAACCAATGCCAGTCAATGGGTCCCACTATTGTTTGGTGACCAACATTCTTCAAAATATCTTCTTTTGTGTAATGCGAACGAATGAAAGCCATATTGTGTTTGAAATAACAAGAGAGTCAGTAAATGGGTGAAATATCACTTTAAAACCAGGTATGTATATTCGGAAACTATTTTATTTCCTTTAAATTGAGATCATATGCAATCATTTGTCTGTTTCATAAGGATATCATATTTTGAACCCCTCCTCAACCAATCACAACTCGTCTGCTGTATTCTGTTCCTGTTAGTCAGCAAAAGCTTGTTGGTGTCACTCTTCTGCACTCTCATCTTTATCGCTCTTATTATCTGTGCAGGTATGACTCACACACACACACACAATGCAGGGTTTCCCCTGCTGCCTAGGGGATGAAATGCCAGAGTTCACGTCTGTGAAGGACATTGTGTTGCAGTCGAGTGTGTTTAGTGCTGTGAATGTGTTTGTTTGCTGATGAAGCCGGGGGTGTAGTGTAGTGGGCAGTCGCCGTGTTCCAGGATTCCCTCCAAATGAGTCAGGCAGGCAATCGGACCCCCGCTCTGCCCACTCTCCACAGGGTTACCTAGGGAACTCAGACCGGGGGCTTCCCTAACTATTCCATTTCGTATCCGTATCGGATCTCACTCTCGTTTTCTTGTACAAAAATGAATAAGAGAAGAGTTAAAAGAGATAAGAGTATGATTATGATTATGTTATTGCGGATATGTATTTTGCGATATATCGGATAGACTTAGCAGAGCGATAGGGACATGGTGATCAAGGCCAGTGAAGCTACGCAAGGGCCTAATTACCATTTATTGAATTTTCACACTTATAAGCCTCCCCCACCTCATCGGCTTTCTTTACCAGTAAATCATTTTTAATGCTCTCACCGCGTAGAATCCGGTAATGAACCCAAGCATATCCACCGACCTCTTAAGTTAGTTAATGTTTTGGCATTTAGATTAAACTTAATCCTGCTCAAGTGGATGATGGGTGGTAATTTCTTTAGCTAGTGGTGTGAGTAATTAAGTATCTTTTAAGTTAATAGCAAGACTCATTCAAGCCTAGCCTACTAGAAATGTGTGGGTTTCAGGACACGTTAAGCAGTCCAGTGTTTAGGGGGCTCACTTCTAAAGCTTGAAATGGTTTGTATTACCAAACTCACCCTACGTATTACTGACTCTAAATGACTTTCTCCTGCCTGGTTGATAACCATCCGAAGGACTTGTTTGGTGAGTTCATTGGTAAGTAATCAGGACCCTAACATGATCGTCAAAAAATTAGTTTCAGCGCAATCCGTACCTAACCATGACAACTGAATCTGCCATTTGTTATAATTTGTTATGACGCTCCTGATTATTCTAAACTTGTTACAAATATTCAAACTTTAAACTTAAGTTGTTTTATATTTTATTTATTTAATTGCAATTAACTCCTTAAATATGTACAGGTGCGGTATGTGCATTAACCTGTATCACTCATTATTATTATTAACAAAATTGTTCCTACAGCACCTTGCTGAAACAGCAGGTGGTGAAACAGCAGGGGTCCTGCCAATAAAAACGAGGAATGAACGATGAGATCTCTTTATGTCTAATTTATTAGCAAATGGAATCTTTTGCTGAAGTCTCTGATGCCGAATTATCCTGCAGAAAAATAATAAAATTATCTGACAAATGTCTCATTTTAGAAGAGATCTCAACAGGGCCATAAAATGGGTATGATTAATGTTTGACATCCAAAAAATAAATTATGCATTAAACGAAAATACAGTTATAAGTTAATAATACATATCAAAATATATCGTCGCCTTCCTTCTGAAACCTTATCCAAATTCCAAATTTGCTGTTTTTTCGGTAATGGAAAACAATGATATTTAAATAAAATTGCAAACTGTGTTGGCATATTTGACAGGCACTTGTCACTTTTTATTGGTTAGATATTTGCAAAACCCAGTGACAAACATAAAGGGTGACCAAGAATAATGATTTGTATCAAAAATAAAAATCTCTAAATGGAGACATGATTTCTGATGGTTTCAGAAGGACAGCAGCGATATTTAAAATAAAAACCATTGGCTCCCAAATTAAAATCTTTTATGTAGTATGTAACAGTACCAACTTCCATGTCAAGAATGATTACTTAGAATCTTTGTAATGTAACCATCATGAGAACGTATGGAAACCCTTCATCCGGTCTTAAATGCATGATGCTAATTTTGCCTCATTTTTAAAATGCTTCAGAATTGTGCAGTGAATTCTCTGTTCATCCTAAAATATAGGTATTAATCTGCTAAATAAATTGGCTGTAATGGATTTAAGAGTTGTAATTTAGTAGGCCAGTGAGGTGAGTAATGAGGTAATGGTAGTAATGAATATCGCTATGGTAACTGTTGCAGTCCAGGTTCAGAAGGTGACAAGGGGTTACACTTAAATTAAGACACAGGGTGAGTTAATTTGGAAACGTGTCGAGCTACTGGAGCATAAGATCATACTGAACTCATAGATGAAGGACACTTGGGCCTTATTTCAGCCTTAGTGTGATTCAACTGCTTTAAAAATGTCACAATTTAAAACATTCAGATTTTGAAAAGCATCTTGTTGGAACGGATGTTGCCTTGGCAAGATAACGTCTTCCGACAAAAGCCAGATAATCCCCTAATAAACCCCACAAAAAGGAAATATAAGCTATTTACCACCACGACAGTGTGTTGCCTCTAACCTTTTGAGAACAGAATTAAATATTTGCCAAAAACCTTATTCCAGCAGCTTGTGCGAGGATTATGTAATTTAATCACATGACCTACATCTAAGAGTGACTCTTTAACAAAACCAAATCATTAAATCCATGTATGAATGAGAAAAATGGCATCTTTTTGAAATAGATTAGAAACTGAGAAACCATGACAAGAGAAAGAAAGACAAAACGCTTGCAAGACAGAATACGAGAGTCAGAGGGTGTCCGATAGTTTGTAGGCATGAGCGAATGAAAGAAGGGAATTTAGGAAGAGGAAAGAGATGATTTGGAGAGAGTCTGTGTGAGAATATGGGGGGGGGGGGGGGGCTGGGCTCATGGTGAAGGTCCAGTATCAGAAATAGAGTTGTGAACACCATCTGTCATCTCCCTCTCTCTATCTCTTTCTCTCTCCGTCTCTCTCTCTTCTCTCCCGTCTGTTACACTGTTGCCCCAGCAGGACCTCTTCTCTCTCGTTGTTCAAGAACTGGACCAAAGACTCAATGTTCTTTAGAGAATCTTAAAAGCCTGTCAAGAACATGTCCGGGTCAAATTTCATCCCCGAAGTAAAAAAATAATAAAATCTATAAAATCTGCATTATGAAAATTCAGGGGGAAATTATGGAGGATTTGGTGGGGCCTGACCCATCTAATTAAGAAATGAACCCTACTTTTATAATTAAAGAATTGGGGGAGTTTTTTTGAAGGGTTACTTTACATCCAAGCAGTTATTTTAAACATCTCAGTCACCACAAAATGTGGATTACAAGGTTAACGTTGTGTTTTCACCTGGCGCCAAATAAAAAAATAGAAGTCATGTTCATCTGTGCTGATAACCAGCAACAACGAAGACGCTTTCTCTAACAAAACATATGTTACTTTTAAATAAATTGACAAAAAAATGTAGAGAAATGGCTTTTAAAATATGTCTCGAATTATCTAATATCCGTTTGGGTTGTACAAGATAATCTTCTGATTTCACCCCAAATTTAACTAAATAATCTGTATAAAAACCCCTCACGGTTATTTTATGATTTGCACATTACGGAGCACATTTTCCCCAAACTCTGATTATAACCAAAAAATGTTTTTTTTCTTTTTTTCCTTTTCATTAAGGGAAAAATAAAACATATAGTCTACAAGAGAAATTATGGTAAAATACTGCATTTTTGTTGCAAGAATCCTTGGCTATCTACCTAAATGAACATCGGGTACAAACATAAAATGCTACAAAAGTTTAAAACATGGTCCATTGCAGTGTTTATTCATTGTGTAAAGGGTTGTGTGTGGTGAGTTCTGAACCCGGGTCTCTGGTGTACTAAATGTGATAACACTGAGGTCTTTCCAAATGCGAGTAAACCCAGTTGCATAAGGTCAGTGATACAGGAGACTTGAGTTATATAGCATGAATCTTTACTTAAAGGTAACAAAATACAAAACAATATGGAAAGCCATGCTTCCAAAACAGTGTAACAGAAGGTAGACACCAGGGTCTAAATCCATAACAAACTAGATTTAGCTTGAGAAGGCCAACAGCTTGGATCACAGGAATAATGGCTCAAGACTGAACAAATGGTCCGGGGAACAAACCGAGTAATAAAGGGTGAGACACTCGTGTGGAAGATCAACGTGTAATCAGGTGAAGAGACGTGACGGCAGCGACTCCTGCAGTCACGGAGCAACCAGAACTGAAATGAGTGTCCTTGACAACTGAAAGGAGGCGCCCCCTGCTGGCCCGGGGGTAAGATTAAGTCATTGGCAGAAACAGGATCGTTATAGAAGCCCCTTCCCAATTTGGAGGATTCCACCTTTAGCGGAAGGTCTCTGTTAGAGTGCCACACTTGTCCCGGAAGGTGTGTCCGGCCCTCTGAAGCTTGTCCTTTTCAATGAAGCAAAACCCGGCTCCAGCCAATGACGAGGAAGGACAATAAACCTATAAGCCAGAGCTTCCTTGAGGTATTTGTCCATGGCTAATCCAAGGGGACCGGAGAGAGAGTAGAGTCTTTCACGGGATGGCAGAGTCCCTTGCAAAAGGTCTCTGGCATAATCATACGCTCTGTGTGGGGGAAGTGTTGGAGGCCGGGTCTTACGAAAGACCTTGAGTAGGTCTGACTACTCGCGAGGGACTCTGTATGTCTCGGGTGGTGTGGATCTAGTCATGGCGGGTATAAGCTTGAGAACGCCCATGATCTCTGTGGATGGGGGTTGAAGACTAGAGTGGGGGAATTCCCCAGGGTTTCCTGAACAGGATAGTTGGCAAGTCTTAAGTGGCTCAAAAAGGCAACAGGAGGCAGTACCTGAGGTCTGGCAGTTGGTCCCCCATTCCTTGATAACCCCTTGGGACCAATCAATGTGGGGGTTGTGAGACGTTAACCATGGGAAGCCAACCAGGGGAGTTGTGCACTGGGTAACTTGGCCTGATCTCAACAGGCTGCCATCCCCGGCCATTATATTAAGGGGTTCCTGAAGGTTTTCCGACGGGATGGCTAAGACCTCGCTCATATTAAAATCCATGAAGCTTCCGGAAGCTCCAGAGTCTACAAAAACCTGAGCATGAAAGTCTTGTTTAGTTGGCTTTTCCCGACAGTTCAGGACAGGCTATGCGAAAATGGCGTGATTTGCCACCGTAGAGACAACCGCTGTCTGAATCTTCGGTTGCGTTCGACTTGGGATATTTGGGAACCTCCCAGCTGCATGGGTTCTTCCGAGTCATTATGGGGAAAAGAGAAACTGTCCAGAGCAGCTTGAGCTTGACTGTTCTCTCGGGACCGTTCCAGCTGGGGTTCTGTGAGGGGATGGTCGACCCAGAAAGCCATGTCAATGATGGACTCGAGATTGGGCGCCAGGTCTCGGAAGACCAACTCTTCATCAAGCTTGGGTGACAAGGCATGGTGGAAGATCGCCTTAAGGGGAGTTTGATCCCAGCCACTCTCGGCTGCCAATGTGCAAAGCTCGATAGCGAGTTCAGCTGCGCTTCGGTCTCCCGAGAAAAGTTTAACAGGCGACGATCAACGTCACCCCTACTGCTTGGATGAAAAAACACTCTTCTCATTTCCTTGATGAAGAGCTGGCTACTAGTGGTCAATGGGGACTTCTGATCCCACAATGCCGAAGCCCAGTCAAGCGCCTTGCCAGTGAGAAGGGTAATTATGTAAGCTGATTTCATTAGAGAAGCTGTTTGGTTGGAGCTCGAAAGTCAAGGTACACTGGGTGAGAAATCAGCTGCATCTCTCGGGGTTGCCATCATACTGTTCTGGTGCTGGTAATCTGGGCTCAGAAGGACATGTCTGGATGGTTCTGGGTTGAGGTCCAGGAAGATGCTGAAGGTCTTGAGATGACGCGCCTAGAGACTGCAGGTGAAGGAGCCGGAGAATCTCAGCGAGAGCCTGATCGTGTCGTTTGGACGGTCGTAGCTTGCTCAGAGAGTGCTGTGAGAATGCCTTCGATGCTTGTTTGGACAGTTCTGCTGGGATGGTTTTCATGGCTCAGTCTTGCTGTAACGGGTTGTGTGTGGTGAGTTTCGAACCCTGGTCTCTAGTGTACTAAACGTGACAGAGAACACAGTGAGCTATTTTAAGGTAAGTAAACCCAATTGCAGAAGGTCAGAGATAGAGGAGACTTGGGTTATCCAGCATGAATCTTTACTTAAAGGAAACACAAAATACAAAACAATATAGAAAGCCATGCTTCCAAAACAGTATAACAAAAGGTAGACACGAGGGACTAAAAACCATAACATAAACTAAATTTAGTTTGAGAAGGCCAACAGCTTGGGTGACACCTGATAGGAAGCTCATGAAGGCGCCCCCTGCTGGCCGGGGTGAGATAAAGTCCTTGGCAGGAATAGGATCATTATACATTGAGTTTGTTCATTGTACTGAGGAAAAAATGTAAATGGTAGCTCTACTATGAAATCTACTCCTTCAATTCTTGACTTACAGTCAAGAAACACAACAACAATTCATCATAAATATTTATTTATCTTAAAGTTCAAGTTCAAATTAAAAATAACAATGCCTAGATTTTTTCATGAAATATTGCAGCGTTAATTGTAAATATTGATCAATGTGGGTCATTCTCTTTTTAAAATGTGTTTGCCCTCATAATCTTTAGTTCAAATCTGAAAATCCACTTTCCTTCCTGTAATGATAATCCATCTTGTTTTTATACATCCACTATTTTATACGTCCACTATTTTTCTCATTAGAAATTCCATTTCAGTTGGAAATGCCTCCAAATACGATTCCAACTTCCGGTTCACAAGGAATTTGAATATTTGGAATACATTTCCTAGACACTAGTAACCCATAGCAACTTAACATGACCTGAAGCACTTTGTCATCAGGGATATTAGAGCAGAAATTTAATTGTAATTGGACTCTGTGCTGTATATATCCCTAAGATCTACTGTGCTTAAAAAAATTATGTATTTTATTGTTCAATCCATATTTCATACAAACCTTTCTTTGTTGATGGAAACTTCCCTTATTGTTTAGCGAGACCCATTCATGTTTTGGTTAGAAATGTAAGAATCTTCCATTTTATGCCGAAGTTTAAAAAAAAGTTTAATTTTAAACTTTCTCCTCAGTTTAAAAGTGCATTTAACAGTAGCTGTGAACATGAATGGTTTTCGTCACTTACTTACAAACCTGTATGACGTTCTTTTGCATTACACAGTTTTTTTTTTGTAACTCATATATATAAAGTTAAATCCGTTTCATTTCATTTTATTTTTAGAGTGTTTTATCTGTGGTTTAACTGTAATCTTACTAGCAGTGATGTGAAAACAATTTTTGCCAATGAACTGTGCCAGCAGGAATTAATAGAGGCTGGCTGTGGCAATATCAGACTTTTATAATGCCTGACTGTTGCCCTCGCCATGTGAATAAAAACCCTCTTCTCAACTGGGTTTACAACCTGTGAACCGCGCGCTACCCGCAGTCAAAGGAAGAGAAAGAATCAGACTAATCATATGGGAGTAAGCCGGCTGCCCCAGTGCCCTGTTGCTTGTTGAATTTGTGTGTTATGCTTTTTGTTCACAATCTGTTGATGTTCTTTTGTTTTGCTATACAGGGGAGAATTTTAAGAGCCCTCAAAAGAAACCACGTGACCCATTGAAAAACACTTACTGAGCAGAATGAGTGAAGTACATCCCATGATTTGTTAAGTCATTCAGTAATATGAACGGCTCATCATAGCTATTATTGTGATTCAGAATAACTACTGTATTGTTTTGTAGTATGTAGACGTTGTCTTATCCACTGCAACAGTTGAATGTCTTTTTTAAAACTGAAAGTCTTTGTCTGATAAAAGGTGTGCAATTGATGCTGTATCTTGTATCAATTGAATGTTAGCAGTTGTAGTGGGTTGCAAATTAAAAACTAAAAACAAGATCACTGTGGCTCTCCTGTAGCTCAGTGGTAAGAGCATTGCGTTACCAACGCAAGGTTGTAGGTTCGATCCCAGGGGATTGCAAATGCCTATGTAAAATGTATAGGATAAAGCAATGTAAGACGCTTTGAATAAAAGCATCTGCCAAATGCCTACATGTACATGTAAATCACTGGTCTGTTCCAATATAAGGCAGTAAACAGCAATCCTATTAATCAGAAAATAAACAAGAATAAAGTACAACTAAAGGCTTCAATACACTACAAGATCTTTGCTCAGATTTTCAGTCTCTACTTGTTGCATAAAGTCTGCGCCAGTCTGCAGATGTTATCGCGTATTGTTTGATGCCCTGTTTTTTTTCTGCAAACTTTCAAAAAGTCTGCAAGTGTGTGATGTCTAGTTTTTCAAAAAGTTTGATTTTAAAAGTTGTGTAGTGCATTTCAGCCTCAACCATATGTTAGCAGATGCGTGTGCACTGTTAAACTCATGGACGCCATTTTCTGTATTTCCATTTTTGCACCGATAAATCCTGTCAATCAATGGAGGACATTGAAATGCAAAGAAGTTGTGCTCTGTATATTTAGAAAATGTTAAGAAACATTAGCAGTTTGATGTTCAATATTATTAGTCATTTAATGAATAACATTGCGAATGTTAAAAAATAATAATTTCCCCTTCAGAATAGGCATCGGCAGATATCTTTTTAATAATCGGCTATCGGTATTGGTGTAGAAATTTAGTACCAGTCCATCTCTAAATTTGCTGTCTTGGTTTGGAATGACTGCAATAACGACATCCTTGGAGCCTTTAAGTTTACTTTATATTCACTTTGATCTAAACAACCTGTCTGAGCTGTCAACACTTGATGAGAAATTGACAGTAAAGTTATATATATATGAATTCCTCATAGTGATAACCCACTCTGACTATATCCACTCAATTTCGTAACATTTGCAGATACACCCACATCGTCTCTCAGAGAAAATGCTGGACGTCCAAGTGTAAATATGCTGAAAAATAGGTGTGACTCTATCCCGGGGGTCCACCCGGGGACGGCCCAACCACCCCTGACAGGTTCAACCTTAATCGGCGTGAAATACAATTCGAGTGCCCAAAATTCAAAAAAAGTCCTTCGATATATTTCTTAAGTTGTATTGCTCATCAGGTCTGTAAAATATTGCCGTCTGTGCCCAATATGTCATCGATTCACATGTTCTGAGATAGAAATCTTTTTAGTCTTGTGGCAAAGTGAGAATATCACTCTTCCTAAAATATATCAGCACAAAGGAGTGTTGAGTTTTCTGTAACAGGGCGAGTGAGAATATTTCAACCAGACCAAGTGGGAAACCAAAAAGCGCTCGCCCTCCCATCTCTGTTGTCGATCTGTTGCCATGACGATGGAGCTCTCGAGCGCACGGGCAGCACAACCCTTCAGGATTTCTAAATAAAGCTGTTTCTTACTCTCTGTGTAATTGTTGCAAATAAAGCAGACCAGCTTTGTGAAACTCATTGTTCAGTAACTTTGGTCTGAGCAGATCGCAGTTTTCCAGCGCATGCACAGTGCCATATGTAAAAAATAAAGATGCATAGTTATGATCATGTGATGTCATACCAGCTAGGCTCTTTGTCTCTTCGTTATTTTGCCTTTGTGAATAGATTCCTTCATCTTGAATTCTACTTCTTTGGACGTTTAGCACAATGTTGAATTTAGGACATTTAGATAATTAGAAATGTATTCAAGTATTGATGTCTGTATCGGTTTGCAGCTGTTTTTGGACAGGTCATTCAAATGGAAGTCATTTTTAGATTTTAAAAATGGAATCTTTGAGTACTTTTCCCCCAAAACAAAAATCTGTCATCATTTACTCACCCTCAGATCATTTCAAACCTATGACCTTCATCTTTAGAACACAAAAGAAGATATTTTGAGAAATGTCTCGCTGGTTTTGTGTCTGTAAAATGGAAGTCGTTTGGGGCCCAGTGTTGTTTGGTTATCAGCGTCAGGGTATGTATTTCATCTGCTAGACCAAATCTGCTGGTGGACTGTTTGCGGTCCCAATTTGAGCATGCTTGACACCCATCAACATTTAAATAATGAACCTGACTGATATTATCCTTTTTTTCGTATTAGATCCTCAACACTCCTCAACACTTTTACTTCGCTCGAATCCAATTCAAGACTCTGCTCGGCCTACATGACCATCACTGATTCTGCACCCCATTATCTTCGCTAATGTAGACTCGTATATCCGCCTGATCCTTACGCTCTGCATACGAAAGACTTCTTGTGGTGCCATCCCAAAAAGGTAAAAAAAACCTCTCACGAATCTCCTCTGGATCGGTTCCACATTTGTGGAATGATCTGCCAACTGCTACAAGATCAGCAGATTCTGTAGCCATCTTTAAGAGTCGCCTGATCTCTTCCATCAGCAACTGACCGATCAGTTCTGACTTCTATCTATTTTCTACTCTTTCAAAAATAAAAACTTAGCTCTGTATACTGTGGTAGGCTATGAGACCAGTTTTTTATTGCACTTATGCTTTTGTTGTCCTTATGTTGTTCCAATTGCTTCCATTGTTTCCCTCTTCTGTAAGTCACTTTGTATAAAAGGATTCTGCTAAATGACTAAATGTAAATGTAACATTCCACCAGACAAAAGCTTGTTGACAGATTCTTCCTAATCTTTCATCGTTTCATGTAAATAGTATAAAATATGTTAATCATTTTCCGTCTCCATACAGCCAAGAACAGTTATTTCCCTTCTTAACTTCTTCCTAACCACAATACTATGTTCTTGTATTTATAAGACACTTTTTTACAATTCATTTAGTAATTTCTATAAATTGGAGAACAGTTTCCCTCTGAAAAAGACCAGAGGACAGGAACAAAATAGCATGTGAAAAAAGTAAAGAAATTAATGATAGAGTGATTAATCTCATCCCTTCATCCTATGTGAAAGGGCTCTCTCAAAACACTACTTCTGCTATCCTGTCGGAGGCGATAGTGAGTGGCGAGTCTTCAGTGGCAGGAACTGCTTGATTGACAATAACAGAGTGTTTCAGATCTGCCAAACCATGAAAGGCATTTATCAGCAGGGACTTCCCGATCTAAACAGGTTTTGAGCACAAACTTTCCTTGATCCTTTTTTTCTCGGTACGCAAAGCTTGCAGGGCTACATATCGAGCAGATTAAATACAGTTATGTACAGACACAGCACAAAGGAATTGGACCCAGCAGGCAAACATTCAGTGCAGCGCTAGATCTGCTTAAGAATATGGGTTTAAACATGACAAATATAGGATTGCCCTTTAGGGGAGGGCACAAGACTCAACTCATAGAAAGCTCAGTAAATCTCTGTTCCTAGGCAACGGAAACTTAATATACAATTAATAATATGGGAATTTGCTACTCTGAAATTTAATCACTCACTTAATTTCCCTGGGAATTGGCTTTGTCTCGGGATATTAAATATTGCAGATCCCGTGCGGGGCCAGCCTCGATACATTTAAGCCCGTAGGTAAGGGACCCTGAAGGGCCTGGCATGAATTGAACGGCAGTTAAGCTGTGGTTTTGTGGCCCTCGGGTGATGAATGAAGGAGAGAATCTCAACACGGCCCTGGGCCCCCATTGTTTTAATTCAGAAGCATAGAGGTGACAAACAATGTGGTATGTACAGCCGTGTCTCTCTCCCTCCCTCACACACTGACTGTCTGTTTCTGCAGGGGAAGAGCTTTATGAATGGAGATGTCAGAGGAATTGAACTTTCTGGTAAGTATTTTTTCAAGTGTTTGGTTTGACACGTGCGAATACATTGCCAAGGCAAGTAAACATACCTTTTTTGGTATTTTCTGTTTCTTGTTTTTGCTTTTTTTGAACAGTGAGGTAAAACATTTGAAAACAGATTCTGCTTGGTGACAAATGAACAGGTTGAATGTAAAACATTTGTCTGGTTGTTGTTTTTTTGAGCATACACTCGGCCCACACCGCCTAAAGACACTGGATTCCACCGCTACCAGTTTATTGTGTTCGAGCAACCTGATGACCAGACTTCGTCTCTCGGCCCGCAGGAGAAGAGCTCACTGGGTGATTGCATTAACTCAAATCTTTAGCAAGACATGATATCGATAAGTGCAGCACAAATTCGTAGAAATCTGTGGTAGGCAAATCAGGGGGTTAAATAATGCAATGTATAATACACTCTTGTGCTTTAGGTGCATAGAAGAACCGTTTTTGGTTCCACGAAGAATCATTCAGTCAAAGGTTCTTTACAGAACTATCATTTGCTTTCCTTTTTATAATCTAAAGAACCTTTTTCGCTATAGATGTTTAAATGTGTTCACCTAAAAATTACATTTCTGTCACCGTTTACTCGTTTCAAACCTGTATAAATCTCCTTCTTCTGCTTAACACAAAGGAAGAAATTTGGAAGAATGTCAGCAACCAAACCGATCTTATCCCCCATTTATTGCCATTGCAGGGAAAATAAATAGATTGGGAGATGAGATCTGTTTGGTTATTGACATTCTTCCATGTTTGGAAGAAGAATTTCATTTTTTCACCATCTCTTTAAAGGTTCTTTATAGAACCATTTAGACAAAAAGTTTTTTTATGGCATCGTGAAACACCTTTATTTTTAAAAGTGTATGTGAAATGACAATGCTTTATGCTTGTTTAACCTTAACTATATTAATAATTATTTAAAAACTAAAATATATATAACCAATATGCATGTTTCACAAAAGTAAGAAAGAAGAAAGCATCATTACAACTTCAGAAAGTGAACAGCAGTACATTAAAACAAATTTGACAGTTTATTGCAAACATTTTGCAGTACATGCACATCTGTAATATTTTTGTTTTTTGAATATATTGTGCAGCCCTAGTAACATTTCTCACATACACACAGTGAAATTGTGTTAAGAGGTTAGTTAACCAAAACTGAAAACTCATCATTTGTCATGTCCTCCTTTACTTACTCTACCTATATGTTCTGTTAAACCATGCGGGACAAAAACGTTTAGCAGATTGGTTGTGTTTTTTACAGAGTGGGCAAGACTGCAATAGTTTTCTGGAACGGATTAAAATTTGTTGTTTTCAAGTCAAAACATCCCTTTATATTGAAAAAACATCCCTTTATAAACATCCCCAATTATATTTATAATTGATCACCATAGTAGGAAAACATTTTGTATGTTTTGTTCTTTTGAACACAAAATTAGATATTTTGAAGAATTTAGGGAAGCAAACAGTTCTGGGGTGCCTTTGACAACCATTTTAATATTTCCTAACTATGATAGTTAATGATGTCCCAGAAATATCAGTTTCTAACATTTTTCCAAATATCTATCTTTGTGTTCAACAGAAAAAAATACTTTTATACAAGTTTGGAAAAACTTGGGGGTGGGGGTAATTCATAACTTTCATTTTTGGGTGGAGTATCCCTTTAATTTAGTTTTATCCCTGTTATTTAAAAAGAGCACATTTGACCTTGTGCAATACATGTTTTACGAAAGAAAGAAAATTGTCTGGGTTTGGAATGAATCAACGAATCAAGAGGATGACAGAAAACACCGTTTTGGATGAACTGTTCTGTATATACAAATATCTTGCACAAAACATGCTTCCGCTTATGAAAACCTCCACACACTTGCATACTGTGTGACCACCTATTTTTGATTATCCTGAAAATATCAGACTTGCCATTCAGCGGAACTAATAATTAAGATCTCGACGTGAAATGCCGCTAAGCAAGACATTGACTTTCCCTCTAATTTATATTTTTTGTAATTGCTCTGTAATTTAACATTTATATCTGAATGATTGATCACATAAAAGAGGAAAATTGGAAAGCGCCAATAATACTGTTACATTTCGGCACATGACGGACTATTGTTATAAGCTTTTTATTGCTTTTCTCAATTAAAAAATGACAATACAGTTTCCTTGACTGATATAAAACTAATCAAATTCTTTCGTAATGTATGGTAAGCAGTGACCACGGGAGCAAACGTCTCGGTACAAGAACAACAAATTGCATTTGTCAAATGGCATCGTTTGTCACATTGAGCTCTTGAATCATGTTGTTCCAGCGCTCTCTGTACCTATTGAAAGGTTCTTTAGGTTTCAGCTGGCAGTGTGGTTTCCTGTACAGATGGTCTTTATGAATTATAGACTGTGTTTGATCTTTGAGAGTCAAGACAGTTTCCAAAGCTTATCAGACTTGAGTGAGTGGATTTAATAAGGGAAATGTAAATACATTTGGTGTGTCTGCTTTGGAAACAGCGTTTCAGTGTGTATTCATGATCACACACATACAAAAACACACACCTGCCCTCTCTCTCATTTTCCCCCTATTACCTGAAGGACAAAATTATTTGTTAAAGTGCGAAAGATGTTTCTGAATTTAAAAAGTGTATACTCAATACCCATAATTATTAGTAATATTAAAAAGTCTAAAGTATACTTTAGTTTTTAACCTGCATGTCTGCTTAAGAACCCTATTTCCATCATCCAATGACATCATTTGTCTGACCACATTTGTAGAAGATATTAGATGTTTAGTGCACTTGGGCACTAGTGGCTTGGGCTACCCAACACAAAGACAAACGTAAAACATTATTTTGCAACCTTATACCTAACGCCAACCTTAACCTAACAAAGTACTCCAATGAGAGTTAGTTGACAAGTAGATGCAAAGTGTCCCATAGTCAGTTTAATGTCTGAAATGGATTATCAAAATAAAGTGAAACACGTAAATAAAAACAAATCATTGATTGTTTGTTCTTGCTCTCTCACGTTGTGTCTGTATTTGCACTATTTGATGTTTTTTCACCAATATTATCAAACCCTGGGTAGGCATGTGAATGAAATCTGCCTTTCCATAATACTCGAATCAATAGAGAGGCCGCGTTCAGATAAATCTGTTTTTGCCTAATGTTTCTTTTATTTGAGAGGAAATAAGAGAGAAGACAGGAAATGATTAGGAATGAGCGGAGCAATGAGATCAGGAAACGTCCCGAGCCTTGAACACGCTTTGTCCAATTGAGCACCAAAGCTTAGTCTAATGAGATGTGTGTGAAGCTTTCTGTTCATTGTGTTATTCTGATAAGAGTCACAAATGTGCATATTTCGAAAAACTGTTATGGCTTTTTGCAGCACACCATGTAGCGTAAATTAAGAAATTAAGCCTTGCCCAAATATATATTGTTATCTTGATGTCTAATTTGATTTCCTAGTCATTTTCTCATTAGTTTTTTTTCATAGGCTCGGATCAGGCCAAATGTGTGATGTCATCAAATCATTTCCTGTTTTGTATTTAGTCACATTTCTTCCCCACTACCTTTGAATATAAATGTATACATGCATTCATACATACATACATTTATAAGTATATATGTGTGTTTGTGTTATTTCTTAAAATGTTATTCATTTTCTACCCATGCATCAGTGGTAGAGGTCCTCACTACATGTATGTGTGGCCTGTGACCGGTACCCATCCCTCATGTTCCACTGACATTCATTGCCTAATTGATCTAATTGGAGGGTTTGGAGCATTTGACTGTGGGTGTGGAGACATCGAATGATCATTTTCTACTTCCCCAGCCCTTCGCTCAACACACACAACTCACACAATCCGGTTCACGCAAGCGTGTGTCGCTCTAATAGCGATTCTCCATTTCCCTAATGCTGAGCTCAACTCAATTTCAGCCGCAGCTTTGATCTTCAACTGTGCGGCGAGAGGTGCGCTCAAAAGCCTGCCGTGCAGACTTCAGGCCAGAACTCGTGCTTGTGTGTGGGAGCAGAAATGTGGGTCACCGAAAGGACAGTGACAGCTGGTTGTTACACAATTGGCGATGGGTGGTATGCGGGCGGCAGTGGGCATGAGAGATATGCGTTGGTGGGGAATCCCCACGCCTCTTGGGTCCCTGTATCCTTCTCAGTACCCATCTCTGTGCCAGGGGTTTCACAGGCCACGGGTCAAGGCAGGCGGAGATGACAAATGGGCATGTCGGCGCCCGTTTGCTGCCAGCTGGCGCGGAGTTGTCAATTCACACGCTCTCACACCGTACACAAATGCACGTAGGAGCACGTTTACGTGCTGGCCTTTAGACAGAAACACGGGGTGTACAACCCACAACTTTGTACTCTCCCCATCCACACAGCCACCCACACTCGCACTGCCCACACACACACAAACAAACACACTGCTTGTGTACTGTGGTTGTGTCTAGGAGAGAGAGATATTTGTAATGTCCCTCTCAGCGAGTATGAGGGAGTAAGTGATACCAGTCCTTCTTTCATTCAAATGTTTTACCTGTGACACATAGGTTATGAATTGAAAGATTATGAACTTAAACACTATGCTTAAGTATCTGGGGCTGTTTTTGAACATCTTAATTTGTTTTTGTGTGGGAGATACATATGGGAGATGTGTAAGGAATACTCATTTATGTTTATTCCACATTAAGAAAAAAGTAAGCTCATCAAAGCTGTGGAATAATACAAAGAATTATGTTGCATCAAAACATCAACGCAAAAAAATAAAAAAAATTATATTTTAGCATCTTCAGCTTTTGTCTTGAATTTGCAGAAATGTTCGGTAAAACTTTACTTAAAGCCTTTATGTTTAATGCATTATAAAGGATTATCAAAGGGTCTAACGCATTATAATACTTGTAAAGAATTATAACCAAATTAAAATTCAAGTTATATAAAGTATTGACTGCTGTTTGAAATTATTCATGAGACTTTAAATGCATTATAAGGTGCATTGCAAGGCATAATTAATACATTAACACGACTTTTATAATGCACTATACATATATGCTTTGTTACTTTTTCAAGCAGCTTCTTGGGCTTTCACCCTGATGATTTTTGTACAGTATTAAAGAATCATTTCTCTTTTAACCGTATTTTTCTTAAAATCAAAAACAACTTTCAATATTGTCAGGCTTTAAATAATAAGATGGTACCGTCTTCCTTTAAAATAGTGTTTAAATTTCAGAGAATGTGGGTATAGGGGGAATTTCTTTTGATGTAATACTTCCTTTGAAACCGATTGTATTTTTGTTTCTAAAAAAATACTTGCAGAAACTTGCCATTCGTAACTACTTAGAAGTTGAATTCTCATCATAGTTGCATTACATATGAATTTTCTATTTATAGGTACTGTATGTGTACTTAAAATAGTTTTTTAATTATGGGAGTTATTTCTCCAAAATTTTCATGATAACCTGGATTTCACATTGCTGTTGGATGACTTTATGTCATTCCTGATGTTTGATTTTGTTGAAATTCAACAGACGCTGGACTAAAATGGCCACAATACATCTAGAAATGCTGCTCAAATAATAATTTGGTTTTTATTTTTCAGCGGCTGTATGCACAAACGTGCAGTCCGAGTAAATATCTGTATATGACAGACGGATCTCTAGAGGTCAGATTGACAGCTGCTTAACAGTTTTAATAGCTTCACCTTCTTGAATGCACACACACATTTACAGCGACGGATCTTACTTGTCAAATACGTGTATTATGAGCGAGCAGCGCAACAAAACAATACAGCAAAGAAGTTTAGACACGTGGCTCGCTTATAGTTTCATTACGGACCATTAACCCGCAGGTCACATGCGTTCGAAACCGAGGTGCGTGATCCTAAAGGATCACAGATTAACTATGTACCAATTAACCACAAGTTCGTATTTTATTTCTAAGTTTAAAAAAGTTGTAGAGAAAACTTAACGTCAGAAGTTATAACACATATTAATGTTTTTTAAAACATAAAAAAACACACACATGGGGACTTCCCGGCAAATCAGTTGTTCGGCCTTTGTTAACCTATTTACCGACCCAGAAAATGAATTGTCAAAAATAAATACGACACCTGCTTCATTTATATCCAGTTTTGTTAGTTAAGCAGGAAACTCTATTCAAAATCAAGAGTAGGAGAGGACGGGGAATCCAGCCTGAACCAGCCTGACAAGACTTTAGGAAAAACAGACCAGACTTCTTTTCTTTCTCTCCATAGCAATATCCACAACATATATAGAATAATGCAGGTTAATGCATTAAAGAGTAAGTTCAAACACTGTCTGTGAACTATGTGTCTTTGGGGTGAGGTTTCATACAGTATATAAACTACAGTCTCTGTTCACCGCTGCCATAGGCTAAGACACAGAGAGCAGAGGGAAAGTCAAGTGCCTCAATAATGCTGATCTTTGATGTGTAAATACTTCAAAAGAATGAAGTCAGCCTATAATCAGTGCAGTATATCTCACAGTCAGCACATTTGTGCTTTAGAAGAAGGCCAACACGGTTAGTTCATAGATCACGGCCTGCTTACACTGACTGCGAGCTGTGCTGGCAGACCGATAATACAGCTGCTGAATGTCAAATCCACTTGAAATATCAATCCATTCATTCAGTCAAGTTCATTTCAGGTAATGTGAGTAATGTGTGGGTGATACTCTTAAATGTAATGCGTTACATTATTGCACTGATTCTAACAAACGTAACACTGTTTATGATAATGCATATCAATTTTGGGGAGTTCTTCAGTCTTGCAGGTTTGACTGTAAAATCAAACTTTGCATAGTTGCTCTTAGGCAACAGGTGCTGGTGAATGTTTTATGAATGTCCGGAAAATGACATCACATTGACAAGAATGTTTTGGCCCAGGCCTTCACTCATAAAGCTGCAATTCATTGAATTTTTCTCCAGTGTTGAAATATAAGATTTCACCCATTTTTGGATTTGTATTAGCCTACGATTCTTTTTAACCCTCAAATATATATTTTTTTTACTTTATTTTATCTAATTCTGGGAAGTTTTAAAACTTTTTCAGTCTGAATTATTCTGCATGGTCATCTTGTATCTTAAAGGGGTAGTATACCCAAAAATGGACATTTACTCATAATCGTGTCATTTCAAACCTACAGAACACTAAAGAAAATATTTTGAAGAATATTGAGAACCAGACAACATCGGTTCTTCTGACTTAGATTGTATGGACACAAAACCACCAAGACATTTCCCTAAATATCTTTCTTTGTGTTCCACAGAAATGATAAAAAAAGCATATTTAAATTTTTTGGGTTGAACTGTCCCTTTAATTCTTGTTTCATGTTTAACCAAGGGTCATTTCTACCCCTTGAGGGTCATGTTCCGTACCTTGCATTAGGTTAGTAATTCATCCAGCAAACTCTTGTCTAATGAATTTACCCTTTTACTTTAGACTGTCCATTCGATCCAGATGACTCCGGTTTATGATGGTGCATCCACTGCCATGCTCGCCGTATTCAACTCCCACAGAAATCAGTGAGCTCAGCACTGGTTACTGGGCTGTAATTGAAGCTATTAGCCACACTGCAGTGTAGTAATGGACCAGTCTGATTCCTCCTCCCACTAACTGATTCAGTCATTTATCAAAACTCCGTGACCAGTGTGCGATTCAGCTTTAAAGTCTGCCACCATCTGCAATGCCTCATTGGAGCTGTGCTTATGTTCTCGTAGTTGCATTTCCTGATGATTGTCATTCGTCTAGTAAGAGGTAAAGCAGTAAATGGGAAACCCTGCTGTTTGAGCAAAAGGGGTCAAGGTTTGACTTGTTGACTTGAGATAATGTAGCGACACCAGTCTCAACTAGCAGTTTAAAGAAGTTTATTCCATTGATGACCAATCTTCTTTTTTCAGTTGTTTGTAAATTCAATAAATAACAATTATTTCTTAATATTCTTGTTGATGTTTTATCAGTGCTAGATTCTTTATGAAGTCTCTTGAAAGTGTTAAGTCGCCAAAAATGTCATTAGTATGGGATTTGGGATAGGAAGGTTGTTGGTGTTTGCGTTGTTACATGTTGGTCGGTTATCCACACAGTCCATTACTTGACCACCGTTGTTTTGCATTTTTATAAAAATAATATATATATTTCAGACAGGGGTGCAATAAGGGGCACGTGAGGACGATTCTAAGGGCCCGTACACCTTTGGGCCCCACCCCACCGGTAGGCAATTGCGAATGGAAAAGTTAACAAAAAACTTGCTCATATATGTATATAAAACATCTGTTTGAATACTCGATTCTGATTGGCTGGAGCGTGTGCATTAAACCATCGAATGCACAGGTAGTTTCAGTCAGTTTCAAATACATTTGAAATTAACTGATGAAAATATCTGTAATTTTCACCAGTCTGATAAATATTAAACATCAATAACAGCTTCAATTTGGCAAATGACCATGGTATAAGCGGGATAATCCACAGCTATCCGTGCATTAAAGAAAATCAACATGAAACACTCCAATCCTTTAATGCACGGCTAACCGTGGATAATCCCTTACATATATATCATTAGGTTTGTCTTGGTTTTACCGTTGTTTTATTCTCCTAAAATAATAATCACATCCACAAACTAGTAATCATAACCACAAACTAATAATTTGTTTTAAAAATGGGGAAAATCCCAAGATCTAACATTTTTGTGTGTTACGATGTATGTGTCATGTCATCCGTCGTATTCTTTTTTGTTCACTAAAGCTCTACATTTAATATAACTCAGAAAAACAAAGCTCTGAAAATGAGAGAGAACAGAAGCTGGGTGCAGACAGTGCTGAAGTGGATCGATGTGGTTATTCATTTTTGACAAATCTCTTTATACATTAGCATTAGCTCTGTATACATTAGCAGGAACTCCAGAATATTTTCTCACAAACGCACACATGCAGACACCTCCTGCAAGAGCGTCAGTATTACTGGATACATGGAGGTTTATGCCCACACCAGATAAACCAGCATTAACCAGTTTACCCTCAAGAAATACTAAAGACATCCATTTAAATTCATTTTTAAATGATTTCTTTTAATACTATTTTTATTAAGGAAATGTTAGAAAATTCAGTTTCTCTTTAGTTACAGTGGAGGCTCTAAAAGATAATTTTGCAATCATTTCAAAATATACACCCTTAAGTGTCAAATGTTATGTTTTATGACCAATGGCGTCCTTAAAAGACATATATGGGAAGGACTAACACATCGTGCATTTCTCGTAGCTCTCTCAGGGTTCAATATCAAAAACGTCTTAACTGAGCTGTGAGACTTCATTTCCTGCAGTGCACAAACCAAAAAAGACAAGAGCGGGCGGAGCTGAACAGAGGAAGAAAGTGCCGCATCACTCTCCACTTCCTATCTGTGCTTTCCATGAGTCGACAGATTGAGGAATGGAAAGAGACCAAATTAACCCAAACACACCGAGTCAAACTATTTTTAGGGTCGGTTGTAAATCTGTGTGTTGGCCTACACTCCGCCCCCTGACTCCATGATGACATTGCTGTGATGGCCAGTGATGAGAGCTGTCAACAACACTTTAGCAATACAAGCAGACGCCTTAGGGTAAAAGCAATGGGCTATTTCCCTAGTTAACCGCGGCCTACGTCGGGGTTTCCCCAATGACCTTTTTCGAGTCCTGAATAAACTGTAAGCTGTATACATCGAATGCTGTCTTGATTTTTTTAAAGCAGCACATAAACAACCGAGCCAAACACTTCTGTTGCCCCATCACTGTGTTACACAGATGTCATGTTGTCCTTATTCAGGCATAATTTAGGTCTGACTCATCCGTTGTGATTCAGAGGAGTTCAAAACTTGAGGAGAAACACTGGTCTAGATCTAGTCATTATTAAAATGGTTTGCTAGAGAAACCTTCGCTCTTGCTGTTATTTATACTTTAAAAAGTATTCAACTTTGCTGTGTAACTCATCCTGCACTGTTTGTGCTCCGACTAAACTATCTTTTTATGCACTTATACTCAATCTCTCCACCGATTATTCAAAATGACATCTGCTGATACCTATTGTTAAGATAAAATATTCACATTTCTTAACTTTCTCAATGTTATTAATTTCTATTATGACTTTTAATATTGAACGCCAAACTGCTAATGTTTTTTTATATTTTCTATGTACTGAGCACAAATTCATTGCAGGATATATCGGCCCTGATCATCGGCTGTTTTTGAACTATCAACGATACCGATTATTGGCCGATATATATTGGTGCATCAGCGTATTATTAGAACAATGGCTGTTAATTAGTACTTATAAGGCACATATTCTGCATGACCATATACTACATCCCTAATCCTGCCCAATACCTAAACCTTACAACTACTGTATTATACTATCTCAGGGGTTCTCAACCTTTTTGACTACAAGGCCAACAATATTCAATGGCGCACACAAACTCAATTCATTTTGTCAAATTTGAGAACCACTGTAATACCTATTGATTACCACCACATAAGGAGTTTATTGAGGCGTAGTTAAAGGGGTCATATGGTCCGAATACGTGTTTTTCTGTGTCTTTGGTGTGATATAAGTTGCCCATGCATGTACTGTATTAGCACGTAAAAGTGCAAAAATGTAAGTGTTGGAACAAAAAAGGCATTCTATCTAAAATCCAATGCTCACCCAGACCTGAACGCCTCGTGTAACCACACCCCCACAAATCTACATCAGTTCGTGGTATGATTTGACTAAGACCTACCAAATGTACGCAAGTAAGGTGGGCGTGCCTGTCAGTACAATTGCTTTCGAACCTGCTGTTCCAAAGATGGTAAGAGGCGTTACATTTCCATCACATGCTTGCAGTATTCGAACACTCACTACGCACTGGTTAACAGGCAAATCATAGCACACCTCACTTTTCAGAGCGATGAGCTTTGTAAAAAATCTGCGCATTTCAGAGAGGAGATACAAACATGCACGGTATGTGGAAAATACAGCATTTTTGAACCTTAAACCGTGTAAACACATTACATTACATCTCAAACAAACGATAAGATTCAGTTTAGCCGTGTCATATGACCCCTTTAATGGTTTGTTAACAGCGAGAATTGGACCTTAAAATGAAGTGTGACCTTATAATTATTATTCTTATTACAATGTATGCAAAGTTGCTTTGAGATGAAATGAATGAAATTAGTAAAAAGCGCTATATAAATAAAATTGAATTAAATTAAACTAGATGTTTTATTGTTAGCCTTTTGTACCTGAACTTACACATCCACCTTACACTTTACATACATTTCAGCCTGATCATAAAGTTTACTTTAAGACAGAGTGCATGCATGTTTCTAGCAATGCTGAGTGTCTGGAAGGTGAGGTACAGGTGTACGTGTGTGTGATGCCCTTGGCTGTAGTGGGGTCAAACAGGGATCATGATCTGCAGAGGCGGAACATTATCTCCTCATGTTCTCAGGTTCAGAGGCCTAGAGGTCACATGACCTCATAATGCCAGGTCACTTTACTCCATTTCTCACACTCAATTAGAGAGAGATCCAGACATCTTCACACACACATCCACACAACACATAATCAGTCGCATGCAGCAGATTGTCTCATACACTCATATAATGTCGGATTCTGAACTTTTGCTTTCTGTAGTCTATTTTTTGGTTACGGGTGTTCATAGATAGTATGCGGTGAGCTGAAAAATTAGCCACAACCATTGGGGAAAGAGGCTATCACATTTTCCTATAAGATCACACTTGCATACTCTCACACCCACTTGCATTCGAACATACAAACAAGTGTACACACACATTTACATTTGATCTTTCCAGGATGTGGTGCGCTCTGCTGTGAGTGCATGGACGGGGTTTCCCTTCTTCTTCACGACAGCATTTCCGCCTCGGCCGTTAGTTTGTCTGTGAAAGCAGCTAGTGGAAGAAAATTCAATTTGTAAACCGCTTTTTTGTAAACTGTATATTGTTGCCGCTTTGCTTTTGTTCTGAGACATGCTTGTGGTGCTTTTCAAGAAGGAATAGTTCACTCAAAAATGAAAATTCAGTCATCACTTACTCACTCTCCCTTGTCGTTTCAAACCTGTATGACTTTCTTTCTTGTGCAGAACACAAAACAAAATATTTAGAAGAATGTGGTAACCGAACAATGGCGGTATCCATTCACTTGCAATGGTTTTGCATCTCTACAATAAAAATCAATGGATACCGCCATTGTTCGGTTACTGATATTCTTCAAAATATCTTGTTTTGTATTCTACAAAGGAAGGTCGTACAGGTTTAAAATGACATGTGGGTGATAGGGATGAAACAATATTATCTTGTCTCAATATTACTGTGGTCACATGACTGTATGAAACAATAGGTCTTCCAGGCCTAACATAGAGAATGTTAGAAAAAATAATTGATGTTACCTTTGGCAAAGTCCCTCAGGTGCAATTATTTTATTTTATAAAAGGTATTTTAGGTCATTTGACCCATCTCATACTATAACTCATACCTCTAAGCAACAGTTATGATTTAGGATAAAGAAAAGAGGATGCTCATGGCACGTTTCCAAGTCATCATTTGCCATTTTAAATATAGCAACAATACCGTACCGTGGACATTATACCGAGGTATTACCGTACAGTGAGATTTTTTTATTGTTACATCCCTAGTGTTTGAGTATATGATGAAAACATTTTTCTTTTTGAATGAATTCATTATTATGCCTTCGTGTTAGCTACATTTTATTATGTAGCTACATTATGTAGCTCCTTGTTTTAATTTTCCTGAAGTGTATACAAAGCATCTGGAAGTGTGAAGTGCGCTATTTGGTATTTATCTCATGTTCACAAACATTGAGTCTAGACACACGGACATTTATACACTGATATCATCATTTCCCTTCTTCAAATACATAAAGAGTACAATTAAATATCTAAAAAATGGAGAACTTTATATTTTCAGTCTTGGACACAGTATGTTGGCTCTTTATTCCAAATGTGATTTCACATTTTGCTTTGAGGAATTCATTTATTGCCGGAATTGGAGAAGTGATATTGTCATAGCAGCCGGAGATACGTCTGGTATTTATCTGGTTGTCCTGCCAAAACGCTCTCTCTCATGTTGCCACCTCCAGCTTTGTGACAGGCTGTGTGTTTTATTTAGAGATGAGACGCTTGAAGTGATTCACAGCTCACAGAGGCCCTGAGACACGTGCGGCATTAACAGCTACTCTATTAAAGACACTCATTTAACATTTGTAACAAGTACATTGAAATATTTACCCAGTACAGCTCAAACACGGATGTAGTCGAGGATTACTATAGTATGTAACATGTATAACATAGAACTTTAAAATAAGAATTACAGTAATAATATATCTATAAGCATCTTATCTCGAACAGATCTGATCCCTCATTTACTGCTATAATTGGGAAAATAATACTATGGGAGTCAATGGGGGATGAGCTCTGTTTTATAAATGACATTCTTCCAAATATCTTCCTTTGTGTTTTGCTCAACAAAGACATTAATACAGGTTTAAATCAACTTAAGGGATGTAAATGATGAGAGAATTTTCAATTTTTGGGAGAACTATCCCTTTAAATAACATTTTTTACATCATTTCACCGCTGCTTCTGATAAAAAAAATCACAAAAACGAGGGAAAATAATAAATGTATTTACACTGTAGTACACTTTCTCAAAAACAGAAAAACTATATTTATAAAATTAATTTAGTTCGAGTGTCAACTATTTTGCAAGGGAATACACAACCTTCCAGATTATCTTAAAGTTAAAGGACATGAGTTTAGTCAATTTTCCCATTTAGATTCCATCTTGCCAGCAAGGTCAAAGCAATGGCATCACATTACATGAAAGTGCTGAAATATTTTCAGAAGTGCGTCTCATCGACATCGGAGCTCATTTTTTGCAATTTGTTAGGGAACTGGGATCCACAGGAATTTGTTCAGAGGTTTGGTCTGACTGGCCCAGTGGCTTCCCTCCAGTTCCTCACTCAAAACCACAAGGACTAGAGGATACCTGCAAACTGCCTTCACCAAACCTTCACCTCTGGCCTTTATGGCTTTGATATAGTACTTTATTCACTGCATTTATGAGAAAATGAAACTAGAAATGAAGTAATGTGGTTTTTCCTCTTTATTTCTGAACTGCCTGTGTGTTGTGTTTCGATGCACTGAATCTCACTTTCTATCTTAAATAAACCATGCCACATATTTTTTTTTTTGTCGGACATTATTATTAAAGAATACATGCAACGCCATCTTTTCTCCAAACAAGGTACCTTCAGACAAAAACATCCTAAAGAAATAAATAGTCAAACCCTGTGTACGCACACACTTACATACCACTGTGGCTTGTCATCGCATATTATACCATTGGCTGCCTGTTTTTCCTACAACGTCCTTTTGCCTTTCTTACATAATCCACCTCTCATTTACAAACCACTGTAATGTTGCATTCCTGTTTTTTTGGCAGTAAGAGCAGGCCTGGACTACCAGACAGTTCAGTGCCACACAAACCAACAGTCATGCTCCGTGAGTTCTCTGTTCTGCCCTGAGGTCAGATGCACTGAAGGTTTTTATAGCTGCGCACAATGATTTAATCCCGGGTTTAATCCCATCTCTCCACATGCGAAGAGATGAAGAAATAGAAATATGCATAGACAGAAAAATCACCAAGAAAGTGGCTTCTGTGTTGTCACACATCAGAGAGAACGCATGGAAAGAGTCAGACTACAGACAGGAAGTACGTCAGGGGCAATAGAGGAAGTAAAGGGGGGTGGTTGAGGCCGCAATTCATCGGAAGCCACAGTGGAACTACGACCAAAATACTCCACTCGTGTTACTTCAGACCAGACTGGAGGGGCATGGGTTCAAGACGGCCTCTTTTTTTTAGATTGCGGTTACATGCATTTGTTCTCTCGTGGCTTGCATGAACATTTTCTGTGTAAATTATCCTCTCGGTGAGTTTCAATCAAGCAGGTTTGGTCTTGCTTAAGTAAAAGTCACGTTTATATTGGGTTGACCATTTACATAGAGGGCTAAATCTGAGCAGACTTTATAATTTTATAATTAGAGACATAAAATCAAGGACCGAAGATTATGTACTTTCAATAAATATTCAAAAGTAGGGGTGTACCGGTATCGGGCCCGATACTAAGCTCTTGTACTGAAAATGCACCCATACTAAAGATCAATACCTCGTGTGACATAACTGACAGAAATGTGTAGTAAATTTGCTTTCAAAGTTTTTGATAAAAACATATAAAATATTTTTTCATAATGTGTATGAGGTGGATTTGTTTGTTACTATGAAGCTAATATTTTTTTAGTCTCACTGTGTTTTGGTACAGGCATCGGTATCGAAGAGTGCTAGAAAAAATATCGGTCCTCGTTTCTTTAAAAACGGTATTGGTAAAAGAAGTTACGATGCCCATTGATAGTTCATGTTACTTAATGCATTTATAAATAGTTTGTATATTACAATATGTTATATTATTTATAATTATAATATAAAATAGCTTACGGGAAATTTATCTTCATTGTTAATATTTTTTTACATTTTTGCCGTCACACCATAGGACACATTTGGACACGCACACACACACAAATACATACATACATATATATGTGTAAACACTCAAATTCTTTATAGCACCGAATTCCTCTTTACTGCTGTGTCTATGAATGGGTCACAAAACTCTTCTCTGAAAAGTAATTAAATAAAAAAATATTGACATGAGCGTTTTTGTCTCAGAGGAAAATTTAATATCAATACACGATGTCTGAAAAAAAGTGAGGATTTGAAGAAGTTACTTTCCTGGGGATTTGATCAATGTAAGTTAGTGGTTTAATTGACCAAGCAATAGCGTCTCATCTGACACGCACTCCCATATCTGGTACACTCTAGTATTCATATAAGCAGTTAATTTATCTCATTAACCACAAGAACCACACACACACACACACACACACACAAATGCAATGTGATGAAATAGAGTTCCTATTGGTTTTCGCTGGTTAAGCCAGTCTTCGGTGAGTAACGTCGTGTCCCCTGCGTGAACTTGGGCGAGGCATTGATCAGTTTGTACGGTTTGCACATTTGTTTATTTTCTCAGACTTTGGTGGTCTCACAGACAATATCACTGCACAGAAAAACAGGTTTCTCAAGCTTTTGAAGACGTCTTTCAACAGAATCAGTCCAGACTCACAAACTGACCCATCAGCGATCAAAGGTTGAACATTTTACTTCAGGAAAAAAAAGTTTTTGGTTCGTAAACTATTGTAAAGATCAACAGTTATTGATGATCAAAGATAACATAGAAACTTAAATTTGTAACTTTTGCCTCTCTATCGCCGCCTCTGGCAGCTTCCTTCACAAACTTCTCTTTACTTGTGTTGAAATAATTAAAGTAATATCCGACCTAACTGCTTCAATGACGAATTATTATCTTACCCTTGTGAATTGGGCTAATGTATAGAAACAGTTTGAACACTGATAAAAAAACGATTTTGGTGTCTTTTTAACCAGAAAAATGTTGCATGTTAAACATATTGTGCAATAATTCAGTATGAACTGTACAAAAAGATCATATGTGTGAATGCACAATGAAACACATTCTCTCATGCGTCTTTTTTAGGTTTGAGTTTTTTTAATTGTTCACCGTCTTATCAATTTGGCGCTTACATGTTCCTATATGGTTGTATATGTCTGTATAATGGTGTGATAGGCCTTTATGATAGTACTTTGTCATTTAAAAAACACACACTTTTCTTTCAATCTTGTCCGATGTGAGCACTGTATAGAGCATAATGTGTCATTTACTGATTAGCAAATAATTGTTACATCATTTATAGAAGTAATCTTCCCATCAGCCCCAGCAGTCTTCATGGTTCTGCAACGAGGAACATCTACTGGTTATGCCCAACGTCCAGCCTGGAAAGAAACACAACTAATTTGATTATACATCCATTGCAGCTTTGTATTTTTCCGCTGCGTATTGAAATTAGCTAGATTGTGATCTGGGATAAGCGTACGCTTCCCTGGAATCCCAACATGCAAAATACACAAAGGGGAGTCCTTTCAGCCGGCAACAGTTCCATAGACAAGCTCCTTGCCATCAATTGTCGTACAGTGCCCATAGTCATGACAGTCGCGGAAATAAAAACAAGTAGCTCAACAGATGTTTGGTTGTTTTTCCGGACCCGACTCAATGAAAAGGCTTCCCTTAGGAAAGTGCCCGTGGTGTGTCCATTCAAAAGGAACTCCCTTGTCCATGTTGCATCCCTCAAGAACAATTTGGATCAGGCATTGTGGAGATAAATGTGGACTCCAATGGAATCATATCCCCCTAACAACTACATGAGGTTGTAATAGTCAAAGAGACTTTAAACAGCATTTAGAAATGCAAAATGTTTTTGTTGTTTATGGTCAACAAATCCATGCACAATTTAAGCAGGATCTTTCAACACTTGGCATTATAGGAGGACCAGGGTAAAATATTTCTAGTCTCTTATGGCTATACTTTTAATAAAATTGGACAGTTGAATGATTGTTTTGACATTCACGTCAATTACTTAGTTAACTTTTAGAGTTTGCAAAAGCTTGGTTCAAAATTGTATTTACAATATTGTTTTCAGACTCTATCTGTCATGCACTGTGAAGTACTCATTTCATAACAATGAAGCATAAACGTAGCTTATTGACATATTGATTGAATATGTTATTCAATTGTGCAATTGCAGCAAAAATAAAAACACTGGACAGTATTTTTTGGGGGGGTTGTTGCCTTTCTTTGTACAGTAACAGTGAGGGGCCAGGGAGGAAAGTAGGTGAGAGGGGGAGGGATAGGGAAAGGACCATGTGCCAGGACTCCAGGTATAGGGTCGCACGGAGTGCAACAGGGCCATATGTTGGAGCACTTATCGATTCTGACTAGACTTTCTAGTTTTTTTCTAGTTTAAAAGCTTGGACTGGGTCTTTGGGGTAGTAGTCTCATATGTCAATTGTCAACAAATATTCAGTTGTTCGAATGGTTGTTTAAAAAAAGACATCGTTTTTCTGCATTGTATTCTGAATGGTTAAATGTCTCAACATTCACACCACCAACAGTGTACAACTGCAAGTAGACATCATGGGTTAAGGCGGTGGAAAAAGTGTTTACTTCCTCTATTTTGCTCTATAAAAAGTAATATTCAAATCACTAAGTCTCCATTCTCTTTTTTAGCACTTGCTGCCGGCATGATAATGAAGTCTGTGTGTGTTTCCTCATTGACAGAACTCTCATTGTTGAAATAACTTACGACACTACATAAACAGTATCAGCAACAGCATAGCAAGAAGTTCATTCATTTCTTTCTGTCTGACGTTTTTGCTTTAATAAAGAATGACACATTGTGATCCTGATTGGATCGACAAATCATATTTAAGCTCATGTCTAGGGTATAAATAGGAGGGGGGGTCCCCTTAGAATCCCCAAATGACAGATTTATATCATCAGTTTAGCACCACACCTACACACACATTACATCTTGTCCATTGAGTCAAGATTAGCCTTTGGAGTCCCCCTCTAGTGTGTGTCAATATGTGTCTGTGTGCATGTTTATTTATTGTTGCCCCCAGAACACACAGCATGATTCAGAGCCCCCCTCCCACACACTCCATTTTTACTTCATTAGGCCATATCTGTCAGCTAATACTACTACAGTGTTTATGAATCAATTGCCGAAGTGGATCATTCCAGAGTTTAGAAAGGAGTGTTGTTGCTTTGGCAGCAGTGCCGTTTATTTGGGAATTACTGGGGATGCGTTGAGATTAATTGAGGGTTTTGTTCATTGGATAGATGAATGGTCTTCAAAAGGATATATACATTATGAATATAAACCGAGCACAAAACATTTTAAACACTTATAGGCCACAGTTAGAAATACTATTGATTTTGCATTGCAAACATGATTTGGGGCTTAAACATGGTAAAACATGGACGTTGTGTCCGTGATGTAACCTGTAGGTTTGTGAAGAGCCTTTTGAAGCCTAAAGTGAGTGGAGCTAGTCGTAGCCATCTTGACAGTGCGTCACTCCCAGATAAGGGACAATTCAAATTTTGAGTCTAAGGCCTAGTCCACACGTACACGGGGATTTTTATGTACAGAGTTTTTCCTTTTTTTGGCTGATTGGTTGTTGTCACATGACCTGCGGTGGCGTGTGGCATTCTGAAAAATGTTCCTCTTGATGCGGCACCAATGCGCCTAGAAAATCAAGAGCATCTACATTTAATATTATCAAAAATGCGCGCGCAATAATTAGTCATTTTCCGAGCTGGGACATCATCCACTAGCATAGTAGAAATATTGTTTTATGTTTTTTGTTCTGTTGAACACAACATTAGATACTTTAACAATTTATTAAATAAATAAAATAATTTAGGAAAGCAAACCTTTGACCATTTGACAATTTTTCCTACTATGGTAGTCAATAAGGGAGGTATATCCCAGAATCCCAGTAATGTTAGTTGCTAATATTCTTCCAAATATCTTTTTTGTTTTCGACAGAACAAAGACATTTATACAGGTTTGGAACGACTTGAGGTTGAGAAAATGATGACAGAATTTTAACATTTGGGTGAACTACCCCTCAAACATGTTTTTAAATTTTCAGGTTGTTAAAGGAAAAATGCGCCCAAAAAAAAAATGTTGTTATCCTTTATTCACCCTCATGTCGCACAAAACCTTCATATGACTGTTTCTTCTGTGAAACACAACAGTTATTTCGAGAAATGTGTATACGATGGAAGTCAATGGGGACAATGTTATTTGATTACTAAAGTTCTTCCAAATATCTCTATATCCTTTTTGAGTTCAGCAGAAGAAAGAAAGTAAAACAGGTTTGGAATGAGACGAGGGAGAGTGAATACTGATTTTTTGGGTGAACTATTGCTTTATACGTCCATAATTTAGTTACAAAATACAACTCTGGTTAAGACTTGTTGGTTAAATAAATGCAAAAATGCCTTTGGCGTGTGTTCAGTGACAGCAACATACGTTTAGGGTGGGGGGTTGAAGTGATTATTTTATTTTTGGTACATTTATCAGGCATGAGGCCAGCGTATGTCAACCTGGATTTGGGTACAAATTGTTACCTTGTCACTCTCTTTCTCTCCCTCTCCCTCTCTGCTGTTGCATCAGCATCCTTTGAGCATTTCTGTGCATGAATGGCAGCTTGGATTCCACTCTTGGTGGGTAATAGGGGCGCTGTGCTCTCTGATTGGCCTGAATGAGAAGTAAGGGATTTTAGTTGGACACGTGGGAAATCTCATGGGCCACCCTGGCCCCTAATTGGATTACATACAGACAAGTATGTCATCTTATTATACATTGTTCTATATATAATCTCTTATTTCCTAAGGATCTTTTTAATAGCTATTATATATTTCCTACCCTCTGTAATTTAAATGGAACAAGCATTAAGCACATTAGATGCTTTACAAATACTAATATGATTTTTTAAATTTGTTAAAAAATTGTTTTAAAGTTGTGCTTAATGTGTGGAAGCAGAATAAATTGATTTCTGGACATTCCCTGCTTTAATAATTATGTGAGTTTTTTGTCTGAAGGAGAACTCCTATAACAGACAGTATGGCCCACACAGAGATCTGATTTCACAGTCAGTCTGAGATTACATGAACAGACTGAGAAAAAAAGAAACAAAAAGAGACCATCTTAATCCAAAAGAACTGTGGCAGCATCTCCATGATGATTGACTCCTTAAAAATGAAGCAAATAAAATAATATATTAAACAAATTTGAGACGCATATAATGTGCCTTTAAATTTTACACATTGCATATGGAAATCTTTAAAATGTTCATTGTATAGCCACTGTGTTATTGTTCTGTTTAAGAGGTCATTTATTTTTGTGTACTTGTAGCATTTAAACCACTGACTTGAAAGATCTGGGCTTCCCCTCTTCTGTTGATCTGCCTAAACAATTTGCAACAAGGGACAGTTTGTATTATTTCTAAAAGTTGCAGATAAGATATTTTCTCCCTTGTTTCTAAATTGGTGAACGGGACCCATGACGTTTTGCCCTTGCGGTTGCTTTAATGGCTGCGGGTGCCGATCGCTTTTCCACTTTGCAGATCTGTCAACCGGAAACTCTCTAACCAAATACAGACACTGAGGGGCGTGGCCGGATCAAGACCTTATTTGGAGTTTCCACTCGTTGGCGAACTTGGCACTCGAGGCCAAAGCCAAGCCTACAGATCTGCCGCGCGCCTGCAGTATTTACACGCGATTAACTCTCTGGCAATGACACCCTTTGAATAACCCAGTGTCGCTTCTTCTAGCCTGATAATCTACCATAGTCCGTTGCTTAAACAAGGTAGTAGTTTTAAAAACTATTGACTGTGTTTGCACATTAGTTTTAATTTGGAAATACATCTTACGTTTAGTCTCCTTGCCAACAAAAAGGGCAAGTAATAAAGTGTGACCTTCAACTGCAGCCTGACACATTTATAATCATCTTAATCAATATTTTTTGTCAGATAGCCCTATAAAAAGTTACTTTAACAATGACTCTTTGAGAATTTTAACCTTAATTCCTTGTCTTTAAGCAGTGTGGTCATGGCTCTACTTATGGTAAACTATATCCTTTTATTCATTCTACTGACCAAATATTTTACACAAAGAAGCACGAATGCGAATAAAATGACAACCAGTTGCATCTAGCAATAAAACGTTCAAGCAATGTCATCTAGCAATGAAAAAGATACGATCAGACGAATCCTGCATCTTACGTGCATCGTAACTCATTTAATAAGGATGCGATGAACAGTCCACATTTATCGGGCATGCACACCATAATCTAAACCTTTAAGATTTTCGTTTATATTCTGAAGTCATTAAAAGTGTATAAAATAATATGCAATGTTTACAAAGGCATGCACAAACTTAAACTGACGAACTCTCAATATATCTTTAAAAAGCTTTCACTGTTTGTCCGGTCCACTGCACACAAACGAAGAAGATACCCGTGAAAGTTAGTTAGCCCTTCTCTGCTCCGGTCCTTACACTTGCCTTCCTGCCACCGACTCTAATGTTCCACTATGAGGAGCTTCCATGTGACGTCGTGCGGCCGTCTAGCTTTGTGTGTCCATATTTGGTCATCTACGTCACACATTTTATTCCGTCCCACCGTTGAACAAGAAAGCGTTGGAGTTCCCTACGCTCGCAACAGAGCGAGCAGTGCCACACTCGTGCAATCACCACCACCAACAAACCAACATCTCTGTGCTGATCCACAGAACATAACACTTTACAGAAATCAGTAAAAAAAACAGGCTACAAGCAAGCTCGTGGACAGACATCAGCGCGGTGCTCGGATACCGATTTTAAAGGGATTGACATCACATTCTTTCGCTTTTTAGGTAGATTTCAGAAGTCCGGAGATTGATCGGAACGGAACACCTCTGTGTGCTTTTTAATGACAAACTGAACAACTGCTATGACCGGTAAACTAGCGGACAAGATCCCTATTACCATGAGCAGTTTAATCAACTCATTACCTGACAGTCTCTATCCAGAAGAAGACATCCCCACTTCAATGAACATCTTCTCAAACCAGGACTCTATTTCGCACTACTCACAGATGAATACAGGTAAGGACGAAAAGTTCTGAATGAATTAAGCTCTTGTTGAGATTTGTGACCTGCTCGCTGGTTTGATTTTTTTATGTTCGCTTATGTCGCGGCATCAGTTGTTTTGGAGCCCGCTGAGTGCGCTTCACTGCTCGGCCCCGTAGCACCTGTTAACGCGCGCGCTTACTTGAGCAGCTCGTTTGGTAGGCAGCTAAACTGAACTATTATACAGATTTCGGACTGTTAAACATCTCCCCACAGCGTTTCCCAATATTTTTCCGAAATTGGATTTCGTAACACAAAACTGTGTCAATTTAACATGTACATTTATATAAAAAGCTACTTAGAAATATGAATAAGCAACTCGCACGTAATATAGGCTATACTTATTTATAGACTGAGATCACATTTTTGTTGTTACTATTATTTATTGTATATATATATGTGTGTGTCAACGTGTGCAATGTAATGAAAATAATAATTTTACAGACGAATAAGCCTTTCGCTTTTTTCCCCGAAGGAATCCGTGATACATCGAGGCTTTATTTTTGGGTGAAATATATCTTAGGAAAAAGGAGATATTGTTATAGGTACAATTGTTCCAGTCACGTGATATTCGTGTGAAGTGGACAGGTAAAATCAGGTAATATCATTCCGAGCCCACGCGACAAGGGACACGTGAAACTCCACGCTATCCACTAATACAAACACAGTCGGAATTCATATTTCACATGCTGTATTATAATACCATGTCATATCGAAACCCTTCCGCTTAAAATGCTAACTTTTGACTCACTTGTCCCTGTAAAATCGCAGCAGTCTTACAATCTGTTCTTTCTTAAATATTTACTTTTTGTGTTATTTACGGGATTTGTTTAGTCGGTGTTTGCTATAAAGTATTGACCCTGTTTCTGACCCTCCACGCTCGCGGGTGGGCGTTTATGGACGCACTGTTTTAGTTAAAAAAATAAAACAAAATTGTGAAAACATCTCAAATATAAAGAATAATATTAAAATCTCTTCTAAATTTTTGCTTAATGTAAGATATATATTAGGGCCACAAAAGAAATATTACCCGTATTTGAAAGCATGTATCGTTTGAAATATTGAAACATTTAAAAAAACATTTTACGTTTTAATTTTACAAAATATTAACACACTTTCCTGCACTAGTAATCCAGTGAAAAGTAAAATGAACTAAAATAGACTGCTGGCTAATGGCTAAATGAGATACTCACATTTAATTACCCAGTTGTTGCAGTTTTCTTAATATACAGCCGGTTTGTTGTTTTCAGTCAGCTTTTATACATCTGTCAATCGAAAGTTTGAATAGTTCATTATAAACAAAAATCATTTCAGTTCCATATCATAGTGGGTGTTGTTGGTTTTCTTTAACTTTCCTAAGCTTTTAACAACGTTCTTACTTGAGGCACTAAAAATAAGAATTAGTCGAATATGATATTTATTGCGAAGAGTGAAAGGATAAGATCATCCGCCCTCTTGATGTATATTCTGATGGAGTTTCACAAAGCTCATTGATGTGGTTTTGACTCGTCAGGTCAAAAGAAGCGAAGCTTTCCACACTTGCGGGACAGTATTGACCTCATTTCGTTTAATAAAATGTAAGGACTATTATACTCCTGAATAAATGTTTTAGTTCTGGAAATAGAAAATATAATAAATTGAGAATTATTTCCAAAGTTTAATTGTTTCTCGAGGAGATCTTTTTTTATAATATATATTTAAAGATTTATAGTTCCTATCAATCAATAATAGTAATACTAATAGTAATAAAAAATATGCTTCACATTAACAGGGTTATTCTCGATTATAAGCTACAATATATATATGTATATAAATATATTCACACACATTTATTAATGTAAGATATAAATTATTTACTTTGAAATGAGATTGAATAAAGAAACTCCTTGGGAACTTTCTGATTAGGACACTTGGGCACATATCTCTGTGGGATTATTAATCACAATGTTCCAAGGTGAAAAACCTTGTCCTTACAAAGTGTCCTAACAAACGCCCCTGTCAGAGTATTTACAAGTGTGTGAAATGTATCCACACACACACACATTCTGCAATGATCAGGAAAGAAAGATGCCCTAAATAAAAGAGTGAGTGTTTTCTCATCCTTGCCTGTGGAATACACCATTTTTCATATCTCTTAGTTCTGAATCTTTTCCTCCAGACACTGCACAGCATCTCTTCACACATGTACCCATATGGGTGTTGAACAGTTGCGAGGACCATCTGTAATTTTCATTCTGTTTGTTTCTACCCGTAAGCCACAATTGGGTATACACAGTGTCATGACTTTAAATGCACACACAAGTCAAAAACTAAGTGAGCCCTCATAAAATATTTATTTTATAAACTTGCTGTGATTTATCAAGTTGTCTGCACTGGATTATGTGAATCATACGGACGTATTAAAATGGTCAAGCGACTAAATACAACAAATCAATAAAGGCAATTCAGAGCACCCATCAATTGTCAAAAAAACTAATCTTACTGAAAAAATACGTGTAAGAGAGAGCCAGAGAGAGAGTGTAAAAAGTAACAGTGATGTCAATAGAGACATCCTGTTGCCTTACTGCCAAATAAAGTGCAGTTCTCAATTTTCGATTTTGTGACAGGTAGAGTGTAAGGGGTCAGAACGCTATTAACTGGATTCTTGTATTAAAGATACATTTTCTTTCATCTTTTGGACTTAAATGTTTACATTTTCTTGTCTTATTTTTGCTAAAGGCGATTAACAGAGGTATGCAAGAAATTGATTTCTGAGACCACCTTAAGATATCATAGTTATCATTGTTAGTAGTTAGCGCACATTAGACGACGTGCATTCTCATAGCAGTAGAGGCAGAACTTTCCACTATCTCTACCTAGTTTCTTTGACAGTATTTTGGTGCGGTTGATTGATTGTTTCCCTTCTGACCCTGTGTCTCACAGATAATATCATGGACTTGGGGATGGGGGGCGAGAAGGGAAGTGGTGAGATTCAGTACGGCTCCGGTGGTTTTCAGTCCGGCCGAAGCGGACAGACCGTCACCTACCTGGGCAAGTTCGCTTTCGACACCCCTCCGTCTGGCAGCATCGGAGGCTCGGGTTGGTGTCCCGATAATAACATCATCAGTCTGGTGAGCGCTGGAATCCTGGGCGTGTCACCGTCACCAGGCAACATCACCAACCATACTTCATCAAGCGGCAGCATGGGCGGCCAGTCGTCAGACATGGAGCAGGTATACGCACCATCTCTTCCAGCCTACTCAACCTGCGGCGAGATCTATCCAGAGCAAGTTTCGTTCCACCACAGCCCGGCCACCTCCTCGTCTTTGCCCTATCCAAGCTCCTGACTACCATACCACCTCCAAACCAGGCATGGACGGCAGCCTCTTTTCCATGATCCCAGACTACAACCTCTTCCACCACCAGGGAGACGTAGGGGTGATGGAGCATAAACCCTTCCAAACCATGGACCCTATCAGAGTGAACCCACCCCCCATAACTCCTCTTGAGACAATTCGAGCCTTTAAGGACAAGCAACAGATCCATCCCGGGTTTCTCGGGGGTCAACAGCATGTTTCCCAACACCATCAGCCTTCTCACACGCTCACCCTAAAACCCATTCGCCCGAGAAAGTACCCCAACCGGCCCAGCAAAACTCCCGTCCACGAACGTCCGCATGCCTGCCCGGCGGAGAACTGCGATCGCCGTTTTTCGCGATCAGACGAGTTGACACGCCATCTGCGCATTCACACGGGCCACAAACCCTTCCAATGCCGCATCTGCATGCGATCCTTCAGTCGCAGCGACCATCTAACCACGCACATCCGCACGCACACCGGGGAGAAGCCTTTCTCTTGCGAGTTCTGCGGACGCAAGTTTGCTCGCAGTGACGAACGAAAGAGGCACGCCAAGGTGCACCTGAAACAGAAGGACAAGAAACCCACAGACAAGGGCAGTGGTGCAGGCGCAGGGGGGAGCCATGCTTCTCCTCCCAGCTCCTGCGGGAGCGCGGGACCCAGCAGCGCTAATATCATGACCGTTACCACTTGTGCGTGAGATGGACTTGTGCAAAGACTACATGGAGAAGACATGAAGGTTTTTCTTCTCCTTTTATATACACTTGACTCGTATACTCTCTCCCTCTCGATATCCATCCGTTTTCTCTTGGTTCTGTTTATTAAAGTGGCATATTTCCGTAGCCACTATGGATTCAAGGATGGAAAAAATAGGCAGTCAAGAGTTCAAGCAGTCAGGTCAATCCACAAGAAGAGCACTTATATACAGATGCAGCACAATCATAAGAGTTTAACTCGGCTCTGGGGACCAGAGCGATCTCTTGAAGCTTTAGCCTTTTGTTTTATTTCATTTGAGTTCAAGGACAGATTTGATGCTGTTTCTGTTTTCTCCAAGTGTATTTCAGTTTGTCATTGTGCACTTTCATTTGCCTACTGCTTTGCAGTCTTTTTTAATTATTGTGAATTATTTAATGTTTTGTCTTGTTGTTGTTTTTCAACAGAATGTGCCAAATGTATTAAAATACAAAAGACAGATATCTGAACTCATTTTAGTATTTACCTGGCTGGCAAAATAATGGGAATGCTGTAAGATTCATTTCAGATATTGGGAAAACCTTTAAGCCTTCAAACCTAAAGGCTTTAGGAGACTGAGCTACAAGCGAACGTTTATTATCTGTTGCAACATTCTGTTGCATTATCCAAATTTTTCGGAGTCTTTTTTGTAGGGATATGGATGCCGTTTGTAATTGTCAACAGACTGGTAGTGCAATAAAGGAAAAACAACAACACCTGACTCACTTTGAAAAGTTTACTTTGTAGAGTTGAAATTAAGACACAGCTGCGGCCTTTACCTGATTCGCTTTATTTGGTGTGCATAAGGGCCAAACTTGCAGATTTGTCACGTACTTCTGGTTGAATCTGGTCTGAGCATTTTGCCGTTCTGTTTTTGACGTCTGTATGCCTGCATGCATCTAGTATCATGTCTTTGCTAGTACTGAAAATACCTACAGCAATACTCGTCCAGTTTAAGCCATGTGTAAATCCTCCCGTTACGGTTTCTATTGTCGTTCCTATCATTGTTTTACTGGACAGTTCGTTTTTATGCTTTAACCGTACAATATTTTTCATTGGGTCCCATTTTATGCACATTATATATTCAGCACACATTTTAACACACATGTACACGCGGTTTTGAAATGAAATCAGGCGAAATTATGGTAATGCCTGCCTGCCAGCATCACCACTGGGCAGGACTGATCTTAGGAGTCATTGTTTTGCATTTTCAACGGCTGAGGCCTGTCTGCTGTATGCATGCCATTCAAGACGTTTTTGGATGGGAACAGTTTCGACATTTACTGCTCTCATGGGCAGCACTATATCTCCACGGTTACTCATATTTGGATCTGAATATTAACCATGAGCGAGATGGGGTTTTGTACAGTTAATTATACAAACATATTACTACATGTTTTCTACTTGGAATGTACAAAGCATTGTCCTTCAGTATTACAATATGTGTGTCTGTGCTCGTGTGTGGACCTGTACACTAAGGCATACGCGAACATCCGCATACTCCGAATTTGTTGACTGAATGTTAAAACAAAAGGGTGTGTTTACATTTTTATTTTCCTGTTGTTCAGTCTTTCTGTTTTCGAAATTGTGTACATAGTGCCGAATGTTTTATAAGTGTGTGTGCAGGAATATTGACAGTGTCAAATGTGATGCATTCTCCACTGAGTCTCTCAAGTATGAATTGTTATTAACCAACACTGCAAATGATGACTTGCGGACGGACTGAATGATTTGTTTAATAAAAGAATAAGATTATTTGAAGGAAAAAGAAAAGCAAAAATCTGTCTTATTACCTTATAACCAAGCTATGCATCCACAAAGCAAATAATTTATAAATATATCATAAAAATATTTTGAAAGTACCTCATAATTCTGTTCAGTATATTACAACTGCATTTAAGAAATTTAGACTAAGTAGTCATTTTCTAATGTATAAGCAAGCAAAATACACAACTTATTAAAAATAACTAAAAGACATTAACAAAAAAAATGTAATCGTTTAATTAAAGTAGTGTAATTGTAAACTGTTTTAGCCATGTTTTGCATAAGGTTAAAACATAGGCTCTAATAACTGTGTTAAGAAATCTAAATAAAAAACTAATATATTTCATATCATAATCTCGGTCAAATCTTGCCATATTGGGAAAATCACTTCTGTGACAATTCTTCAGGCAATATTCCAATTGTTTTACCTCCTGGTGAGGGCATTTGTTAAGGTTTTTAATTATGATTAGAGTTATGGCTATAAATAGTTGACAGTGATTTGACCACTAAAATAAATGTGCAAAATGCATCTATCTCCTGGTAAAATTATCCAGCGCTTATAGCACTTATACGTAGATGTTTATCAGGTTATTTTCCTTGCAGCTGAGTTAAGAGTTTAAATGTTATATTTATCTGGGGTAAAAAACTAAAATTATACAAATCTAATATTGATCTGGAAACTCATCTACATACAGTTGAAATTTGCCGAAAGCTAAACAGGGATTTTCAATGTATGCATTGACATTATTGACTTGAATAATGCATCGATATGGCCTTTAATGTCAGCATTGTGTACACAAGTAAGTTTGTAGCCTCTCTTACTGTAACTGAAGGGAAATGTTGCAGCGAGGATGGGTTGGTTTCAGGTTGGAGAGTGTAAATGTTAAGTTGTGTCAGTAGACAGGTTCAGGAGCATGTATCTTCAAGGTCCCTCCTCTGCTTTTTTTTGTTATTAGAGAGATATCTCCATATCTAAGGCACATATGGTTTACACAGTATTGTCTTTAAAATAGGGATATACACGAAAACAGCTTCTGGCTGATTTTTTTTCTTTTTGTGCCAAGATACATCGCAATGCAGCGCCAAACTGCAGCGGTAAAAATAGCAAAGGCAGTTCTCACAGATCAGACCCTGTGGAGTTGTGTATACAGTGTGTGTATTTGAGCAAATTCAAACTCTGATGTATGGAATACAGAGGTTTTAAAGAAAATGGTGTTTCTTTTAAAAGCTGTGTTATGGAAAGTAGTAAGGATTAAAAAACGTGGCACTTAAATGAAATAACCATAACCATCTATATGCTAAAACCAGTCAAAACACCATATTCATTTTAAATCAAAGTTATAAAAGTCTTCCTCACACCAAGTTCTGTAAAGAAACAAGCAATCGTGACGTCCGGAAAACTTGTGTGTACGTGGTGTGTGTGTTTGAGCATGCATGCATGCACCTGTATATCAGTGCTTGAGTTCTTCCATTTCCGGATTTTCCACTCTCTTTTTAAATGTCTGGGACCATTCAAGATTTGCTAAAAAAAAAGAATTGTTTTGTTTGCTGACCCCGTACAAGCGCAATACACTATCAGTGAAACTTAATGCCCCATTTCAGAAAGAAATGTAGATTTTTTTATCTTGTCTTGTTTAATTTCGTCTGAATATAATAAGTAATAATTCATTTGCTGTTATTTGAAGAGCCTGAGCAGTTGTTTCATTCAGAGCTTTACTAGGTGGTCTGAAATATAGAAATACAGATATCGCTACAAGTCTCACAACTCTATTCCCCCGACGTCACAGATTCGGCATGAGTGTTCACTGTCTGCCTTTGGATCAGAGCCAGAAGGAACAGCCTTGTTTGTGCCAAGTGGGATGCAGGCTCGGCTGCCCTGGAACAATATGCACAGAGGACACCACAGAAATGTAAATGTGACCCCAGTCAGCTCTGAAGCTGGCCCTGTTTCACAACACTGATTCACTGTTTACCTGATTCTTTTGCTCTCTGTCAGTCCGTCAATATGACTGATTCACTAACATCCGATTGCAAAAGTCCACTGTGCTATACATGGTCAATGACTTCAGAAATGAAAGAAGTTTTCCTTATTGATTTCCATTCAATTTCATGGTACTGAGCTGTTCAGTAAATAATTTGTCGTGTGGTCATCTTGGGCCAATATTTTGGTATCCATATCTTACTGCATGTCTTGCATGTCTCTTTTCATATGGAGGCACCTAGGAAGTGAGTACTTTTGTGAGTATAAAGGAAAATACTGTGGGTTCAATCTCACCAGAAGAAGGGATTTTGTTACGCTTTTACCTCCGATATACTTCCATTGCCTTATAATAAGGTCACGTGTTAAAATATTTAATTGTTCAAAGAAATAATTGATGTTTTCTGGGGAGGAAATGTTCTCTTGAGTTCGCATTTTGTTGTAAAATACATGTTTTCCCGTTGATGCGTACTTGAATACACAAATGAATAAAATACAACTGAATCCATTGTGTCATTTTTGTGTACAACTATGACATAAAGTAAAGCATTATATTATCCATAATATAAAAAGCATTGATAGGACAGGTAGGCAATTATGAAATTTTGAAAAGCAAACTGAGTGTCCAACAAAGTCGGCTATCACAATTCATAATGCAGTTGCCAACTTTGTCACTATGAAATACGGGACAAAACTTGACCTGTGCAGCAGCAGTGCTAGTTAGCATATGGATGACGTCATTGCTCTCTCTGAATGGTTACATACAGTACTGCAGAGTATTTTGACATTTAAGCACAACTAAATGCACAATAAAGCCGTTCTCATTTACATATTTTCCGTTTCTGTTTTCAGACACAAATTAGTAAAATAGTCGGCTAGGCTACATGTCCGTCTGGGTAATAAACTATATGCATAGGCTATGTACAGATAAACTACATTCATGTTGCTGTGCGCTTTTCTGTCAAAAAGAAGGGTCAACACTGGGACGAATCGCGCAGGCTCAATATACGGGATTGGCAACCCTAATTGTATAGCAACTTGCTCTTTTTTTAAATGCCATACACTAATTGTATTTATTAATGTAAGGACAGCATGTAATCTAATCAGAAAGTAAACTGGTGAGATTACAACGTATATAATAACAGTATGTCTGTAGCAGTACCTGTTGCGCTGCTTCAGTTTGACCTCTTCGCTTGCCGTAGTTTAAATCCTCGTGACCTCTGACTTCAAACAAACTTCTATACTTCCTGCTCGGTGTTCGGCTCTCAAAGGCTGTGAAAAGGCAATGCTTTTAAATCAAAACCAGTATATTTCGACTGATTCGGATTAAATTGGAGCGCAAGATGAGCTGGTATGTATGATGACTGATTTATTCGGTGACAAATGAATGTTATTCTTTAGTTTTCTGACAGCGTTCAATGTCGGTGTTTGTGTCCCAAAACCCTGCGTGCTGCCTACCTAGACAGAATCGTCATATGTTACATGCGATGCGAACGTTTAAACTGAACTAAAGAATATGACGCCTTGTTAGGATGCCGACGAGTTTGGAAACATCTGTTGACTGCTAGCTAGCGAACTCGCTAAGTAGCTTTACAGTTTAAAACTATTAAACGAATCAGTTAAACATCGAAACATTTGCGGTTTATGGCGCGTTTGTGATTCTAAGTATACACAATTACCGCGTGTGGTTTTAATTATCTTATTTAAGTTAGTTTTCCTCTCGAGTTAGCTAGTTAGCTTAGTTTCTTTTCCTTACAGAAGTCCTCAAAGGGATGTTTACATTCTTAGTACTGTGGTTCAGTTCTTAAACACTGTAATCTCCAAAGTATTATTTCAGTGTTTGTAGTTTTTTTTGCATATTTATAATGACATTGTGCTGTTGTGGATGTCACTGTAGTTTTTGCTGCATTTCAATAAACGTGTAAAAGCACTCAATACAGTTCATTACAGATTATGACCTCATTATATTTTGCAATTGGGCTTATGGTTTGATGTCCTACAATACCTTATAATAAAAACTTTTGTAGTTTTGTTTTTGGAAAACTACTAACTAGAAACCAATATACTGTTCTTTTAAGGACTGTATTATAATAAGGGATTTATCCTTATTGTTCTTGAACATGGTATGATTCTCAATTTGTAAGTGAACTGGGGAAACGCATCACTGTTACATCACAAAGTTTCATTGATTTTTTTTGAGACCATGCTGCCTAGACAATCACACAAAGGCATGCTTCATTTTTTGTTAATTTCATACTTTTTTGACACACTTATGTTCGTGTTATGTTAAATGTACAATAATATAATAATTGTAAAGGCTGTAGTGTTTTAGGAAACACTCAAATTTACTTTTGAATCTTGTAAATTAATGTTTCTATGTGCAATCAAGTTTCATCTACAATCAGACAATGAAAACTATAAATTAAAATACATGTTTTTAAAAGTTCAATTTCAAGAAATACAAAGATGTGTTTGGTTTTGAAATAAAGCAACTAATTCAAACATCACAGATACCTTTATAAAGACTTGCAATGTGGCGTCAGGTTAAGACTAAACATACAGCTTTTCACATCATGAAAAGATGTAGACAATGTTGTCTTTTAATGGACATAATTTATAGGGTTATACACCAAGAATAGTTAGTAGAACACTCAGGCCACATTCGCTTTGTCTCATTTACGCTGAGCACTGTACGTTAGATTATCGGCCATATCGATATTGCGTGATAATTGTTCACTTTGATGGGGATGTATGTTATATTATCGACCATATCGCTATTACAGGTTAAGACTAAACATACAGCTTTTCACATCATGAAAAGGTGTAGACAATGTTGTCTTTTAATGGACATGATTTATAGGGTTATACACCAAGAATAGTTAGTAGAACACTCAGGCCACATTCGCTTTGTCTCATGGCTGTGTGATACTAGAGTGATTCCTTCCATGTAAAAATGAGATAATATCTTAATTCATAAAGTTGCCCCTGCCTTTCACTCGTGAAGTGTTTCTACATGCGGACGACACAGACTGGACGAAACGTCACTTTTCCAGAGCAGAGCCGAGGCTGCTTTCTGGCTTTTTCTTTGTGCTCTTATGAGACATTCTACAATTTGCATGTCCAGAGCTTTGACTTCTACGATGTGGAAATTGGAAACACGTCACAGCACCCGACTGAAAGGTCAGCGACTTGCAGAGGACGCTTCCACTCCAGTGTGCTTAGCGTCAGGGTGAAGGCCTGAATAAGCTCTTGTTGAAAGGAGCCTTTATGAGGCAGGCTGACCGTTGCATTCATGCCAGGGCCTCTTGCAAGATAGAATGACGTTGTCATTCTGACACTGGGGTCATCGTGGCAATAATTGTCGTTCCCTGGTTGTCAACCAAGTCTCTGTGCTGCTGAGCGGAGATAAGATCCCGGAGTATAAAACTGCAGGCGCACCGGATAGAGCTTTCGTTAGCAGAGTTCTCCACTCGGTCTGATCTATAGCGTGAGTCAAGTTTGCCTCTTCTCTACGTGATCTTTTTTCTCCAAGTCTGAACGGAGCTTTGTTTGTACCTCTGTCATTACTTCTGTCTCTCGCGTATGTGATCATGCTGATAGCGTAAGGCCTTAGATTTCAGAATAAGGCACTGTTCATGATTCTGTGTGCATGTGAAGGGAGAGGACTTTGTTTAGATTAACATGAAAGCCTGTCTTTTTCTCACAGAAGGATTAATGTTGCCCTGTATTTTATTTCTAGAGATCAGTTGGGCAATCAATCCAGTCCTCAATTCAGATTATAGATCTTGGGGTTGGGACATTAGCTCTTAAACTTTTGAGATTTATTCTTTGTCACTTTTCATCTTTGACATGTTTCTATTAGTCTTATTTGCTGAGTAGGGTGCATCGCGAGTTAATAATTCTGTGAGTCATTCGTAAAGACACGTGCTTCAATTCGATTGAATGATTCCCTGAAAGATTTGCCAATAGGCCAATTTTAGTTTTACATTTAAAAGTAAGGCATTTTTTCAAACATTGTTTTATAGAATGAATGCTGAACAGTATATTAAAACTAATACTTTTAGTATTTGCTGTTGTAAAGTGTAGTAACATTCCAAGGCACTATAGTGTTTTTCATACTATGTATGTACAGTGCTCACCGTAAATGAGTACACCCCCTTTGAAAAGTTACATTTTAAACAATTTCTCAATGAACACAAAAACATTTTCCAAAATGTTGACAAGACTAAGTTAATATAACGTCTGTTTAACTTATAACATGAAAGTAAGATTAATAATATAACTAGGTGAACAGGCTACAAGAAGATCAGCAAAGTTTTACTTATCAGTCAGAATACTGTAGCAAAAGTGGTACAAACATTTAAAAAAGATGGAACTGCTACCATATCACAGAGACGTCGAGGTCGTCCACGGAAGTTAACACCTCGACAGGAACGTCTTCTGATGAGAAGGATTGTAGAAAATCGACATGCAAGTTCACTGCAGTTATCTAAAGAAGTAAAATGGCAAACTGTGGTGACTATTTCCCGTGACACAATACTGTGTACACTGCAGAGGAATGGCATGCATGGGTGCCATCCTTGAAAGAAGCCTCTCCTAAAGCCCAGGCACAAAAACGCCCGCCTAGAGTTTGCCAGGGCCCATGCTTACAAAGACGAAGACTACTGGGACTCTATACTCTGGAGTATTGAGACCAAGATAAATGTTTTTGGAACTGATGGTTTCAAATCTGTATGGCGTCACAAAGGTGACGAATACAAAGAAAAATGCATGGTGCCTACAGTGAAACATGGTGGTGGCAGTGTCCTTATGTGGGGCTGCATGAGTGCTGCTGGTGTCGGGGAGCTGCATTTCATTGATGGCATCATGAATTCACAAATGTACTGCTCTCTACTGAAAGAGAAGATGCTACCATCACTCCGTGTCCTTGGTCGTTGTGCACTTTTCCAAAATGACAATGATCATAAACACACATCTAAGTCCACTGTTGGATTTCTGAAGAAGAACAGGGTGAAAGTGATTCAGTGGTTCAAGTATGTCTCCTGATCCAATCGAACACCTATGGGGAATTCTGAAGAGACAAGTTGAGCATCACTCTCCATCCAGCATCCAATCTCTAAAAGAGGTCATTCTTGAAGAATGGAAAAAGATAGATCTGGCAAAATGTCGCCAACTTGTTCAATCCATGCATAGAAGACTTGGTGCTGTCATTTAAAATCATTGAGGCCATACAAAGTACTAGATTTATTAGTTTTTGTTGTGGGTTGTACTCATTTTTGCATCACCCTAATTTGAGTAAAACAGAAAAATGTGTAATCTAATATATATTATTAACCTTACTTTATGTTTTAAGTTAAACAGATGTTATATTAAACTTAGTCTTGTTAACATTTTGGAAATGTTTTCGTGTTCATTGAGATATTGTTTAAAATGTTACTTTACAAAGGGGGTGTACTCATTTACGCTGAGCACTGTACGTTAGATTATCGGCCATATCGATATTGCTGGATAATTGGTCAATTTGATAGGTATGTACGTTATATTATCGACCAGATCGATATTGCCCGATAATATGTCATTTTGATAGGGAGGTAGGTTATATTATCGACCATATCACTATTAGCCGTTAATGTCTCATTTTGATTGGGCTGTACGTTATATTTTCGACCATATCGCTATTGCGCGATAATTGTTCATTTTGATAGGGAGGTAGGTTATATTATCGACCATATCACTATTAGCCTATAATGTCTCATTTTGATTGGGCTGTACGTTATATTTTCGATCATATCGCTATTGCGCGATAATTGTTCATTTTGATAGGGAGGTAGGTTATATTATCGACCATATCACTATTAGCCGATAATGTCTCATTTTGATTGGACTGTACGTTATATTTTGGACCATATCGCTATTGCGCGATAATTGTTCATTTTGATAGGGAGGCAAGTTATATTATCGACCATATCGCTATTACCCGATAATGTCTCATTTTGATTGGACTGTACGTTATATTTTGGACCATATCGCTATTGCGCGATAATTGTTCATTTTGATAGGGAGGTAGGTTATATTATCGACCATATCACTATTAGCCGATAATGTCTCATTTTGATTGGACTGTACGTTATATTTTGGACCATATCGCTATTGCGCGATAATTGTTCATTTTGATATGGAGGCAAGTTATATTATCGACCATATCGCTATTACCCGATAATGTCTCATTTTGATAGGGCTGCACGTATATTATCGACCATATTGCTATTGGCTGATAATTGGTCGTTTTGGGTATGGATTTACATTATATTATAGGACATATCGCTGTTGCCCAATATTTGGACATTTTGATTGGGATGTACGCTATATTATCGACCATATCGCTATTCCCTGATAATTGGTCATTTTGATAGGGCTGTACGTTATATTATCGACCATATTGCTATTGCCTGATAATTGATCGTTTTGGTACGGATTTACATTATATTATAGGCCATATCGCTATTGCCCAATATTTGGACATTTTGAAAGGGATGTACGTTATATTATCGGCCGTATCGATATTGCCCTATAAATGGATTTTTTTTATGTTTTCGGTATATGATAAAATCAGGGCGATTATATTTAAGCTGATAAATTAGAAATAATTTCCTGTGGTGCTCAATGCTAACAGTTCAATTCCAGTACAGTACTGTCTTTTTGTCGTGATCATTGTAAACATCGTCGATGTAGGTGCAGTATGTAGTAGAAATGCGTGAATCAGCTCAAATGTCAGTTGAATCCCCTGCTCAAACAAATCATCCTGTACCTATAATTTTCTATGATCTAGATATCCACACCCGATAATCACATTATTCATTCCAATTCTTTGTTTTTGACCATGATGTCAATGGATCATTCCTTTTTAACAGCGCTCATTTGTAAATCTCTGATAAATAATACACTAATCTAAGGCTGGTTTTGAATAAACACTTTTAATATCTGCAGCACCCGCGGATATAACCGCAGTCCGTTCATCACTAGTATGTAGATATTTATGAATGTGCAAATTATAGGAACAAAAACGTATTGTTGGAAGCAGATTGATGTCTGAATGATTTCTCTCTTGAGACCTGTTAGACTTGTGGATTTTAAGAACAGTTTTCTTATCTGCCAAAATGTACGGTGCTTCCCTAGTTTTTTAGTCTTAACCATAGTAAATGTACACCACATTACATCAATTAATCCAGCAATTACTATAGTTAATACTACAACATACTGAAGGCGTAATAAGGTTCAAAGAGGGTGGAAGAAAGGAGACGGGAACCGGCAAACATTCAAATATTTAATCAAAATAATAGCACATAACATAAGCAGCAGGCAGCCCCTCACGGTCGACTGCCGGCGAATAAAACAAACCACAACTAAAATCCAGGCCTGGTCCTCTCTCATCGAAGGTCCGGTCACTCGTTCTCTTATGCTCCCGATCTCCTCCGTGATACGAGACCGGTGCGCACACAGCTGACGCTCATTACCACTCACCGGCCTCGACTCACAGTCTCGCTCCGCCTACTCCATGACAGAAGGATATTACAGTTCACTATAGTAAATACAAAAATAAACTACTAGTAAGTATACAATTCACATTTGTTGTAGAAATATCATACTTTCAGAACCATGCAGGAATAAATTGCTTTAGTAAGTTTTTAATGACTGTTTCTTACTATACAAACTTTCAATAAAACATTTAATAAATACCCACATCGGAATGCAGACACAACATGATCATGTCTAAAATGAGTTTGAAAGGTAAACATTATAATTAACAGATTAAAATGGAAGCCTCATTTAATTGTCCGTCATTATGAGTCATTTTGACATCCAAAGGCATGACATAATACGTTTTTTGCATTAGGAGTGATAGTTTCTTTATAATGATATCATGCACACATTTGCTGACCAAAATGACCTAATACCACACAGGATACTATTGTGAACCTTGTGGTCCAGAAATAATAATTCATCATCTATTACACCACACTGCAGACAGGAAGTTCTTTTATTAAACCCCTGGTATTTTCCCATAATCCCTCAAATATCTTTAATGCCAAATTAGTGAATTGATCTTGAGTTCATAGAAGCATATCTAGTCATTAAAAGTGCCTTTTTTGCATTATATGCTGTTTGGAGTTTTGAAAGGCACTGGAGTACAGATCAACATTGTATCCACAAGAGTTTACTGAATACAACCAAATCTACCAAAACATTTTTCCTTCAATCAATCGAAGAGCTACAGCAGAAACAATGCACCCCATGCAAAAAATCATACCTTAAAAACAGTGTAACTTTTCTTTCATTTATTTACTGTGACCTTGCAGAGCATGGGATCGGTTCCTTCAGTTTAACTATACTTGTATAAGGGCGTATGTAAAAATGGCTCTGCGAAGAACCTCAGCCTTGGATTCCCACAGTAGAGATTGACTCAATACAGATCACATTAACTATCCCACAGAATTAGTGTACATTTGGTCATTGATGTTTAACGACTTTGAATAAGTAGTACACCAAAAAAAGGAAAGATCGGTCATCATTTACTCACCTTCACGCTATTTAAATAAATACATGATGAGTTTTCTTCTTTCTTGGACATTAAGAGAAGTTAATCAAATGTTTTTGTCCATGTTCATATTCTATGTTTATAAAAGTAAATTTTGGCAGATTCTGAGCTCCTTAAAGGACAATAAGGTAGTGTATATCACTTCATCTTTTCTGAGGATTTATGATAGTTTTGAGTGAGGAACAGATCACAGTATTTATTCACAAAATCTTAGTCTTGGATAGCAAATCTCTTTTAAACTTCCCACGTTGCATTCAGTTAAGAAACATGAGAGAACGAATGGTGCTTTCTGACGTCAATATTGGCACAGACAGCGCATCTTCACATCTGTATATCTACACACAGATTAAAGAGAAAAACTATTTTTTGGGCAAATTATTTCTTAAAGCAGGTTCTTGTTTGCTTGCTTATGTTGGTGACACTGTTTTGTAAATTTGTAGATATGTAGATAAGGCAATATAGTTATTTTTATTGACTTTAAAAACATTATTTACAAAGTACAAGGAATGTCAAGTAACATGCAATAGTGCTACACATACAAAATTATTGCGTGTTACGAAGTCTTGTTGCCGAATGGAATAAAATTGAATGTTGTATTTACAATGGGGTGTTGAGAGAGATGTCCATACAAAAAGAGTTATGGCCTGCGGGAAGAAACTGCAGGTGTCTGTTTGCCCTAGTTTTTTGGGCTTTCTTAACAGGTCTCCATTGTGAGGGAAGATAGTGGGATAGTCCCTCAATGTTTCTCACCTTTTTATGGTTCTGTGTCTAAAAGAGGTCAAATGACATCGCTAAAACAAATATTATCGTTTAAGATGTAATGTAATGTGTATACACGTTTTAAGGTAAAAAAAACTCTGTATTTTCAACATACTGTGCACGTTTGTATCTCCTCTTTGCCACGCCTCTCTGAAAAGCGCTTAATGTTTACAAAGCTCATTGCTCTGTAAAGCAAGGTGTGCTATGATTGGCCAGTTAACCAGTGCGTAGTGATTGGCCGAATACTGCAAGCATGTGAGGAAAATGTAACGTCTCTTACCATATTCGGAACATCAGGTTCCAAAGCAATTGTACTGACAGGTAATAAAATGTCATCGATACTTCCTTATATCAATTCGAGCCCGAATCTGATACGAAAAAAATTCAGATGATTAACCCGATACATCAACTTTGCCAGCGCGACTTGAACAGGATGTAAAGGATTGGTAAGGTTTTATTAAAAAAATATTATGTTAAATAGTTAAAAACTATAGCTGACTGTTTTACCTTATATATACGACGTTATAAAGACTATAAACAAACAACCATACACATCATACAGAGTTTGTGTGAGATAGAAAAAAGCTTGCATGCAATATAGCAGGGAGTGGTAACATTATAAAAAATGTGAGCGCATTGGCTATTCTGTATCAACCAGTTACGTCACGTCGCGACTCGGCAAAGATGATAAATCCCATTATAAACACAACATTTCTTGCCTCTAGTAGGAACATTTTCACTGATTATAAGGACTTATGTCGTCTTTTTTCATGTTGAGCGCATGTCTGCATTTGCAGATCACAAACACGCAACAAACTCAACCCGCGTTAGTCCGTAGCATAGTCTTTGACTTTTATAATAAAGTTTAACTGTCGTTTTCTCATGTAAATTATAGGCGGTTTCAATGCAACAATTTAGGCAATGTTACTTTGTATGCAGGCTTTTGTGTCCCGAATTTAACTTCCAATAAACATCCGCGAATAATTGAGTCCCTACAGTATATTTCTGAAAGCAAGCAAAAGAAATGGCAAGTAAATTACATTAGCTAGAAATTAAAAGTATGTCTATCTTGTATTATTTTGGGGTACCAGAAGAAGAACCGTTACTTGGCTAAACTCAAATGGACACAGTTATACAACCCATTTAACAAATAGTTTATTTAATACAATTATTATGCAATAAATAGTGCTACAAATGAATACGAATATAAATTCTATAAAATATAAAGTTATATTATTAGCCACTAGCCAGACAGATCATCAAACACAGACCGTAAGTTACATAAGACATAGTTTGACAAACTACAGTTTATATCCCTTCATTTCTACCAGGCTATTGAATGTTTGTATTACCTTTTTTTTACTACAAAATGTCATTCCTCAGTGAAATTAGTTGTCTTGTTTGTATAAGAGAACTAGTTAAGCAATACTCCTTACGTATGCCTTGCTTGTGTGGATTAACTCGCCTATCTGATGAAATCAAAGGCAAAACAAAAGGTCTCTTGCTAATGCAACTTTCTACGTCAGCACACGTTTAGCTTTCCTTGCCGTGCTTTGAGTGATAGCTGTTTATGTAATTTTGGCGGTAGTGAACTTGGATGAGTCAGCTTTACAACTTCAGAAAGTTCACTAGGTGATAACTTGTAGTTTTCCATGATGGTTTAGGCATAACAGTGGCATGACAAATGTGAGTTCCACTTGAATTGGGATGGTGATATTTCTGGAAATGGCTCAACTGTATACATTTTTAGTTTGTCTTATTAGTTAACCAATCTAACAGTAGTTTAATATCAAATATTTTTGTTTAATAATTGCATTGATAATCAAAGAGGGATTTTTTAAAAAAAATTCTGTCTTCATTTACTAGCCGTGGAGTTGTGTTTGTTCTGTTGAAAACAAAGAAAGATATTAGGTAGAATGTTAGCAGCTGACAGTTCTGGGGCACCATTGACTACCATCGTAGAAAAAGTTTATTTATTTTGTTCTGTTGAGTAGCTAACATTTTTCCAAATATATTTCTATGTATATAAATACATAGAAAGACTTAATACAGGTATGGAACAACCTGGGGGTGAGCAAATGATGACAGAATTTTCATTTTTGGGTGAACTATCCCTTTAAATGTATAAATGACCGTTTGCACAACATAAGTCCCTTTAGCCATGATTAACTTTACCAGTTAATAAACTTGTGTACTGTCATCTTATTTTAATTTGTGAACGGCATCTTTAGTGGTCTTGAAGAAGCTCTGGTTTATTGAGCTATTATTAAAGGAAACTAACGCACGTACAATTTTCACATGTATGGGTATAATTTCTGTTCTCTTCACTAACCTAACACACACACACACCCACACCCTCCCTCAGCACCCTCTTTTTCCTTCTCATTAGCTCACACACCTTTGCTTTGACGCAGCCGGCATCGCCGCGCTCCTGTCATTCCCAGCTGTCCATCAATCTTCTGGAGCCGTACTTCTGTCACATCAATAGTAGTGTGCATGAGACTGAGAGGTGCAATAGCAGCAGTGGAACATGTTTTTTTTCTCTCCAGGTATACATCAGTCCGTGTAATTACGAAACAACCCATGAGAAAAAGTTGAAGGAGGCCGGACAGCTAATTGCTGCTTTTCATTAGAAGACAGTTGTGTCAGAACAGGGGATTGGAGATGTAATGCCATTGTGCTGCTGTGTCTTGAGTACATTAACAAGTTTGACAAGAAAATCCGCCATTTCCTAGGTAGCAGGATCTCTGTGTCAGTCTGTTTTATAACATATCTAGCGAAGGCCAATATACCAAAATTCACTGATTAGAATTTCTTTTTTGTAATGATCACCACTGGCAGATATTTAAAGCGAATAATAAGGGGCTTCTATTTCCAATACTATACCAAACTTTTATTCTAACTTCCAAGCAGCTAGTGAAAACCAGAAAAAGTAAAGAAAAAATTATTGAAGCCAGCACATATATTATTTAAATGGGGCTGTTTGATTTATTTATATATATTCAAAAATTGTAACTTAATTGCACTCTCTTACCCATTGGTAAGATTTCTAATATTGTTGTGTGTATTTCTTTCTTTCTGAGCATTTCGAGTTTGTTGAGATGTTTATACTGGTGCTGAAAATATCCCAATTTTTGTTACAACAATTTTACGAGGGGGCTGATTTTTGCTAATTCTTATGAATTTGTATAATCTCATTCATACAGTTTAGTACGATTTGCTTTTGCGCAAGTGACAGTAGGTTTAAGGGCAGGGCTTTAGTATTGCTAGTATTGATTCTCGACGTATTGAATTCCTACGAATTAGCCACCTCATTAGATCACTACGAATTCCTGTGAGATCAGGCACAAATAGCTGACTAAATAATTTAAAGCAGAAGTCTGGATATCTCTGAAATGATGTTTTTAATCATCTCAAATGTGATGAAGAGATTCTGAAAATAGGGAAGCATGACGCAATAGCCAAAGTCGCCCTTCTGCTTGCGTCTATAGACTAGCAATAACAGAATGCAAGGAGTTGCCCTGTGTGAGCTCTGCAATAAAAAGGTTATTCAAATTAAGTGATAGTACGTTTTAATTGCAATGTAATACAAATTTAAACTATAAATGTAATGTATATAAATATTTTATTGATTTCTAGTTGTAGTTAAAAACGGTTTTGCACTTAATGTCTAGTTAAAGCGTTGTGTAGTCTGATGGAACAGATTATCGGACATCAGCTGTTGTTTCGGTTGGCCATAATGCAAGCTATTGAATCTATATTTCTGTTTGTGCTCATTCTCTACTATTTGTCAAGGGCTACTCTTATTTCTATTCTTGTCATCATAAAATTGCAGTTGTGAGATTCTTTCCCTGCCCACAGAAGTATATGTACGTCATACAGTCATAAGTTATTTAGGTCAGTGTGACTTTTTTATTTGCATGTTTCACCATCATTAGTCATATAATGTTGAACTATGGCACATTTAAATAGACCGTCATAGGTTGTAAGGCTTAATATTTGTTGCCCTGCATTATTCTCTGGAACACCATAACCCCTCAATGTCAAAAGAGTGTTTTGTCAATCAACACGTCATTTATCTAATAGTATGTTGATTAAAAATACATGCGGTCGAATATGCCCTGAATATTTTATTCATGAAAGTGAACTTCATGACTGTACCTTTGTAAGGCCATGGTGAAATTAAAAGGCCTCTAGTCGAATTTTTTGGCTCGTTGTAGTAGTTCAAAAATTATTTTAGAATTAAAAGGGGTTCAGGAATACGTCATGGTTCTGTTACATTTGAAAGAGATCTGGTAGAACTTAAAATGGTTATGTATATTAGAATATAAAGTGATCTGGACTTTAGCAATGCTTAAAATTGCGTACAAATTTTCACCAAAGCTGTCCAATTCCAGACAGCACAAAGCTTACAACTTCCTATATGTTTATACAGTTTATAACATGAATTTACAATATTTAATGTATAATTCATCAACAATTTCTAAATAAGTTGAGTATTTCACTTGACTGCGTGAGATTTTATCCGAAGACAAAACCAACTGTCATGACCTGACTGAAGGACGACCTGTAGGCGTATCAGCATTTTTTTTTGTTTAGGAAATCAAACCAAAGTTAACATACCTTGACACCCACCCTTAAAGGTTTGGATGTCAAGGAAGGGATCTGTTCAGATCTGCAACCAAGTGTAATTCATCATCTAAGTTCCTGTGAAGAACTTGGTCATGAGTGATTTTGTTTCTGTCAGTCTTGTAAAATATATTATTCCTACTGCCAATGTCTCAAATGACGGAAACTGTAATTCATTTTCCAGTAATTGTGTTTTCTGTTTTTCCTAGGATTCCTTTCAAACTCGGACAACCGAAGAAACAAATCGTTTCAAAAACAGTGAGTACTAAAATCCTTTCTTATGGGCGGATCACAAAGAAAGCGTTTATTGCTTATAGATACGCCTCTTTTGAATAGTTTTCAGTTAGCAAGGAGCTTATTGAGTGCTGCTTATTCGCGCCGGGCCCCTTATGTTTTTGCCCCCTGCTGTGCCACGCGTTTTTGGCGGGGGGCTCTAAACACCTGAAGTTGAAAAAAAAACTCAATTCTGAGCAGAAAAGCGTTTGACGTCATGCGCCTTTTTTCCCAATGTCCAATTGAATGAAAGGTGAGGCGGACCTTCAGATTTGGTGACGGACCTTTACAGCTGTATCATTCTATGTGATAGCCCCCTCAGTCTTTCTTGTAATTTTGTTATGACCCACACCATGTCTACTATTTACACAAGCAGCGCAATTCGATGAGAGCTGTCCATCCAATGACTTAAAGATATGTCACACCATGAAAGACAGTTAGGACTGTAAGCTTGGCAGCAAAGAGTGGAGACTAAACAAAAACACAAAATCACAAGGACGACATCACAAAACAAAAAAGGGCACACTGTCTGTAGAATTCAGTCCAAGAAGCTTCATCCTGACCATTTATTATGAAAAACTAAAACCAAGACTTTTTTCATCTTTATTGCCAGTCTAATTAAATTGGGCACCGTCTGTTACGCAAGCAGACCTTTCATTTGCTTAAGCCAGGTTAGAATGTTAGAAATGGTGTTCCTGAACTGGTCATCTCCTGCACGTGAGATGCCTCTCTCTTACCTTCTCGGTTTAATCCAAATTGCATATTTAATTTTAGGTGGGTCGAAGTCAAAAGATGCAAAACTAAAATTTCACATTCGATATTATAAATGTCCAGTGTTGGGGTTACCCCAAATAGTCAAAGATTTGATGCTTCGATAGGAGGAGCCTGATTCCACTACCAATCTCAATAATTTAATCTTTGAAGAGGTGGTATGCTATGGGGATCATGCCATTTTGGGTTATATGGGCAGTGGCGTAGCAGAGGGGCACGCATTGCGCCGCCTTAAATATTAACGTTGTTTATGATGTAAAGAAATGGGACATTTTTTTAGGGTTGGGTACAGAAACCCCGGGCACATATGAGCTCGAGGTCTTGCTTTGACCCAGGGCAGGATCGCGTCTTATGTGCTACGAGACCGGCAAAGAGCACGTTCTGCATACACCTGCAGATGACTCTCAAATGAATGTCCAAACATTTGTCACTTACTGAATGTTTTGGCATATCCACCTTTTTCGCGATGTGGGAAATTACCCATAATGCCTTGCGTATGCCCCTTAGGACTGATGCTTAAGACTTCCGGTTCCATACTTGATCCCAATAGTAAGGCATTACCAAGTTAGCTTTAAAGTATTATAACGTCCATTTATAAGCTTTCATGTAATTTAAAACAGCATATTGTCAAAGAGCAGTGTCTATATTATTTCACAGGGACCCGCACGGGCATGAGTTTTTAACCTAGACAGTAAAAAACTATTTTGTTTCTCACCATAACGACATCTTCTGGGATGATGACGACATTAAACTCCAGCCAGCAGGCACTTTTGATTTATCGTCTTATGCATGTAGACGTATGTTAACATTGGACGAATTCTATTCCATAACCATCAACAGTTCAAATTTCTAAAGTGGAGGTTGTTTCAGTCCAGTGTTATTAATCGGAGTTATAATCTAACGGGAAGATTTTGATACCCATTCCAGATATAAGTAAACCTGATCAAATTGCGTCTGATCTTTTTATAAAATAACGCAGTGTGACTGGTTCTTGTTTGTCATGTAGCGATACAGCAGCTGTGTTGTTAAACGGGACTTATTCATTTTATAGAGCTACAATGCTGACTTGTCCAAACATACACTTAAATACATACATAACATACAAAATACTTTTAAATGGTGTATATTTCCTGCGTCATCCAATGTGAATGCGTATGTTTGAATACATTGCAACTGTAATATTAAATTAAATTTGATAATAGAATAAATTATTATAATGTCACTTAGCCCTGGATATATGCGTCATGTATAAGGGTGATGTAACATTCAATTAAAGTAAAGTAAAGTAAACAACAAAGTAAATATGTTGTGATGGTTTTGAGAGTTAGAGGCAGTAGTCAGAGCGAAGACTGAGCTGTCTTTAAATGTTCTTTACTTTACGCTCTTGTTGTGTAACATGTCACAATCGTTCGTAAGGATTTCTGAGCTTTCTGTGGCTATTACCCCATTAATTATTTGAGAAATGTCCATAAATTTTATTATGTGTGGCTTGTGTTTTGAATACATGTTCCCCTGCATTTCAGACATTTTGCCTAAACACATTTATTTTGAGCATTTCGACTGGAATCTGGCTTATTTCGTTATTTGTTTTTATTTATTATAAAGGTATATTCTGTTCTAAAAGAATTCTGTAAATTAATATCTGTTTTTTTTGGCACCGCTAGCACACTCGTGTATCAGTCCACTATGGGCAATACGTGACAATTCTGATTCGACTGTAAATCCTTAGTCTAGGACACACCTAGTCCAGTATGAAGCACTATGGCAGCTGACACAGAACTGAAGATGTCATCATGTTTTCACTTTTCTGCCGAAGAACTTGCGTATGTACAGCAGTTTGTCCATGTAGGGCTACTGTAGAAACAACATGCAAAGTCAAAAAATGCAGGTTGTTTCAACTAATAATTATTTAGTAAGTAGATCCACAGAAATTTAATGTTTACTCCATTTCGGTCTCCAAAGTGTTACCTGAATTGTTTTTTTTTAGTTGGCCCAAACTTGACTTAAACATTAAAAAGTATGCATGCTCAACTAGTTTTATAGTTCATTCAACAAAAATGTTTAATCTGATTATTTTATCGTATTATAATTTATTTTTGAGCACACAGAAAATTCAGTTAAAGTTTTAGCATTCACATCACATAGAAAAGAAAACAAATTAACATATTAAGACCTTTATTTTTGAATAATCTGCTGAATAATCATTTTGTCAAGAATACCCAGAGACATTGTAGATGAAACAGAATTGTCTTTTTTAAAGATGATTTCTTGGTCCAGTTGAATCTAGTTTTTTAGTCCAAAAGAATTGTGGGGATGTGTTTGAGTCATGAGTTCATCAGTTCTTCTCTGTTGTGGACGCTGTACACTTCCGTGTCTTTGAGCTGGAGTCTTGATCTCTTCCTCATTTTAAGGAGGTAATTCATCCTCTCATTTCTTTTTCTCCCTCATCACCTCTTTCCAAAGCTCGCCTTCTTTCCTGTTATGCCCCACATCCATGGTCAGCCGTGAGCGGGCCGGACATTGGCCGCCTGCCTTTCCAAATATTGTTTATTTACAGGCTTTTCCCACCAGACCACAGGACAGGAACCTCTGCTGCTGCAATTTTGACATCATTAACCCCCTACACAGCGGTAGGGTGGCATGGACACAAGCTAATGTGGCAAGAGAATTACAGGACCTCAAATAAATACAGCGTTCCAAATGAATGATTCTGCTTGCTCTGTTTTCAAAATCTTTTTATTTGATCCTTTGGAGATTTTGCCTAATAGCTAAAACATCTCAAAATTACATTCAAGTCACTTCTCTCTGTTGGCTACGTGGCTTTTTCGATCTCAACTTTCTCTTAGATTCTGCTACCTCGTCGATCCTGTTTTTGTGATTACACACCCAGAAGAGCTGATAGAAATGTAGAGCAGTTTGCCCACACACTTCTTTAAAGAGATTATTTTATCTGTTCCTATTTTTCCACTCACATGTCTTTATATTTTGTCTTCCACAGGTTGAAAGAGACTTTGAGCGAGAATATGAGAAGCTCCAAAAGTAAGTTGACGTGTCCGTTGTTTTTTATTTTATTTTGTTGTATGTGTTTTGTTGCCCACAGAGCTTTGAATGTGTGTGAGTATCATTAGCCTGCCTGCAAATGCTCACCAAATGATGGCACTTTAAAAGAAGACGCAAGCATTTCAATATTTGTTTTCCCAACGAGAACAAACTACTAAAGCAGTACATTGATTTTAAAAATAGAGTGACATTGGATCTTTAGGCTTTTGATGGACTGATACACAATTTTTTGTCCATACATTTTGGAAAAATGTGAAAGAAAAGACTGTTGCATTGTATTTCAGCAATTCATGTGAGAGCAAGATGTTGAATGAAATGCATGTAGTTCAATTAAATTTATTTCAGGTTGGTTTCTATTGCAGTTTGCATCGTTTTAAAGCAGCTGTACAGAAAAAACGTTGTTAAACCAACATACAATAAATATGACTATAGAAATTAATATTTTATATATATATATATGTCACATCGTTTTAGGCATAAACATTTCTCTATGCATTTACACATAACATATACAGTACATGCACATAAAAAAATACTTTATCATCATAAAAACACGATCATTGCACAATATTCTTTCAAAAGATTACCATACAATAGCATTTTAATACAAGGAGGTTTCGAAGTGAATATAGAATTTGCAATGATATAAAGTTCAACAGTGGCAAGTACCAAAACTCTAAAGATGTACAGTATATGTCGAGAAAAAAACTCATTATATAATCCCTATATATTCACCCATAGATTCACCCCTTGTGGGTTTATCGTTTATCCTGGCTCAGTGCAGTTTTACCACAAAACCAAGGGGTCCAAGGATACCTGTCATGAACACGTCTTGGTCATATTTACCCCAAAATAATTTAAAAAAGGCCCATTTTAGGGAATTAGGAGCGGTTTGGGGGCATTTCTAATTTAAACAAGATTTTTTAAATGTAGTTTTATTTTGGGATGAAATAAGCCTTTTATATTTGTTACAACTTTTCAAACACAAAGACATTAAATATTTAGACGAACTTCAAAACAGAGAAAAAAAGCAAACCTAACATTTATATTTCCCATACTTTATTGCTGATTTAGGTCAGAGGTCATTGGTTGAGATGTACGTGCTTTGTGTCTCAGCTCACCCTTTACCTTTAGTTTCACTTGTGTGGGTGGAGTCTCAGTACAGAGAGTTATAACATGTATATCGCACACGCAAGCACTCACGGGGTGGGCACAGACATGCAGGGGCCTGAACTCTTGTTTGAGAGGGCCGCACCTCTGCTTTGATTGCTATCAGAATGCCTCTTGTTACGTAACTGCACACACCCCAGTGCTCAAAAACATAATGCCTGTTGTCCTCACAAAATTTTTGTGGTGGTAAAGGAGTTGGGGGTGTGGTGGTGGACGAGAAAGGTGATGCCCAAGCGCACTTCCAAGGACATGTGTGGTGAAGCGTCTCCGGGTTTGCTCATGTGGTCTACATTGCACATGTCTCGCATTCATCTCAGGTACTATAAACCTCAGGCAGATTATCGTGGCCAAAATAATTCACAAAAACAATAATACTAATAATTCAATAATTCATAATTAATGAATAAATGCTGTCGTTCAAATTCATCTTTGATTTTCTTAATGTTGTGTAGTATTTCTATTGTTTGCTCTTTAACATTGCTGGGTCTGGAGGGGATTGCCCCTCAGATTTTTCTTGGGCCCCTTATCCAGCTGTCATTTAAAATAATAAAAAAATAAACACTTCTTATTAAATACTTACTTAATGCTTATTCGTATTATCCATTAAATGATTATGATTAATGATAAGAGGATAAAGACGAGAGGATGCTCATGACACGTTTCCAAGTCATCATTTTTTATTTTAAATATTCCAATAAATATTGGATCGTAACTTATCGCTCGGTGAGATTTTGATATCGTTACATTACTAAAATGCGTCAATTAATGCTTAAAAATAATGCCATTTTATGACACCGTGGCAATTACTATACTCTCTGTAAAAGGCTCCCTGAAGATGCATTGTTTTAACATCTTATCCACCGCCTACTTCCCCAATTTTTTCTTCTCATGCACCTTATACCACGTCAAAAAGTGCAGGTTTGGCGCTAATGTGTTGGCTTGTGACCTGTGCTATCTCTAAATGCCATTCATGTGTTGCGACGAGGCGTGCTGGTGGCACGTTCCCATGCCAGACGTCTGGAGCAGCTGGGCCAGTTCTACTCTATTAGCACCTACTGTAATGGGTCCTTTATCGCATCTTGTTAAGAGTCTCTCTTTCATTTTGTTGCCAGTTAACCGTGAATCCCTCCTCCTCTTTATCTCTACAATTGTTTTTTCCGTAATATACTTTCCCACACTTTTTCCACACATGTCGTTCTTTTATTCTTTTTTGATATCAGGCCAAAAAATACCAATTTCACCAATGTTTCCACTGTTTCATGGTTTTCCTTTATCGCTGTGATAAGTGCAGTGAGAGGTGGCTCATGGGAGTCCCCTATCCTAATTTTCCACCTAATTGATTATAATGAACAGCCCCCCCATCACCACCACAAACACACACACTTAGTCATGCGAGCGCGAGTCAGATGCAGAAGTGTGGTAATTGCAGTTGTTAACACCCCCAACGGGTGTGAATGGATCACTGCAGCGAAAGACCCTGTGAATGATCTCCTCAGACGTTCGGGAAACGTTACAGTTTTACTGGAACGTGAATGGATACTCGTAGATGAGGCGTTATAAAATAGCTACCGTTGTTTTATGTCTGATTGAGATTTAATAAGAGTATTTGATGATACGACAAGATAATGCTGTTCAGTTCAAGTGTAATTAAAACATTTACAACTGTCAGTTTTACACGGTCCATATGTTCGCTGCTGAGTTTAGTTTTTTCAGTTAATAGGGGAAACTATTGAGTGGAGAAACATTGTCATTAGCACAGTGTCATTAAAGCCTCTGTGGGAAATCCTAATGAATGGTGTTTGCTTAGGCCAGCAACAATATTATTATTTCCCAAAACCTCAAACTGTTCAACTATTTGTTCTGTTACTAATTTCTGCCGTGAACGTGAATGTTACATTTCTTATGCCTTTCTAATTGGTCGGAAAAAATGTTTTAATTAAAACACCCGTAGATACACATTCAGGGCGAGACTAAAGTCGCATAAGTTGGAAACCACATAGCAATTGCCCAGAACATTCTCAAATGCATATTGCAACATGTTTGAGTAACTTACAACGCCCTGGCATCCTCAAAAGCAATGCCCTGGCAACCAACCAGAACACACCGGCAACCAACCAGCATTGTTTTACAGGATTTTTAAATCTAGCCAGTTTTTCTATTTTATAATTTTCTGTTTTGACGACTAATGTTCCACTTTCCTTCTTTTTAGGTTGGAAGAACAGACAAAGAAGCTTCACAAAGACATGAAGAAAAGCACAGAGGCTGACTTAGGTGTGTGACCGTGATGTCAGATTTGAATGATCCCCTCTTTTCAATTAAAGTAGCTATATGTTTTACAAAGCATTCATTCAGGGTGTCCTTTCATTTTTTATTTGACGTTTAGCATGATTTTCACACATTTTAGATAGGTTCACAATTTCTATACCTAACGGCAGTCTCTATGAATCCCCTTTCGCGGTTGTACTTAAAATGTGTTTAATGTTAAAGAGAAAATATCCTGTTGCAGTAAACTTTGAGCATCGTAGATCTTTTTTTAATGCTCAAAACATGAACATTACACACTAACTAAAGATGAAAAGGGGAAAATTACTTATTTGACCCCTTTAATGTGAAAGTAGATGGTTTATTCTTAGCCGGGAACCAAGTCTCATATTATTCAAAATATCTTATAAAAAAACATGCAAGTAGGAGGAGAATGTGTAGTAGTTTGTGACTGACGGTGGATGCATATTTTGTGCATGTCCATGATGGAAACAGATTTTCAGCACATGGTCATTGGAAGTAACATGTGCTGCGCAGGTTGTCTGGGACTACGCACCACGCACATCTGAGCTGCGCTTGCTCTGTCGGTCCACACCGCAGGGAGTCATTCAGCATCAGCAGTCAAACACATGCTTGTCACATATTAACAAACAAAGGCCTTTTGTCTAGACGTTAACAAAAGGTCAAAATTCAGAGGTGTCTTAAGATGTTTATAGTTGTATTTCTCAGATCCATGAAACGCAAGGCAATGTACCTGCAAAAGAACAAAGATTTCACAAGTTGCTTTCATGCGTGTTTGAGAGTTGACGGAGATGATGAATATTCACTAAAGGGCTCTGATTGTGTACTGATGCCTCAATAGTGCCAACCCCAATTACAGTCCGTCGCATTCACTGCCAGAGCCGCTTTAAGTCAGAATGCTGATCAGATGAGCATGTCAGCGTCAATCCGGATCAGACACGCACGAGGCAGGAAGCAAGATAAAACATCCACCCCTCACACCCCAAACGGGGCTTGATTTGCTTCAGCTAATTGGGGCAAAGTAAAGAAAGTTGTAAAGATATGTATCTGTATTTGAGGATATTGATAAAGTTTTCTTATGGACAATTTAAACAATTGCTAATAATGAATGTCCTTTGAGATTAGACACACAACTCTGTCACAATTGTACTTAAGTAAAGTTAATATTGAAGTATTGAAAATTTTATACTTTTTTTCATCATGACTATAAAAATAGTTTTCTAATGTATTTTATTAAACTCCTAATAGGGCAAATATTTATAATATTGTTAAAATCAGGTATGAAAAATGATGGTGCTTCTTTGGTATATCAGTAACACCTTCAATATCTGTTTAATGTCAATTTTTGTTTTCATGTTCGAATAAACAAGCATGTCATTTTGTTCTTAAGGTTCTTCACAAATAATGTCTGCTGACTTAAAGGGGTCGCACACCGGATGCGAAAGCCGGCGACAGGCGCGGAATGGCTGCGCCGGTGTGTGTACACTCATAGAAACGATATGTTCATTTTTACAAACAATAGCACTACGCTGTGTGCCTTGGCCGTCCCCCTTTAAAGACGCTTAAATTGACAAATACCTTTTGGTCCGTAATAGAAACAACATCTCTCTCCATCAAGGGCCTTTGACAACACTTTGCTGTAGTTTCGCAGCAGACTTGGCAGTAACTGACTGTAGATTTAATTTACAATTTTGTTTTAAACGTAAACTTACCTAGTTCTTATATTTTACTTTCAGAAAACAAAACTAAAATGCTTATCAAGAATGTTGTATTTTGCAGTGTTATGCCAGTAATGAGAATGTGTCTCTTCTTGCTTAATTTTGATTAAAGAAAAGTTGAACTCAAATTAAAAACAGTTACAAGACGAAGTTATCAAATCTACGGTAAGGTACTGGCATACCTGCTGCAAAATTACAGCAAAGTTTTAAAGTGTGTGATATGATTTTCTGCAATGTTTTTTGATGAAATACATTTTTTTTCCAGCCATGTCCAAAGCAGCTGTGAAGATCTCAGGGGACTTGTTGGGTAATCCACTGTGTGAGCAGGATCAGGCCTTCTTGGAGTCTATGACCGCTCTAGATACAGCCATGAAGAGAATGGATGCGTTCAATCAGGAGAAGGTAAGAGACTAGTTTTACAATATTTCATTTCAGTAAACATTAATAGTAACTGTGAGATTTTACTATTACCTAAGATTAATATGCAATTGAACATTTAAAAAGTTCATATTCATTAAATTAAAAGAATGTGGTCTAAAAATGAGTTTTATTTAACAAATGAATATCCTATTTTATTGTTATTGACCTGGATGGTCGAGCACATGTCATTAAAATGGATGCATGTATTTACAAAGCAACCACATATCAAAATTAAATTAACTCTGTACTGCTGGTATTTATAGTTTATTTCTTTTTTAAATTTAGCTTCTTTAGTTAACATATTCAGTTATTCTGCTGCAGAGATCTTTGTAATTATTTTAAATTAAAACTTTTTGTTGGTTTAAATATAACATGCTCAACCCCCACTACGACCATATGTATTTGGGCTTTTAAAGCTCTCTTATTAGGCAATGATGCTCATTTGCATAATAAGCATGTAATGTTTGAGCATATATGGCTGCCACTGGAGCTGGCTTACTCATATCCATGCCCACATGGAATCTGCACACTTTTCACATTTCTGTGCTTTAATTGAGGCGAAATGCTGCAAAAATTACCCTAAATGGAGTAAACTTAACTGTGACTCTTTTAATGTTAGATCAAATTAGCCAAAGTATTTAAGAACATGTTATAAATAAACATGAAGGACTGGGTGATGTAGAACTAAGTGAATCACGGTTCCTCTGCAATAACATATGATAAATAGTCAAAAATAACAACTGGAAGCTTAACAGACATACCATCATTGTGTCTACAGAACACTGATATGCGAAGATACTTTGGAATTATATGAATTCGCCTTTTCATCTTTTTATGTAGAATAAGTGATAACCATAGTGCAGGTTTTTACAGGATTTGACCCACTGGCTGCGCCACAACTTCCTCATATTTGTCTTTTTACGTCACGTTTTCCCCCTAAATATACATTTTGTCTGCTTCTATTCGCTCATTGGGACGAGTTCATTGCACCCAACAGTCATCTCATCTGTGATCGGTTACAAAATGTAATTGTTTAAAAAAAGAATCCGTCTGTTTGGCTAATTGTGCAGCACCTAATGCACGTGTTCATGGGTAATCCGTTGTCATTTCCATCATGAATGAATGCATGAAGAAAAACTAGTGAAGTGAAGACTGTATAAAGCGACGCCAATTGCGTTTCCTGCATTTCAAAATTGTACCGTCTTCAATTCTGCCCTGCAACACCTTCTAACCCGTGCTTATTTTCCACTTTTGGCGGTGGAAAATAGTTGCGTTTCTGACTTTGGCAGAAGTGTGTTCTGTCTTCCCTCCAGCAGATTGGGCATGAGTATGTTTTTTTTTTCTCACAGCAGACCCCACGCCCTTCTACACTCGGTGCGCACATGCATCTTCAAATGAGTTCTATCTCTGCCTTACTGTCTTCTCTATTTCCTGCTGCTGGTGCTACTGATTGTTGTCTTTTTCCTTTCCTTCTTTGAAACGTAGTTAAGAGCCCTTAAGCGAATTACATAGCTTTGACTTGCTGCCAGAAGAGTAGCATTTAAGAGTCAAGGTGGTCTGCAAAAAGTGGATAAGGCCCGTTCACACGACCCAATGCGCATAAGGGTACAAAACATCAAGATACACCCCTTAAAGAGATTATTCATCCCGAATTTTTTTTTTTTTCAATTTTATTTATTTATTCCCCCTCTTCTCATGCCAAACCTGAATGACTTTCTCTTGCAGAAACAAAAGAAGATATTTTGAATCTTGGTAAGCAAACAACATTGACTTCCATTGTATGGACACAAAACCACTGAGACGTTTCTCAAAATATCTTTTTCTGATTTCTGATTTCTGAACAATTCATTTCGTGTGCAGTGGCAATGCAACGATCAAAATACGGAAGAGAGAATCATCCTGTAAGTATCTAGATGCTGTACGACAGACTGTCAAAAAGTGCATATCATGACGTTGAAATATAATGCTCAAATATATTAACTCTTTCCTTTTTTTTTAATGTCTCCAAACTTTTACTGTTTTCACCATTTACAGTGACACATCCAGTTGGCTTGCTATCTATAAATCTTGTAAAATTCTCCTTCTGTGACCCTACTTACTGCGCTTTGTGTGTGGAGGTCACTTGTTTGAGATGTGTTGAAAGCCCAACGTTTGTCTCGTTAAAGGAATCCATCAAAGAAGACAAACACCTTGTCTGAGAGTATTTGATTGATACTTGAATTCTTTCTTGCTTTGACTGATATGCAGATGTACTTTTAGGACACCTCATGTTGTCAGTAAATGAAGCGTTTTGATCTGTTCCCAATGAGTATTGAGAAACAGTTGTGCTGTAGAATGTGGCAATTCCTCAAGAAAACCCTTCAGCTGATATTCAAAGCCATCATTAGTTGCTCAGTCAAAAATGTCATAGATATTCACTCATGCACAAACCTGCCAGGGCAAAATATACGGCAAATGCCTCTAGTAATACAGTCCACGGATCTCAGAAATAGCAGATTGAAGCCTGATGCAAATATCCTTGCTCTCCGCTGACCCCTCAGTCAGTTTAACCAAAGCCAAATGCTTTCTACAGCTCTCTCCTTTTCGCCCGAGCACCGTTTTCTCATACTCTACTGTATGGGTACTTGGCAGGCGAACAGCGCACTATCCGTGGGCGACGAGAGATGTTAGCACAGCTGATTTTTCAGCTCTGCATTTTGCAGTGTGCTGGTGTGAATTACCACCCTGGATGCTTGAATGGTTAATGAGACTTCCATGAATCAGACACCAAACATGCAACAAACTCCCCCTGTTCTTCAGAATTGAGAGGTTTTGTCACGGCAACCAACCAGATCCTGCATTGCGGTAGCTAATGATATCTAGACGGTCATCTTTTGCACTCTATTTTGAGGAAAGATGGATTGCCTGAGGGAGGATACAGATAGACAGAATGTTATGGTAATAACATCCTTCGTTCTCAACCTGCACGGTGTATTTTAAAGTCCTGTTTGAACAGTTTAAGGCCTGTGAAGCTTTTACTGGTAATAACTGGCGGCCATGATGGTGGTGAGGAATATTGATTTTTCAAGGTTTGTATGCATTGTGTGTATTTTTGGTGGTATGTATTGTGTGTGTGTGTTTATGTGGATGATCTCTGGCCCCTGATTCACACGCTAGAGCTGGAGTGTCTGCCTCAGGCTGTGCTCTCATCATATGGAATATACTTGACTATCACTTCATTCACAGTGTCTACCATTTCTGTTCTGTTCTCTTTCATCTCTTGTTTGCTTTAACTGTCAACTATCATATCTTTTCACTGAAAAAATGAATCTAGAAAACGTTTTATTTGTATTTGTGAAAATGGAATGTCATTTTCTTTTATTTCCTACACTGTGTGTACACCAGAGTGCACAAAATATAACAAAAGACAATATAACCTCATAAGGGTGAGGTATTTGTTGCGATGTGTACAATATGGATAGTATGACTGAATAAAATTTTGTCATGCCGCTTCCATCTGGTGTAGACGGGGTTTTATTTTTATCACATCCACCCTCAATGTGGTATACCTCACAGTTCAGTATTAGGGCCATTTTTCTTATAAAGTACTAAATTATGATGGAGTAAAAACAAACGGGTTCCCGAGACAAACAGGTGACACATAGTGTCAAAAAAAACTTGTTACTTGTAGTGTACTTGAAAACACTTTTTTTTACAAATTCTGAAAATAGAAATACTTGCAAACAATTCTATTTATGAAGATTTTTATAATTTAGCACCCAGAACTAACTGTCAGTTATATAAAATGTCTTACTCTTCAGACCTCTAGGTCTGTTTTATATGCTTTAAGATATCAGTGCCATTTCTACATATCGTGCCTCATTTGTTTTTATTGTTGCTTTGTTCTTACTACCATTTTCAACTTGTTTAATAAAGATGTCAATTTGAAAGATGGCATTCCCATCTGTAATGAATTGAGTTTTGTTTGCTCTTTCTGACTGACTACACTCTCAATAGCGAGTGAGATGTTGATTAGCTCCATAAGTTACGATTCTCTGATGGGCCTGTCAGCTCGCGTCGACTTTCCTTTTTGCATCTTTGCGCTCGCTGTTTGCTCGTTACTTGCTAAGTTTGCCAGGTTAGGTTAGTATTCTTTCAGCAAACCACATCCTATTGACATCTCTGATCGGCAATGTAAATTATGTTTCGCAAGTTTAAGATTTGAATTGTGTGGCAACTTGTGTGGGGTTCGGGCCTTGAGGCGGCAATGCGACGTTCGTTTACACCCATTTAGCTCAAACACCCCCTCTCCTCTCGACTTTTCTCCTGCCCTGACACCAAACAGAAGAACGGAGGGAATATAAACTGTTATTGTTAAAAATGTTTGTTTGCAAAGAACTTTCATCTTGTAGAGCAGCCCACCCTTTTCAGCATTTTCAACCCCAGCTGGGGCTGTTCTTTCATGTGCAGTCCCTCGATGATTGCAGCCTTTTGTATTCACTGCTCAATTAATATTCACGTCTTTCTCGCTTTCCTCAGGCCAGGAGCACAATAAAGAAAAGACGTCACAAACTTTCTCCATTCTATTCATTTGAACGCAGAACGTTCTTCATATTGATAGGGGGGTGACAGTTGTTGATGTTGTTAATGTGTGGGTTATGTTGTATCCTGTTGCTAATTAGCTTCACCCAGAAGTTTATTGGTTATTTTTTTGTTATGTGAAACTTAATGATCCATATAACTTGTTTTGATGATTGTCATTACAGATATTAGCCATGCCTTTTCTTCAGCTTCTGATTTTATTCTTATTTCCACGCAGGTCAATCAGATTCAGAAGACTGTGATCGACCCTTTGAAAAAGTGAGTATAGTTAATCAATTAAATAGTTTTTTGCAATAATAATAATTGATTTCCTATCCTCTGAACATTGTAGTTTTTAGCACTTTTCCGAAACCTAGCGAGGCAGCTACCAATACAGCTGCATAATAGGTGCAGTATATACGTGAATCTGATATCTTTTGTCCAAATACTAATGCAGCACTACACTTGCGCAAGATTTCAATCTCAAAATTCATTGTGATGGACTCATGTATGATTTACATATCTGGATTTCATGTAGTACACACTACACATTATGTAATGTTAACCATGTTTTTTCATTAGTAGTGGTACCATTTTTTGTAATGGAACCTCTTATGTGGTGGATAGGAACATAAACACGCTTGCTTGTGAAGCTGAAATGCTTCTGTTTGAAAAGAACTTCAAAAGAAGAGCAATGAAGAAAGACAAGCCTAGTTTTGTGCAGGATTAATATTTAGTATTTTAGAAAACATATGCTATCGCATCCTTGTTTTACTCCTTACACAAAACTTTATTTGATGTGACATTTTGAAATGTATTACTTGAGCTTGTGCTTACTGTAAAGTAGAAAAACAGTAGAATCGACCAATTTGCATGGAAAAATTCAGCAGCCGGAGTAACTTTAATTGTTTAGTCTCATTGATTTCATGTAAAGGGTTTTTATTTATGTAATAGTTTAAAAATTGTGCAGAGTTTCTTCCTAAAGCGTTTTAGTTCAAGTCCATTAGTATGGAAGCTTGCTGCTCCAGAGTGTACCTGCTTATGGGAAAAGTAGACCGCAAAGCATCTCACTAGGTTTTGGAATGAAGCTATTATATTTATAATTTTTTCTTTTGATCGAATAAAAAATAGTTTCCAGCTGAGACATCATCTTCCGTTGAACATCTGTTGATTTGACCCAAAGTGAAGTGATGTGGTTTGAGTAGTTGTTACATTGCTAATATTAAATTTGCTGGCAAACTTCAGCAAGTTATGAATGCTGGCTGGAATGATCTTATTGTTTTAAACACCTGGAATCAATCTGCATGTGCTCCGCAGGAAAGAAATCTGAACTATTCTGTTTCGGTTTGGCAGAAGGACCTGATGTTTATTGCATAAAAACACAGCCAGGCGGCTGCAATTAATTAATAGCGAGAAGGTGTGTTAACAGCTCTCATTTAGCCCGCCAGACTTCCTTTCAGCTGCGCACATTAAAATGGCAGAGCGTTTATATGAGCAGTGATCTGACCGCTGCAGATCTGTCCTGAATGAATGAATGCGTCTGGAGGAAAGTTTATTTGGCTGTCCGCCCCTCCACTCCTCTCTCGCCCCCATGAGTGCTATTCCATGCCTCCGTCCCCTCGTGGGAGGAGCCGGAACAGGAAGCATGCCTTAAAGAGAGACTGGGAAGAGGAGTGGGCGCAGAGACACTCCTAAAAAAAAACGCCTCTGTGTGTGTTGTGTGTTTCAGGGTTCTTGAGTTCCAGAGTTTTTACTGCAAAAACTTTCCTTAAAGTCTGCTGTTATGTTGTCACTTAAATAAGAAATAGAATTATTTGTTTTTGTACCGCACACTTAACCACAGAGGTTTTGGCCTCATGCCACTGGTGAAGCCATAAAGCTGTGAGAGACAGATACAAAAGTATCTTCTGGTGGGGTGTGTGTTGTGAGGGGACAGTTGTGTGTGTGTGTGTTTGGTGGCAGGATGGAATGGTTCTCATTTCCGCTGGCTGGTGGGTGTGTGGCGGACGTGTGTGTAGGCTCTTAGTGTGGCCTCAGGCCCAGAAACGCACAAACACACACACACACACACACAGACACCGGGAGCACAGGAGAGACACTAAACACGAGTACACGCACTTAAGGCTGACCATTTCTCTTGTGCAAACTAACCGATATGCTTGCTAGGAGCACTGATTTAAACCTACGGTAGTGTAAAGGGTGAATCTGTCCAGGTCATATTTCCTCTCCAACTGAAAGAGAAATTAATTGAAGTGATAGTTCAAGCAAAAATAAATATTCTGTCATCATTTACTCATCCTCTTGTCATTTCAAACCTTTATGACTTTCCTTCACAGAACACAAAAGAAGATATTTTGAAGAATGTTGTTAACTTGACCCCATTCACTTGCAATTGTTCTGTGTTCATACAGTAGAAGGGAATGTTTATTGTTTACCAACTTTCTTCAAAATATATTCTTTTGTGTTCTGCTTAAGAAAGTTATAATGGTTTGAAATGACAAGAGGGAGAGTAAATAATGACAGCATTGCCTTTTGGGGTTGAACTATCACTTTACGAAAGAAAATGGAGAACATGTATTTTACATTTTGAGGTTTCTTGCATGGTTACATTTTCATATTAAATCACGTTTTTTAATTCTTAATAATGAATGTCATACAGATATCCAATATATCTTTTGCTTTGTAATGTGCGATTGTACGTATACATTCTTGACAGTGTTTATACAAATTTTGCAGATTTTATAATTTTTTTTCAGTACAGGTATTTTTTTATTTATTTTTATTTTACATTTATTTTGCATTCCCATATTAAGATTTTGGGGCTGATATGGGCTTTAATAATGTCGCAATGGAATTTTTTAATGATGTTAAAACGATCACATTTTTTGCTTGGACCCACTTTTTCCTCTTAATTTGGCATTGGTTGAGTAGTATAGTTTAAAAATCACTAAGAGCAATAAATGTAAAACTACTCGAAATTGAATTTGGTCGAAAAATGCTTAACTGCAACGAAATTGCTTTGATACAAAACTGTTCATATTGTAAACATTTGTTTATAATTTAACTGTTTCTACAACAATTATCTTAGATTTATTTTTCCATGTACAATTTCCACATTTATTAATTATATAAATACATTATATTTAAAAGTTTGTAAAAAACATAATTCGACTATGAAGTAAAATATGACCTCCACATGTTTTCAGGAGATTCAGTCAGACAATCTGCTTTATTTTGTATGCAAAATATTTCCATTGATTTTGGAGTGAAATATGACCTGGGCATGTCACAAACACACAAATGCTGGACATTTCATGCTTGGCTTTTAACAAACTTCTTTTCTACTACGTCCTGCCTCCGGAGGAATCCTTAAAACACACGGCTTTGTTCTCACCTGAACTGAAACGCAATTAATCCAGAATAAGGCAAGATACCATTAAAGACAAGATTCCATTAGTGCATGAATAGCTCAGCATTTCTCGTTTCTTTCTCGATGTTCTCGCTGTGTTCATGGATGAAAGTATTTATAATGTGATCCGTCTGAAAGGCTGTTGAAACTTTAATGGCTTCAGACATGTGTCGGATCTCCTAATGTGATAACTCTTTTCTATGAACCAGGTGAGTGTGTTTTGTCTACGCAGACAGAAGTCAGCGACGGTTTGAATTGAGTGAGTAGCACTCCATTATCTCTGCTGGGCGATATGCATTAGGGGTGGTTGTTTAGACTTGGTTGAGTGAAGTCTTTGTTCGCAAAAACAAGATTTTTTCTTATATGTGTTGTGTTGAGAAGCTGACTGTTCCTCATACTAAGAGTTGGGGTTATGAACAAAACCCTTATCTCACGTGTTTGGCACTTAACTCATCCTTTGCCATTTGCGCAACTGACGTGAATGTCATATTGCAAGTTTTTTTACGAAGAGATTTGTTATTTTTTGTTTTTACGATTGCTGTCATGCTTTTTCGACAGCTTAATATTTTGATATTTATATTAATAACATAATCTAAAGTTTTGCATGGGCAAGCACTACATTCATTCTTTCAAAGATGTAAAACTATAGTTGAATGTTTAATGTAAGCTGTGCGATATTGTATAGTGTTCTTGATGAGTCTCATTTTATAAAAAAATTGAAGTAAGGGCCGAGTCAAAAATGTGGACCTTTGAAAATAATGCCGTTCTCGGGCGAGATGCAGTCAAGAGTCAACCGGTTAAACTCTTGAACCTAAGGACCGTCACCCCGTCCCGCTGAAGCACAAGGTTGCTGTAGCGGCCACACAGTCCAGACTCTGGTTTGGCTCGGGGATTTGCGTGTGTGACTGTGTCTTCGTCCAGCTGTTATTTCTGTCATTCTCTTTGTCAAGCGGCCACCACACCCGCAGCCAGACCAGACGTATGTTAAATTATAAGGCGAGGTGGAGCAAGAGTGTTTGCAGCCATGTGGACGATCAGAGAATCATCATGAAAGCTTTTAGACACGACGGTGTCTGGGTTGTGCCGAGTCAGACGGGCAGTCCTCTAGTCAGACTGACCCATTCCTGTTAGGAGTTTTTAGATGCCGTCCTTTCCAGAACAATACTGTCTCAGTAGAGTCAAATGTAGAAATAGATGTTTATGATAGGTGCGATCGGTTTGTCTGTGGTTAGTGTATCTGTGGTGTGCGGCGTGCATATTGCAAATGCCATTAGTTACGTTTACATTTATGTATTTGGGAGCCGCTTTTATGACCTTGGCGTTGCTAGCGCCATGCTCTAACCACTGAGCCACAGGAAAGCTTGTATTGTATTGTATTGTCGTTGTAATGCTGTGTTCCCACCAACTGTCGCACTTTATTTCTCACGGGAAAAGTTCGTTATTTTTGCGTGAATGAGGCTAGTTGATAAATATTTTCGACTTTGACGGAAGATGCGATTGACACACTTCCGAATTGCATGCCGCGAGTTTGCGTCTTTGCATTGATTTTGTACGTAATTTACTCACTCAAATCGCGTAATTCGCGTTAATGCTGGGTTCACACCAAACACTAACAACCGCGTTCTACGATTTTTATCACTTGCGGGGAAAGTTTGTTATTTTCGCATAAGAGAAAAACAGCACGCAACGGGGAGTGTCTTCACGAGTCTGGATCAGTCAAACAGTAGGTGTCAATGAGCTCTTCGCGAATTTTTTTTGCGTCATTCACATCGCCTCCCACGAGTTGAGGTTGCATCTATTCGCATCTTTGCATTGACTATGTATGTAATTTTCTCGCGAAAACCGCTTAACCCAGCATAAGAAGAGCAGCGTGACATGTTGTGATGTAACGTCTTTTGCTTCCGTGTTGGATCACACTTGAGCTTCAATGTTTCTAATGTTATCCCAACACAATCTTCCAGTGAATCTTCCAGTGTGTTTCATACATCACACCATTGCAGAATGTTTTCATTGAGATTTAATTCAATTCCTATTGAATGTCTTTGATATTGTTGGTAGACTTGTTTCCGACCAATGTGGCCTTGATAAAGTACTACCCAATTAAAAAAAATATATAAAAGAAAGTTATGATGTCATGGAAGCAAAATTTTCACATAAGGCGAAGTTAGCACCTTTGGGGATGTTTTACCTCGTCTCCTTTGGGTAAGTGTTTAAAACGCTTTCAAAAGCGGAAGATTTACATATCGCTGTTTTGAAAAAGGTCCTAGCCATGAAATGTTAAATTATGTCATGTTTGGAGTTAATATTATATTATAGTATTGTTTGTTATGTAATCCAGTTGTCACTCTTAACATTCGTGCCAAGAAGTGAAGAGATACGAGACAGGCATTGAAGCAAGGTGGTGTTTTATAAATAGAGAGAGAGCGTAGGTTGCGGGGCTGGGTCCTCCTATGACGTTGCTCCAGTGATATTGGGCCGCTCCCTTCTCTACTTCCTGTGGGAAACAATTTTAAGGCTTGTCTTAACACAACTCTGCATGGTAAAGCCAGCTCACTGTCTCTCACTGTCTCTCTCTCTCACTTTATTTATGTTAAACGCTGTAAACTACGATTCACTATTTTTATTAATTGTTAAACTCTTGCCAGAAGTTTATTACTTTATTGATTGCAAGTTTCATGAAAATTTCTAGCTCTGATATCACACAATTAAAGTGTCCAATATCCTTGACTAGACTAACGTTTTTGTGAGATTTCATAAATGTACGCTGCAACTTTCCTAACTTTTTGGTTTTTAGTAAACCAAAATCAGTTTGGAGTGAGTTATCCCAATTCACAAAAAAAACTCATAATAATAATTCATCATTTTGGCGTTTCAGTGTGATTTCATGCCAAATGTCAATTTGACCTCAACCCCTGAAAAAGTTGAACCTTCAAAATTTCAGTAAACTTTTACAGTGTTGTATTGTAGCATAACCTGTCAAACCTGCTTTCTTTTCAATCCAATCTATATGGAAAAACTCAGGTCATGCTGAAAATTCTGTCTGACTTGCATTACATCATAGTAGGTTAAGGAGTCGGTGTGGCATTTTATGTTGTCACTTCCATTTTTGCGGACTCTTGTTGATCAAAAGTTTATATATTTAGGAATATTTTTAAGTATTCAGCTACTGAAAAGATTAACAGACCGTTTAAAGTTTTCATTTAATCAGCATTTCTGGATGTATTGTGTCCGATGTTTGTTGAATTTCAACAAAATCGAACCTTAGGAGTGAAAGTCAATCAACAGCAATGTGAAAGACTGACACCATGACATAAATACACATAAAAACTGATACAAATCCAGGTTATCACGTAAAAAAATTGTATTTGAACTTTTCCTTAAAACATGTGCACATATTGTTGTTGCTTAAAAGTGAATATGAACTTGTTTTTTTGCGATATTTGAGGTCTGAAAAATACAGAGCATCTTTACTGTTATGTTACCGGTTTTTCCAGTTTTCATTTTCTGCAAGTAAATGCTCGGTTTCGCATAGGTTCCGATTTTTTTTTCTAATATGAATTCCCGTTTCTTAACAAGGATTCTTAGTCCCTTATTGCACAATTCTCCCCGAAAAGCACGCCCATCAATCTGCTTCATTAGGATTACAAAAGTACAGCTGTGTTTGTTTTTATACGGTATTTTGGTAATGAATGTTATATAAACACTGAATGTAACGCTGGATTTGCAGTGCGTTTAAATCTGATATACTCTGGTAAAAATTCTGTCGGCTTAGAAAATATCAAATAAATAAACAGCTATATTATAGTGGCATTTTTTTAGTGGGACATATAATTATTTTAATTAAAAATCTAACAGTTAATTTCTCTAAATATATTTAAAGAGTACCTAGCATGAGATCATGAAAATGACATGTCACGCAGTCAGTTATGTTGCCGTGTTTGAAAGTAAGCTGTCTGCCAAGTTGTAAGTCCGAAAGTTATTTGCTTGTAAAAATGGGAGTCGACTCTGAATCACTCAAACGAGACGTGGACTAGTACACCCGCATATCTACGTCACTATACATAGTCCCCGCCTACGTTTTGCTGAGACTGACGCGAATCGTTCGTGATGCGTGTGTATCATGTCTAGAGTCTGTGTTCTACGGTGTGAAACTAAATCCGTATTATTTCAACTACCAAAGGAAGAACGTCTGAGTGAAAAATGGTTACAATTCATTTTTCAAACGATACCAAAGGAGTATAACCCCAGGGTTTAACTGTGCGCGCGTTATTTCACCGAAGATTGGTATAATAATCTTGGCGCGTTCACTGCAGGGTATGTGAAACGACTATTCTTGAATGGGGGGGCAATACCAACTCTATTTGGACCTGTTAGCTCCACCGAATCACAACCTGTAAGTGTGACTATTCATTTTTGTCTTAACTTCAAGGAATATTTTTGTACCTTATGTCTGTGTTTATCTAATGCATATAACGCCAACATTAGCATGTACCATTATTTCTGGGGTGTTACAGTTTGTGTATCTGGCTATTAACTTTGCATTTTGATACATTTGCCGCACGTGTGCCTATATAGATACATTGGGTTTCATATACATAATTTTTCATAACGTCGACTTTCTGAAATGCTCTATGTACCATGACAACGCACAGTTAAGACGAAATAATAGTATTACTAACGTATTAACAGTATTTTAAGAAAAAAATAATATTTTATTTCATTGATGAGCAAAAGCACAACATGCATGTTGTCACACTGGTAGTTTTTATGACGAGAGTTGTCACTTACCACTGACAAACATCTGCTCCAGTTGTGGTGGAGTTTGTTGTGGATTAGCGTCTTCTGATGCTTCCTCGTCAGACTCGTGGCTCAAATTGGTTCCGGTAAAATCGCTGCCATCTCTAGCTACACATATAATAAACATGAAATCCAACCACATGTAAACCGTAATCCTGTAATGATTGTAGGCGTTCCATTTGCGAAAAATGATGAATGCGTCTGACCAATCACAACAGACTACACCATCTGACTAATCACATGACACAAGGTTAGCGGGTGGGCAGGGCCTAGATGGATGAATCGTGAAACGAATCATTTGAGAGTCAGTCAAGAAGTAAGATACGAATAACAAACCAAAGTAGGGCCTAAAAAAACATATGCTACCTACTCTTTAATAACAAATAGGTATGTAGATTTTAATTATCAAACTAAATATGTCATACTTTTTTAAATATGCACAATATTTTTGGCGAAGTCAGATTTACTTATTTTTTCTTGCATTATTACTACATTTATTTGTATTGGCATAACCTTGAAAACATGTTTTCAGATATGTTGTAGATGTACTTTATTTTTCTTCCTCAGTTACCACCTTGAAGCATCTGGCAAATGTGACTGATAACAAAATTATTGGTCTATTTAATCTGAGTAATAAGCATAACCTATATTGCCCATTTCACTTTTTTACCTCAGAACTCATCACGTCTTCTCTCACTTATTGTCAGTAGACTTTTCAATGAATCCCATCGACTGCAGAAAACCCACAGCAGATACACCTGAGATTCTTCACCTCGTCCCTCGAATACTGCGCATAAGAACATACACTTATAGCTCCTTGACCCTACAACTGACCTTCTACTCTGAACACTGTAGCTTTTACAAAGTAAACAGCCTCTTTTTTTCTTCCAGTAGTCACAGAGAACAAAACCGTGTTGGAGCTGTACATGTCTTGTGTGTTTGTACTGGGTTTCTCAGAGCTCCCAGGCAATGCAGTCGAAACGCAGTCAGGCCTCGAACCGAAACGGCTGACTCTGTTGCTAAGTTACAGTTTAGAGTTCTCCTATTTTTAGGTGCCTGAGACCAGGCTTCTCACCCAGAGATTAGATTTTCATTTGGAATAGAAACAATAAAAAATCTAAGCAAAATGCCTGCTTGCCATTTGTGTCTTTAATTAAGTGATCTTGATAAAATGGGCGAGCGCTACGTGAACCTCCTCATGACATTATTAAACATGCCTGCAATATTGTGAAAAACAACACTACGCTTTCTAACAGACAAATTCTTGGTTTGCTTTATTGATTTGTCTCTCCTCAAAAGTAAAGTTGTCAAGCTACTATGTCATTTTTCCACTTGTACTCAAAGAAATGAACCGTATTCTTGATAAATGTGTTTAAAATGCTGATAATTACATAAGGGCAGCGGTCATATCAATTTCTAAGGGTACGTTTACACAACAGTACAGCCAAAAACATTGTCAAACCGATCACTGTGTGTGGCTCATCCCTGCATATCTGTGGTTAGGGCATGACGTTAGCAACGCCAGGTTCATGGGTTCGATCCCAGGGATTGCACATACATTGAAACAAATGTATAGTATAATGCAATGCAAGTCGCTTTGAATAAAATCATCTGCCAAATGCGTGAATGTAAATAATGCGACGATGCATTGTGTGCTTGTGCTTACGTTCCTCCCCCTGCTCGCCTCCAGGACCTTGACTGTTTTTGGAAATAATTGTACAACAATATCTGTTTTTTATAAATGTGATGAAACTAAATACCCTTTGAAATATGCAATACTACTCTATAGTTATTTAAGATTAATATGAGTTTGGCAGGAACTGTGTGTTACATCCACTTTAAATATTATGATGGCACATTATAAAAAAATTGAAGGTCCATGGATAAGTCACTTATAAAGACACTACAATATTCCATAAATATTTTTTACATTTTTGATTTCATCCTGACTTTAAAATTGTGTAGAGTAACCATCCTCTTTCCATTAGCATTCATATTGATCGAAGCTGTCGTTGCTCATCATCCTTTCTGACTTTCTTTGCTGTTTATGTTTTTTCTGAACTCAGGTACAGCAGTGTGTTTCCCAGTCTAAACATGTCAGTGAAACGAAGGGAACAAGCTCTTCAAGATTACAAGAGACTCCAGTCGAAAGTGGAAAAGTATGAAGAAAAAGAGAAGACGGGGCCCATCATGGTCAAACTACATCAGGTACCAAACATTACCTTTTATTCTCGTAATACCCAGAAACAAGTCAGAAATACATTTGTGAGTTTATTTCACTGATATGTGTTAACACTGTGGCTCGGAGCTGCTTTCAAAAGGTTCCTTTTTGTTTAGATGTTGCAATCTGCCCCACACAATAAAATTGGATCAACCACTGGAGTCGATTTAGGTTGACCAATAATAAGCAGACGTACCGCATGGTACGCAATAACTTCCTCTAGAACACAAAAAAGACCATTCGAGAAAAGTCTCAGTGGTTTTGTGTCCATACAATGCGGTCCGATGTTGTTGGGGATCTCTTATTCACATTGTGAACTTGTCTCGGGCTGATCAAGAGGCATCAGGTCCTGAAGCTGATGCAGGAGTATAACTGTGCTGAACCCTGGGGGTCATCGGATTTATTATATACTGTCCGCTCTCATACATTTCTGATGTTTTTAGCACAATGCAACAAGTGAAGGAAGCTGGCCTGGATGGGTGCAGAAGTATTCAGAGGACATGTATACATGCGAGCGCTCTCACCCACGCAAGAGAAACAGCCTCTCAACTCTCAGCTGCACTTTTTTAAGAGGCTGCGCGCAATGCGGTGCTGGATAATTGGGTTTCGCGCACATGCTCGAGCTAGAAATGCAAGCAAACAGTAATTGTTTGCGTTTCCGCAAGCTTCTGGGTCATTATGCATTTGTATGTTGACACGTAAAGGACCGTATGTGCACAGCAGACACAGACTTGTCCCTGGAGAACTTCATACATATACTGCCCCCCATCACACACACACAGGCTAAGCAGCATTCCATAGGATAAAAGATTTGATAGTGTGTGTGTGTGTATTTGCTGGGCCTGCCAAACGCATCACATTTACAGATGAGTCATTATAAAAAAGAAACATACCAGAGGTCGACTTTCCCTTCCGCTGTGGTGTTTGGTGATACAATCATGAATATTTCTTTGCATCCTTGCAAAATGCCCCGGCCTTATGTTTTTTCTGTTCTTATTTTAGTGACAAACCATGACACTGAGCTTTAATAAGTGGAAGTCATTGCCTGTTTTTGTGTGTTTTGTTTTTAGTCCAGGGAAGAACTGAAGCCCGTCAGAGAAGAATTTGAAGCCAAGAACAAGCAGCTTTTGGATGAGATGCCCAAATTCTACAACAGTCGCATCGACTACTTTCAGCCCAGCTTTGAGGCGCTGATACGAGCTCAGGTAAGACCACAGGCAAAAACACAGTTAGAGGTAGCATATGGAGATTGCGATATTTGAAATAAGAGGTTCTTGTGCCGTGTTGTCTTTAATGTTCACAACTCGTTCGTAACAGCCTCTCCGGTCCACCCATTGCCTTTTACAACTGACCAACTTAAAAAAAAACTCATTGGGGTAGAATTGTTGCTTTTAGTGGAAATGATGCAACGGCTGTAGAAGTGTCATATTTTTATGATGGATTTTCAGTTTTATAGATTTTGGGTCTGAGACAAGTGTAGAACAATACCGTCTATATCACAGTTTAAATGCTGTATGTAACTTTATTAAAATAATAAAAATATAAAAACAGGGACATAAAAGTGCCAGAAGTTGAAGAAACTTGCTTAAACACATTGTAGTAAAACTTGGAAGTCGATGCTTCCTCCACCTAGATCTAATGTGAATATCCCAGACTTACACACACACGCCTTTATTCTGCGCTCCCAAACTCCCTCTCTAATGTGATTAACCCCCACAATCCTGCTTATGTCCACAGCGCCGACTCTGTGTGTTATTTCAGTGTTTGTGTGTGTTACTGAGAAAGGCATCAGTATCTGTAATACAAGAGCAGAAGGCCATCTCTTATACCCCCTTTCATTTTTAAACTTTGTTGTCGTGTGTCTGTGAAGTGACTGACGCTTTCATAATCACTATCACCAGGACGATAAATGACTTTTGGATCACTCTTGCAAAATAAATAATGCAAGAGCTGTTTTACTTTACCTTTGACACTGGCTGGTATAGAATCGTATGTTGGAAGATGTGTGATGTGTAATTCCATCACAAGTGTAGTGAGCAGCATGAAACACCAGTTTAAAAACCAAGTAGAAGTGTTGACCGACAGCGACTGAATGAATGAACACAGTCATCGATCAACGATCCAGATATGGCTTACTCATACATTCATTCTCGTATAGATGGTTTCAAAGCTACAACATAAACAAACGTTACTGTGCATGCGCGCGTTCGTGGGCTACAGTTAAGTTCCAGTACACGTTCAAAACAATAGAATGCCTTTAGATTATTTCTGATTACAAGCTAAAGAAGAACCGCTACTTGGCTAAACTTGTCTCTCCAATATTTTGAACTGTGACATCTAGAGGTTGAGCTTGGTATCGCAGTATATGTACCATACGGTTTCTTTAAATGCCTCAAAACTACAGGACCCATTCAACAAAATGTTCATTTAATAAAATGATTATACATTAAAATAATAATACAAAATAATATTAACATAACATAAATTAAATACAATTATTATTAGTCGAACACAGACCGGAAGTTTGCAGCAGTCCTGGCACGCATGTCCAATGAAACGGTCCGTCACATAGTTAGTATTTATGAAACCGGATAATACGGTTTGTCAAATTATTTCTACATCCCTGCATTTATTAGTAATGCTTGTACCACAGAAAAGAGTTTTATATAATTTGAATTAAAAAAAACCCATAGACAATAGTAAAACAAATGACCAAATCATCCAGTACACACGACATGTAAAAGCATTAAATCTGTGTTTATCTGAATTTGGTTTGAAAGCAAAACCGTCCAGACGGAGCAAAACTTAGAGCACATATTGAAATATGTTATAAATCCTTTATGATAAGTGTCCTCTAAATTGGGAGCTCACTCATATTTGAAGCAGCTGTTTCTTGGGTTCAGGTAACAAAATAAATAAAAATAAGAGAAAGTGTATTATTCAAAATAGTAGACTATTTAAAGTACAGTGAAACAGTTTAGTAGTATTTGTTGTGTCAGGTGTTGTTTATCTTATTAGCTTGAGTCGGATTAACCAAATGGGTAACTGTCAGCATGACAGACATAGACAACGTCACACGGACGAGAGAGAAAAACAGAAGTGTTATTGATCAGCACCCATGCTGCAGACACGTTGAGCTGTGATGCTCAGGTTCAAATCTGACCTGTGACCTCTGTACTGCCTGTCTGTCAAAGTAGGGGCAAATTGTCTGCATGTCATCAATGTAACAAGTCCCAAATGAATCGTTTTTATGTAGCTACACATTGCTTTGTTACGCATCTCATTTCCTCCATTGAAAATGAGTCATTGGAATTGTGTGCAAAAAAAGATAAATAAATGAATTTATTAATGTAGTATTAGACTGACCTCAGATCAGGTTTGAAAATACGGTCTTTCCTGAAGCTTTCAGCTGACAGATGGGTAGCAGAGAGAGAGGGTAAGCAGATGACCCACTCATTCATCAAGCGGTTTCAGTAACCCAAAGTGCCGTACATCCAACACCCACATACTCCAGTGCACACTGTACGATCTGTGACGATGAAGAAGAGGAGGGGTGTAGGTGGGCTCAGATAGGTGCGGTGCGGGAGATGCTATTTGATGCAGGACAGATTATCAAGAGTTTGTTTGTGTTTCCAGCCGTCCTGGTCCCGAAACCGTTTGACTCACCGAACATTCAGTCCCGCTGAGAGCCCCTTATCCTGCTGAGTCACACACACACTGGGCCTTATATCAGGAGATGATGGCTAACGGTTCAAATGAGATCCTGGGTAGATGGAGAGGTCTTCCTGAACCCATTGCCTAGTTTATAAGTATATATATGCCTGCTAACAACTTCTGTCCCATTTAAAAAAATCATCTGGCAATATTGCTGTGTGCGCAGCTTGACTTGAAGTCTCTTAAAGCCAACCAATCAGGTTGAAGCATGCCGTTTGTATCCGAAGTTGTACGAATGGGCCGTGGGTTGCATAAATGCGGTGCCGTACCTGCGTTTTAGCTCACGTGTGGCGGCATCATTCATCTGCCATTTTGACTGATCTCTGACAGGTCCAAGGCGGATTTTCCTATGCGCTAGTTTTCCTTCCAGCCCCACGCGCAGTGCTGTAAACAGATCCCCTCTCGACTCTTCATGTGGTGAGACCACCATAAACAGCCCAGACCGGTATCCGCTTCCATTCGGCACTGGCAGGAACTGGACCGTCGTAGATCACAGGGTGCCACCGACTGTCATCCAGTCGAGAGTCTTTGATTAGAGTCTGATCAAACCGAGAGGAAGTTTACACAAGCGTGGAGAACGATCGCGGCCTTTCCCACCCTTCAAGAAAGATGGAGTTCTATCATAATATTTATACAGAGAATCAGAACCAAAATGAGAAGTCCTAGAAAGTTTCCTTGAAGTCATTTCTCATCCATAGATGGCCAACTCCGTGGTCGTTGCATGAAGTTTTTGCGATAATTAGCGTAATATTGTTACACTAACCAGAAAAGGAAATGACCTAATGAATAGGCATGGGCTCTTTTGCAGAGGAAGCACCCTAACAACTGGCTAGCAACCAACTATAAATGGGCAAAATCGAGTTCTGCGCGGTCAAGCTTCACTGATATTTTCTTCGGAATACGTAAAAATCGATCGTTCCTCACTGGATTGAAAGAGAAAGAACAGGTTTGGATCTGTTTGCGAGTGCTTGTACTGTAAGCGGTGTGCGGAGGTTTCAGAGCAGTTGTATTTCCCAGCGCGTTCAATGGCTTCCCACTCCTCCTAGAGCCTGTAATGTGATTAAAGGCTATTAATCATCAAAGCACCTCTCGCGGGACCCCTGACTCACAGGTCGGGGGAAGAGCAGGGGCGGGACGTGTCAAAAAAGCTTTCAGCCGACACTCGCACCATCAGCACTAGAGAACAGTGAGGGTCACCTGCTACCCACAGACGTTAATTCTGCGCTTGCTTCGCACCTCTGTATAGGCTGCTTGTTTGTGTTTCTATTTATGTCTATGCATGGAGTTTTTTTTAAGTGAAGCATTCTTTATATTCCAATTACACACTTCAATTTGACATTTCATTCTAAGGGCCGAAACACTTTCTACGCAAGTAAATAGAAACGCTTCTGGCTGTGCAAGTTTTGTAATCGTATTCTGAAATGGTATTTGAATACAGTCTCATGGCAATATTTTACTTTTACAGGGTGATCCATTTCTATAATTTTTTTATACATTTTTGTATGATCTGCTTTTGTGTCAATGACTGTTAAGGTTAGGGGTGAGAGCTGGACTTTAGTACTTCGTACCAATTCAAATAAATTAGCCATTGTGCAAATACTTTTAAATTCAGAGGTCAGATCTTAAAGGGATAGTTCATCCAAGAAGGAAAATTCTGTCATCATTTACTCCATGTAATTTCATACCCTGTATGAATGATGAACACAGAGAAAGATATTTTGAAGAATAGTAGTCAATTTCCGGTTTACGGACTTCTTTGACTGCCATAGTAGGAAGAATAAAATAGTCAAACGTGCCTGATGAAACTGTTCACCTCAATTCTTCAAAATACCTCAATTCTTCAACGGAGCAATTTTTTTGAATAGCATTAATTCAGAAAGGTATTTAGAAGAATGTTAGCAATTTTCAGTAATTTATACAGCTTTTGAAACAACCTGAGGGTGAGTAAACGATGACAGATTTTTCATTTTTGGATGAACTATCCCTTTAATGTTTCATAAATGTTGTTTTCTATGCTCAGTTTTTCTACTGTCATGAACATTATTTATTTGCTACTCTTTTTAATTGCAATGCTGGTAACTTCAATTTACTTTCAATGAAATGTCTTTGTTCCCCTCATTCCTCTAAGGTGGCCTATTTTACAGAGATGCACACGATCTTCACAGAACTGACCGATCAGATTGACCAGGGAGGGCTGACAGATGAACAGAGAAAACAAGAGAACGAGTCCAAGCTGAACGAGCTGCGCTCTCTGTCCATCGTGGCCGATGACTGATCTTGAAAACAATCTGTGTCATATTCTCTGATATGCTACAAAGACGTCTTCATTTGTTGTTCAAGTGGACGTTTAAAGATGTTTCTTTAAGACATGTCAAGCGGGGACAGATTTTGTTACATATTTATTTTTCTTTGTTTGTTTGGCCTGTTTTTAGAAGCTTGTTGTTTTAAATCTTGTTCATACAGATGACGCATGAAGGAACAGCTGATGTCATTTTTCTCATGAAACTGGTCGATTCAGGAAGTCTTTCGATCTTTTCCTTCTTAAGTTCCATGTCTTGTTCAAAAATTAGACCCTTTAGTTGAATTATTATTATACCACTAAAGCTAAAGTTGAGATTCAGGCAGATTATTGAAATACTTTACTAAATATCGTAAAACTTTCTAAATGTCAAGAGTTTAAATGTTAAAATGTTTTTAAGTTGTTTTGTTGATGATTATTTGAAGGAAGTTAAGTACTACATTTATTTTCCCCCATCATCTCTGGCTGTTTGTGTCATCACAAAATAATGTAACACTGGAATCTTGCAGGTAATTTAGACCTTTAAGGTTTTAGAAGATGTATTAATGACATGTAAAACATCAGTTTAGTAGAATTGTCAAAACCGACAGATATCACATTTGTGTTACAATAATGCATTGCATTATACTCTGGCTCCCTCTACCGACGGATAAAAAAATGTCATTTGATCGTGATTTTATTCTCATCTCTGTTTGTAAACTAATAAGGAAAGATGTCTTTATAAACACTAATAGTTAAAGCCATAATCTGCAAGTACTCTTAATAGCATTGCCATTTTAGGACCAATAAATCAAGCCACATATTTTAATCAGTTTTGTTTTAACTATTAAGCGTGATCGGAAACAATACTGACAAAGTCTTTGTAGAATTGAATCAAGTTTAAGCTTCATTGTTTACACACTACTGGCTATTAATTTCTGACATGGAGCGAATATTTAAATTCAAGTGCCTTTGTTAATTGTATTGCCTGTTGTTGGTAGCCACACCAAGGTCAAGAGTTTTCATCCCAGCAAGCACACAAACTCTTAACTAAACGTGTACCTTTAATGCATTGTCTGTCGTTTTGGAAAAACTGGTCTTCCCTATTAATAAGTGTAAGATGTACTTTATCTTTGTATTGTGTTCTAACTTTGGCTCCGATGAATTATTGTAAGACTCTGAATGTTTGGGATTCTGTTCTACACATTGAAATCATAGCCTGATGTTTTAACAAATGTGTTTAATTCAAGTATTTTGTCTCGTTTCGAATTGTGTTTGGTAGTATGGATATCAAGGATGATTTTATTGCAAGGCTATTGTTTGTCATAAATAAAGAATGTCAGAATTTTTGGATTTACAGTAAATCTACCATCATATGTTTCACAGGTATAACCCTATTGTTCAATGAATATGATACTACTATAAAGGCATAGTTCTTCCCAAAACTTTATTCACCCACAAGTTCCAAACGTGTGTAAATTTCGTTGTTCCGTTAGACACTAGCAAAGATGTTTTGGGGCACTATCCACTTCCATAGTACAGAAAAAAAACATCTATGGTAGTCAATAGTGCCCCAGAACCGTTTAGTTTTCCCACATTTTTCTAAATATCTTTTACATTTACATTTGGTCATCCAAAGCGACTTACAAAGAGTTAGGGAGCAACAAGTGATATGTCATACAGGAGCCATAATACATTAGGTGCCAATACAAAGTTACTAGTTTCAACAAAAGCTAGACCACTACCTGTTGAGAGAAAGGGTTATTGAGATTTTTATTTTTTTTAATGATTTATTTGTCTGTCAGAAATTCACAGAAGAGTTGGGTTTTGAGTAGTTTTTTGAATGTTGTGAGAGATGTGGTTGACCGGACAGAGTTGGGAAGAATGTTCCACCACGAAGAAGTTGTGAAGCGGAATGAGCGGGAACACGATTTTTGTGATCCTCAGAAGGAAGAACTTGAAGGCGAGTAAATGATGACAGAATTTAATTTTTGAGTGAACTATCCCTTCACGCACAACATTACTGCCTTTTTAAAACGCGACTGCATACAAAAAAGTATGAAAATGTGATCCATCTTTATTCTTCTGTCAATAAAAGAGTAAAATACAGTACATTTCTATAAATTGGTATTAGTCTAACATTTACAGCTCAAAATGCTCATTTACAAAGTCAGACATTTCATTTGCCAACAAACCAAAGGAAATTAAATGGATTTAAAATTCACACAGATTGTTCTTTAGAGATCATTTAGACATCGTTGCAATTTAACTCCGAGCTATTAATTGGGTCTATGGAGCAAAGTCATCACTTGTGCGGTCCAAGAAAACGTTCCCATATCTTGGAAAACTATTTCCTAATCCAAGAATTAATGCAATGGACAGAAATGTTCTGCCAGGCCTTTAAAACCTTGATTCAAACTACAGTATAGAAACTGGCTAACTGACCAATTGGCATTTAGTAATATCATACAAACAAAACTAGCTTATTACAAAAACCAATTAAAAAAAGGCTAATGTCTCTAACTGAGATTATGAAATTTTAATATGTATGTAGCTTTAATCTCTGGTTCTGGTCCCTGTTCTGATTCGAGTTATATGGTATGTGGTATAAACCAGTGTGTGCTAATGCACATACACAATACACATGATTAAAGAAAGTTTCAGTTCAGTAGCTTCTCTTGTTTACAAAGTCTATTGTTAGGTTGGTTAAAAACTGCTTGGCAGCAGATATGATAGACAAGTACAGAATTGGTACAGTATATGATGTATCTGCGTGAGGATGTGATGCATGTTCATGCGGTGTGTGAGGTCTCTATGTGGATGATTTGTGTGAGGTCTCTATACAGATGATTTACTGTACATTTGTGCGATCTGCTCACTGAAAACTCTTCGTAGGTCCAGGCGTTTGCTCTTCAGGGTTGGCGTAAGGAGGCCGTTTGACACGCTAAACATTTCAGGGTGCAAATATAAATCCTTCACCTGAGAAAGACGAAACACAAGACATCAATTGCTATAGAAGTTTTGCTTTGATGTACATTACAATATATTTTCATTGCCTGATGTAATATACAACCGCAGAAAATTTAAGAGACCATTCAAAATTTTCATTTTTTTAGTGCCTATTTCAGTCCGGTGTCTGTGGATCAGAAGTGACAAAGTCATCCAACAGCAAAGTGAAAGACTGACAACATCACAAGTCACATGAAAAGGTTCCCACATAGAAAAAATCGTTTTGAACTTTTCCTAAATACGGTTACTGTTGTGTTGCTTAAAAGTGAATATGAACATGTGTTCTTTGCAGTATTTAAGTCCTCAAAAAATGCAGAGCAACTTGTTATTTTGACTTGATTCTCCAGTTTTTATTTTCTGCAAACAAATCCAAATAGAAACAATATTTTTATTTGATATTTGTGAGAAATATTGCGAGTAGTCAACAAAACCAAAACAAAAACTGTAATTTTACCTAAACACATACCTATAAACAGAACTTTTAGAAATCGTAAAATAATTTTGAATGGTCTCTTAATTTCGGAGGAAGTATATTGCAAAAAATAAACATTGTTATGTTGTTTATTACCACAGAAAATAATTTTGACTTGACTAATTTTGTCCGTGTAATAAAACATTAAGAGAAATGTGAAATAAATAGGACACACATGAACTGCAAATGCGTCTGTATTGGACTGTGTTACATCTATTTAAAAAATAAAACCATCGCACCAAATAAAAATCACTACTATGTCTGTGCGATCACATCATCTCATGTACAACTAAAATCGTGCACCCAGTTACGTTCTGATGACTTGACACAAAGGATGAGCTCTACTGGTTAAAGGTTAGGGAGAGCTGACTAAAATTTTTTATCGTGACCTCGAAAACCTTTTGATCTATGGGGAATACATCTAATGTTTTCACATTTGTTTTGCATGAAAATGTAATAATGCCAAAACATTAATTTCCTTCAATGCTAATCTTCATATTTTATTAAAAAAAGTTTTAATTGATCACTGATAAACTAAAAAACAGGCAAAGACAAAACCGACTTCAATACTGTTGAAAATAGCATTTCAGTCTGAGACCTCAAGAAGCTGCTGATAAAATGCACAAAAAAAATGCTTTTGGAAACTTTTGACCAGTAGAGTATGTCAGATGAAGAAATGTTCACATCCAAAAAATGAGCTATCCCTCAAAATGCCCTATAACAACAATAACATTCATGGCACTGGACTTTAAACATGTTTCTCCAAATGAAATATCAACCCAGTTGTCTGTGGTAATCAGCAGCACACCAAAGATCCAAGTGAGTATTCCTTTACCTGCTCAAATGACTTCAGTCCCGCCTCCTTGCCCACTGATGTCATATCCTGCAGCACAGCCTTCGTCACATCCTATTGTTCAAACCAAATGTTTTATTATTAACTGTACAACTGAGAATGTCAGAACTGACTGAGCACATTCCTCTCCGTTTATCAGATGGTGATTTACTGCAGTGTATTGTGTACAGTGGGAAAGCTCACTGGATTCTGGCAGAGCTCTTCATACGATCCCACAATGCCGCTCTCTTTGGCCCAGTTAACAAACACCTCCGGGTCTGGAACTACGATTCCTATGAGATGAGACTGAACATATGACGAGAATTATTGTCATTCTCACACTTAAAAGGTATTTGAACGCATGACTGTGTTTTAAAACCTAGTACGCTGCATACCTAGCCTGTACAGAAAGTGCATTAATGGCTTGATATTCAGGTGAGCAACATGTGTGACACCTGTACAAACACAATTTAATATGTGTGTGTGGACTTGGTTTTTATATGTAATTGGGACCTAAACCTGAATGCACACCAACTCATGTCACATTGGGGACCAAAATTGAGGTCCCCATGAGCACAAAAGCTTATAAATTGTACAGAAGGATACTTTTGGGAAATCAAAAAATGCTAAAAGTTTTTTACGATCTTTAGGTTTAAGGGGCGGATAAAATATACAGTTTGTACAGTATACAACTCATTACGCCTATGACCATCCCCACGCTGATAATAAAACCTGTGTGTTTTTTGTGTCTGTGAGTGTGTGTGTGTGTGTGTGTGTGTGTGTGTGTGTGTATGTATCTGCATGCTTGCGTGAGTGCGTACTTACTTGTAGACTATCTCCATGCACAAACACCTGAAGTACTGGAACACAGCGAGTGTAGACATTTTCTATTCTCTCCGGAGCGATGTACTCGCCCTGAGACAGCTTAAAGATGTGCTTCTTTCTGTCTATAATCTGCAGTGTCCCATTCTGACAACAGAAACATAACAATGCTTACATATTACAATTGGACACTTTTGTACATTTATGTGCCGCACACGTCATCAAATGGCTTTTTGCAGTTAATCGTCTCTTACTGGCAGCCATTGTCCCACATCTCCCGTGTGGAGCCAGCCGTCAGCGTCCAGAGCTTCTCCTGTCCTCTCCTCGTCTCGCAGATATCCCCGGAAGACACTGTGACCCCGGATACAGATCTAACACACGTGCACATATAACACAGATAGCAAATGGGGTTTTCAGGTTTCTTGTGACTATTGGAATATGTGCATGCCTGTACCGAAGAATTAAAAGTTGGGCACATCTTTTTTTCTTTTCTTAGGCTCATGTTTGTAAAGAGAGAAGTTGTGATAAAGACACTGACCTCTCCCTCCCCATTCTTTGCATGGTAGTTCATGTCCGGGATGTCAGTTAATTTCACCATGGCGCAGGGTAAAGGAGCTCCGACGTGACCTGAGAAACATTAACACCACTGTAAGCAGGGCTCACTTTGAGGGGAATTCCAAGTAAACAAAGGCTAATCAACTGGCGGCCGCGGGAAAAGTGCGGCCAGCCAATTGTCTTTCCCTAGCCTGTGAATGAAGCGTTTAGTGCCAGGGATTTACATGTTGAGTCAATGCAAGGACGCGATAGGACATCCTGCGGCGTGAATGAAGCGGTGTGAATTGAGCGTTTTGGACGTTTGAAGCATGTAACGCGTGATTGGTACGAGTTGAAAAATCTAAACTTTGTCGAATATTTGTGCAGCATTAACCAATCAGGAGCTTGCTCTAGTACTGACGTGATTACGACTCAGCGAGCGGAGGCAGAAATCCAAAACAACAATGGAGGACAAAATCATTGTCGCTGTATGTGTATACCCGGAGCTGTACGATACATCTACTTACTTTTATTAAATTTGTATTATTATTTTACTGTTCAATTGTGCTAAATAAACGATTTGTTAAATTTTGATGTATGTTCATTTTATTTGATAAACTTTGTTGAATGTGTGCTGTTATTCGGTCGCATTTAAAGAAACCGTTTGGTAATTAACATCTAGTTGTTGAGCTTGGTGCTGCAGTTTAAATTCAAAATATTTGAGAGGCAAGTTTAGCCAAGTAAGAGTTTTTTTCAGTTTCTTTTGCTTATCAGAAATAATCTACAGGCACACGCGCATGTGCAGTAACCTTTGTTTATGTTGTTACCATCTATAATTCACTGTATGCATGCCCTGCTGCTTACGTATTTCAGCCCATATCTCAGTTTTACGCAGGCTTCCGTTATAGCAGTATCCCATAGCAAAACAAGGTACTTTTTCCCATATTATATTTGCATATTTTGATTAACTAGCGATTTCAATTATATTATATTATATATACAGAATATATTAACGTTTGTTGCATATCTGTTTTATAGATTTGATCAATACATCGTTGTAGTAATGAGTTCAAGAAGCTTTAAATACCTTCGTCGTGAAGGTGCAACATCTCAATATTGGTGTGACCTAACGGCAGCTCATTAAAACGTTAGGCAAGCATTGGTTGTAAGCACCCATTGGTAAGCACCCCGGAAGCTAGACAACAACTGAGCCTAAACGCCGAAGTGGCGGTGCATAGAGTGAATTGGCAATCCACAGACAGTCTGTTTGCACACGTGTTCTAAGACATGTCTCATAGCCTTGAAGGGTACACCACATGAACAGTTTTCTCAGAGTTAAGGGAAAAATTGTGTTGTTTTTTACAAAAAATATAGACATCAATCTGAACTGACCGCACCATTTTGCCAATGTTGCATGCAAATATTTATATCCAGAAAAGACACTGTGAAATATAAACACCCTGCATATCTTTCGAAAAACTACAAGCATACCAAACACACCAAAGACATGATACACGCAAGCAGATGGAGGTGTTGTGAGCACAAACCTGCACTCCAGTCGCCGGGCATTGAAAAGGTACAGCCAGCGGTGCACTCCGTCTGCCCGTAACCCTCAAAAATCTGCAATCAGATACATCAAATCCTGACAGTCATATAAATTCTACATATCTCACAATATTAACATTTTAAGTGAGGTCTCTTACCAGACAACCAAGAGTGGCCCTGAGGAAGGACAGGACAGTGGGAGAAATCGGTGCGGACGCGGTGAGAATAAAACGCAGGTTTCCACCAAGACTGGCCTACAGCAGGAGTGAGAAAGATATGATTCAGAAATCTGGGTGGGTGCCCAGGGACTAATATACACACTGTAATGACACCAAATATGATGAATATTTAATAACAGGATTTAAAAGAAAGATATTTGGAAGAATGTCAGTAACCAAACAGATCTCATCCCCCATTCACTGCCATAGTATAGAAATACTATGGTATGAGGTCTGTTTGGTTACTGACATTCTTCCAAATATCTTCCTTTGTGTTAAGCATTACCAAGAAATGTAAACCGGTTTGAAACAATCTGATGGTGAGTAAATGATGACAGAATGTTCATTCGTGGTGAACTATCCCTTTAAATTCAAGTTACTAGCTTTCTCCCAGGTCATGTCACAGATGTAACAGATTTTAAGTGTCCACAAGGGGGCGCCTTCTCACGTCTCAAACAGCTATATGATTGTCATGTAAGAGCGGTTCACCTGTATCTTATTAAAGATCAGTCTGTCCCACAAGCTGTTATTTCTCACGACTCCACAGCTCAGTTCGGCCTGTTTTCTTCTCACGGCGTAATGCAGAATGGCTCTTTTCAATGGAGATGTAACTGAGCCTAGAATCTACACGACATCGATATATTTAATCACTACAATGTTCATTGTTCATTTTTCTGTGCATAAACTCATCATTGAAATTCGCACAGACTTTGTCGTAGATCCGGTTGAGTAATCGAGGGACCACCGGGAAGAAGGTGGGCTTCAGGGTCTTAATATCATCCATTAGTAGAGAGATGTCACCCTGGTAAAAACCAACTCTTGCACCGTGACAGAACATCGACACCTGAAGAAGAGAGATGAAAATTATTTAAATATATTATCACAAAATGAAAATTTACATTAAATGTTTAAACTTATTATTTAAAATAAGCTTTTCTTTTTTTATTTTCATTTAGATGAAGTTTTAGCAATTTTGGTAAATGCTTTTGTAATTTTGTAATTCATTTGTTAATTTTTTGTTGCGATAATATTCTTTTTTATTTTAGTTTTTGTTTATTATAATTTTAGAGCTTAAAACTTATTTCAGTTTGTTTTTGAGGCAATATTTAAATTTTTCCTTTACTTAAGTTTTTGCCAATACTATTTAGGTTAACATTTGATTTGAATTGAATGAAGTTTGTTTGGTCAATTTTACAATAAAACTTTATACATACAGTGCGAAATTACATACAAATTTGACCAATTTGTCAAAAACTTGTTTAAAACTAAACATTTTAAAGTTTTAAAGTCTCCGTTTGGTCTAACAGATTGCTTTCTTGCTGGCATTTAGTTACATTCTTTTCTCTGTTGTCAGTAATTGGGCATCTAAAGAAAAATAAAGGCCTTTACCATTTCTTCTGCCTTTCCTGTAAAACAGTACATATGAAACTCATGGATACAATTATAGTTTAACATTAAAAATACTACAGTGACTCAAGAAACCATTACAGAAACAAAATAATCACCTGTTTTAGAATGTGTTTTAGAATTTATAGTTCCTGATCTGCAATAACGCTTTACTGGTTAATATGTCTTGCAAATCAAGGAAGCAGTAACACAATTAACAGATATTATAATTTTTTAATGACTTACCAGTTCACTGGATTGGTGCTATGACTGGTGCTACATTATAACCATTAACCCAAAACGGTTTAACTATTAAGAAGCCCAACAAACATTAACGTGTCTGAACTGCTTTTCACTATCACAATATACGACCATTTACAAGCACACATAACCTGATGAAACCTGATTTGGTTTGTCATTGAACAAGGCTTAAACAAATATGCTATTTTAACAACTGTAATAAGAATCAGCTTCGTGTTTTGTCTTAAAAGACAATGGCTCAAATCTCTCAATTCATAAAGCACTGCACTGGCATCAAGGGTCCCGTAAGCAGAAATGTGGAAATTTCTTATATTGATTCCTGTTGCGCCCACCCACTGGACGATTGAGGTGAGTCTGTGTAAATGTGTCCCTAACTGGAATACGTTTCTCCTAAGAGCGAGTTGGTTTTGACATTTATCTTACAAATGATGACAAGTGTGTGAGACTTTGGGTCGGTCTTCTTATAAATCAGGTTATGTTTGTGAGTTTTTACAACCTGGTAGTTTATTTCTAGGTGTCTGGTTTTTATGACCTGTTATTGTGACACCACTGTCACTGCCTAGTATCTACCCTACTCCAACTGGCAAAAGGTGGTTCCAGCCTGCCAGCCGGGCTACCTGTCTCCCAAGACAGGTTGAAACCTGTATGCTGGGGTTGTGTTTATAATTTAGAGAGATAAATTAAATGTGTATGTGTGTGACGTTTTTTTTAAGAGTGAATTCGTTGCAGGATTACGACTTTTATCAGCCAAATGATGAAACTGTTTGACACTTTAGTCATCATTCTTATCAATGTGCCATAAACTACCTCTAAATGAAAGGAGATGCCAAAGAGTGGGTTCCGAATGTGGGTTTTTGTTCGACTATACAAGGCAATGTGCTCTGACAAAGGTTTAGTGTTCAAGGGTTAAGTCAAAGATTCATTTAACAAATGTTTTTTTTCCTCCTCTGATTTTCTTCTGCCTGTGGAAGATGTCGGGGTGTCTGCCAGGCATGTAGTGCCTGTCTGCATTCTTAACAACGGTCGTCAATGAGCTTTTTATTCAATTATTACTCATGTCATTGTAGTTTATTTTGTTTCTCATTGTTTTGTGAATATTTAAAGAAAATGTGCGATTTGTGTTTAGAGGAACTTGATGTGAAGTGTATATTTATGACCTCTTTGTTGTTTGTATAGGATTTTTTTATAATGCATTTGGCAGACGCTTCTTTCCAAAGCGACTTACATTGGATGATCCTATACATTTATACTTAGGTATAAGCAATCCCCTGTGATCGAACCCACAACCTAGAGTTGTTAACGCAATGCTATTACAACTGAGCTACAGGAAAGAGAATGTACAGTCGTCAGAGTTTTGGCTAAGAGAAGCACACAACATAAACAAAATAAAGAATAGAGATATTGTTGCAGATATAGATACAATGAACAATCGCATTCAAAATGTGTCGCACCTTGGCATGTTTGAACTATCTGCATTGGTGTGTGGGACCCGCAGGGCTGGATGACCCAACCACATGCTTAAAATTAACAGCCTTTTTTATTACTGGGGGAATTATTACATGCAAACATACATGTAGTAATAAGTAACCAAACATTCAACCCAACTACAAATGAGGGCCACGCACAGCTTCAGTTTACTCCGTGATTGCTGTCGGACCTTGACAGAATTTAACAGATTTATGGCAAACGAATAATCACGATGCAAAAGTGTAAATTCAACTGTATTGAAAGGCCTCTGTCTCTTGCCTTTGAAAAGCTTGGTCGTATCATTGGTAGCTATCCATGTGCGTTTCTTCTCGCTTCGTGTGTAACGTCGGCTCTTGGAACTGGCTTCATCTTTCTTTCGAAGCTGGAGGCCAATAATATCGAAGATCAGTTCACACCCGTGAATGGACCTGCCAAGCTCGAGAGGGAGATTGTTAGGAAACATCTCCCACAATCTGAGGAGTTTTCTTTTCTACGGCTTTTGACTGAAGGAACATATGCCTCTTTGATCATTATGGATGTAAACCGAGCAAACATATTAAGAGCCAAAGCATTTAAGGATATTATTGATCTGGACAGAACAGTAAAAAATTTAAACCTCACTTTTGAAAAACTTTGTGCCCGCAGGAAAGGAAAATGTATGTCGAATCCAATTTTAGACATAATAAATTACAACTCTAGTGAAATTAATTCTATATCCATTAAGTATCCCATGCATGATGGAACATTCATGGGAACAAGTCTAGGTGGTGTTGAGTCTAGCCAAGATATAACCACTGCGAAAGCAGTCCGGCTTTTTTATTTTTTAAATGACAAAAACAGAAAGGAAAACACAGAGTGGCTCGATGGTTTCCTGGAATTCTTCTCAAATTATTCAGAGAAAACATCGGTAAGTAAACGAGATTTTCTCCTCATTCTCGAAATCACGCTTATGTACACTGTAAAAAGGGGAAAAGAAAATGACCAGTATATTTTCCTGCATTTTACAGACATTTCTGTCAATGCTAAAATGCGATTAAATGCAGCGCAAAATGTAAAATACAGGTAAAACAACCGTAAAATTGAATACCTTCAAATAAATACACTAGTATGTACTTTTACGGATTGGTTTTAGAGTGTATAAGAACTTAATAGAAGTACTGTACATTGGTGCTGTGCTTTAGGTATAGCATCATTTGTAAACCTTGAATTTTCTTTTTGAGAAATCACTAAAGTTGAGAACTGAATTCTGTGCTGAATGTTTCGTCTCTACAGGTGCGTGTGTCTTTCTTTACATCAGAGTCTAGACAGGAGGAGTTAGACGCCACCTTAGACTCTGTGATTCCTCTCTTCTCCATCACATATTGTCTGGCCATCAGCATTGCAGTCTTTTTTTGTCTGAGGTATATTATAGAGTCAAGCAATTAAGCTCTTAGGGAAATTAACACATTTATGTATTAAACTATAGCATCTCTCTTCTACTTCTAGGTTAGACTGTGTAAGGACAAAGGTGTGGATTGCTGTGGCTGGAGTCCTCTCTGCTGGGATGGCTGTGCTAGTCAGTTTTGGATTGCTGCTGCTTTGTGGAACACCATTTTCCATGACCGTGGCCACCGTCCCTTTTCTGATTCTTGGTACACAAATTTAGTCCATCGCACTTTCATTACCTGAATATTTATGAATTCAGCAGAGAATTTCATCCAAGTAAATATATTTGTTTGATGCTTAAAAGGGATAGCTCACTTCAAAAAGATTTTTTGTCATTCTTTACTCGTCCTCTTGTCATTTCAAACTTTTTTTCTTCCCGCAGAACACAAAAGAAGATATATGGTCACATTTTAGTATATTTCAATTCTCGCTATCAACAAACCATTAACAATGACTTTTTTCCCAATAAACTCTGAATCGGTTTCTTATTAATAGTTAGTGAGGTAGTTGTTAGGTTAAGGTATTGGGTTGGATAAGGAATGAACAGTGTGGTCATGCAGAATATGTGCTTTAGAAGTACTTATAAACAGCCAAAATGCCAATAATAGGCATGCTAATAAGAACTAGTTAATAGTGAGAATTGTCCCCAATACTGAAGTGTTACCGATATTTTGAATAATATTGTTAACCGAACAGTGGCGGCACCCATTCACTTGCATTGGTTTTGTGTCAATACAACCGACATGAATGGGTGCCGCCACAACTTTTGTGTTCTGCGTAAAAAAGACAGACAAACAGGTTTGACATTTTTACAATGAACCATAAAAGGTTCTGCAGAGATGTCCAAATAGAGCGGGAGCTACAAAACTGCATGGCGGCTTTGTGATATTATCAGACATAAGGTTTGTTCATCTTCATACAGTGCCGCAAGAACCAAAAGGCAGATGACATCACATTACCGCAAGGGTAAAGTAAAGTGATCTCGTCCGCCTGTCGGTTCTTGCGGCACCGCATGAATTTGAACAAGCCTATAGACTTGGTCGGTGTCGTGTTATAGCTGGGGGCGCACCCTGGGCGAAGTCTGCGTGGTGGAAAACAATGCATAGTGTTGACCCAGTATAGCCTACACAAGGTCACTTTTTTCATTCAACAGAGCAAGATATATAAAAACCAAGCTGTATTGGGTCTCTGTGACTGAACAAACAACCCAACTATATGGCCAGAGGTGTCATTTCTCAACATTATTTAATCACCCCCATGTCATCCAAGATGTTAATGTATCTGTTTCTTTAGTCGAAGAGAAATGAAGGTTTTTGATTTTTCTCCATATAGTTGACTTCAATGGACTCCAAACGGTTGAAGGTCAAAATGACAGTTTCAGTGCAGCTTCACAGGGCTTCAAACGATACCAGACGATGAATAAAGGTCTTATCTAGTGAAACGATCGCCTTTTATGGCTAACTTTTACATGAAATATAACAGAACTTGTTCTCCAGGTCCTGATAAGGATAGCCTACATTAGACGTTTTTAGACACTATAATCCATACCAATAAAAGACAATAGTTTATTAACTGATTTAATGTGGGCGCTGTAAATGCAAGCATCTTAGATGATCGTTTCTGTGAAATCCGCTAGTTTTATTGTCTTTAACTACAACTGTCGTCGTTTTTGGTTTTGGCAATGGCATGTGTTAAAATTTCAGACTAGACCCTTAACTTTAAACTAAATTTGGTAAACCCAAATTAAACCTTAAAGTCGACACAATTAATAATGCAAAAAACTACTACGCACAAATTTTCACTTTATTAAAGATCAGGTCGCATGCTACGTGATGCATTCTGACTTCTTTACACTGTTAAACGTGCTGGCTTCTCATGTTTAACAAGGTCGAAGTAGTCAAAAAACGAGTTGGACGAATGACGTACTATTTCTGTACTTGAAAAACTCCCCCAGCACACAAACTCATTTTGGCATTCATGTTTCTTGTTGACTTTAAACAACAACAAAAATGTTCCCATGGTAAAGACCGGGTTACAACCGTCAATCATCACATTTACTCTCATTCTGTACAAAAGTGGAACCAAGCGTGGAACATTTTAGACGTAGTTTCACTACTGAAACTTAGCACTGTGTACCAGAAGAAAGGCTTAAACATCTTTTTTAAGGCTTCATTTTGCTTATGTAAATATGTCAATTATTAAAAAATTGTATATTTCTGCAAAACAATACAAAATCTTAATTTGTTGCAGTGAACTTGTAACCTGCTTTAAAATATAAAATGAGGCACTATGACTAATGATGGTGTTGCACAGAACAGGAAAAGACCTCCTTCAGCCTTTAAAAAGTAACTAAGGAACTTTTACTTTGAGTAAATATTAAACAAGCTACTTTTTACTCAAGAAGATTTTTTGACTTGTTGTTTTACTTGTACTCAAGTACAATTTCATCCAAGTAGTAGTACATGTATTCAAATGAAATATCTCTGTACTTTTTCCAACTCCGTTCGCAGGTCATATTTACACATTAACATTTTCTGTCTTGCAGGTATTGGAGTTGACGATATGTTCATCATGATCTCCTGCTGGCAGAAGACTAGAGTTGATATAGAAGTTGAAGAGCGCTTAGCAGAAACATATAAAGAAGGTGCCGTGTCCATTACTATCACCACGCTGACGGACGTGCTCTCTTTCTACATAGGTCTCTCAACGCCGTTCCGCTCAGTACAATCGTTCTGCTTGTATGCTAGTACAGCTATTCTCTTCTGTTACATCTTTAACATCACGTTCTTCGGTGCTTGTCTTGCACTGAATGGAAGGCGAGAGAAAGGCAATAAACACTGGCTAACCTGTATGGAAGTTCCTAAAGCTACGGGTCACAACTCTAACGGTAACATTTGTTGCGTTGGCGGTGCTTATAATGAAAACACAGGTGCTGATTTAGAAACGCCTATGGATTTGTTTTTTAAGAAACAATATGGACCGTTTCTGACAAAAACTCGGGTAAAGGTCTTTGTGTGTGTGATCTATGCTGGTTATTTAGCGGTCAGCATCTACGGATGTTTCCAACTACAGGAAGGGCTTGAACTGAAAAATTTAGCTGCAGACGGCTCATACGCTGTTAAATACTATGGTCATGAAGATACATTTTTTAAAAACTATGGTCCCAACGTCATGTTAGTTATGACCGATGAACGCTTCCGATACTGGAACTCATCTGCTCGCGATCACCTCGACATGTGTCTGAAACATTTTAAGAATCTATCAGAGGTGTCTAAGGATTCAGAAATTGCACAGATTTCTTGGCTTCATGCATACATGCAGTATGGGAAAAAAGCTGGCTTAAATTTGAATGATGAAATAATGTTCAAAAGAAATTTGACTGACTTTATGTTAAGTCAGTATGGCAGTTTTTATGATTTTGATCAAGATGTTAACTTCACTAACAATCAGATTCTTGCGTCACGTATGTTCATTCAGACTCTGAACATCAGCACAGCGGTCAAAGAGAAGAACATGCTAAGAGCATTCAGAGAAACAGCGGAAAATTGTCTAAACTTGCCGACGCCCATGAATCTAACCGTGTACCACCCTATGTTTATCTATTTTGACCAATATGCAGTCATTGTCAGTACCACGATCCAAAACGTGATAGTCACTACAGGTGCAATGTTACTTATTGCGCTCTTGCTCATCCCAAATCCGATATGTTCAGCGTGGGTGACATTTGCTATTGCATCCGTCTTTGTGGGTGTGGTTGGTTTCATGGCATTATGGGATGTTAGTTTAGACTCGATATCTATGATAATTCTCATTATCTGTATTGGTTTTTCGGTGGACTTCTCCGCTCATATATCCTATGCGTTTGTGTCAAGTAAAGAGTGCTCAGCGAACGACAAAGCCATAGATGCTATCTATAATCTGGGCTACCCAGTAATACAAGGCGCAGTGTCCACTATCGCTGGTGTAATCGTGCTCGCTGCTGCCGAAAGCTACATCTTCAGAACCTTCTTTAAAAGTATGTTCCTAGTCATTCTTATTGGGGCTTTCCATGGCATAGTATTCATACCCGTGTTCCTGACTTTCTTCGGCACGTGTGGCAAGACGTCACTTCACAAACATGGAAAACATGAGCAGAGTCCAGACCAATCTCAGACCGGTGACAGAAACGATCAGAAAGTAGTAACAGTAATGAATCAGGATGTATTTAGCCAGACTAAAACAGAGTTCATTACTCAAAATGATGTCCGCTATTATTGTGCAATCGATTGCAAGACGGGTATGCCAGTATTGATCGCACTGGAGAATGGAGCACTTCCGATAGATCCAGACTGTTACTGACGTGCAATTTTACTTAAAGAAAAATACAAAAGAAAAAACACAGCAAGATATCTGAAATATCTGAAATATTAGTCTTTGATAGTTGGTAGGAGTTGCACAATTTTTTCCAGCGATTGTGTAAATGTCTAATAATTTTTTTTTTAATTAAACAGTCTGATTACTAGATAAAGTCTGTCTGGCAGAACATATTTTCTTGCCTTTCTGTGAGGTGGCTTCACAGTTGAATTTAATAAACTGTTACTATATAAATGTTGTTGAAACTATTTTGTCGGTTTTCTAGGGCTTATAATTCTAACTGTAAAGCCAATCTGAGTTGCATCTTGTCAAATTTGTAAGATGAATACAGGAAAATGAAAGCTTGTATCTATAGAAAATTGGTGTGACAGCACATGCTAATAATGTCTGTACTCTCCGGCAAACTTATAACAGCATTGATGTTTGAAAATTTGAAATTGCAGATAGACAATATTGTCAAACATGATATATATGAACAAATATCATTTAGGGTGCATATTTGCAATAATAAAATATTTGCAGAAAGTTTTTTCCCCCAGAATAGCACTCAATTATGCAATAGAAATGACTATAGTTGACCAATTAATATACCCTAGTACATGGGTTTTTAAAGTTTATGAAGCCAGGACCCCCAAATAAGACTAATCTTTTGTGAGGGACCCACCTTGTGTGTAACGAAACGTATAAACCTTGATTATTAATAAATGTTATATTGTCAAAAAAATGTTTCCAACTTATTGTATATAGTTGGCAACACTTGTTGAATGTATTTAACCCAGAAGAGACATTTTCAATTAGTAGCAACTTTTATTTTGAGTTCAAAAAAAGGAACTAAAGGGTGAAAATAAAAAAAAACGAGACAATAATGTTTAGTAGACTTGACCAATTTTAGCTCAAGTTTTTTCCCCAAAACATTTTCTGGGGACCCCTTGTAACTCTCTAGAGACCCCCTGGGGGTCCCCGGACCTCAGTTTAAGAACCCCTGCCTTTGGTCAGCCTAATGAGATGAAAGTGTATCAATATTTATTTACGAATTATTATTATTATTAATTCTTTATTTATTCCCATACAACACATTAAAATGCGAATGGGTAAAATGTTTATCTTCTTCTGAATATATTTTCTTTCTCTCAGATTTATAAAACCTTATAGGAGGTTAATGTCATGTCATGATATTGTTGACAAAAGGTGCAGAATATGTATAGAATGTCACAAAAAGGTTGTGGTTACCTGGATCATGCGCTCAAACATGTGGGCGAGCGGTAGATACGAGATGGACACATCCTCTTGACGAATCACAAAGGAGCCCTAACCGTGTGCATACAAAACAACAGGATCTAAACAACTATAATTCCATACATTGAAAAGACCAATTATGAAATGGCTTTTTTGACAAACAACCTTTATGAAAGAGGTATTTAAAAACATTTGTTCAAATCATTATTATTTGTATTAGCCTGAATGCATTATTTCAGGGATGTTCATCTAAAGTAATAATTACTGTGCAGTATATGGCTTAAATTCACATATATTCTTCTTTTAGAGAAATGTCTTTTACTAAATAAAGGTAACGCAACAGGATTATACAGAGAAGCTTTCATCAGAAATATCCAAGAACATCAAAAGATTAACAGAGAAAACAGAAGAAATTTAAAAGAAGGAGCGGTAGAAACTGACCTCAAGGATTTTGATGACAGAGGAGGTGTTGGAGGCGATGTTGCCGTGGGTGATCATAGCTCCCTTAGGCTTTCCTGCAAGACATCAGTAAACAAAATAACTACGTTTAAACTCAAATATCAGCTTAATCTTTTGTACCACCTAACAAAAAGAACATGGCTTAATTTAGATTAGTATATCGTTCGTTCAGCAGATCAAAAGCTGGTGAACGAGTGTTTGGACTGGAGGAAGCAGTACCTGTGGTCCCACTGGTGAAACACACCACAGCCAGATCCTGTGGCTGAGGGGGCTAAACAACAATACACAAACAAACATTAAAAGAAGTGAAAACTAAAGTTAATGTTAAAACATAGCAATTTGATTCCAAATCATTGTCTCTGAAAAGTAAACAGTTGTTTTTTCCAATTTCGAATTGAAAATAGAAAAGATTACTTTCATTTCTAATTTTACTATTCAAAAAAATAAATCACGTGGTCCAACCCCTAATTCAAAATATTGTTCATGCATTTTTAATCTGTGTCACTTATACAATAATATTAAAATATAAAAGAAAGTCAATTGTGTCATTGTGAGACAAATTTTGCTGCAAAACAGCATCCTAGCCTTGTAATGCACTCTGGACAGCCCATCTCATTGTAGGATTAGCTTTAGTGCTAATGGTAAAGTTACGCTCAGGACTAGATTTTGGTCTTGTACAGTATGCAAAATGTCTTATTCGAACATCATTTGGTTATTTTATTGACATTGAGCCCTTACCACGGGTGGCTTTAAATTGTCTTTTCCCAGCTTCTGCAATACACACAAACATACACTCTTAGCTCATCTTCAATAGCTGTGTTTATTAACAAATCCAACTGTAGATTTAAGGCCCTCACCAAACATGCATTATGAAATACAAAATAGGCCCAAAAGTTATTTACAGCAAATAACATGCTCTAAAATGTTTTTGATGTGATGTTAAAATAAAAATTAACCCACAGAATTACATTTGTCCATACATTTATCTTTTATTAATTACAGATCTAATTTAAACATGAATGAGATCCAAATTTAGATTTTGTATGTGTTGTTGTTCCTGACCATTATCTGTGAGAGCTGTAGTATCTCCACGCCGCACTCCCTCCCTCTCTCCAACAGGGCGGCGCTAAAAGGGTTAAAAAGCACCAAACAAGAAAGAGTGGGCGTCACTCCTTTCTCCTTGTTGTTTAATAGAGATTCAGCTTTATCCTCTTTATCACAAATCACCATAGAGATCTCAGCTAGGGAGAAAGATTTTAGGAATAGTGTTATTTCTTGTAGAAAGTGATGCCATTATAAAATCAATCAAACATCACAGTAGAATTGTATAGAATTTAGAGTATATGGGTGTCAGTCATACTGACCATGGTTTAGGATATGAACCATAGCCTCTAATCCCAGTGTATCATACAGCGGCACCAATGCCATAGAGAATGTGTAGCAGGCCAACTCTGTGATGACCCACTGCCACCAGCAGAGGGAGACAAACATAACAACATAACTGACAAACAATTACAAAATAATTCATAGTTTTGTACAATCTGAAATATGTGAAGGTTTAAAAGAGGAACAAAGTTACTCTTAAAGACAACATAAACAACTTCCAGATATGATTTGTCGGGCTTGTGAAAAGAGTATTAAATAAGAGTGGTGTCCAGAAGTGCGAGATCACAAATATATAATTGATAAAAATCGATTTCATTAATGACATTAGCAGCATAATTCTTCATGGAAAAGGTTAAACATTAAACAATAAAAAACATTAATTTGAGAATCTAAAGTTTCAGATTTATTAAATAAGTGTATTCCCATTTTGCTTTTTATTCAAGGTGTATAAAATTTTCCAGAGAACATATTTTGTGCTGCAATAGGAAGAACATCTGCCTTTTTGTTGCAAAGTTCAAATTGTCCAAATCAGCTTCATTCAGGAGTGACTTAAATTGTGATTCAATCGTATATTTTGTGTAGAAAAAGATTTTAAAATCCTACTACTTTTATATGCAACTTTGTAGGATGAATTGAATGAGTTTGTTTGTTTGTTTTAGGCCATACCAGCTTCCGTGGCTACTCTCAAGGCGAGACATTTCTTGTCAATATTATATTAGGTTTTTACACTGTTTTTATGAATTTAATGAGATTAAAAGAATTGTAAATATACCTCTGGTCTGTTCTGGGCGTAGATGCCCACAAACTGTTGAGGGTTTGGTTTGCAACCCTTCGCTAGCAAACCTGATCCCAACACCTGTGCCTGTTCTGCTACCTGTAAGAGATTTACAATAACCATTAAAATATCTTGCGTTACACGTTTGAACAAGTAGTAAAAGTGTCAATTGACATATGCAATGTTTTCACCTCAGTGTAGGAGATCCACTGATAGGGCTCTCCTGGTTTCCTAAAGCCAAGACATGGGCCATCTCCTGAACAACACCGTGACAATAATATTGTTAGTAATCAAAGTACAGTATATGCCTTTATCAGTACACATAATTGAAATTGTCAAGTCAACTATTAAATATTCAACTGTTAAATATTCAAAGAAAAGGCAAGGGCGCTATTGTTCAGGCAAAATCCTGGCAAATGGTCTCTGAAACTTTGTTTGTTCACACAGACCTGCTATTCTAAGTCCTCTCTGGAACATGTCATAAGCTGTTTTAGTGTCTTGATGATAAAACTCCAGTAGATTGTCATCTTTTAGTAAAGCTGATCGCCTACAGCTCGGCATTCCCTGAAACAAACATACACCAAGTTAAATGCTAAATTAGTGATAACATCCACCAGTATTGTTGCATCATGGGTATCTCTTATAGTACAAAATTAGAAATAATTTACTATTTATAAAAGCGCTTATAAACTATTCACTTTTTCATGAAATGTGCGAGTTTTTATGTAAATGACGTGTTCTTTAGAAACATTTCAACAATCAATATCAGTCCATGACAAAATGTTCTGACTACAACCAAGTTAATTGCATAGAATAAAGTTTCCCATAATGCAACGCCCTATGTCCATTTTAATGCGAATAAATGCAATTAACGATGTTTCATGCAAAACAATAACTGGATCCCACGTACTGTCATGTAACGTGACTACTGTTTAAAACATTTACATTTGCAAACAGCACACTGTTTCACATCTGCCCTTTAGTTTCTAAGTTAAAATTGTCCAAATTTTGCTTAAATTAAGACTTAAATTAAGATACAATCTTAGATTTTGTGTAGAAAAAGTTTTGTGTGTTTTGGGCCGAACCAGCTTCCATGGCGAGACATTTGTTTATATATTAGGTTTTAACACTTTTTTTATGAATTGAATGAGATTAAATGAATTGTAAAATATACCTCTGGTCTGTTCTGGGCGTATATGCCCACAAACTGTTGAGGGTTTGAAAAACACCGTGGCCTGGCTAGCATCAATCAGATCACTCACCTGTACAGGTATGGACTGGGCCTGCAGGTCACAGGGAGGCAGCATGGGTCGAGGTCGGGTCACCAGCCAGTAGGTTGTAAGAGAGGCGAGAGCTCCTAAACCTATGAGAGATGATGAGGAGACAGAGAGAGAGGACAGAGAGAAGGACACGGGGAGAGTGGGGAGGAGGCTCTTCAGATTGTCCACCTCAGACTTCACATCTCCGCTGAAACGAAGAGAACGTAACCACTCCTGAAACTGCATAGCTGAGTGAGAGAAGATACAAAGAGAGAGAGAATACATTTTATTATCAAATATTGTCGTTGGGGATGTAGTCTTATTCATTTTACAATTTTTGTTTTGTTTTTGTTAACCTTCTGTCATACTTGACAACTTTACTAAATTCGAACATTTTCTAACCTGCACAAAACCTTGCTTTCATTCCTCTATAACAGTTGGGATCAAAATTTTTATATTAACAACAAGATGCGCCACTGCCACTATATGGACGGGAGGAATGCAATGCTCAATATGACCGCTCCAGCGAAGGAACTCCCGCCTTCCAGTGAAATGAGCCCATTCAGGTAGATAGGAATGTGGACTTGCTACGTAAATAACTGCAGGGGTCCGTTTCCCATTTCAGAATGCGGGGTAAGTCAAGGCAGTTTCTAAAAGAGAGGTAACTTATACTCAAGAGTCTGTTACCATAATAACTTACTCTGTGAACCTAGCCTAGTCGGGAGCAGGTTTTCTTTTGGTAAAGAAACAAGAACTATTTTGATCTCCTCCTCGTTTTTAAGGCTTAACCGGTGTACCTCATCATTCACTCATGGCACACATTTTGATCTCAGTGACGAAATGTCATGTGTTTTATAGATTGTCCTGTACATGAAGAGGCTGCATTAATAGGCCCTTTTCACATGACGTCAAGCAACTTCCGTTCTGCCACGAAGCAGTGTAGCAGTACTTCCACTAGCGCCTAAGAATGGAGTTAACCAAGTCCCTTGCACAGCTGCCACAAAAACACATTGCAGACAAATTTTCGCTTACGACAAGATCGAAGCTAGATTAAGGGTACAAATTCTTCATTGAACAGTACCCGTTTGATTATGAAGGTAAGGGTTTTGTTTTATTTTTGTGTTAGCAAAGGTGCTAGGATAAGTAATTGAATACGTGTTCAGTCAGTTTTTATTTCCACTGTTGTTAAATTCCAGCGCGACGGCAAAACGGAAGTTCTTCTTCTTATTCTTATTTGTTGCAAGACTGATGTTATGATACACTGCTTTGCGAAAATGCGGTAGTTAAGTTAAGTCATTGTGAAAAGGCCTATTCATAGAGATGTACTTTGATTTCAGAAGAGCAATTGAAGACCCGAGTGGAATGGTTTTTCACTGGGCATTTTCATTAAACCAATACCATTTGTCTTTAGAGGGAATTGGTTATATCTAACATATCTAATTCATCCTTATATCATTAGCATCAGCCATCAGGGCCATTACATTGTCTCAGAAATCCAATGAGAAATGACTTAATAAGGTGCACGAATAAAGAAATGAATAAATAAATAAATACAGACATAGATGCAGAAATGAACAGATAAAAGTAATGGTCAATCAATTTAGATGTGAAGCCACTCCAACATCGCAATCAGTCTGACTTTGAGAGTCTGATAAGCTAACTAGTGTCCTATACACCATGATGTCTCACACTTACATTAATTTATCCAAAGCGACTTACAGAGAGTACAAACTCATTTAAAAGTGGTAAGCAGCAGCAGTTCTTATTTATTATGTTATGTTATTTACCTCACGAATGTTTACAACTGCACCACAATGAGAAATCGAGCTGATCAGATATTGCTCCTATTGTGACATAGAAAGAGGTCTTATTATAAATTACCTCCCATTAATCTGCATGTTTACACCCTGGGCATGGCCACAGCATTCACTAAACCAGTGTTTCCCAACCCTTGTCCTTTGTGCACACCTCAAAGAATGTTTTAAATGTCTCCCTAATTTACACACCAACAAGCTGATAAGTTGAATCAGGTTGAATCTAAAGCGTTATGGGAGGTGAGCCCCGAGGACCAGCATTGGTTTGTGTCAACACACCGGACGAAGAGGGGTGGGGTGCGCAATAATTTGCTAGCATTTAGGGAGACATACACCCTAATGGGTTGCTGTCAGTATAGGTGTTTTTGACAAGGCAAAAAAGGCTGTCGTTTACACAACCGTTGAGTGTTTTTAAACAAAATATATTACAGACATTTCATGAAGACCCTAATAAATCATGCAAACTTGTTGAAAATGTTCATCCGATGAGCCCTTTAAGATCACATCTTCTCGTAAGGGCTTTTCCCACTGTGCTTAACCCTGGGTTATCTTCATTCTAAACCCCTTTTATTTGGTTATTTAAAGAGACCAGTTTGACGCTGCAGTATTGAAAGATGCCTTTTGGTGAAGTGCTGCTGATAATGCCCTTTGTATGGTTCCCATCAATACAACACATCATCAGTTGTGCACCTCAGCCTGAATGAGTGTTTCGGCCCTTTATCACAAGACACCCTCATCCAAGGGAGGCCCACCGCAGGTTGAACAGACCTGGGTGTGTGTCGCATTGTTACAAGGTCATCTGGCAGCCAGTGCAGTGTCCATCTGCCTCATCCACAGCCATTGGCTTCTTTATGAACCACTGGCCAGTTCTTGATTATCCTCCACTTGACCGGTCCTCTGAGAGAACCTATTTATCAGCGATGATGACCTTGTCATTTAACCCGTCCAGTGAGTAGTGAACTCACACACTGCAAGTCCTAAACACATATACACAAGTAGTAGTGGGCGGCTATCACTGCAGCTCAAGGGCACCTCAGTCGTTACCCGCTGGGCCTTATAATCGAAGGCCATGAATACCCACAGCGTTAATGCGTGCTCAGTGCCCCTGGTCCCATATGACATACCATTACAACACATTACCATAACATCGGCACAACCATAAACGCCAACCCGTTGGCTTAGGCTGTTATACCCTCGCCCCCACTGGAACGTTAATGAAAGCTCCGTGCCCTCGGTCCCGTATGGCAAACCATTACAACACATTACCAAAAATCAACGCAACCATAAGCCAACCCGTTTGCTAAGGCTGTTCTAGCCCAACTGGCTCTGTTAATGCAAGCTCATTGCCCCGGGTTCGTACGGCGTAACATTTCAACACACAACCCCATTTTATTACATTTGTCGCAAATAAGAATGTTAACTCAGGGTTTAGTAATGTACAGTGTGAAACATCAGGTTATGAATCTCTCAACCCCTGGTAAATTATAAGCAGTGTGACATGTGAAACAGATAACCCAGGATTCTGTTTACCTGGGGGTCAGAATAACCTGTGGTGAAGCCGAGTGAGAAAAGCCCTAGTTGACCAAATTATTTTTTTATAGTGGATAACAGTAGAGTTTCAAAAAATCAAAGCTGCATCATTCAAATAATGAATACAAGCATTAACAAAAGTTATGATTTGATGGATAAGATAGATACATAATGCGTGTTACGTTCAAGTATGTTTCATTTAAATTTAAAATAAAAGTTACAATATTTATTTATATTATAATCAACGCAACCCTGCCATTGCCTTTCTTTGATGACATTGCAGGGCATTCCAATTTAGACTTATTTTTTTAGCGAAGTCCAATTCAACATATATCCCGTGGTCAGGGAGTAGGGAGCAGTGAACACTGTGTAGGAACCCTATCAAAAAGAACGCAGCGAATGTTTGCATCTTAGTGAAAATCAACATATTTAGGGAGTGCCCTTTTCTTGAGCATAAGGAACACCAGTTGATGGGTGTGAGAGCTCAAACACAAATTATCTCATTCTTTTTATCTAAATACTATAAAGGATGTATTTAACTTGGAATAAACATGATAACAATAAACAAAGATGAAATATAAATCATGCAGCATGTCTATAAATTCATTGGTACTTTTTTCTAAGGGGTTTGTTTATAAAGAAGCTTGCCAAGAAAAGTGACTTTGCTCAGAGAAGCCAACCAATGTTTTGGGCCTCATTACAATGCCCCGAGGAAGTAATGATGATTGGCTGTCCCACAACAGCCGGTCGGGTAACTCCCGGCCCTTTACAGCTACCAGGACACAAACACACAGCAACTGTAGTGTGAATGTTACACATACAAATGAGATGAGAGATCATGAGACAGATGATGAAGAAGAGACAAGTGTGGAAGAATGTTGTCTTGTCATTATTTAAAAGGTGACCAGTAACCGAACATGACGTTGATAAAGCTTTATTGATAAAGATGGAAGGCAAGTGTACAGTAGGCAATGATGGGGTGATGAAATGGGGTGAGTGGGTGGGCTTCCTGTGCGATCGAGTGTGATTGTGTTTGCCAATGAGATGTTGTGGGTTGAGGGTCCACACGATCACATGAGACAACTCAAACGCACTCATTTCCTGGGACTCGATTCAAAGTCCCACAGTTCCCTTTCCTGAGCCATTTACTCTCTCTCCCTTTCATTCTCTCACCCCCAAATAAATCCCCCTCTCTTCTCTAACCTCTCACCCACTTCTCCCCCCCTCCCCTCTATTAAAGAACAGGAGGATAAAGGGTGATGTCATCTCCCCTCTTCCTCCACCACAGTGTGTATCAGCTCCTTCCCACAGAGAGGCAAAATGCCCTCTCTCCCTCACTCTTTGAATGCCACCACATCAGTGTTGTGATGGTTACTTGCAGAATACTTAACACTAAATATGGCAATGCAAGATTGTGGCGACATACAATCATAATCACACGATTGCAAATGAGACTTTGCTTTTAAACAACAGTTAATGAACAACAAAAATGAATTAAAAAAGTTTTCATTAGTAAACCTTTCTAGCTTAAAAGATTCATCCCCACCTCCATGCAGATTTGAAAACATCAATTAGCATTTATGATACTGGAACTAATAAATATAAGAATCTCTTTCTCTCTGTCTGATATATATATATATACACACACACACACACACATAGTCTAAATATATACTTGTAGGTGTAAAATTTATTTTATTTTGCTTAAACAGAAATCTGGGTCCGTCTTCACAAAACATTGGATCTTAGAGCTCTCCTAAACAGCGAACAACTTTTACTAAGTGAACAAAAATCTAAGAAAAAGGGTGGGTCGGACCTTGATGTCTCTCTTAATGACTATGACCACAGTGATTGGTTGATAGAGGATGGGTCTCTGTCAGTCATTTAATCATATAAATATTATAGAATGAGTTCTCAGGCTGACATATTTAAGTAAAGAACCAGTGTAACACCCCTCCTGATTTCACCTCACTGGCTGCCAGTTGCCGTCCGCATCAAGTTTAAATCGTTCAAACTGGCCTTCAGAACGGTAATGGCGTTTTCGCCTCTTTACATTGACTCAGTGCTCCAGGTCTACGTCCCCTCCTGTCATCCTCGGTCTGAAAATGAGCAACGCCTGGTCAGTCCATCATAGCGAGGAACAAAATCGCTTGCAAAAACCTTAACTTATTCAGTTTCACTTTGGTGGAATGAACTACCAGCCTCCATCCGAACTGCAGCATCCTTCACAATTTTCAAAAACAGCTCAAAACATACCTGTTCCGCATTTATTTGACTAACCGATAACTCCGTATGCCTGTCTGTCTGTCAAAAAAAGTGTTCATTCTCTCCTTTGCTATCTCCAGCTTTAATCCTGCTAGTAGCATGGCCTTGTAAACTAAGGGTACTGTTTAACATGTTTTCAAAATTTATACTCTCCTACTTGTTATTCGCTTTTGGATAAAAGCATCTGCCAAATGAATAAATGTAAGTGTATTCAAATGAAGATTATAAAATATACACTAAGCTACTCATTCAACAAGTGAAGAGTTTATTTGCAAAAACAGAAAGTTTTTAGTGTACCATAGCAGCATAATTACTAGATTTTTTTGCTCTGTTGAACACAAAAGAAGTAATTTTGAAGAATGTAGGACAGCACACAGTTCTGGGGCACTTTTAACTACCCTTGTTTTTTCCTCCTATGGTTGTCAATGCGTGCTTGTTTGCATATAAGCATTCTTCCAAATATCTTTCTCTGTCTTCGTCAGAAAAATGAAATTCAATTGGAACAACTCGTTTTAATTTGTCCATTTAACCATATAACTGGTCTGTCTGACATATCGGTATATAATTAAAAAAATGTTTCGGGATTTACACACTGTAGCCCGAAATGTGGCTTTACTTTAAAGCAAAGGCTTTAAAAGCAATGCAAAAAAGCAGGGACATCTCTCTCCGTATGCATATCCCTCTCTCTGTCACACATTCAAAAACACTGAAGATAAATAGATTTTAAAAATGAAAATGATTATGCATCCCAGATGAGGACAGAACCCCCTCTCTTTTATTCATACGGGGCATTGTCAGAGGTAGACAGGCACTATTGTGTGTATCTGGCAGTCACTTGGGAAACTAAAGAGAACAAAGAGAGCAGAGAGGGACAGAAGCCATTACTCAAACTGGTGCTAAATGAACTAAAGCTTATTTCAAAAGAAAGGCTTACAGATTTACAACCTCCATCATTGAAGCAAACTCAAGCTTTCAAAATCCAACACGGCACACATCAACAACTCAGAAAGAGGAGCGAAACCAATCATTACCATAAGAGTCTCTAACTAATGATTTAGGGGGTTTTGTTGTCTCTGTATACTCAAAACTGTGAATTATTAGGTTAATTTCTGTGAGAAAACAATGCTTTCTTAAAAGCCAATAGCAATTCTTTCCAATTAAAAGCCGATTCTCTGAAATACTGGTCAATCCCACTCACGACACTCATATTTGTTTGCTGAAGGTAGCTTATGTAGCATTTATTTATGCAACTGGTAAAGGTATACAGTACATTTGAGTTATGCATTTTATCACTCTTCTCTGAAATACACATTGACTTGGCATTGCTATGCTCTACCAGCAGATACATAAACAGAAACCGAGAAAACAAGAGTTGGTCTTGGTCAGGCTCTTCTATCACTCAGAACCGATTCATATTTTGGTAATATGTTTTATATACAGAAGATAGGATTAAAAATTTGTGGTTGCACAAATTGTGAACTTTTTGTGGTTGCACTCCCAGGACGGTGTTGCTTCCTGTCTGGACCAGTTAAACAAGACAGTCGTTTATAAGATTGTAAAACAGTTGAAAGTGTCATAAAACATCATAAGCTAGATCTCAGTAAACAGAACACAAACACTGTGAAGTCTGAGTGCCTTCAAATAGCTTTGCCTGTGATCATCAAGGGTCATTGTGGCATTTTACCTGTAGTGATAAAGCCACATCTATAAGTCTTGAGTACTGCTTGTGCTATTAAGATTTCAGATCAATACTTCAGATTGTGCAGCATGTTGATGCTTTTCCAAGTGATCAGAGACTCAATATTGTTACCTGGTGGATGGCAAAAAGTTACCTGCGTCAAACAATATCAAAGGGACAAAATATCATAGACTGGTCAAAAGAGCATGCTTTCTGGTCAGCAACCACCACCAGTCGGGCATGTAGCGGCAGGTTTTGCTAGGGGAACCACCACTCAAATGTGTTTTCCAAGGTTATTTTAGTTTACTAAAATTTTAATTTTGAAAATGTTTCTGTTCATTGAAATCATATAAAATGGTGACCTAAATAGATTGGACCAAAAAACTATATAAAAATTGAAATGTTGCCGGAAAAATAAACTGAAACAAGTTTAAAGCACTAAAATGTATAATAATAAACAAAAACTAAAATATAAGATTAACTAACCTTATAATGGCAACATTAAAATAAACAAATAAATCATAAAAGGACAAAAGCAAGCACCAAAATTGCTAAAATTTCAAAAATAAAAGCCACTTTAAAAAATGAATAAAACTAAAATCAAAACTATAATAATAACTATTATATGTTAACTTAATGTGACATTTATCAGAGCAACTTAACTGCATTCAAGCTGTACATTTTTTAAGTATGTGTGTTTGCCAGGGAATCAAAACCACAAATTTTACTACCTTAACGCAGAGCCTAGAACTGAGCAACAGGAACTGGAATTGCCCCAACAACCTGAATACAATCTCTGAATCTCTTTAAATGCCTACAGGACTGCAGCGTTGAGGAACAACAGGCACACTGTTTGACTAAAGCCACAAGGAACCACAAATTCCAAAGTGTGTAAGGCAAAACCTCAAGAGGAAGGTGACAGGTAAGTAGGTGTTCATTGTGGTGGCAAACTGACAAGTAGATGAGAACATTCGGTAAATAATCACAAATGAAAGATTTACAAAATCTTAGGTAGCAATTATGTTTAATAGAGACTTTGATTCAGTTTTCTTGTTCTCCCGAGATGTTTAACATGTCTCTTGTAGAGTTGGCTAAGACACAAATTTGGAGATTCAATTTAGACATGAACTCAAAACGAGTATTTCTTAAAAAATTACGATAGTGATCCATCCGCATTAAAGAGGTCATATGGTGCGAATACATGTTTTTCTGTGTCTTTGGTGTGTTATAAGATGCCCATGCATGTATTAGACACATAAAATTGCAAAAATTAAAGTGTGGGAACAAAAGTTGCAATCCATCTAAAAGCGAATGCCTACACAGACCTGCCTAAAGAGCCTCGTGTAACCACACCCCCACAAATCTACGTCAGTTCGTGGAATGATTTGACTAAGACCGCCCAAATGTATACGAAAATAAGGTGGGCGTACCTGTCAGTACAATTGCATTGGAAACTGATGTTCCAAATATGTTAAGAGGCGTTACTTTTCAACCACACGCTTGCAGTATTCGACCAATCACTATGCACTGCTTAACTGTCCAATCATAGCACACCTCACTTTTCAGAGCAATGAGCCTTGTTGAAATTCTGCACGTTTCAGAGAGGCGGGGTAGAGAGGAGATACAAACATGCACGGTATGTGGAAAATACAGAGTTTTTTAACCTTAAATACTGTATTCACATTGCATTACATCTAAAACAACCTTTAATATTCATTTTAGCCGTGTCATATGACTCTAACTCACTTAACTTTAAATCAATTGTTTCGTTTTGTTCAAATCTGAGGAGAGATATCCGAGACAGTTTCTAAATGACAAAGATACAAAAAGCAACTTTTTAAGCAGTAAAATTTTTGCTTTGGAACAGGATGAAGGTGAAGATTGAATATATGAAAAGACAGGTAGAGGATGTGATGTCATGATCCAGCTCCAATGAATTTGATGAAGAAACATGTAAGGAGTAAGAACTCTCCCAATAGTTAATAAATGAGGGAGGGGTGAATGAGAGGATGGTTTGATGTTCTCTGGCTGTGATTCACAAACGAAGCATGAAGACCACAGAATCAGACTGAAAAGATTTGGGAAGGAGGGGAAAGGTGCGTCACACTGGGTAAATTAACTATCTGGAAGCTGGGAGAGACTGTGGAAATGCATCTTTATTTCTGATGAAACATTTAGCGAAAGGGCACACTGTCATTTGAGTCAAAGCCATGGGTAAATTAAATATAACAAATCATGTAAAAATATATCATCTTTTATTGGAAAATGAATCAACATTCGATTATAATGACAATTGCCTTAATCTTGTAAATAATGGAGGTGATCAAACTCCTGTGATCAAAGTAACTTTTATAAAAATCACCTGTCAAGATTAACATATGCGGTCAAATTGGACAACTACAGGGACCTACTTCAAGATCAGTCGAGAATACATCTCTGGAAAAAAAGAAGCTAAATTGACAAAATCTTTTAAGTAATTTGGGGTCCATTTAATGAAAGCAAAGAACAAATATTAGACAGAACACGCCTGATTTTTAAGTCAAAGCTTTCATGCATCCCCGCATGCTCTTAGCTGTTTGGTGACCTCATCTCACCTTTCCTTTTGTTGGAATGTAACAGACGCTGGAATGGAAGGGCATGTCTCTTCATTTTTTCCACAGCTGTATATTGCCATATTTCTCAATAGTTCCCGCTATTGTGAAGTATTGCTTATAGGGTTTTGGGACTATTCATACCAACTTAAAATGCATTGCTTTCAAAGTACGAATTAAGTTCAGGTGTCCCCTCTACAAGACAAACTGTTGAATTATAGACTGTGTGAGTGTTACACCAGCACAACTTCATTCCGCATGACTAGACATGCCATAATTACATTGTTGTTTTGGGTCTTCTACTAGGCAGGCAAGACAGGATCTTCTTCCTGAATTATCACAGTGTTTTGCAGGCATTATGTGTCATAGGTTCCAATATCATTGCTACAAAAGCACTCTCAATTTAAGCAGCATGACACATGAAAGCACTAAAGTAAGATAATTAACATTCAACGTGATATGTTGACACTAAATGCTACATAATATAACACAACCGACTTTTAAATTGTGCTGACGTGATTCGTTTGAGTGGACGTGTTAAGTTGACACGCATGTCCTGGCAGAGAAACATCGCATAAACCATGCACGTGCAACACACAGAAAGTGTCAAGTTTGTTACACTATCGTTAATCGGTTAATCGGTTAATCGGTAACCTTCTTTATACGCGTAACGTCCTTTTAAAGTGCGGATAATTGTTTACAAAATACTTCCACGTGTCGCGTGCTGAAGCCAAACTATAAAATATTCAACACAAAAAAGTTATTTCATAATAAATAATTTGACAGGATTCACAGTCGTGCGAGCAATTATCTAAATGTTGTATAGAAGCTTAATGTTGTATCATAAAGATGTCATCGAGTTGGTCAATGAATGAATGAATGAATGAATGAATGAATGAATGTGAGTTCCAAGGCAACTTCTTCGACTTTCATTACAGAAACTGTTAGATGTCGCATATTAGGTGTTTTTCAAATGTTTAAAGAAAACAACTCTTACCTGTGTTTAATCTGGGTCACCAGTCCTCCTAAAGTTTATCTGTCCTCAGACTCCGCAACTAAATTCCTCTTGGACACTTGCGGCAACGTCTGCCCCTCTTCCCACAAACACCGCCCTCATTCCTCATAACGTCAGCCTGCTCCACAGAAAGTGCGCGCGACTTCACGGGGCGCTGCGCAGACCACGTGCGCGTGTCTTTGAGACCAATATCATAAATTTGGTTCCAAAATGAGATAACTGCGTTTAAAAAACGCATGTCTGTTATTATGTTCTCCTGTGTTCCTTGTGTTATGTAACTGTATTTTGTGTTATTATGGTTTAAAGCAAATCAACTGCAGTTCGTCTTATATTAATTGGAACGCACAATAAAAAAGCATTTTCAAAAACGGAGTTATCTCATTTTGGAAACAAACTCTTCATTTATAAAGGGAGCTAATATCAGAAAGGTTTTTTAAAGATTAACCCTTTTAAAATTAAATGTTTTATGTATATTTGGGGTATAAAGAAATTATTTCGAAATTCGTATTAAAATGTGTAGCATTACTGCATAATTTCCAAAAGTTAAAAAATATTCTTAGTCTTTGTCCTTTGTTCAGAATCCGCCCCCTGTAAGACTGTCCTGGCATAGTATGCCATTGCCTTTAATGACACTTTTGCTATTGTTTTATAATTGCCGACTATTTAAATGTGATTGTTTGCTTCTCAAGTATTCATGCAACTCAAAAATGTGTAGAGTTCATCTATAAATTTATTAGATATAACCCAGTAGGCCTATTTAATCTGCAATTGCACTGGAATCATTTCTTTGGATTGGACATCACAGGGCAAGTCCAAAAATAATGAGAGTCTGTGAAATTTCAACTCGCTTTAAAACCAACATGCCGACATTATGTCATATCTCGTACCAACTTATGTAAAATGTCTTACAATTGTTTTTGCACAAGGAACATTGATTATTTTAGAATTGATTATTAATTTCAGAAGCTGTGTGTTGCTGTGTGTAATGTATAAATTCCAGAGTCCATTGTGTTTACAATGAACACATATCACTGTGGCATAAATCAAAAGTCAATGTCCCAGTCTGAATCATCCACTGGTCCTGAATCTGTTTGGCTTTCTGTAGGGGGAGCAGATCCTCCGCTATTTAAAACACCTGCAACCTGCAAAAACATTACAGTTCATTTAGCAAGGTGTTGATATATAATGCATAAGTGTGGAAAGTAAATCCATATTTATATTTAGTTTCACATGCTATTAATCTCAAACACATGAATTTACATTACTACAACACGATGTGTCTTGTGTACCGTAACTTACATTTGGTATTATTGGTGGAGTCATTGTATTTTTCTGCAGATGATCCCAGTCAAATCCTTTAAACCAGCTGCGAAACGAAGTAATACATCTATCAAATAATCTGGTACACAGCAATCTCTCATCTAATCCCCAAATCCTTAGACTTCCCTTCTCTCTCATCTTTTCTGATTTCACAAAAACATATTTGATTATAAGCGAGTCTTACATGTGTTTGCAGATGTCCTTGACACCATTCCTCTGGCCCAGTCTCTCTGTGGGGCTGTGTCTGAAAATGGGGTGATAGATAACAGCAGACTCAGACACACAAATCCCAATCCACAAATCGAGCACTGCCATTCTCAGATCTGGAGAATGTGTGTGCTGTATCTATTGTTCAGTTTATAAATCCATATGTTTTTATCCATTACCACATTTTCAGGATTTAAACTAACATCCTGATTTCTTAATAATATAATGTACATAATATAAAATACATTTATTGAACATAATTATAACTGTTAACATGGCAACAGTGATTCGTAATCCCGTCCTGAAAACACCGTCCATGTGTTTCACCTGCACAGGCTTTTGATGAGATGAGCTGCAGTCTTGCTGATTGTTTTGGGAAGCTCCGCCTCTTCTATTCCCTTTAGGACAGCTGTGAAAACCTTTAGCTGCTCCGAGCCAGAAAACAGAGGACTAAAAATATAGAAAAAGATGGATGTTATATCTTCCTTTACAGATTGAGACATTTACAAATACCATAATAGATGCAGTACAGTAATAGATGCGCATAGGTAAAGGTTGTGCATAAAATCTCTATCTTTCCCACAGATAAGAATTTTAACCGGAGCTTGTAGGAACAATTAAGTCTAATGCTCCAATGGATCATTTTGGAGGATCTATTGACAGAAATGCAATATAATATACATAACTATTGTCTTCAGAAGTGTATAAAGACCTCACATAATGAAGCGCTATGTTTTATTACAGTACCTTTGAATGAGCTATTTCTATCTACATACACGGTGGGTCACCCTACACGGAACTCACCATGTTGTTTCTACAGTAGCCCTAAATGGATAAACGTGTTTGTAAATACGTTATCTTCTTCGGCAGAGAAGCGAAAACAACATCCTAGTTCTGTGTCAGCCACTGTAGTGCATCAAAAAGAAGGGGGAATGAGCCATTGGTTGCATTTCGCAACCTCACCACTAGATGCCGCTACATTTCATACACTGGACCTTTAAGCCTAGATTTAATAAGATTAAAAAGCTCTCTCCCTTAATAGCTTGTTTAAAAGTAGTAATTTCTTACATTGAAAGTAACAGATAAATTATTTAAAATGAGAGGTTTCCCAGTCAAGCATTAGCAAAGATGTTGACCTGCTACCTTGGTTTGCTTATTCTCAAATAAACATATAAGATATAAAAAAATATGTGTGGTGTTGTATGAGACCTCACCGGCCATTAAGCAGTTCATACAGCAACATCCCTACAGCCCAGAGATCTGCGGACCGACCATGACCCTTATGCAGGATAACCTCTGGTGCCTGATAACCCACAGACCCACAGAATGACCAGGCCCTGTGCAACGAACCCAGCTTCTTAGCACAACCAAACCCTGTCTGATGGAAGAAGAGATGAAGTAATCATTAACCATTATAAATCAGGTGGCTTTTGTCATTTTAACTTTTACTTTGATTTGTTTGTACTCTGCACCAGTTTAGCATATCCCCGCTGGTCCAGAAGAACATTTTCGGGTTTTAGGTCTCTGTGTATAACGTCTTTGCTATGCAGAACACTAAGAGCTTCCAGCACACACGCCGTGTAAAAGCGAGCAGCAGTTTCATCCAGTGACCCTCTGGAATATAAACACCAGGGTCATGATGGATTACAATGGCATCAGTATAGCATTGAGAAGTTCCTGTTTCAATCCAATAAACCATCACTCAAGGTGTTCTCTAAAGTCTCTGTGTTGCATTTGATCTTTTTATAATATTTTCAATACCTTCATATGTTTTAAAGTCAGCCTGAAATCCAGCACTCAGAACTTCTTTACACTCTGAATATGTTTTTGGACCAAGTGTGTATATTTTATCCTCAAGGAAACACTGAGCCTTATTCGATACGTAATAACTTTGCTTCACTATGAAACAGTCACCTCAATCGAAAAAAAAAATCAGCTTCTAGGTTAGCATTTTGGTTCCCATCAAGAGCGTAGGCTTTAAATGAAACCCCATTTAAGAGTTTTTGTTGAATATACATCATGCTACAGTCCTTCTGAAAGGATTTTCATCTTTTGCCATAAATCATGATTATTAGTGACGCTTTATGTTTGTCACTGGGTTTTGCAAATATCTAACCAATTATGAAATGTTTGTCAACTTTGAGTGTACAGTCTTTTTCCATATTCTGAAAAGCAGTGAATTTGAATATCCAGGTTTCGGAAGGAAAGTGAAAATAAACTAAATACACGTACTTGAATATGTGATGAATATGAATTAAGTGTTACATTCAAGTGATTTACATACTGGATGCTTTGCAAATCTGTTCAATTGACTCATTATAAAAACAGTTCAATAAAACTCTTTTCTTCAATATCAGTGCATGTACCTCTCTCTCAGTAAATTCCACAGATCTCCTCCTTCACAAGCTTCCATCAACATATACAGGTATCTTGCATCTTTAAAAGTGCAGTGCAATCTGAAAAAATACATATATTAACAAACGAATAGAGAACAACAAAGTTTAACAATTACATTTATTATTACTGTTCTGATTTTATCTGTATGAAGCTCTGACCTTACTATGAATGGACTTTGGAGATCCATCAGAATGTGTTTCTCTGCAAAGATCCTTTCTTTTTGGCCTGGGCTTTGCATTGGCTGCTTTCTTATGGCTTTCAATGCAAATTTGCGTCTGGAGTCATTCTTAAAATGGACCTTGTGACAAAGAAAATCTAAATTAAATTCTCGCTAAATAAAACTATTTCATGTCATTTGGCAATTATCAAAACTCTCTGACTTATAATAATCATAAAACTGACTGATTTTGTTTGACTCATTAAAATATTAAGCTTACAAGCTGTGTATGACCATACTGTCCTTCCCCCAGAGTATACAGCGCCTGGATACTGCTAAGAGACATTTCACCAAACTCAGACCCATTTTCCTTTGCCCTGTTTAATATATACAGATTACAACAGGAGTTACCAATCCTGCTCCTGAAAGGCAAATGTCATGTAGAGTATAATTCAAACATATGTAACGCACCTATCTTTACATGTTATTCAGGATTATTCGGGCACTATACTTACTTTGATTGGGTGTTGCTGCTCTGATTTGTTCTGACATCACTGAAGCTTGTTATCTTTTGGAAAAGCCTGGATATAGATGGTGAATAGTCACCGATTGTTTTATGTAGTTGCTGTTATTCTGTTTCCATGGCATGAATTTCAATTTTCCACTAACAGCTCATACTTACTCTCTGTCTATGACCAGACATGTCACATCGCCTGCGGCAACCACACTCATCGACCTTTCATCATCCCTGGAGAGCACACAACAGGTCAGAGATGTGAGTGTTACATGATACATAATGACTTCAATGTCTCTCAGTGAATAAAATATACAATAACCCCATGAATTTTTGATTTGTTTTACAATGATAGAAAAAGACAGCGAATTCACAGGAAAAACGGGGAAAGCTTTTTATTATATATCCTTATATCCTGTAATTTTACATTTTTCATTATATTTCTGGCCCTCCAGCTGTTTTTTTACAAGATTTTATTTTTTGCACTTTATTTTTGAAATAGGTCAAAAACTGTATAATTACAGGAAAAGACAGCTAATTTACAAGAAAAATGAAGAAACAATTTATTATATATCCTTATATCCTGTAATTCTATTTACATTGCTCCACCAGTCTTTTTAACATAATTTTTATAGTGTAGACCCATGATTGGGCTGGCAGTAAAGGAAAAAAATATATATTTTACCACTTCATTTGGCCTTTTTAGTTTTCAATTTTTTGTGCATTTTGTTTGGAAACAAGTTTATATTTATTTACATCAAATTTCAGCCATTTTTAGAAAGTTGGTAACATCGTACAAAAATAAAATGCAATAAATACACCTCTAACATGATATATAGACTACTACAAAATTTCTGCACAGTAATGAATAGTTCTTTGTTACAAAAAAGCTAATTAATATTCCCATATATACCATGATCATTCGTCTTACAGTAGTAAAAATCAGAATTGGTAAAAAACTGCCAACTCGCTCTTCCATGAAATAAAAGGGTGTCGCCCTCTGCTGGTGAGGGTTATATCTTACCCTTGTGGAGGTCTCTCTCCAAAACAATCTCCTCTGCTGAAAACAGACACTAACACATTGTCCTCATTGCCGGATTGTTTCTCCAAAACTTTCACCTGTGAAAAAAGCAATATATCGTTCCAGAATAGATTTCTTCTTACTTTCTCTACATAGTTCAACAGAAAGTATGTGAATAGACCGAGACAAACAGATCGATTAGTCTCACCTGGCCATGACTAACAATGAAGAGGGTATCTCCTGGACCACCATTACGAATTATAAAATCACCTTCACTGTATTGAGACTTATAGGAGGATGAGTGTGTGTACATATAGAGAGAGAAGAATGGTTGCACAAACATGCTATTCTGAAAATGTATCATAAATATAAGAAATGCAGTAGAAATATGTTTGTTTTGATGTTACCGCGTTAACCACTGTTTAAAAAATATAAGTGTTACCAGTTTATTTGTCACATATTTATCTAGATTGACAATGAAATGTGAACAGCATTGCTATGTCATACAAACCTCCTCCAGAGCATCAGACACTTTCATAATAACATCCTCTGGCAAGACACAGAACAGTGAAACACTAAGAAATGCACAAACAAATGAGTATTAGTAAGCCTGAGGACAGAAGCAAACAGTTTCATTTATTGAGCTCTTATTTTATAATGGAGAATAACATTTAATAAAACATTAATTGTCATTACATTTTGATAACTTGAAAAATAAACGTGATGCTTTATGCTTTTATGGGGCATTTTGAATCTGACATTTAGGCTGTTTGATCACATGGTTTACACATCTATGTCATCAAGCTTGGTTATTCAACTCTTTAATATGTATTTATAAAAATGTTTTTCTATACATACAGTATATAGTCTTTGTCTGTATATGTAAAAATCTTAATTATTGCATTAACCTGCGCAGGAACTGCAGGGACTGGGTGATTTTGATCAGGCCGCTTCTCATCATGATCTTCTGAAACATCTGACCCTCTATCCCCCATAACCTGGTGTTCATAAGAGCTGAAAGAGAAAAAGCGAGCGAAAATGCTGGATTGATGGGTCGTTTTTTGGGGGGATAGGAGATACGTGAGTTTCTGATTGTTGCTTTGAAGCTCATAAAAAAATGGAAGAAAGAAAAAGATCAAAGGAGAGATGGGTTGGTAATGCACTGTAAAAAAAACGTACAGCCACTAGAGATGAGAAGGCACAAATGGCATCTTTACATTATTCCTGACTCCAAAAATGTCTCTGGAGAACCAAATAGACACAAATTTGTCCTTTTTGAATGTATAGTGCAATACAGTAACTGCTGATGGCATATAGGCCCATGGTGCAGCTCAAATCTTGGGAAAATTGAAGAACGAATATTGTAGTTTACATTTACACGTAAGCTTTAACATTTTCTAAATGACACAGAGAATAGCTAAAAATATTTCTCTCGACTCCCAACTCATCCTGTCTCACGCCATGAGACCCTTTTGAATTAATAATGACACAGATTCATTAACTCTGTCATCTTTGAGGAAAGAAATCCTGCAGTGTGTCTTCTCTATGTAGTACATCTCTCTCATGTCCTTTTCTCTCCTGTATCTCTCAGGATTCTAGATGAATAATTAAGACCAAATGTCATGACATAACATAAACAACCAATCTGATCCAATTTTCTATTTACATTTTGGAGCATAATTTACTCACCCGATGTCTTCCAAGATGTTTCTGGGTTTTTTTCTTTAGTCGAAAGAAATTAAGGTTTTTGATAAAATCATTCCAGGATATTCCTTCATATAGTGGACTTCGATGGACTCCACACAATTGAAGGTCAAAATTACAGTTTCAATGCAGCTTCAAAGGGCTTTTTAACGATACCAGACGATGAATAAAGGTTTTATCTATTGAAACTATTGGTTATTTTCGAAACAAGAAATAAAAATTGCTCTGTTCTTCCATGCTCATTCATGACTTCACGTAATACATAATTACGTTGAAACTTGCATGTTGAACTTCTAAAAACACTGACTCGGTACTTCCGCCTTACATCAAGTGTGACTTTTTCAACGTAATTACCTATTTTGTGAAGTCATGAAAGCGCATCGCAAAGGTGAGCAAGGCGAGCTGTGTTTATAAAGCATATCAATTAAATATATTTTTTTAAATGACCTATAGTCTCACTAGATAAGACCTTTATTCATCGTCTGGTATCATTTAAAGCCCTTTGAAGCTGCACTGAAACTGTAATTTTGACCTTCAACCATTCGGAGTCCATTGAAGTCCCTTAAAGTGGAGAAAAAGTGTTTTCATCCAAAAACGTAATTTATTTTCGACTAAAGAAAAAAATACATAAACATCTTGTATGACATGGGGGTGAGTAAATTATCATGAACATTTATTTTGAAGGTGAACAGCTTCTTTCAGGCAACATCGTCTTTAAGGATGATTTTAAAGCATTTCCTCCGTTAACATACAAAATCTTGAGAACCGATCGAGCAGAATTGCATGAAATATGAAGCATTTTCAATGTGAAAAAAGTAATACACACATACACACACACACATGTGTGTGATATTTTATGTCAATTACATAATTCATTATTTGTCTAAAGGGTTTAATTAGGGGTCAAATCATTTCAGTTTAAGGCTACAGGTCTAGATACGCATTATTTCTTAATATAACTGTGCAAAATCATAGATTTTGTATGTAATACAGTTTTTTTTACCTTATGGTAGCACTAGCATCATCTTTCCATGACTTTGATAGAAATCACAAAGCACACATATTGAAATGCATGTATTTAAAACAAATCTGAACTACAAACAAAACTGCAAGCAGGAACTGTGTTCATCTTTTATCTAGATTTTCAGAGGACATCGCACGAGGAAGAAACAATCAGGAAAGAGATTGAACATGAAACAGAAGGGACAATGTAAAAAGGAAGCAATTTCAGTTTGTCACTGAATGAAACTAAGAAAAGTGGTCAGGAAAGGTTGAACAGAGGGTTGAAATAAGATGGGCAAGAAGCGAGGAAGAGAGATTGATCAAAGAAAAGAGAAATACGGGAATTGGAAAAGGGTATTGACTGCGAGATGAAAACAGACGACAATCAAGACAGACATTGTACGCAGATGAAAAGAAAAAGATGTTAAAATCAGATGACTGGACGGGAGCCTTCAGCCCATTCACTTTTTCTAATCGTTTTTTTCTATTCTATTTCCTGGCCATCTATTAAAATTAATAGGTCAAGCCAATGTCCAGAAGAGACTATGAAAGGGCTCGAGGGAAAGAAATAAAGAGAGAAAGACGTAAATCAAAGTATGATATGTGGGATACACGTGAGAATTAATATGAATTGACCGGACAAGACATCTTCAAAAAGATGTAAGCAGTTGCGAAGATGTTGCAAAGGTCTTTCTTTTATTTCATAAAGGTTTTTCCAAAGGCGTAATGTACGGTCTCCTGTTTTTTTCTACAATTTATATTCTCCTGTAAAAGTAGTTTTTATGCTCAAATTTTATTTATACTGAAAAAAGAAGCCTATAACAAATCTTCTGACATATGAAAGAGGAAAAACTGATATGTGTGTTGTGTTTTATATGTGAGAATCCAGAAGTGTGTCAGTACCTGTGACAGTTGTGGAGCAGGTGTGTTTATGAATGAGAGCCAGTTCTTCAAATATCCCTCTCGGCTCAATGATGTGCAGCTTCTGGCCGGCCCTGGACACCTCCAGTTTTCCCTCTGCATTAACACACAAACACAGACAGACACACAAACATCATCATCTACGCCCTTCAAGGTTGCTTAAACTGACAGGTGCTGACTGGCAGCGTGACTGGCTCATAGAAAGATGATCTGACCCATCCCAAATTAGGCACGAAGATGCCGTCAGAGATGATGAGACAAATATTGGCCTTTCCTCTAACAAATCACAGCTGGGGATTAGCACTGATCATGGACGCCGTTGACAAACGCTTTAATGATGATAATAGATCATTCTGCTTGCCTTCCCTCCTTTTTCATTTCGCAATTTTACAAGCTGGGTATTTAGACAAGCACTGACATTTTAGAAACTAATTTCAGCTCAGAGGATAACCGTGAGTGTTTTCTCTCGCTCTCGTTCCATCTTCTCAGAAGCAGGTCAGCCACACGTTTCTCTCGCTGCCTGCCTGCTCCTGCAATCGCTATGGGAGGTGCATACTAATACTAACGTACTTCTTCACCAGAATGAAAAAAGGACAGATTGAATGATTGTCTAGTTTTTTGCATATTTTTAGTATTTCATATTTTTAACTTTAAATCCAATATATAGTTAAACAAGATTTCTCGCGCTAAACTACAATTGTCTTTATTGTCATTTGTTATACTTTCTACCAGAGCAGTTGAACAGGCTGTTCTAATTATTGTGCCTTTTAAAAGCCCATTTAATTGTCAAACAGAGTTTTCTGTTTTGTGTTGTACAAACGTCTCATAGAAGTGGTAGAAAGCCTTCTGTTCCCATAATTCGTTCAACAATGGAAATCCCGTTTTCTGCAATATGCAGATAACAATATGTAGCTATATGTAGTTGCCAGTTTTGGTGTTTCTTCTGGAGCAGAAAAGTAGAGTGAAGTTTATTTTTGACAAACTTTCTAATACCAATGGTTTATTAAACGTTTCCGTGCATTGCTCTGTGACTGATCACATCACATTGTGACCGGTTACAGGCTATCTGAAAAGGCTGGCAGTGACGAAAAGGGCTGTGCAAACTTTGCTGGACCCGACAGCAAACCCATGAGTAAACATTGATCCTCACTTCACATTCAAAGAATAACTTACATCAAGTAAAGTCCCATGAAATACCACAGGTCAATAAAAAAGTTAAGACAAAGCATCAAATAACATGCTCCAACCACTCACTGCAAACTGCATGAAATATTTAAGAACCACAAAAACATTTTATTGATATATCTAAAGGTGTGATATCTGTCACGGAGAGCACAGAAGAACCCAAGTGCAGGCAAGCACGAGACGGCAGGTAGGGGTAACAGGAATTTAATATATGACAAATAACAACACTACAACAAAAGGCAAAACAAAACCCACGAGGGGAAAACAGGACAGGGTAATATATATAAATAAAGACAAGGACACTGACTAATACTAAACTAAGAAAACAAACACTTGAACAACACTAACATTAACTAAACTAGACTAGACTAGACTAGACTAGACTAGACTAGACTAGACTAGACTAGACTAGACTAGACTAGACTAGACTAGACTAGACTTACTACACACGGGAAACAGGAACAACAGCTTAGCACAGCATACATCCACAGGCAAGGTATCACATACAGCAAACACTTACAATGAACGCGCACCAGACAAAGAAACAAGAGGATGTTTTATAGGGGAGGTAATTAACACAAACTAGGAAACAGGAGGGTAGGGAACAATGACGTGACTCGGGGAGAGTATGGAAGGCCATAAGTGTCAAAACCATCTCTCCCCACAAGATTCTGTATGATTCCACCTCTAAACCAAGAAATACCTGACAAGGAGAGGTGAAACCATGACAGATATCTACATAAAAATGACTGACTGGGTTATAAAATAAGTTATAAACTGATCTCTAAATATTCAGACATGCATACAAATGACAATTTTTACACTGAAGTACTGTGAGGAAAGTGTATATCTTCCATTTTATCTTTATGTTATTTCTTACCTTCAACTATATATGCCAGGGATCCTTCGTCGCCTTCCTTTCTGACATACACACCCTGTTTGAACGTGATAGGATAGGCAGAATCCACCAAACACAATATCTGATCCCTGTCTAGATACGTCATAAACTCGTTCTCTGCAAGAGCTGCTTCTAACAGCTTCTGTGACCTATGAAGAAGAATATAAGGTAAGACACTGGTGGCGACAATCAAAAAATATAAAGAAAGTGGGTCCTTACTCTTGGGTTTTGCTATAGCTGATTGGAGGGTTTTGAAGGACTTCTTCTGGCTCCATGTTATTGGGTCCTGTTACCAGGGCTCTTCTCCTCTCTCTTACAGATGGAGCACGCTGTTGACCTAAATGCAATCGGTATAAAATTGGTGCAAAAACAACATTGAAAATATAACTGTAATATATATCTATAAATAATATATATATATGTGCTTGACTGGTTATTGTAATTATGAGAAGGACCACAAATAAGACTCAAAATGGCAGAAGGTAAGATTGACAAATCACAATAAATCATTGATATTACGTTTAAGAAAAATAGCTCTCACCTGAGACTGAGAGGCGCAGACGGTCGAGCTCCCCCTGCAGGCGGCGGATGAGATCATCTTTAGCGTCCAGCTCAAGCTCTAGCTCGTCTATGAGAGCATCTCTTTGGCGTAACTCCTCTATCTTCAACTGCAAGGCGAACTGAAGATCTCGGAGTGTACCCATGAGCCCTGTGTAAGAATATACTGAACAAGGAGTCTTCATCTCCTCAGACGGACTATATACACTGTATTAAGGCAACTCAACATGAAATGAAGTCTGAAAATGTTCATTTGTCTTCGAAACTGTTTCAGTTGCATACAGTCCATTTGCGCAATAAGACAACTAATTTGTCATTTGAACAATTAAACGTTCATTTATTTTAATACAAGATGCAAAGATGTACTATTGAAAAGACGTTTACCTGTATGACACGGTCAAAAAACATGGGAATTCAGGCAAAGCGGACTGATGGAGCCGATGAATGAATCCAGACTACGACTGTTTGAATTATGTCTCCAGCGCACGGGCTGTAATCTGTTTGGGTGAGAGAGAGAGAGAGAGAGAGAGAGAGAGAGAGAGGGGGGGGGGCAGATATAGAGAGAGAGAGAGAGAGAGAGAGAGAGGGAGGGAGAGAGAGAGAGAGAGAGAGAGAGAGGGGGAGGCAGATAGAGAGAGAGAGAGAGAGAGAGAGAGAGAGAGAGAGAGAGAGAGAGAGAGGGAGAGAGAGAGAGGGGGGGGCAGATAGAGAGAGAGAGAGAGAGAGGGAGAGAGAGAGAGAGAGAGAGAGAGAGAGAGAGAGAGAGAGAGAGAGAGAGAGAGAGAGAGAGAGAGAGAGAGAGAGAGAGGGGCTGTGATTTACTGAATCAAAATATGTATCAAATAAAATATATAAATATTTAAGGTCTATTCATTCACTTCACAGAATGAAGAATTTTATCAATTGTTCTTACGAAGCACAATAACTCCTCTCATAAAACACGTTTATTACGAATTTTGGAGAATAAAGATAAAGTGTGTATGATAACGTGTATTTTTCAATAAACCATCACTCTACTTAACAATCAGGACGTGGTGATTAGCCAGCAACAGAAAAGAAAATCTCCGATTGGTTGAATAACATTTGTGGGCGTGGGATGGTCGTACTCGTTGTCGCGTATGTTCTTCCGCGTTATTTCAGTATCGAGAACACAACAGGCCAGGCCAAACCAGACATTTCTTGACAAATATTCATTTACCAAACATACAAACAAAAGATTTGGAATATCACTGAGAAAACATGTATTGTAAACTCATCGTAGCAGCAGTTGTTCTTCTAAGCGTCAGCTGTTTTGCCAAGCAATGTAAGTAGACTTTAGTGTTACGCAGATTGTATTATTTTGTAATATTAGTTCAATAAGTCATATTTTCTGCATTCCTGTTATCATTTTCACAAGTGATGCTTAATCATTTTGTAGTTTTCAGAGTATTCTCGTTTATTTGTATATTTTTCAACAATGGCGGACGTCGATGTCGACCTATAATGTGTGAATATTAAAAACATTTAAAGCGTAAAAAGTTATGAAAAACCTTGAAAATAGAAAACGTACAACCATGAAAACGCTTATCGTACGGTTAAATGTTTGTGAATATTATGTTTTGAGACGTGATTGATTAAAATGACAACAACATTTTAGTTTCACTTTCAATATCATGGCTCAAAAATAATGCGCATGGTGTAAAGAAACTAGTTTCACCGCATAATGGCTTAAATAAGTTGTAGTAAGTTACATGGATGATAACATTTTATTGATTCATCTTTTTTCTTGTGGAAAACATTAACTGCTAGTTTAAAAACGAAAAAAAATTAACTGTCACGGAAGTTATCGGTCTCTTGTTTCCCCTGGTTGTTGTGGACTTTGTATTCCTTAGTTCCTGATACCTGTGTATTTTGTAGTTCTTTATAGTCATTTTTGTTAATTGCCTCCAAGTTGATCGTCTCCCATGTGTGTTTTGTTAGCCCTAATTAGTTTGTTTATTTATACACATGTGTTTGCCATAGTCATTGTTGGTTATTGTATGATTTAATTGTGTCGTTTACGTATGTCTTGTTTATTGGTTTTACCTCTACTTGCCAAGTTCGTGTTCTGTTACATGTTTTGGATTTATTAAAAAAAGAACTAAAACATAACACAGGAACTAAGAAATACAATCTAAAAGCCCACAACAACCAGGGGAAACGAAGACAGATACGTGCCAATAACACAAAACATACAAGTGTAAACATTTACCCATTTAAGCATTAGATTCCATGTTCATTTGTCACTTGATAATGAGACTTGATAAGGAAACACTGTTTCCTTGTATATTATTAGCTGAGCCAAAGGTCCAAGTATACAGCCGCAATGTTGGATTGTTTGGGCAAAAGAATGTGCTGATTTGCCACGCAAGTGGCTTTCATCCTCCTGACATCATCATTGAACTCCTCAAGAATGGTAATGTGATTCCTGGGGCAACACAGACCGACCTGGCCTTCGAACAAGGTTGGGAGTTCCACCTGACAAAACATGTCGAATTCTTGCCCCAGAGTGGAGAACAGTACACCTGCAGAGTACGACACATGGCCACCACCAAATCCTACACATGGGGTAAGAAAACATATGTTGAATGTTTTGAGATGCCCTCTTTGTATTTATTTCTGTTTTACTAAATCTCAAAGACAGTAAAGCGGGTCTGAACGTTGCATATTAGAAGCCATTTGAGTTCTGTCTATTGTGTTTTGTAGTTTTCTCCTCCACCATCTTTTTTAGATCCTGATTCAAGATAGCTGAAACGGCTATTGGAATTTAAAGACATCAATGCAAGTTGTTAATTGTTGTGTTTTTGTTTTTTTTCAGAGCCCGATATGTGAATGTACAACACATTTAGAGTAAGTTATGATAATATTGCTTTAAGGGATTCTCAACAATGTTTTAATGCTCTGTCATGCTACATTTAGCTTTAAAATAATATTTTGAGTAATGCATGTTTTTTATTTGCATTTGAATCTAGTACTAATGCAAATTTTGTACATATATTACTTTTTATAGTCTCTACAAAACAAGAGAGCCATCAAGCTGGATAAACTCCAAGAATTCTGCAATACTACATACTCAAGAATAACATTTAGCTTTGATTACAATACGATGTCAGTATAATTTGTCAGCTTCAAAGCTTGGCTGCACTGTGCTTCCATGTCTTCATTGTCCTTCTGAAAAATTGTCCAAATTCCTACTTCTTAAATGATTAAATATTTTGTAGACACAGTTGACAAGCACTTTTTAAACCTATTATTTGTTGGCTATTTGCAAAACCCAGTGACAAACATAAACGGTGACTAATAATAATGATTAATGGCAAAAAAAACCACAAAATATGGAGATACGAGGTTTCAGAATGATAGCAGCTATATATCGCTTTAAACTTAAATTAGGTTTTGATTAATTGATGTCTATTTGGTTTATAAACTAGTGAATATATGTCTGGATTCCATGTTTATTGTAACAATTGACTAAATTGCCTAAGTTTCTCATTTACAACGGGAGCACTTGTTTAAATACATTTATATTGTGTGTGTTTTTGCCTCTATTATAAAATTTAAATAAACTAGAGAGCATCATATTTGTACATCCCTTGTAATAAAAAAGAATATTTGTGAGAAGGGCAGGTTCTGGGGGGTGCATTGCCCCTCCAGATTTTTCTTGAGCCCCTCCAAAAATATCCAGCAAACAATTAAAATAATAAAAATTAATATTATTTAATAATAGTTATTATTAAATACTTCATTGTTTAATCTATTAAATAATAATCAGTTAATTTGATAAGAGAAAATTGTAAAATGATTAATTGCCTCCCAAGTCGAGCTAGCTTTTGTCTGTTTGTGACCCAGATAATATTCTCTGTAAAAAAATAACTTAGTTGGGTTTTTAGAGGTAAGACACTTTTTTTATAAAAAATTATAATAATTTGAATTTACCCACTAATGAACTCAATAAAATGATTTGTTCTTTAATACGTGTGTTCTCCATTACTATTGAACCTCATTGGGGGGGGTTCCTGTAAACTAAGTATCTTAGGCCAGGACTAGGCCTTTAAGTAGTTTTTACAAACATGTCTTACAAATAAACATTACTGGTGTGTATCATGACAAAACAATGACACTGATGCATTTTAAGATATCGCCGCCTTGTAATTATAAGGTTTCATCTAATGTTCGATCTTACACTTAGTGAAAATTATAATTTAGTTGGTCTCAAATGGCGTAAGGCGCAGCCGCGCACCTTCTGATGCGCATGCTTAAGTTTGAGCATCGACGTCATCATGTCCGTGGGAAACATCGACTGCTAGTCAACGAATGTTCATCGACACAATCAGCTATTTTTTGTTTTGTATTTTATTGTTAATGTAAAGATGATTGTTACTGTGAAGCCTCTTCAAGGAAAAGAGTGTAATGTACAGGTAAGCTTAAGTTGTCTTGTGTTTTGGGGGTGTTAATGTGTTATCATTAGCTTCTTAGCATAGCACTTTGCTGCAGTAGCTTTGCTTTTCTCTCATTATAAAACAATAATATAATAATCTACTGATAAATAATAAGCATCCTGTGTCTCTTGTACCTCGTTAATCATATTTTCTCATATCATTTACTAAAAAAGGTAGTAAGATGCTAAAGCATTTTGTACAAACGTGCCTTAAATGCACAATAAGCTCATCCAGCCTATGATTTAACTCAAGTAGATAAGACAAAACATGAGTAATCAGATTGTTTACAGATGCAATGTGGCATTTACTGTACTCCTACTGTAGTTTCCCACACCTCACTTTGAGGATCCAGCAGCCTCTTACATGAATATTGTTGAGTGTACAACAGAGTTTAAATATCTGTTTTTATTTCATTGATGCACAGGTGACAGAAAACGAAAAGGTATCAACAGTTAAAGAACTCGTTTCAGAGCGTTTAAACATCCCACCCAGTCAGCAGAGACTGCTGTATAAAGGAAAAGCTCTTGCAGGTACAACCTTTCAATAACAAAATAGTTCGCTTTGATATGCCCTTATAAACGTGTATGACTTCCTTGTCTCGTGTAACACAATGTGATGAGAAGATTGTTTACTTCGTACATACCGTGAAAACATAATGTAGCTATCAAGGTCCAAATATCATAGGCCTAGTAGTAGACATGTGCTATAGGGAAATTTCCAAACGGTATTTTTGCGCCCTTGAAGGGGCCTTTGTGAGGCGGACGCCATTTGTAGGGACGTTCTAATCTAAATTGTACATCTGAATCCCTTCACGAAGGGTCCTTTCAGTCCTTTAGCGAAGGGTACGTGCCGTGGTCACATCAAGGAAGTGGGTTCCGTTTGCGATCACGTGATCTTGGTTAACGAGTTTTGAAGCAAATGTGCAGGATTTTGAAGTTACAATACTGTAGTCTGTATTTGTTTTACACTATTTTTGTCAAATTGTCAGTGATGCATATGATTTGAGATGGTTAAAATATAGTATAAGATAATAGGTTTATAGGTTTCCTTAATCATATATATATTTTCTTTTAATACCAAATGGAGTGAAAAAAGACATAAATAGACAATATTCAACAAGAAATATAAATAATATTGTTTATTCTCAACAACAGAGCATTTGATTCAAAGTGCACGTGCGTCATTGTCAAGGTATCATTTGGCCAGTCATCCCCTATGTAAAGAGAGTTCCATATGCATACAAGAGAGACCCTACACCCTTCAAAGAGTTCACTTAAATGGCTTGGAGCATAGGGATACTCACTTCCGTGTGGAAAATGCCTATAGACTCTATACACGATCGCTACCGTATTTTGTCTCAGTCCGCTCAGTCTCATGCGGCGCACGTAGCGTCCATAGGGAACGATGAGCGAAAAATGCACATAGGATTACGGTCAGCGACGTGAGTCTAATTATCCAAACACTACATCATACATGGACAACCATAAAGGGGAAAGGCTTTAGGCTTTTCATTACCACAAACTACATGCACAAATATGATTAAAAAAACGAAGTAAACGTTTGCACTTACTTCAGGCTTGATGACAGAGGCACTCAACAATGCTGAGCTGTAGTGCTGTCAGTTTGCTGAAATTTCAAAAAATTGTAATCATAGCCTTATAACTTTGTGACTTATTACCTCAGCCTTATTAGAGCGGAAGTGGGTCAGCCGGCTGAGATTTGAGCGGATTATGTCATCACCCTGTGTGCACAGAGTCAATTTGAGTCTTGTGATGCCTTATGATTGTTAAAAAATGCAAATTTAAACACTTAAGCATGTTAAATTTACAATACACAAGATCTTAAAATTAAACAAACCACATATCAATAATGCCTTAATGTGGTCTGTTTCTAACCCGAATCAGTCTTTATTTTTATAGGGCTGTCAAACGATCCATCTCATCCGGAATAAAAGTCTGTGTTGACATAATGAATGTCTGTGTACTGTGCGTTTTAATTTTGTATTTATGAACAAAATCATGTACATATTTAGAAAGTGTTTTGCTGTATTTATTTATATTTGCCAATAATTTAAATTATTTGTAAATGCTCATTAATATTAATATTTGATTTTTATATAAATGCATTGATTTTATTTATATGAAATGAATATGCGCAGTACACATACACAGTACACATACATACATTATGTAAACAAAAACATTTTGAAGTCATTGATTTTGTAACAAACACTTTCGTTTCTTTTTTCCCACTGAATGGTTTATGTTCGATTTCGAGGACAGACAATGCCAGTGGCATTCCAAAAATTCCAGTTGTCAAGGCATGTGGTGTGTGGTGTGTGTTGTTTGTCATCATGACTTTTATTGTGCCCTGTGTTTAGATGAACATAGATTGAGTGATTACTCCATTGGACCAGAGGCCAAGTTAAATCTAGTAGTGCGGCCGCCGGCAGAGAGGACTGGAGGGGCCATGGGATCCAGTTCGAGTAGAAATAACGAAAAAACAAGCAGTGGGGTATGGCAATTGTTATCAACTGTCCTGGCCAAACACTTCACCCCTGCAGATGCAGCTAAAGTACAGGAACAACTCATTAAGGTTTGTTTTCTTAGCTCATTCGTAACTGCAATTTTATTCTCATATGGTATTTATACAAACTACATTTCTGCTTTTTTTCCTCCAGGATTATGAACGTTCCCTCAGACAGCTCAGTTTAGATGACATTGAGCGTCTGGCAAGCCGTCTGCTCCACCCTGAAACAGAGGCCATGGATACCTCATACATGGACTGAAACAAGCTAGATAGATGAAAATCTCTGGACTATCTTTACCAAGCAGCTGTGCGTCTGGTTTAAAAACAAAGCAAGGCAAGAGTGTGGGATGTGTTTAATGTGGACTTAGGATTTAAAAAAGAGATGAATGCTGTCAGGGCACAGGGGCCACAATGCTTGGCATTGTTTTCCCATCAGAGGAAAACAGTGGTTGTTTTAGTGCAACTTTGTAAATATTGTGTCCAAGTTATTAAATGACAATAAAATGTTTATCCGTTTGGTCATTTTTGAAATTGAGCAAAGTAATCTTTGAAACCGACACAGGTGTAAATGTATCTTTATTTCACTTTTTATTTTGAAGCCATTCTTACATTTGGCCAAGTTAAAGTGACGCCTATTGAATTTCTACAGTTATTGGACTTTGGCATGTACAACTGACGACCTTTATAGGTTGGGTATACATACAGGTGTATAATGTAAATGTTCAAAAGCAAGTCAAACAATGAATTAAACATTGAGTAATGTAAAAAAAGTGTATTTTTTTCCAATATCAAACTTCTACTTGTTTAACAGACAGTGCTGCTGTCCTTTGTGAAACATTTCTCAACTTATACACAAAACATGGTTTGTTAACCATTGCTATTATCTTCTAAAACATTCTAAAGAAATATGGTGAGCAGGTGTCTTAAAACTGTCAGAAGTACCTACATTTCAAATTTAGAAGAGTTCTGTCAGCGCTAACTTGAAACTGTCACATGTCAAACCATGAAATGGTACGTTAATTAACCTTTATGACATTTCTGATAGCAAAACAATGAGTCAGGTTTTATACTTTTACTTTTCTCTAAACCGACATGAAAAAAAAAACTTTAAAGTATTTATTATTTATGTGGACCAATAATACACTTATAATCAGAAGTGATGATGTAAAAAAAAAAAAAACAGTGTTTTGACCTGATTTGTTTTTACCTGCAGTAAACCATTGGTATTTCCAACTGTTTGCATTTACAATGCAATTAAAAACCATTTTAAAGCCTCAGCATACTTCCAGAGGCAAAAAAACCCTACTGGCATGGTGCATATTTATGAATATTGACACTGATACTGTTTTTGTTTTGATAAATGTTATATTGTTAACAAAGTTACATTATATTTAAAAGATCGTATCGCCCAGCCTACTTGATCAATACAATCAATCTTTATAGAAAGCGAAGTCAGCATAGAAGTAAACCTGTATTCGACATTTAACTAAAAGTTTAAAGGCACAAAGAACCATCAGACAAACAAGTTACTTCTGAAAACGAAACATTAAATTACATGGAGAGCAGAACTAATGACAAGGACGTTCTGACAGCTGTAGTGATAGTTGAACCTGTAATAAATGGAGTGTCACAGGATATGCAAAACATCTGTCTTCTTGTTCCTCAGACAGTTCAACAAACCACACGTTACTCGGAGTTCAGCAATAAATGGATGTTCAGCTTTCACATGTGTCATTTGATACTCTGGATGTTTCAAAGGAGAACAAAACAGCAGTGGGTGATGGGCACCAAAATAAGGGCCTGGATCTTTATCATCCCTCCCTCTGTCTTTTTTCTGTGTTGGATCTTTGCTCCCCCTTTCATCACTTCTTCAGCAACTGCAGCCATCACTAGCAGATGTAGGTCCATCGTTTCTTAATTTAATCGGTTCAGGAAAATCATATGTCTCCCCTTCTGACTCCTGAAAAGTGAATATGAACGTAAGAAGTGTTAACATGAAGCATACGACACAATCCAGCCAGATAGCAATGAGGTTATTAACGTTAGGATAGTAGCGTTTCTTTCATCTTATATCAAGTCAGTTTCTAATATATAGCTTCTATTCAAATGTACACAATCGGCCTTAATAATGAAACACCAATAACATGAATTTGCGAAATAATTGCGATTTAATATAGAATTACATTCTACTTGTGTTTAAAAAATCAAGTTCACCGACAAGAACACAGTTTACTGTACCTGTTTGAGGGCATTACGAGCGATTGTTTGGAAGGCCTGCTCCACATTAATAGCTTCTTTGGCACTCGTCTCAAAATAGGGGATATTATTTTTACTCTGACACCACGCTTGAGCTCGCTTGGTTGTTACCTGTATAAAAAACAAAGGGATTTTGAGATGAAACATTGAATCAAAATTGTTTAATTCCAACCCAACATTCCAAATGTACATATTATAGGTCTTAACCTATAAGTCCTTTGATATGACTATAGCTTCAACAGTCCCCAATGCTTTTAAACACTGACACTGCGTTCCAATTCGCAGTCACTTATATAGTCCTAATAGTAGTTACTGATTTTGTGTTGGAATAGTAGGTACGTTTGAGTGCATGGCAAAAGAGATTGCATGCACTGGGACATACTAACAGGAAGCGGAAGAGGCCTTTGTTGCCTAGACAACATTGTAGCAAATAACTGTCATACACATCGAAATGCAGCTCTTCTTTCCATTGAGGTATTTATTCATTAATTATTTTGTATGTAATGTTAACGGTTTACTTACATTTGTTAATTTAGTGACGCATCAGTTATATAATTTTTAAAACAGTGGAGAGCCACTAAACTCCGCCTACTCGCGGGGGACATACTAATTCTACTTTCAAAATACCATTAGGACGAAAAGGTTGCTGATTGGAACGCATGGCGAGGATCAAAGGGCCAAGTCACAAAGATAACCGCTAAAAAAAAGCTTGTAATTTTACATAACTTTTTTGTTCGTTTTTTACAGATTTCCACGTAAAATGAACTGAATTCTATAGTTTTTTAAATAACGTAAAATTACAGAAAAAGATACGAAAAACAGGGAGGTTGTAATTTTACAGGGAAACCCCATTATTTTACTGTTTATTTCTGGCGCCTCAGCTGCCAGAAAATCTCAGTTTTTTATTAAACAAGATTTTAGTACATAACATAAGTTCATGAAAATGATATTTCGTGCACTGTGTAATGTTGCCATGTTTGAAAGTAAGCAGTCTGGCAAGTAGTAAAATCCGAAGTTGAACGGATAACAAAGTTATTGGAGAGTCGACTCTGAATCGAACATCCCTAGTCCGATTCGCGAACTGTCCCCGCCTACGTTTTGCTAGGACTGCCTGCGAAAACTTCACTCTTCTCCCCGAAACACTTTAGCTCGTAAGCATCATTTGCGGTAGACGAATCACAGCAAACTAGACCATCTGACCAATCACATCAGACTAGGTTAGCGGAAACGAGGGGATTAGACAGCTGAATCGTGGTAGGAATCATCTGAGAGTCAGTCAAGAAGTAAGGTAAGAATAACTGCCTCTTATTACGAAATAATAGTGTTTTTACTCCTATGTACACCAACTTGTTGTTGGACACTCAATAAACCAAAGTTGGACCTTAAAAATACCTAATATGTACTCTTTAACAGTTTATTTTTGAAAAACTGTCAAACACTATAAAATTATAGAACAAGACAACACATTTACAAGAAAAATGGGGAAAACTATTTAAAATATATCCTTACAGTATATCCTATAATCTTACACAAAGTTATATTTTACAGCATATTTCTGTTTTTGTGGTTTACAGATTTTTATTTTTGATGGATTTGACAAGTTTCATCAGTGTAAGCCAACGTGGAATTCTATTTCCCTAAAACAAGGACAATACCAGGGATATTTCCAGTAAGAGACACTACCTGTCGGTTCTCCATGTCAATTTTGTTGCCCAGTACAACAAAGGGAAAGTTCTCTGGGTCTCGTGGACTGGCCTGAATGAGAAACTCATCCCTCCAGCTTTCCAGAGTCTTAAAAGTAGTCGGCACTGTGACGTCATACACCAGCACACAACAGTCCGCCCCTCTGTAGAAAGCCACGCCGAGAGACTGAAATCGCTCCTGACCAGCTGTATCCCAAATCTAAAGAAGAAAAGAAAATTATGTTTTTAGGATAAATATCAATTATTGATAGGCAACCTTTTTTCTCTTCATCTGATATTAAAGGGACAGTTCCCCCAAAAATGAAAATTCTGCTTCATTTACTCACCTTCGAGTTCAAAATCTGTATAATTTTCTTTGTTCTGATTAACACAGAATATTTTTGAAAGAATGTCAGTAACCAAACAGTTCTTGGACCCCATTGAATACCTTAGTAGGAAAAAGTACTTTATACAATTTTTGTTCTGTTGAACACTAAAGAAGATATTTTAAAGAGTATAGGAAAGCAAACAGTTCTGGGGCACTTTGGACTACCATTGAAACTTTTCCTACCATGGTAGTTAATAGGGTCCGAGAACTTCAAATATCTTTTTCTTTGTTCAACCAAACAAAGGGGTTTATACACTGTAACCCCAAACAGTATAAATAACGTATAATGGAAAGTACCTGGTACTCAAAATGTGCCAAAATGTTGAACTAACTATTATTTTTGAGTTCATTCAACCTCTATCAGAGATTTAAGTTAACAGTAAATCTTTTTTTTACGTTTTTACAACTACGGTAAAGTCCAGTGTTTAGGGGACTTAAAAAAAATAGATTCAACCATACTAATCGCTGAACGCTTTCCTTCAGATACCCAGAGTCCCAGACATTCGCACTCACAGGGCTTGGCAGTTGGAACTGACATCAGTCCATTTACATGCATTTTTACTCTGACTTTCCATGGCTACAAAAATAAGCAAGTCGTGGCCTAATGGTAAGAGACTCAGACTCATAACACAAACGTCGCCGGTTAGAGCCCAGGGATTGTAGGTGGGGGGGGGTCAAGGATTAGCGCTCTCCTCCACCTTCAATACCACGGCTGAGATGAGACCCTTGAGCAAGGCACCGATTCCCCTAAATGCTCCCCGGGTGCAATGGCTGCTCACTGCTCCGGGTGTGTGTTCACAGTGTGTGTGTTACTCAATGCTGTGTGTGTGTGTGTGCACTTGGATGGGTTAAATGCAGAGCACTAATTCTGAGTATGGAATACCATACTTGGCCACACGTCACTTCACTTTCACTTTCACTTTTTCAGATGTTTAAAATAATTTTGAAGACTAATTAAAGTTTTCAGTACTCAAAACTTTGAGTTGCATTAAATTAAGATGAACCAAACACTAAATATGTATTTTGATTTAAATGAATGTTTATTTAAAATGTACAGTTACTCAAAATAACTAGCCACTGATAATATTTTATTTTGCAATTTTTTTGAGTTAGTAGAACTAATCCGGGTTTACAGTGTACAGATTTGGAACATCTAGAGAGCGAGTAATTCATGACAGACTTTTCATTTTTATTACTTTGTATTTCAATTACTAATCTAAGACTGTTTAGTGTTTAGAAACATTGCATTGGGCCCATGAATTTTAGGCCCTAGGGTTATTGTGTTACAAAGAAAAGCATGAAACAGAATTATTTGCATGTTTTCACATTATAACCATTAATATATAACACAATTTATAAACTAGGACTAAACTGGTTCAAGTACTGAATCCTGGTGGTCAATTTAGAATCCCACCACTGCACAAAGTAACAGCTTCTAATGTTCGTGAAGACTATATCATCAAATAAATGATTAATAAAAACGAAATAATGAGTTTTTGAGTTGTATTCAAGAAATCACATGACATCTTAGGAGTTACTTCCTAAACACCGCTTGTTAAGACATGTGAGGATTTGAGTCATCAAGACTGGTCATACAGGTTATAACACAGCTTATGTAACCAAACAACATGGGCTAACACGGTACCTACAGGGAAATACCAGGGGATTACCAGACCTGTAACAAAATGTGACATCAGAAAACACTGTTTGGCTCTCTGTTACGCTAAAATGTCTAACAATTCAGTAAGATAGGGTGCCATTTATTAATAATTTCAGATTTGTCACGTTTTAAGAATGACCGGTTTGCTTTTTATGCAGATCCTTTCGCATCACATGAAAAGAGATGATTACTGTAAGAGAGCATTTTTCGAGAAATAAGGGTGTTAAAGACAAAATGTCCATCGTTTGATCCTTTTGGCATTTGTTTTGCATATTGTGTGATGTCGATTATTTCCTTCACTGTATTATGAAGCTGTAAAATGTATAAATACAAATGCATTGATATATTTTATTTCAAAATAAAAAAATTAACATAAAAGAAAGACAAACAAAAATGAAAGCAAACCTGCATGGTGACCAGCCTGTCATCCACCATCACCTCCTTGGTGAGGAAGTCAGCTCCAATAGTGGCCTTATACTGATTACTAAATTTATTATTCACATATTGATTCATCAAAGAGGTCTTGCCAACTCTGTTGAAGGAAAACATGGCATAAGTGAATACAAAAAAAACCTAAGCCTGCTAAAAGTTTAACTGAGCTGAATAGCATAATGATAAAACAGTCAGATCACCAGGCAATGGAAATTGCTGCTTGTCTAGTGGGAAGCAATCAATAGTGTTTTAAATATTCAGAGATTGTTTCAACGGATATCAGGGTTTATTGTGATGGGGCAAATTCCAAACACAGAAGAATCTCAGGGAAATTCCTTGATCCATGTCAAGACAATGATCTTTGCACAAGTACAACATTCGATGATGTAGACCTTTTGGTCTACTGCATAATACCCAGACTGTCAGCTGAATTTAACATCTAATAAGTCTTCACTGATACTGCAAGGTTGTTCTAAGTAACGCTTACCCAGAATCCCCTAGGATGATCACTTTAAGCAGCACTTTCTTGCGGGAAGCCATGATGAGAAGAAAGCTGATCGACAGACCAACATATCAGACAGAATAGCAGAAACATACAATAATTAAATGTATATTAAACTTATGATTTGCAATTAAATATATATTATTAATACATTCAACTTAAAGTAAACGAATTGTTCACTCCATACAGTAAATTGTAGTCATGTCAGTAAACCTTAAACAATTGGTAGTGTTTTTTGGGGGGATAATGAAAATAGTTGATAAGAAATCATTATTGATTAGTTCGGTCTGTTGTTCAGCTACGGGCTATAGCAATGCGTTAAGCATTAATCTGTTAAACCTGAAAAATGTTAACTTTACACAAACTTTTCAAACATTTACAGTACTGGTTTTGTTCCACAACCATCATTGCGCATTAAATAAGAAGAAAAAAATATGAATACAATACATTTATATCAAATAAATAAATATTTGCATCTGTATGATCAAACTCATTGGTGCTCTGTTCATGCGGTAGCAGAATTACAAAGAATCAATTCATGTGATTCATCGAGTCACGTGACGTCACTACTGCGAAAACATGGCAGTTACATTGTAACAACTGTTTTATTACTAAAACATATTTCGAGAGAGTGTTACAGAAACTAGCACGGCGCTAAAACGCCTGCAATCGTATGTTCTCCTTCAACCACGTAGCTGGTCCTCCTGGCAGATGTCATGATAATACAAAAACAACAGTAACAAATAATGTAACATTAGACTTTACCAAATGTTGTGACCAAAGATTCAACAAGAAATAGGCGCTCTTTTAAAGAGATCTGTTTCGATCGTGTTTAATGCACCAATGAGCTTGACATATTTTGAGGAAAACAAACTGTCTTTTACCTCTTCGCTTTTGCTGTCGCAGCTCCTTTGATATTCGTCGTGCGTCCGAGTCTGAATCTAGTCCACACAATAATCACCCAATACTCGCAATGATACAGATGCACATCAGCTGTTGTGAAGTCTATGTTTCTTCCTTGTGGAACAGGACATCACTGACGTTCAAGTCACAAGGGACTGACGCAGAATTTTAGTGTTCGAATCGCGAACAAGTGTTTTTTAACGATTCATTTGAACCGATTCGCAAATCGTTTGCTTCAACTTTGTCACTTAGAAAGTCATAGGCTATATTTAAGAATTAAACCTTACACATATAACACATATACACAACACATATAAACAACACAATGAAACTCAAATGTATTAAATTGGTAAATGTAGGGCTAATTTTAAATCCCTCACTTCCGGGAACTCAGTTGGACAATTGCTTAAGTGAATCTTTGAATTAGATTCGATAGAACCTGTCTGTGAACGAATCGATTCGCTAAAATGAACTATGAAAGTACAGTGACCTTCCTCCATTCTTTTATAAGGTTTCAAGATGGTGGTGAGGAGGGAATGAATGAAAAGTATTAAATGTCACTTTAAAATGACATTTACACGCTATTTTTACAAATCGCCAACAAAGAGCACCCTTTCGAACCCTTGTGGCCTTATAATCAGGCTTAAGGACGACCAATGACGTTATAAGATAAAAAAATCTTAGATTTTTATTAAAACAGAAAAATGAATCACAGAACAGGACATGGGTGAGGCTCTTCTGATCTTTAATGCCAAAGGCATCGCTTATGCCACAACTTGTTGGTCATGTGATTATTGTGTCTGACTCATTCGCACATGACTTCTCAATAACATATTCAACTCGGTATTGTTATTTGTACTATTATAAATTATTTAAGAGGATTGTTTAATTCTAATAAATTTGATCGAAAATGATGATCAAATTGTCAGTTGTGTGTTTTTTATTAAGAACTATTTCTTTAATATTTGTTTATCTAACAGATCAATCACAATGAGGGATTATCAAGATTCCTTAGTCATGGGATGACAGCCTTAATTTACATCATAGTAGATGATGCAGTGGCAAATGTTTTCATTACAAATCATCTTCAAATTATCTCTTAAAAAGGGAGTAGTGGAAAGAGTTCAGCGTATAGTGATGCAGTTGGTAAATGTTCCCGTTGCTGGAGGAGAGGACAAAACAAGAGGAAGTCAATGTGTGATTTTTTTACAGTTTTTAGGTCCTTCCCACTTACCCTCACTTGATGTTTTAGTCCAGTTTGTTGGCGCCTTCCCTTGAATAAGTGTAAATCCACACTTGGGTATTCCCTCAATACTGCCAGCGCTGCAGCTTCAGACGCAGATTTGGATTGATGTTCTTTGATCCATACTTCAAGGTCAGGGGATAACATGCTCAAAAATTGTTCCAATACTTCTTCAATTTCTTCCGTGGTTCGTTAATGAGGCTGAATCATTTTGAGATCCAGTTCTTTTAATCTCATGTATAACTGCTTTGGAGTCTCATCCCTCCCCACCTCTGAAGACCTGAACTTTAGGCGATTACTTTCAGGGTTACTGTCATTTTCGTTCAAAATAGCCGCCTTGACCTTCTTATAACTAAGCAATACAGCAATGTCCATCTGCAATAGGCACTTCAGCTTTGCCTGTCAATTGGGGCACTAATCTAACTGGCCATTCATTTGTCGACCACCGACACGGCACAGAAGAATCTAACTTTGACATTTGTAACAGATGGGCCTCCTTCTCCACTGTAGGCTGTTCCAGGGCTTTTTTACGCTTGGGATAGTGCCAGGTAATTTCTGTTTCTGTTGTTGTCCAGAGTTGGGGTAGAGCCACAGTCTGAGCAGACACATCCCTTCTGTTGAAGCAGGTTAAACTGATGCTGCAGAGACTCCCTCCATTGCTTCTTGACACGCTGCCTCCTGCGCCACCTGGTGGTCTCAGGCCTGCTGCGTTGCAAGGAGTGTCTGAAACATGTCTGGAAGCTCTTGGAGAGAAACATTTGAAAGGCCCTCTGTTGGCTTACTTTACATGGTTACAGGTATAAAACTTTATACTATCCATGATCATGACTTCTTATCCATGAACACGGATATGAAGTTTATGTGGGCGTTCCCAGCAATGCAGACGATCATCCACATCCACTGATTAACTTGTGATTTACATGCAGGTTGACCTTGAAAATGAGTATGAAAACGAAAATGAAGACGGAAATGAATTAAAAGAGAAAATATAATAAAAATCTAACTTCACATTTAATTTGAATTGTGTTAAAGTGCGAGCATTAATTAAAACCTTTGTAAAAATGTTTTTGCAATTTCTTTTTCACATTTGCCTTTTCATTTTCATATTGACAGTCTTGCCTCGAGATTTTAGTGAAAATGAAATGTCAAATCACAAATTGCATTTTCTTTTTCAATTTGACAGGGACAACGCATTGTCAGTGTAAAAATTAAAATGAACTCTTTTCATTTTATATGTCATTTGGGCTCATATTGTGCGTGTAGTTGTGTATAGTGAAATTGGTAATCTGGTTTTCATCCAATCATTTTACTTACTTATATAGATTTGGCAGGATTCGCCTTCCATACTTACATATAACAGTAACTAAAATTAAATTTACTAAATTATTTAAAACCTTGCACTAATACTTTTGTAAACACACAACATTAAATCTGAATTGATATCGATAAAATAAATAAATCTCCCAGTTCACACAATTCAGCCAAAAGTGATACTTTCAAAACTTTGATACTTATTATACCCAACTGTTGTTCTTTCAACGTTGATACGTATTATATACAGTTGTTCAGCTTAGACTGTTATTTTAATTAGACGTTATGCTGAGAAGTGAAAAGGGACGGACAGAAGCACAAGACAGGGAGAGGCTCCGATCTTATTATGCCGATCACCAGTCCCACCCTGTGTCATGTGATGTACCTTGTGATCTTTGTGTCTGATTTCTGACGCATTCACTCTACCACTTCCCTAACACTTCAACTCATTAATACCTATTTCCTTGATTCAATATTTCATTTGTAAAATTATTAATTATTTAGAAATACAGATTCGCTATTGAAGATAATTAAATACAAATAATTATAATTAATTCAAAATAATTATATTTTTACGGAAATAAATAAATACGTAGTTACGAAGTTAACGGAAAAAATATCGCAGGGGTCCTGATGTTGTAAAGGGGTGTGGTGCAGCGACCATGACGTTTATTGATGTACAGTTGTTCCATCCAATCCGATTAATTCAAAATACATCGTCAACAAAAAACAACCAATCAAATCGCTTTTGGATGACGCCGCAACCATCTTTGACAGCCTACAACCAAGGGGCGCAGAAAAGCGAAACTCAAATATGTCGGTCCTCCAATGACGGTTTCACTCATTTCCAGCATGGTGGTTGTCAATATAACGCTGTGATCGTGTCATTTCTTTGCAGAAGGCTCGGCACATCGCATTGCGGTAAGAATATCGTTCTTCGAAGCACGGTTTTCTCTCCTCATTCATCTAATAACCTTGTTCTGCTTTCAGCATCACACCCTGCAGGACTGCTGTTGGTCGTGTAGTATTCAATCAAACTGGAAATTCATTATATATTTATGGATAACATTTAATCGAGCGAATGCACGAGGCGTTTAATTTGCGCACAGACCATTATCATCAGCGAGGCTTATTGGCTGTATGCATTAACCTTTATCTTTCAGATATGGAAACCCTGATCCCCATCATAAACAGACTGCAGGAGGTTTTCCTCACACTTGGAGCAGAGATTATCCAGCTACCACAGATCGTAGTGGTGGGATCACAGGTCGGTCATTTATGATAAATGCTTGGGTCCATAGGCTGATATCCTAACTTACAGATTGCATTTTTTATAATAATTGATGCATGTATACATTAAGTGCAGCATGTCAACAACGACTTGATCTTTTTATATGAATGTACAGAGCAGTGGAAAGAGTTCAGTGTTGGAGAGTTTGGTTGGACGAGACTTCTTGCCCCGAGGTTCAGGAATAGTCACACGCCGTCCTCTAGTTCTGCAGCTTGTGAATGTTCCCCCGCTGGAAGAGAGGAGAAAACAAGACAATGGTTATAGCTTACAACTTCCTCTCTCTCTTTAAAAAGTTTGTAAAATGTTTTACAGACTAAAGGCTGTAACTCAAAACTCCTATGATGTTCAATAATGCTGTTTAGACAGCTCATAGAGTTTAGATTACATTATACCTACACATTATATAAGTCTGTCTATATTAGTGTTTCAGGAAGTTTGATTATTTGTTTATGGTCTTCTGGTTTGCAGAACAAAACGTATTTTGGTTTCAAAACAGTTTAAACTTGTTCTACATTTTTTTTTACTCTCTTTAAAAAGACTGGAGATTTGTTTGCAGTAAGAGGTGAAATTGCATTGGAGTTAACTTAAAGAGATAGTTCACCCAAAAATACAAATTCTTTCATCATTTACTCACCCGTTGTCATTTTAAACTCTTTTGACCTTCTGCAGAACACAAAAGATAATATTTTGATGAAAGGTGTTAGCGATACAGTTTAGACCGCATCTACGTCTGTTGTAAGGACACAAAGCCAGTTCAAGTCAAAGGGGTCCAGTTAACACCATTTTTTAAAATATTGTCTCTGTGTTCTGCAGAAGAAAGAAATTCAAACTGGCTTGAAATGACCAGAGTAAATGATGACATGCAATTCCCCCATGACTTTATAATGCTTGTACACTTAGTGTATTTCACTGGATACCCAGGGGGACAACAAAATTATCAGTAGCATCTATCACCATTATGCCAAAAAAAAGCATAATGACACACTTAAAGCTTTATTTAGACAATTTAACTGCTCAATTATTAATTGAATTGAAAAAAAAATTTCAACCACTTAAACCATTATAGTAAGTGCATGACTGTTGACACATTTTCAGTGTTTACAAACTAAAGTATGTGTTAAAATGATCTTCTTTGGTACCAAAACCTGCCACAAAACTCAATATCCTCTCACTACTATAGTAGTATTCTTATCTTTTCACGTGTGTGTTCTTAACCAGCTAAGTGTTTTTTCTTAACATCTCTGCTGTTCTTTCTCATAACTCAGGAAATGGAGCTAAACAAAACTCTCAAAACAACTATCCAGGTCTCTGTTTAAACAAATGTTGCATGAACTTTCCTCTTTGTCCATTTCACTTTCCTGCTTCCCTGCACTGCACCTGTTGTGTAACATTCACTCCCTGGTTATTGTAGTTTGCGAAACAACATTGTGCAGTTTCCTCCACCCTTTAAGACTTTACAGTTAAGAAAATGCATTTTGGCTTGTATTATCTCAATTAGGCACAATTGTTTCCAGCCACTATGTACCTATTTCTTCTCGAATATTGATTTAGCAATTTTTTCAAGTCAGTTTACTTTCCGGTCCAAGCCTGTAAAAAGCTTTTATTACATTGTGGTTTTTCTGGGTAAGAGGGTTTCTCAAGTGTCTTCAGGGCTCAGTGTTAATATCCTTATTGATTTGTGTTGTCTTGTTTGTTATTGTGTGATTCCAGGAATCAAAGCGGAGGAATGGGCAATCTTCCTACACTGCAAAAACCAGGTCTCTTAAAGCTTGTTCGAATTTTTTTTAATCAGACAATGTTTGTGGGTCTAGTCGACCTAAATTAATATAAAAAATGTGTAAAATTCAATAAAAAACAAAAAACACAGATCATTTACGAGATTTAAACTGAAGATATATACTAATGCATGTACTAGACAATATGTACAAAAAAGACAAATGTTAAGTGCACATTTACACGAGGAAAAAGGTTTTTGAAAAGTTTCACGTACACATGAAAGCGTTGTACTTATGCTGTCCTAATTGCTTCCATTACCTACCCCACTTGTAAGTCGCTTTGGATAAAAGCGTCTGCTAAATGACTAAATGTAAATGTAATGTAAATGTTATCAAAACTGTCTGCATTTACACGGATCCAGGACAGCTGATAAAAACGTTGTAGTTTGCACGTCAGGCCAGTGGATGGTGATGTTTTTGTGTAAAGAAATAGGTAATGCCTTGGCACATGCACAGTGATTAGGCAAAAGTGCTTTTTAATAACGTTCATCGATGAATGTGTGTGTTTAAAGTGTGGTGAATGCAAATAGTGTGTCTCTCCGCTGGTCTCATTTGTGCAGCAAATCCACATTTTGCTGGGGAAACGTTAATACATAGTCGAGCATAGAGAGCTCACAGTACGGGAGCCGCCATATTGTTTTGGCTATACTCGTGCGTAATACGCATGCGCGTGACGTTATCGGAAAGTTATGTCTTGCAGTTTACATGGAAACAAAAAAGGTGGCGTTTTCAAAAAGCTGCGCTTTGAACCCGTCTCCAAAAGTTTGCGTTTTCTGTCCCCCAAAACCTCGTTTCCGTCTAAGGGAATGGCCAAGACGCATCTTTTTTTTTCCGTTATAACCTGAAAACAAAATTAAATTATGTGTTTAAACATGCATATACATCAACCAGCGGTATTAAAATGCAATTATGCCTTATAACTGTGCATGTGCCAAGGCACGTCCTGTTTCTTTACACACAACATCGCCATCCACTGGCATGGCGTGCATACTATATCGTTTTTATACGTTATCCTGGATCCCTGTAAATGCAGACAGTTTTAATGACGCTGTCATGTGTACGTGAAACTTTTCGAAAACGCTAAGGAAAATCGTTTCTGTTTTTCATCGTGTAAACGTTGCCTAAATCTAGAAAATATTAAATGCGAGTAAAACATTTTTAAATAATTGAGTTGAAAAACCACTTCAACATTGAAAACAGGTGCCACAGACCTGACCATCACCCAAGGGTTATATAAGAAAAGGGGGTGGCATCAAGAGTAGTACTACAACGATGATTACATTATTATAGAAATGTTTACGTTTGTCAAGGATCGAAACATGAACATGATAAAATTAGTGTTGTCATTGGAATGTAAAAACCCAAGCATTTTGTTAGCCAGCCAGAAACCTCCTTCACACAAATGACTGAACATTCTGTTTTTATCTTTGCTTAGATTTTCACAGATTTCACTGAAATTCGGAAAGAGATAGAGGAGGAAACAGACCGCAGTACTGATAATAAGGTACACTGGAAAACAGCATCGATCATGTTTTGTCTTATTTTTTATTGATCTCATTTGGTTGTTCTCCCTTTCCTTCATAGGGAATCAGTCCAGAGCCCATTTATCTGAAGATCTATTCCCCTAATGTTCTCAGCCTGACTTTGGTTGACTTGCCAGGGATCACTAAGGTAAAAAGTTCATGTTCTTACTCCACTGTTACTACCTGTATGTTAGTATGCTGTTGAAACAAACGTACGCTTCAGGGAAAATAGTAGCACAGTTTGATCCGATGCTGCTACTTGTCTTATCTCTTAAATGGTTTCGTGCAGTTTCATTAATATGAAATATTTATTTGATCACGTCATCAATAATTTACAATCCATCCATGCTGATCAAACTTTCTACTTCTGACAGTATAGGAAATGTTGATAAAAATAAAGGAGGATGAGTCGTTTGAAAATCAGAAGTAGAGAATGAGTCATTTGGGTCTGAATTTATTCACTTATTATTTTTGTTATCTATTATTATTATTTTACTTATTGAAAAGCACTTAAGTGAAGTGATTTGTGAAGTTTAAGCTAGAATTATTAACTGGTTCTTCACCCTTTAAAAAATAGGCAATAGCGTTTAGTTCAGTGGTTCCCAACCTGGTGTCCGCGACCCCGTAGGGGGCGCTAGAGTTCACATGAGGTGCGAGGGAGCTTACATACATTAAGGTTAAATAAAATTGCATGAAATGTTCCTCTAATCATTTTATATAAAAATCATGTGCTTACAATACTAAGATAATGCAGTCAAAAATAGTTATATCTCGTATGAAATTACGGCTCTAACTTGAACATTTGGTTGAGTATTCAAGTAAAATTGTTATTAAAATCGTTTAAATTACTCATCTTAATCATTTAATTTAGTTTATGATTAAATTATTTCATTTCTTTTATTTATATTTACTATATATATATATATGTGTGTGTGTGAGTAGCAATTATGTTTGAATACACACACACATATGTGAGGGTTGGGGGGACTCCGATTATCATATATGTTAGGCAAAAAGGTTGGGAACCACTGGTTTAGTTGACCCCGGCCTGGAATGATGTTGTTAAAACCATTGATTTTGTATTGGTGGAAGTGGAAAAAGAAATAAAATATGTTCAGTTCTCACTGTTGCAAATAACCACCCATTTAACCAAGATTTGAACAATCATTTGACTAAGATTTACCAACATTTGGGTGCTTAAAAATTTGGTACACAGAACCATTCGCTTTATTGGGAGCACTTTAAAAATATATATATCATCCCACATTAAATAAATAAATAACCTAGATTGCACATGCAGAAGTTGCATAAATCTAAGCAATCACATTTAAGCTGTTGAATTCAGCCAGCTCTTAGCCATTTTTCTATGCAGTATACATTGTAATTGTGAATTGAAGACAAGAATGGGAGATACCCTGCATGTAACCTTCTTTATTTTATTATATTATTTATTATAGTCTTCTTTATCTTTTCAAATAGGTTCCAGTTGGTGACCAGCCTGAGGATATCGAGACTCAAGTCCAGGAAATGATTCTGACCCATATCTCCAACCCCAACTCTCTCATCCTCTGTGTGTCTCCAGCAAACTCTGACCTGGCCACATCCGATGCACTCAAACTGGCACGTGAGGTGGACCCAGATGGTGAGCAGCACGCAGAGAATACCGAATGTCTTTCTTGCACTACTGAAGGGCAATGTGGAAAGTTTCATGTTTGTGTGTGTGGTCAGGCCGTAGAACTCTGCTTGTTATGAGTAAGCTGGATTTAATGGACGCGGGGACAGATGCTCTGGAGGTCCTGTTGGGTCGGGTCATTCCGGTCAGACTGGGCATTATTGGTGTGGTTAACAGGTCAGTGGATATTTGTTGAAAATGCACCTAATAAACTTTCTGTCTTTTAATTTACTTCTTCCATTGTTCTCGAACACACACAATATTGACACAAGCATTGGGACGACCCTTTAACAAACTGGTTTGACTGCTCAAGTCATTTCTTGGAGCACAAATGTTAATGCTACAGCATTTAATGATATTCAAGAGAATTGTGTGCTTGTATTTTGTAGCAACAGTTTGGGAAGGGCCCTTTTCTATTCCAACATGTCATTGTTTCTGTGCACAAAGCAAGATTTACAAAGATATGGTTGATTCAGTCTAGTGTGAAACAACTTAACTGGTCTGCATACATGAATCCAGCTGAACACCTTTGGTGTGAAATATTATGTTGCCGCATAAAGCTCCTAATTGATTCTGTGAAAATGTCAACCTTACCATAATTACCAAAGGTTTTTACTATACAGACAGCACAGATATCATAGGTGGCGTGTTTGACTTCATGCAACGTTGCGCAGATGTTCAATCTGCGGATATGAACCGGGAGGGATTTCATTCTGGACTCGCCAAGTGCCAAACAAAACCGCACGCTTGCACGCACACACACAGATGCGCCATGCGCACAAACCAGTGTTGCCGTGACTTCTTTCATCTGGTAAAGCGCGTAGATACAGGTGTTGCAGTTGACCTGAAATTTCATCCTAACTGTCAGATTAGCCTACCATGCGCACATCAATGTCACGTCATTTTTTTAGCGCTATAAAATCGTCCTACCTGTTTATTTCATACTGCTACGGGAATATGAGTGTATTTTCGTTGTTAAATCATTCTACATATTATTTATATCTATAGTACAATTTGATTGGGCGTTGCGCTGTAAATTAATCTTCATGTTTCCTTTATGCTGGTAGGATAATCCGACAGGGTATTTACGCTGTAAATTTATTTTGTGTTTATTTTAAAATGGTAGGAGTATCTGACAGGGTATTTTGCATTCTAAATCCTACCTGTTTATTAAATAGATATGGTTTAGGTTACATAAAATTTTCCCTGCAGTAGGAAAATCTGAAAGGATAGGACAGGAGGTTTTGCTTTGCCTACGCAGGTCGTCTTTCTCTTGGTCTATCTGTGCAGCGACCGGCAGAAAACAGCTGCGCATTCAACTGATCGAACAAAATATCGAATCCAAACTCCTGTCACTGTTACTGACTGCCTGGTCATATGAACATTAACGTTCACGCTAAAGCTTACAATGCATGATAATGTTATAACGCATATTTTTATTATGATCAATTATCGTCTAGTATCTGTCTGTTGAAATCGACATCGGGATATTTGCGAGAAATCGGCGATATACGATAACATCATCACATCGCCCAGCCCTAATACATAGACTGATATTTGGTTTAGTAAAATATAAACCAATAGTTCAGTATATTGGTAACAAATACATTTTCTGAGCGTTTTTATGTCACTTCCATAATGCAAAATGTCACACCCATAGCTGGAATTCCCCATTTTCATTTGGACTGTTCAAGGTCTTTTTTCAAGCATTTATTAATGTACTATACCAACTTATTTAACCATATAAATCAGCATGTCATCATAATAAATCAAATAAACCTGTATGCAAGGAGTGCTGGCATTGTCAACTGGATAAGAAAGTCTTTCACACATGCCTCATCGTGAGCAGACCTCAGTAAAAATAAAAAAGCTAGTCTAAATTGTAGAATGAGCCCATAACTTTTAAAGCGATCTCTTAGACTCCATCCCCCCCCGTGACCCTGCAGAGAGGTCAGGCGGTTTAGAGAATGGCTGGATAGATGAAAGTTATCTCCAATTCTTTTGATCCAGTGCTAAGTATTATCAGACATATGAATACTGTTCCACTGTTTTTCTTATCCACAGTGTAATTCCCTTTAGATGAGCTCTGTCATCATAGCCCCGAGCGACAATGACTTTTTATATTTTATGCAGAAGCACCCAAGGCTATCGTGTCTATCCTTTATCTTCTAACAGTGATGTGTGTTTCAGATAAATCATTGGTTATTCAACTTTGGATTTAGCAAGTAATGAGACTGTTCAGTTGTACAGAAGGACTCCTGTGACAGTTTTCATTTCTTGACTATTGTTAACTTACTTCAATCAGATAGAGCCGCAGGGGACGTCATCAGACACAGGCGCATTTGAAGATTTTCCTTTGAGAGACTTTTAGAAAGCAAGCGCCATTAAAAATAAAAGCAATAACGTTCTTTTTGTTTTGTTAGGGGTTGTTTACTAAAGCATGTTGTATCTGAGTCAGCTAAATCACTACTTAACACACATCTTTAACCGTTTTCGTTGTTGTTTTTGAAAAAAAAATGGTTTCTTCTGTCAACACGATTCAAGATTCTGTGACTTATGCTGGATTTAGAATATGAACAAATTAATCAAAATAAACGAATCCAATAATTGTTATACAGCATAGACCGTATAGGCTGTTTTCGACAAACTGACAGGCCATAGGAAATGAATGGGTAAATCCCCTAACACAAAACTTTTTTTTTTTTTAACAATTCTTTATTTTGATGAAGAATAATTGAATAAGCTATATATGAATACTTAAATGCATGAGAATTACCAAACAACGTGTGGCTAAAAACGGACACTCCAGCCAAATAGACCACTGCAAGATGTAAACACTGGTCCCTAAGCACTTCCGGTTTAAATTTGTATATATTCATTACCAGTACTTTTTCAATCTTACATGCATAATTCAATCTTAAAAGTATTTTTTTTTAATCGGTTAGAAATATTCTGTTGGTTGTATTTTGTTCAAACAAAAAGCTGAAACAGGAAGTTCTTGCATTGTTTACGTCATCCGAAAAATGTTTGTACTGGGCATTCTTGTCACACCATGACTTGATAGTCATGTTATTTTACTTTTTGATGGCATTAACCTGCCCCGAGACACAATCAGTTTCTTCTGTTTTAATTTACAGAAGTGTAGATCTTTACAGTAGTGAAGTTTTATATATAAATGTCTTTTAAGGCAAATCATGTGTGAGGCAACAATTCATGTTTAAGCTGATTTAGTGAAACTCAAATCTGTATGGCGAATCATTGATAACCTGAAATCTTATTGGTTTTTGCTTGTCTTGTTACAAATATGTCATCTTGTTCTGAGATAAGACATTTGAAGAGACCAACATAACTTTGAATGTAGTGCTCTTAGTGGTTTGTTTTGGTTTCAGTGTTGCAATATAAGCTTAAAGGGTGTGAATATGTGTTTTTCTGTGTCTTTGGTGTGTTATAAGTTTCCCATTTATGTATTAGACACGTATATACTATAAAAATAAAAATACGATGGTGAGCACTTTTGGCCTGGCCTAGTGAGTAACCACCAACCAGCTACCCATATCACACAAGTATATAGCAACACATTAGGAACTCATAACAACACGATCAAGGCACAACTGTTCAACATGACTAAACATGACTAAAGCCACCACATGTACTAGCACGCTTTATCCAATAGTGGGCAGTATATGTACAGTTTTCCTGTTTTATAAAGTGTAAATGAAACACTTGTGTGTTTTTATGGCTAAAGTTACTTATTTTCCATGCAAGTTTATTTTAGTTTACTAAAATTAAAACTTTGAGAAAGTTTCTGTTCATTGAAATTCAATTAAATATTGACCTAAAAATTATTGAAAAACTTAACTAAAGGAAAATTTGAAATGTTGCCTCAAAAGTAAACTGAATTAAGTTTAAAACACTAAAATTATATTACTAAACAAAAACTAAAATAAAAAATAAATACTTGTGTAGCAACATATTTTTTTATAAAATGACAAAAGCATGTACCCAAATTTTTTAAACTTATAAGTAAAATTAACATAAAAACAAAGCATCAAATTAAAAATATTTATGAAACTATTAAAACTAAAATCAAAACTATAATAACTCTGTTGCCATGACCTCCCTTCTAATCATTTTTAATTTAAAAATCTTTCCATAATCTAATCAGTTACGAAAGGATAAATACTTTTATCTTAAAAAATACTGTTGCACTTGAAATACATCACAATACATCTGTTATTTCATCAGGAGCCAACATGATTTGAACACCCAGAAGAGCCTCGGCGACTCCGGTAAGGACGAACAGGCATTCCTGCAGCGTCATTACCCGTCGCTTGCCTCACGCTGCGGCTCGCACTACCTGGCTCGCACCCTGAGCCGACTGCTCATGCATCACATCAGGGACTGTCTCCCAGAGCTGAAGACACGAGTCACGGTGCTGACCGCCCAATACCAGTCCCGACTCAACGGCTATGGGCAGCCTGTGGAAGACCACAGCTCCACCTTGCTTCAGATAGTCACCAAGTTCGCCACAGACTACTGCAATACTATCGAAGGCACTGCCAGATACATCCAGACCACTGAACTGTGAGTACATTCACATTGCATTCATATTCAATCATTAGACTGATGCTTTTGTTCGAAACAATTTAAAACAAGGGACATCACAAGCTATTAGATTATATCACATGCTGTTACATAATACAGCATCATTTAGGTTGTATTTATTTTCTAAAGAGGATTTTATCTCCTATTCACATTTCCAAGGAACACATCGAGACAAATGTCTTAAACTTAAAGAAGCAAAGAAGATAGGGGCGGTTTCCCAGACAGGGATTAGTTGAAACCAGGACTAGGCCTTAGTTTAATTAGACAATTTAAGTAGTTTTAACAAACATGCCTCACTAAAAAACATTACTTGTGATCATTTTACAGCACAACGGCACTGATATATTTGACTATATGTTCAGTTTGTACAGCTCTTACATTTATTTCAGTCTTCAAATTGTTATCAGAAATAATCTACAGGCACTGTTGTTTGTGAATGTGTACCGGAAGTTAAGATGGAGTCTCAAAAGTGCGCATTCGCAGTTACGTTTGTTCATGTTGTTAAGATGAAACCGTCTATAATTATAAAATAATTTGTATCTAAACTATTTGTGTTCAGTCAGAAATACAAAACCGAGGGATTTTAAAACTTTTTTTAAAACGACTTTTAAAGCCACTGTTCATTGATTTACCTATTTTATAAGAATAGCTGAACTGTTATTTCCGGGAATAACGCCACATTTATTTTCACACTACTAAAATAGATTCTTACAGTGGATATCAGACAGCTTAAAGTCGGCATGAAATCTAAAATGATTCGAATTGTTTTACACCGTGTTGAAGTATTTATTATAAATCCAATATTTTTGTATAATTTTGCACTTGTAATCATTAATCAAAAACGTTAACCTCCACCCCCTCTCGAAACGACCTCTCTTCACTTCTGGTCTCGATGAATGACACGAGGGCGGGGCAGCAATGAATGACAGATTGTAAACTGGTGTTAAAATCTTTCACCTTTTAACGATTGAATCACTTGTCAGTGGATGAAATCAAGTCCCGCCCTACGTTATTTCTCATTTCAGAAGTCGTTTCCCTTGGTGATATGTCACGATATGGAGAAAAAGACAATCGCTCTACTTCCGTTTTCATGTCGACTTTAAAACATTAAAGCATGTGTGATTGTGTATCACTTGCAATTTTCACAAATTTTCCACATTTTCGCTTCCCTCCTGGTATGAATAGATCTTTCATCTGCAATTCATTTTCATTTCTCCGTCAATCTTGATGTAAATCGGCGCTAACGGTTCTGTATTGAATGTTACCTATGGCCTCAAGTTAAAGCACTGGTCTATTATTGTTATTGAAGGGGAAAAAATCTGAAAGTGGTTTTCTGAATGTTTGTGCCCATTTTAAATACAGATCGTATCTGATGGTTCGCAAAGGAACTTTATTTGAAGAGCTACTTGGTTGGAATTTGACACGTTTTCATTACCTGTCTTGTATTGTGCGCCTTTCAGGCTTTCGAAAGCTTCTCAGTCTGTCATTTTCACACTAGAGCTCATGACGGATATGCACCGCGTTTACTTTGTCTGGCTTGGCTGAATATGACAGGCAGATAATCCTCAAGGCTGTCCAATTTCTTATTTACACTCCACGCGCTGCTGCCTAAAATCCTTTTCATCTCCTATATCTGGCTAGTTGTACAACAGCTATCGATTAATTAAGTGCAACATATTGACGTTTTCCGGCTGGATGGTCTTGGACATGACTCCAGGGCGATGTGATGGTGATTACCGTGTGAACTGAGGTGGATTCACTGACTGTGTGCATGTGTTTGTCGTACTGTAGGTGTGGAGGAGCACGTATATGTTACATATTCCACGAGACGTTCGGAAGAACCCTGCAATCCATTGACCCGCTGGGAGGTCTCACCGAACTCGATATTCTCACCGCCATCCGAAATGCTACGGTACTGCACTACGGTATAACACTTACCTGTTTGTTATTTATGCAGAGGTATAGCGTAGATGTACGGGTTTGTTTTGTGGATGCAGGGTCCTCGGCCAGCTCTGTTTGTTCCTGAGGTAAGTTTTGAGCTGCTGGTGAAGAAGCAGATGAAGAGACTGGAGGAGCCCAGCATGCGTTGTGTGGAGCTCGTCCACGAAGAACTGCAGAGGATCATTCAGCACTGCTCTGCCTACAGCACACAGGTGATCAAGCATTCAGATTGATCAGATTTCACAATCACACATTAAGCATTAACCAAAGTGCCTGTTTTCTCAACATTACAAAAACATGGGAATATAAGCAATGCAACGTTTTTTAAATATGTTTTTATAGCCATTTTTGCCTTTATTGGACACAACTATATAAGAAACTAGAAGGTGGAGAGATGGGAAACGGATCGGCAAAGGACCTTGAGTCAGGATTCGAGCTCGGGTCAGCTACTTGCATTGGCACCACATGTCGGAGCACTGCCCTGTGCCCACCAGACAGCTATGCGATGTTTAAATTGTAAAATTGTATTTGTTGACTCAAGTGACTTAGAAGTTTGTGACAGTTTTGGCTACTGTACCTTATAAGAGGTATGATCACTGTCGTGATTGGCTATCCTCCATGTATTGGCATATTTCACACTTCACACTGTTGGTCTCTAAGGCAGTGTGTCCACAAAAGGGTTTTTAACACATCTAGATGCAAGGTGCTCTTCTTAAAGCAACAACCGTGGGATGAGACACTGTGGTTGCTATGATACAGAATATTTCCTATGTTATCTAATTTTAAGCAACAGTTTAAGCAACTCATTCTAATATTGTGTTAGTCTGAACAACATCTGACTGGTACAGAAATGAATTATCGGAAACAGGAATATTGTCTTCTTGTTCTGTAGTCCTTGTACATATGTGGTTGTAAGTGTAAGATGTGCCGATTGGTTAGTTTGGTATTAGTCTCGCCCCTCCTGCACTGTGCGTTCAAACCGCCGCCCGTCGAGATAGTCAATGTGGCCGGATGTCATTGATTTGCAATGTGAGCCGGTGGCGAGCAGCGGCGCAGCGTGTCTTGGCTGTTGAGGGCGTCAAGGAGAGTTGAAATCAGGTCAACTTTATGTTAATGAGCTATGACACGGTACGGCGGCAACCAATGGGAACGTAGAAGTTCACCGCTTGAGAGGATTTCAGAGAACGCAGCCCTGTAAACTTTGGTTCGACCACATTAGTTCCCAAGTAAAATGGAGGAGAGGTTGATTATTGCTGTGGTGGGTTTCCCAATCATATACGATCCGTCCATGTTTGCGTGCAGGGACATAAATAAAAAAAATGATGCGTGGACCAAGGTGTCTGAGATTGTTTGTGTTCCTGGTGAGTCGCTGATGATGTGCATTAATGTTATACATTTTCTCTAAATAAGTCGGGAATTTAATGCTGACTTTAGCGCCAGAGCATGATCAACAGTATTACTGCTGCAGAATATAATTTCGTTAGCAAACGTGTAACTACAATAAAGTGCTTTCCGCCAATTAATTTCTTGTTGTCAGTCTGCACATGATCAACAAGCTTCTTTAAATACAAGATAAGATTTCGATCTACATCAGCGCGCAAAGACGCTTTCTACAGCGTTGTTGGCAGGGTGGCAAGAGCGATTTTTTCATGCTCTTGACGGTGACAGTCTTGAACGCACAGTTAGAAACGAGTGATGGAAACACCAAATTTTGAATGAAAAACCCTTAATTCGGAAACAAGTTTTACTTTCGCTTGAGGTGCAGATTATTTATCATGTCACACAGCATCAGAAATGTGGTTATTTTTATTCTTAAAAGCCTGAGCAAAGTTGTCAAGTATTTCTGTAATTGCCTCTTACAACTGTCACGACTGTGTTTCCCAAACAGCAGGCATCCAGAAAAGCACCACATCTATTGTATTTCCTAATCGTCTGCTTGTGCAAGTGTTATTATATATGGAAATTATTATATTCAATGGCTTCTCTGACTTTTCTTACTGATATGTACTGGCATGTTTATTGGGAAGTGACAGTTGACTAGTTGAATGGAAGCGGTGCTTATTCGCAAATGTTTTATGCGATTTTCCAATTTTGCACATAAGCTAAATTCGCAACTTCGTATGGAAACCTTGCTATTGACGAGTACATTTTTTCCCAAATGTTGAACATTTTTAACCCTCATCTGCTAGAAAAATAGGTTTTCAAACATAGTGTGGAAAAACATGATTGTTTTTTGCAGTGCTGTGCTTTTATTGCAAACACCACTGGCGTCAAGAAAAAAACTAGTGGACTTAAAGACTTATAAAGTGGAGATTTAAGAAAGAGGAGAGGATTGATGTGATCGAGACCATCCATTATAATCACAATATGTTACCAATATCATGTTTATATTTGACATGATAAGTCGATAAATCGATTAGCGCGACAATGTGAAACTAAAGCATAAACGCAATGCTTTCACCGTTTGGTTCGAATTTGAATGTAGTCATTATAGTTATCTTTATAGTTTCTTGGTGTAAACTGGCTTCAAGTTGGTGAATACTGAAGAATCCAACTCAGCTTGTTTGTTTGGTCTAAAAGTGTTCTCTTAATACATTGCCTTCTCAATGCATCTTGTGTTCCTCACATCTCCTGTTATTCATCGGTTGCCGACGAAAGCAAGTGGTCTTTTGTTCGTGAAAAGTTTGGTTGGGAAATCCAAAGAGACGAACACCTCAATAGCACAGTGAGACTGCTGTCTTCAGGTGCATGTAGTACCTCATGGTGGAATATAGATTGGTACTGGAATTTCAAATTTAAATTTACATTGATGCACTTGGCGGACGCTTTTATCCAAAGCGACTTACATTGCATTATACTGTACAATTTTTGTGTGCACGTTTTATCAGGGGTCACCCGCATGGCTTGGTGATGGAACTGGTAATTGGATTACAATAAATAAGAAATTTATTCTTAATGCTGTTTGTGTTCCGTGATGGAGCTTTAAAAAGGTTCGTTGAATAAGCAATTGAAATGTTACACGTACATTTAAAAACAGAATGAAAAAGAATACTGTTTCGATTATATGCACAATATAAGTATGAGAAAGTACACTGTAAGCTTATTACAGGTACACACACACACACAGGCTCAGCAGAAGCTACATTAGAATTCTGCACCTCACCCTAGACTTATCTCTTCTCACCTGCTGCCTTCACTGTGAACATTTGTTTCATGTTATACTTTGTAAGGTTTACTTTATTCTATACATAAATGTAATTTCAAAACGTGACCTGGAGGCGATAGGAGGAACAGTGACGGTAATAATCTTCTAACAGTTGATTGAATATTATGCAGATGCGTAGCAGCGAGCAGTCTTTCACAGGGCAGTTTAAATAATGCATGACTAACCTACGGTATGTATGTGTATTTGTTTGTGTCCGAAGGAGCTTTTGCGCTTTCCCAAACTGCATGACTCAATAGTGGAGGTGGTGACCAGCCTGCTCAGAAAACGCCTGCCAATTACCAATGAGATGGTGAGAGAAATGGCTCAATTGTTTATTTATTTGTAATATTTATTGTGGATTTGGATGAAACGTGTTTTCCTCGCGGTTTAGTGCATTTGTGCACATTAGCGGATTAGTGTCTTTTTAAGGAAAAAAAGATAATTTCAGCACTGTTTATTTGCATTTATGCATTATCCAGCGTGATTGCAGTGCATTCAGTGTGAATACTTTATCAGTATTTGTGTTAGCTAAAATATCAAAATAAACAATGATATGACAATTTATTACCGTGTCAAGATTCACTTTGACTGGCTTCCAATCGCTGTTGAATTTATACGGACCACTCCAAATATATTTCTAATTTCTCTGAATCTAGATTAGATTAGATTAGATTCAACTTTATTGTCATTACACATATACAAGTACAGTGTAACGAAATGTAGTTTAGGTCTAACCAGAAGTGCAATTAGCAAGTGCAGATATACAGTGTGAATAAATACAGAATACAATTTTAGGGAAATACTATACAAATGTTGTATGAAAATATGACAGTCGGTATGTACTATGAACAATATATACAGAAGGCTATATACCAGGGGTGTCAAACTCAGTTCCTGGAGGGCCGCAGCTCTGCACAGTTTAGCTCCAACCAGCTCTAAACCACACCTGCTTGGAAGTTTCTAGTATTGCTGAAGATGTTGATTAACTGAATCAGGTGTGTTTGATTAGGGTTGGAACTAAACTGTGCAGAGCTGCGGCCCTCCAGGAACTGAGTTTGACACCTGTGCTATATATTGTGAACATTAATGTACAGGTGGTTATGAACAGATAACAATATAGACAATACAATAGTGCAAGTGACTTAAGTGTGCATTAATTACAGACATTAGCTATTAAAGTTACAGTGCAGTACATGAGTTAATGCAGTTGTTGAAGTTATAGTGCAATACATGAGTAGATGCAGATAATCTACTATCTATAGGTATGTGGTTAAGTTAAAACAACATTTCTCCCATATTCTAAATAAAACATTGTTTTTATTTGAAAATAATTTAATGGGACAAAACAACAAAATGTGCTATTCATGGTGAAACGACACAATTATAATGTTTAACATGCATTTTAGAATCAATTCAGAAAGGAATATATGATGGATTAAGCCTGGTTTTTATCTCAACTTGCATCTTTGCGTTCTCTCAATCTTTCACATTGCTGTTGGGTGACTTTATATCATACCTGAGGTTTGTTTCCGTTGAAATTCAACAGACAATGGACTAAAATTGCACTATACATTCCAAAATGCAGATTAAAGGCAAAACTGGAGCGGTCTCTTATTTGTTTTCTGTGGCTGTATCGCACAATATACTGTAGATCACAAATCAAAACTACTTATACCCTTTCGTTCCAGGTTCACAATCTGGTTGCGATTGAGCTGGCTTATATAAACACCAAACATCCTGATTTCACAGACGCTGCCCAGGTGTCTGCATCCGTCAACAGCCAGCAGGTACTGAAATTATCTCTTTCTCTCTCTCCAGGAAAAGTGTTCGTCTTGTGCTAACAATATCTCCTTACAGGTAGATGCTGGGGATACAGGGAAGCGTTGGAAAAATGACAAAATTTCATTGGAGGACAGAGGCCCTATGCCCGGGTTTGGAAGCCCAACCAAAGCTGTTAACCTGTTGGACACGGTAACTTTACAGTATCTCATTATCGCAAAAGTGCAGAAACATTTGATTTAATACTGCCAAAGACTAAATGGCTTTTAAATATATTTCTCTAGGCTGTGCCCGCATCCCGCAAACTGAGCGCTCGTGAGCAGAGAGATTGTGAGGTCATTCAGCGACTCATCAACTGCTACTTCCTGATTGTGCGGAAGAGCATTCAGGACAGGTGAGCTTCACCAGATAATTTGGGTGGCTGGAAGCCATTCTGCAGACTGACTGTTTTTCCGCTGTATCTAGTGTGCCAAAGACTGTGATGCATTTCCTGGTGAATTATGTGAAAGAGCATTTGCAGAGTGAGCTGGTTGGACAACTCTACAAACAGGCACTGCTCCAGGAACTCCTCATTGAGTCTCAGGAAACCGCTCAGCAGCGCACAGAGGTCGCACAGATGCTGGAGGTATGTTTTATACCTGTGTTTTCAATTTAGCAATCAAATAATATTTGACCTCCCAAAAAACTGCGCTTTCGCTGGATCAGAATACCGTTGTTGAAAAAAGATTAAAAAAAAAAATCTAAATTAGAATTAGGACTTATTTTCACACCATATAGTGTTGGCCATTCAAAGAAAAATATATAAATCTTTACTTAATAAGAAATGTAAGGTAATAAATACAAGCCAACATTTGATCTTAAACTGACATTCTGAGTTCAACCCTGTTATCTGCTGTTGTACTCTTTCAGGGTTTTTCCTGCATAAAGAAATTGGAGGCAGGCGCCTCAATCAAATTTCGTGCCGCCTCAGACTCTCGTCTCGTCTTCACAAAAAACACTGCGTGCATTAAACACATTGTCATTTGTAACTGCAGTTACGCCATAATGGAGACGCTGTTTTGTTACCAGCTCAGCAACACGCTGAAGAACTCAGTAAAAGAGCTATATTAGTGTTTCACATCTGTTCAGGTGTTTAACGTTCAATTTACATTTTCTTAAAAAGGTACCCTAAGTTAACTTGCTGTGCATCGTAATATTTGTTGCTGTGAAGTTGGCTCATTGAATCGGTGTTATTCTGTACACAGCGAGTTCGCCAGAATGAACGCACATTGCGATCGCAAACAAATGACTCCTTTGAACCAATCCGATTACACAGAATGTTAGAGATCAGTGAATTGTTCAAAGCTCAGTGAAGTACTAGAGAACGTAGGGTGTGAATGAGATTTGGTCATTTAGTTAGACTAGTTAATTATTGGCTGAAATGACTTATAAAAAAGGCTTATATTATTTTTTTACTTTTCTGTTTGATTGAATACATTTAATGCTTTACAACTTATTTGTTGTCATTTCATCAATTTGTTTTAGAACTTTACTATAAATATTTTGTTAAAGGTCCCAATCACAGCAATCCCATTTTCAACCTTTATTTAGTGTGAATGTTGAAAAAAAATCTGTAACAAAAGATTGACGTTTGCGTATGCACTAGCAGATCTCCGTTACACTTCGATCGATCCGCATGTTTTTAACTAATGAAGTGAAGTTGACGCCAAAATTTGTGTATACACGTGCACTGAGAGGGGCACCGACCAATCACAACAGCCTGAGAAGCGGAAGCTCGCTGAGATGGTATGGGTGGGACATCTTCACACACACGCTTTAAGTGGGGAACCAATCACGACAAGCCTGGTCACTTTTACCAATCAGAGCATTTCGGAAGGAGAGAAATCCAGTCGTTTTGTGAGAAGAGGGACAGCGGTGAACAATAGACTTGAAATATGTGAAATATAAAGCGTTTTTGGAAATTAGAAACATGAGCATCCATGCTTAAACAGTAGGCCTACACAAGGGTTGCACAACCTCCGCCTCACTTTGAGCCAGGATAAACCCTGTCTTTGAAAGGACTTTTAGTTTTACTGTTACATGCTGATAATAATTACAAACGTTGCAAACCTTGTGTGTAATATAAAATAAAGCAACTTAAAATAAAAGTTTATATTAAATCAACATTTTCTATTAATCGTCCTTGTTCTAAAAAATGCCAGCTGTTGTACTTAGGATTTAAAATAAATAGCTATTTTGTGTAAATGATCTTGCTTATGGCCACATACTATCATCTGTCTTTATGTCATATTTTTTCTCATTTCAGGCACTTAAGAAAGCCAGCAACATTATCTCAGAGATCCGAGAGACTCATCTCTGGTAGCCAAACGTTCTCATGAACACATCTCAGAAAAGTGTTTACATGTCTGTGTGAGTGTAGGTCAAACACATTATATATAAATACATTCAATGCCTCTGCCGGCAAGAACAACGTGTACAGTTTTTCAAATCTTCTTTATTTCTATATCCACAGAATCCCATAATTATGTATTTGACAGACGTCTGTGTGCTTATGTGTTTGTAAACTGGATGTAAAATTGTAAGCATATCAAGTCTAAGGCACTTTCTTCAGCCTAATTGTTGGTTAGTTTTAGACATTGCATCAAATACTTCTTCATTTAAAGGCCAAGAGCGGTTTTATACCAAATCCGTACTTTATCTCTTAATTCTTAGCAATAAGCAATAGAATTTTTCAGAATTCATAAATATTTGTTTGTGTTCGTTAATGCCAATACAATTGTTAGTTCGCTATGCATTTTTAATGTTAACAGTAACAATTCTTAACGTTAAAAATGTTTTGGTAAATGCCGAGATTAACATTAATTTAAGTTTAATAAATGCTGTATTTTTAATTGATAGCTCATGTTCGCTAATGGATAAGTTGATTTAACACACAAATACAACCTAAGTGTTAAGTGTTACCCATGATCTTCATTTCAGAAATGACAAAAAATTATTTAATTTATGTTTTGTCAAGATCATTCATAAATTTACTCCTTATTTATTAGACATGGTCAAATTTAAGGTTGTACGCTACATGAGAATTTTTCACAAACAATCAATTTATATAGCCAGTATGGTCTGAGAACAAACACAATATTAGTATATTTGATAATATGATTGAGCTAAACACAAACCTATGAATAAACTCCATTGCATTTAGGATCCTTAATGAGACAACCTGTGACTGACGTCTAGACACGCAAATAAATGGAGACGCAGTGTAAAGAGCTGTAGAACAAAGAACCTTGATCCCGAAAGCTCAGGGGTGCGCGAGACTTGACTGGCATGTAATATTTATGCTTGTATGAATATTTATTGTAAGAGTGAATACGCCGGTGTCAGAGAAGGTCAGACGAGGAACAAAGGAATGAAAACATTCCATCCGAATTGCTGCTTGAAGCATTGAACTCTGAGAAGAAATGCCTTTTGCACCGAGTTGTCTGTGGAGTTGTAGAATATTTTTTTGTTGTTCTGGTTGAATTGCCAGTTATGACTATATTGAACTGTGTGTGTGTGTGTGGAGGTGTTGGGAGGTTCGACTTCAATTTCATTTGACTTTTATTGCTGCGTGTTGCATTATTAGTGGAACATACATTTAGATTTGGTGGTGCGGAGGTGGATTAATCCTTATTTTTTGCAAAAAAAAGGCAGAGTGACACTTTTATGTCCTAATCAGATTAATCAAATTGAGATTAAATTTCACACGGACCCCAATTTCATTGCTGTTGGTCACTAGTTGCTGACCTAAAGTAAAATGAAGTGCAGTATTGTCAGTCTTGTCAATCATTTCAAGATAAAACTGTTTGAGATGAGTTGGATTACCAATTATCAATGTGTGTATTAAACTCATTTATGACGGTGACAGTTTTTGATTTTTTTTTTAATTAATCATTTTTCATTATATTCCTAAACGGTAATTGCCAATTCTCATTGAAATAAAATGATTTCTAATAATCGCTGCCAGTGTAAATGGCCCCATTAAAGAGATAGGATTTATCGCTGCAGGGCTGAGTCATGTTGTGTGTGTGATAAGCACACAATTTAAAGGGTCTGGCTTCATTTACTGACCCTTCAACAACTACAAAAATACACCAGAAAGCCATTGAAAAGCCATAGAACAAAGAAAGAATGAGGGGAATGAGGAGAAGTATTGTTAACATGTATATATATGTTTAACGGGTCATGCATCTTATATGAAAATATTTGAATGGATGTGATGCACTGAAGATTGCTATTGTCTTGTGAGAAGTTCCCGTAGTGGAGTTAGAAGTGTCAAAGATATAAGTCTACTCAATTGAGTATAGTAGAAATCGGATTTTAATGACCCCTATTGCAATCTCACCTTATATTTAACTATTAAATAATAAAATGAAATAAGAAATTATATTACAATCTTAAATTTTCAAACCAGCTTTTATTATTTTTCATATTAGTTCAAAAATGTAATGAAATTTTACATAAGAACCTCTTTTCTTTTTCTCATTGTCAATTGTTACTTGCTCTCAATTTAAGGCAGCATACTACCACCCTGTAGAAATGCATTACAATTTTACAGTAAAAATAATAGTACAGTACGGTAATAGTTTATTGTTAATGTTTTCACATTACATCAATTAAGAGAATTTTGGGTTAAACGTGCTTCATTACAAAAATTGACCTAATGGCCCTTAAAACATGAAATGTTTTTTTCTTTAGATTTTAAGATGATATATGATCTGGAAATGTCCTTTCAGCCTTAAAATCCAACCCAGTCTCACGGCAGTTGTAATCTATTGATTTCATGTACGTGGACACGAATTTCCCATTTGTTCCTATTGCTCAGCACGACTTTCAATACACAGACCGAGTGTGTGTGTACATTTATATATTTATAACCTGATATCAAAAGAAGTCACACATACTGTACATATTTTAAGAGGTGGCTAACCAACACCTTGCCTCACCCCAAACCCTAAAATCACAGCCGCAAAGGATAAATTTGCCAAAAAAAACGTGAGTTTCACAAGGGGGCAAATCAACGATGAATGTCTACCCTCATCCTGCCCCTTAACCTAACATCACAGGGGCAAAGTCAAATCATAACAAACCATGAATGAGAATTTCACACGAAAGAGCCACCTTGTAAAATAGGTTTGAATTCCCATCAGATTGCCTTGATATATATTTATACATATGAAAGAGACCGCATACTGAAATACGTTAGATTGAAAGTCGTGCTGCGGGTGACACGAAAAAAGGGGGAAATTCCTGTCCATGAACACAAATTGTGAGAATGTCACAAATTCCCGTGAGACTGTGTTGTAAAATTACGGTCTGTCCAAAAGAGACTTCAACTTCCTTTGAATCATTCTCTCTTAATCAGTATGTACTGTATGGTAAGGTATGAACGTGTAGTAAACTGTTCAAGTACTCGTTTAATCTTCCTGTTAAGCATGTGATCAGGTCTATATGTGTTTGTGTAAAAGAGAGTAATTGTACGTGTGAAATTGTTGAAATAACATGCCATTTCTTGAAGAATGCCTATATGCGCCTGCCTGCCGTTTTATTTTGTGATACATGTTCATTCACTGTTTAAAAGATCATTAAAATACAGAATGAAAACCCCGCGGCTTTCCAGTTATTGAAAACAGATTTTTTTTAGTATTTTACTGATCTTCTACAACTCATCATGTTACAAACAAACAAAATCTAAAAAATCATATCTCTGCAAAATGAAAGTAATTTCAATCTACAAAGAATCACAAATTTTGATCAGCGTGCACTGATGTTATTCACTCGAGTGCCCGCTGGCAATAAAATAAATTCAGAGAGGAAAAGAGATTTTGTCGAGTAATATGCTTTAAAAAGATTATTTAAACATTTGCGTCAGTCTTTTAAAACACAGCTTTTCAAAAGACACAATCATACTGATCTAAAAAAATATAGGAATATATTTTGTATGACCTTCTGTAGCTATTTTAGGAACTACTTACACTCTTTTCCATACAATGAAAACATATGGTGACCAAATGTATAGGGCATGAAAGTGTTCATAGTGTGATGTTAGTTACTTTGTGTGGGGAACAGTTTAACATTTACATTTAAAAAATATTCAAAATAGCAGCTCTGAGGTGACTTGCTCTTCAAAGAGATACCATAAAACAGAATAAATATAAATAAAATATATATCCTGAATAAATTATTTTTTTATTTTCTATTCACCACATGAGTGCAGGTATTTAGTGCGATGTCTGTCACATTAAAGTTTTCCTATAAACATGATCTATGCCTCACAGTTTTTCCCAAATGCTATGCTTGACACGTCTAGAAAGACGGCAGCAATTCATCAAATCTGAATTGCACACCATCACTTTCCAGAGGCTGTTATGGAGAAGTAATTGCGACACACAAAGCAAATATGCTGTAAAGTGTCATGAATTATGATAAGGAGACTGACAGAGGGTGAGGACGTGTCTCACATTCTAGATGAATTACATATGCAAGTTATCTGGGACAGGCGTTGCACTGTTGCAAGCTGTTGTAACAACTCAGACCTTGGATTTGTGGAGTATAAATAAGCAAAGTTTGATTTAACTTTAATGGACCACACAATGCAACATCCTATCCAGACACAGATGTAAAATATTTGATACATGCAGAAACAGAAAGGCGGTGCATTTGCTTTGCGCGTGTAGGATTGTCATCCAACAGTAATACGATATTATAATAATAATAAATACTACACAACAATAGCATTTATTTTTCAGGTGGCTTATCTTAGTAATTATTTGCTAAACAGGATTTTTAATTATTTATTACAAGGTTATCTGGAATACTTGATACCGATTGGTCAGCCAAGACATTCCACGGGATGTATCCCCTGCAATTTAAACAAAACCCTCGCAAATTGGTGCCAAAAAATACCGTAAAAAAACAGTTTTTCACGTAAATTTAAGTTATGTTTTTGCAGTCTTTTTCTGTGATTTGACATTTTTACCCTATTTCACTGTATAAAGATGTATAAAACTGGGGCAGGTTGGGCGTCAGAAAATAAATGAAATGAAGAAATACATGAAAAGTATGTAAAAAAAACAGTAAAATTACAGTTTCTTACATTATACATGAAATATCTGGTGAGTCAGTGTGACCCTTTGGCGCAAGAGACATTGACCAGCATTTGAAGGGATTAAATACAATAAAATAATTTGTAAGATATGTCCCAATGAAAAGCACAAATGTACATTAATATTCAAACACATATTTTCTCGCATTAAACTTCCATACATGTGCCCATTCTTTCATTGCATTACCATCAAAAACACCTTGAAATGTAAATGGCTTTCACAGTAGTGAAGGTAGTGCATTAGTCCACACAGCCTGTGAGCACAAACAGCAGCGCTAATGAATGCAGTAATAACTTCATTTGCCTTGGGACACATGACACCAAAGTTACTTTGCAGAAAACAAAGTGAAGCTGCGTGCGGTCAGATGGACTTCCCGCAGTGATAGGCAATTTCCCGCTGGGCAAAGCCAGGTAAAAGCAGCATCGGTTTCAGTATGCCAGAACTGCCACATAAAATTTGCAAGATTAAAAGGTCATCTGCTCCTCAATGTGTACTGAGGTACTTATCAGCTGACATTAAATTAGAAATCTACGAGGAACTGGACTAGCTTTGACTATTTGGTCTTACAGAGGTCCTCACGCTTTCTTCTTCCTTCAGAGGCATGAAACTATATCATTCTCTGAGGAATAGTGCAAACACATCCAAACACATAAAAAATGCTCTGTCAGCACTCATGTCAAGGCCGTGGGCACACCGGCTATTTTCGCCCATCATCAGAAAACTGTGAAATTACTGCAGTCTGGACACAAGAAGGAATATGCCCGGAGAAATATTTCACCTTATATTTAGCTTAAAATTACTGAACGGGAAAACGAACAAAACTGTAATTTCTTCTTTGGCATTCATGAGTGTGCTATGATATGCCAAAGAGATGTATACATACAGTATATACATACTTTATATAAACAAATATATTTAATTCAAATGCAATTACTATTTTGGAAATGGAGTGGTTTGCTACAATCAACAGCATATTCTAATTTTTAGGTTGTTCAGATTCCTGGTGGATAAAATCACTTCTTCTCAAGTCAAATGTGGCCACACCAAATTATTGGTTTGATGAAGGTAACAGATGTCTAAAAAGTGCTGGGTTGTTTTGACCCATGCTGGGGCAATATTGGACAGAAACACTGTTGGTTTATTTTTAACCCAATCCAGTACCTCAGAGATGATGTATTTTTGTAGGCTAACACGGAAGTAAGCGAACCCTTGAAGTAAGAGGTTCTCTCGATCGAAAGCCAATCCCTATTTTTTCTTTACAAATTAACATAACAGTTGTTACTTTTGAAGTCGAAGTACAATCGGCAGAAGTTAAAAGATAACATGATGCTATAACTGGCCTGATGGTTGAAGAGTCGGATTAGTGACCAGAACGTTCAGAAATGCAGAGGTCACATTTCGGGTAAGGGTCACCATATCTGACAAATAAGTCACTTTCATCTTAAGGTCGCTCTATAATCATTGTCACCACCACCAAGCCTCCGACAACTCTTTCAAACTTTACTAAAAACTTTGGGTTAAAAATAACCCGTCATTAGGTCATTTTAACCCAGCAGTGTATTTTGTACAATATTTAATCAGCATGGGTCAAAAACAAGGCAACACTCTTTAGAGTGTAAGATGGAGTCAAATTAGTAGTAAAATTAGAATAATTCCATAAAAGAAATAATTCCATGGCATTATTTTGAAAACAACGTCAATGTCCAAATCCTTACGAGCGGCAAGAATGACTTACATTTCCAAAAAAACTGCAGCATTCGTACAAGCTAAAGTGCGTTCGCTGCTCAGACCCTGACGTGGCACCAAGCACTTTTCCACGTCAAAGACGTTTTTATAAATATAAAGGTGTATTTTTGCACACACACGCTATATGATCAAATAGTTTTTTAAACGATGCCTCAGATCTCTCTCTGGGTCTAACTGTCTATTCCCATCTTTATGCAAAAATCTCACATAGAAATTTCAGTTAATGGCAAAGAATGTTTGAAAATCTATGGTATTTTCAGTATTTTTGACACTACAACAAAATATGTTGCTCAAGAAGCCAAATTTGTATTCTATACATATTCCAAGATCTGTAAAGACACCCTTTGTCTCATTTAGTTGGATATCTTGTTATCTAATCCAGTAGAGCCTCTTGATTTATTTTGGTTTGATATGACACGTTGCTGTTAAATAATGCTTGCTCTAAGTTTGCTGAGATATAAAACTTACACTTCTAAAACCCTGCTCATATTTTTTGTGCTTTTCTTTTCTGCAGAACATGCAATTCTGGATAATTATACAGTAATCTCGGCTGCTTGTTCAGGATTAACAGAAGAATGTTTGTTCAGATCTAATAGTGGAGGCAAAATGTACTATTACAATCCTCACCGAAACAAATCTGATGGAGTCTTTATAAACAGATGCAAGAAATATCTTGCGTTTAATCAAACTCTATTAAAGTTTAATATGATGTGATATGATTTAAAAGATTCATTGATGGTTACAGTAAATCTAAATGCATTGTTTGATTCATCTGTTTGTGGTTCAGAGACTTGAATTTGAATCATTTTGTTTTTCACAGCATGACATCTTACAGTATGACCCAATTTCTGATGGAATGGGAATCTGAGAATAACACTTATTTTACTCCAGGCACCGGTTTTAGCTCTTCCCTTGGGCCCATTAGACACCTCTCATGAGTAATATGTCAGTAAATATCTATTCCCTATTACATTACATTTATTCACAGAAAATATGCTGTTCTAATCATTGACTGATGAAACATATTATTACAACAAACTCCTCTATTTCTCTCTAATTTCTTGAGCCATCTTCAGCAGGCATATGTGCTTAGGAACACAATAATGTCTGATCCTTCTTTTGTTGACTACATTTGGTGCAATCACACATTTATTTAGATATGTTCTTTTTATAATAAAATGTCTTAAATGTTGATAAACATTCTACAGTAATCTGGATTAACAGGTCATGGGAATGCTCAAACAATATTTATATGCACAAACAATATATTTAGAACCAATGATCTGGCCTAGAGTAGACCACAGAGTATTTTTTACACTGTGTGCCGTTATGCATGAAACTGAAAAATAGATATGAATGTGATGAAAGTCATGGCCCTCCTCAAGATTTAAGATGGTTTTTGTGTGTTATATTTACATAAATAAGATCCATAGCCAGTCATTTCTAGACATGACTTTGTTCATCTCACGGCAATGTGAAAAAATGTAGCAAAAATACAAACATGAATTGTCCCAATAGCTGCTTTCACACCTGTTAGCAACAACAATTAAAGCCAAACGCTTCTTGTAGTTTTATGGCCGCATTGTCCTTGCAGATCCGTATACATATACCATGACATTTTTATGCTATCAAGCATGAACTTCACGTTTCAGGTCCTGCCACTGCATTTTAAGATCGTGAATGTCTGACTTCGACTGGGCTTAACTGAAATGTTCTTGTTTGTTTAACCGTTCTGAAAAATGCCGGCATGTTTCAGAACACTGGCTGTCCCAGCTATGTCATGGTTAGAGATGAGATGACATTCGGTGTAAAATATGCAAAAATATGGAGAATAAGACGAGACACACTCACACAGTCCATATTTACATATCACGCAACACTCTATACATTCTTTAAGAGACTTCACCTCTTTTGAAATTTTCTGGAATTTTAAATTATTTTCGTAATTACTTAATACTTGCTTACAGAATTACTTATGGAGAAAATAAAAGTATACGAGTTACACTTATTGTATCTGTCTTGTGCAGTGTTGGGTAAATTACTCTGAAAAAGTAATTGATTACTAGTTACTAATTACATCTTCAATAGTGTAATCAGATAACTGTGCAAATTACTCTCTGCAAAAAGTATTTAGTTACTTTAGTTAATGGGATCATCCTCGTGGAATTTAAATCTTTAAAAATTGTTGGGGGGAAAACATTTTAGCAATTGTATCAACGCTATAATGTTTTGTGGTGTTAAATGTGTATACGGTTTTAAAATCACCATGAATATTATTAGCAAAGAAAACATATAAATATACCTTATAAATAATTCTGAATGCATAAACTGCATTTAGACATACTGCATGAGTGATCAATTGTCACACAAGCCATATCTGAATAATCCTAATTTAAAATAAAAGTAAATTGCCCTTTTTAAAACATCATGATTATTTTGCAGTATTAGTATTATTTTCAGGCCATATTTTAGGATGATTGTTTAAAAAAATACAAAATGTTTTTTAACAATCCTCAAGAGAATACAATCTGGGCATGTGAAGACATCTGTTTGTATTGTTTCTTTATTCGTCTAATAATGCAAAAACCATGTATGCAATGTAAGTTAGAGAATACATTGAAGATAAAGATCAAAGCAATAACATTAAAAGACTAGAAAGACTAACCCTTTAATAAGAAGGTATTTTGTTAAACTTGATTTTATTCCACACAAAGATTTTATCTTTTTTACCCATTGAGTTGTGTGTTACAGGCATTTGCTTTTGCTGTAAATTAGTGTTGCTGAAAAAATCAGCATAGCTCTCACTAAGTGAAACATCCTTACAATCTAAGTATTCAAGTATCTTACCAGTCATTGTTTGGAGTATAAACGATTCTTCTGTCGTGTTCCTACCTCACCTTGTCATGCGTTTCTAGTCTTATGGTAGGATCATGAAAGTCCCATATGTTTTGTATGGATTCGCATGGTCATTGTTTGTTTATGACGGCCATGTGCTCTACTGTCTCGTCAAAAGACCCTGCCCCCTCGTTTCCTCTTTCAGCTTCCCACCAGTGTTTGATACCCCACACCAGACTATTGTTACTTACCCCTTGTTAGTTGCCCCATTTAATGCCCTTGTGTTTGCTGTCCTGTGCTGTTTCGTTTTGGTTACTTTGCCTTGTTTAGTTTGACCATACCTTGTGTCCAGATTCATGTACTCCTGGTGCTGTCTAAATTCCAGGAAAGTGTCTGGTTTAGTTTATCATGTTTATCTCCTGGTTTTGCGCCCCGTTGGAAGTCTATGTTTTCAAGTTCTTCTAGGTTCACTTCTCGTTTTACCCCATCTTGGGTCTTTTTGTTTTGATAATAAAGGTCACATTTTGTACCTGCCGCCCGCACTTGGGTTCTCTCTCTTTGATGTTCGTGACAACTTCAAGTCACATTATTACATTTATAAATGTCAGGACTAGATATAGCAAAATGCACAAGACTAGTAAACAGCTAGCTTGAATTCTCATTGTGATCAGCCTGCAGAACTAACTGTCAATTTCTCTGAAGAAAATTGTCACATTTGCCTCATGTAGCTTGAAGGAGCATTAAAATCAGCAGCTGTGATAATGTATCACGACTTTTATCTAGACTGTGTGGATCTGTAGGAGTAATGAAGCAATAAAGACAACTTTCAAACTTTTATCAATACTGCAATCAAAAAAACTATAGCAGAATTTTAAATCGATTGTAATAAACTTTTGTTATTAATGTTTGGAGAGAATAAAATTAAGTTAAAAGAATTAAGCTGAACATCAAGATGTTCTGACTGATGGGGCTAAATGACAAGGTTTCTTCCAATAAAATGCATTTATATGCAAGTCTATTGATTCCGCTAACACTGATCCTGACTGATGGTTATTTGGCTGTTCTGCAAATGCCTCTTGATAGTGAGGTCATCTATGGGTCTGTTTCAAATTACCTTCATCTATCAGCTCCGAGTCGCATTGGATTCCAGGTAACAGTGATATTACAGATTCTTAGAATAGAAGTTTTAAGGCAATCTCAGTTGAACTGCACACTGGAAACTTCAGCATTTTCTGTTCCTCAAGATCCCTTGTTGACACTTTCACATTAGCCCAAATGTCCTAGTTCAGTCAGTTCCATCACAGAAACGCGCACATTTTTTATTTACCACAAAAGCTGCATCCAGATTCTTTTACTTTTATGGTGTGAAAAATACACTTTTCAACAGTAGAAAATGTTTTGATTGATGTAGCCAATGGTTGCAAAATGTGGGTTTTTATGGTTGATGGTCAATATAATGCCGCTATACTTAATACATTGACACCAAATAAGAGAGGCAGAGAAGATTGCTTTATTAAACAAACACTTATTTTTAAATAGGCTAATATTTACTGAAAATATGCGCCGGTGTCCATTAACAAGATCGTCTTTTGTTGGTTGTTGGAACTCACCAATCAAATACAGCTATCTGAGTAATCTCAAAATGTCCAAACATCGTCTGAATTTATTAGACAATATATTATTCTATCACTATCCAATACTATTCCATATCAATTATTCCCAGCGGTACCCAATCATAGACAAGAATTCAACTGAAGCTCGTTGTCCTCTACATACATTCTCTGTCTGAACTTGTTTTCTTCCTGCTAACAAGCCCCCACGTTCCATGCATTTCAGAAACCCAACAGCAATTCCATCATCATCATCCGAGCCTCACACACTTCAGTGCTTAAATGCAATGATCCCAGAGAGATGAAACATTTCGGCACAAGCATGAGATGTGATTACACAGCGCTTCTAAAATAACATATGATGAAGTGTCATAATGGAGCTCATCACCATTCATCATCATCCTTGCATAAGTGTCAAAATATCACTCCCATAACTGTTGATGTAATATGGAAATGTTTAAAAGTTTCACTGCCAAAATAGAACCTTCAGCCTTCTGAATAAATGGGCATTGGGATTTTTGCAACGAATGTTTATAAGTTCCTATACTGTATGCGAAGGTTAAATGTGAGATAAGGAGGTTGTATTTCTTTTTGAAAGCTGTTCTCGGACGAAGCTCAGAGAGTCTTTATCTTGTGGTTTACCCTTCCTTCACAACCACGGTTATATTAATTAAAAAGCCAGCAAGGATCCAAATGTCATCCTTCTACCAAATACTGCTGTTTAGCATCATGATGGATGTTGTTTGTTCTCATGTCACCGACTTTTCGACTTCTCATCTTGAGGTCTTGTTGCGGTTTAAGGGAATGTTCTAGGTTTTAAAATAGTTCAACTTTTTCAAGATCTGTGACGCGATTTTTCATTACTATAGAAATCAGAATCAGAGACCAGAAAGAGCTTTAATGCCAGTGTGCTTGGACACAAGAGGAATTTGTCTTCGTGACAAAAGCTTTCAAGTGGACATACAGGCTAAAACTGTGTCAAGGCGCAGGTAACAAAGAGTAAAAATATATATGTAAGAGACAATACACATATGACAAAAACGACAATATTAGACAAAAGGAGAATATGCAGTATTTTGTACGTACAGATGTGCTACAGTATATACAAATGATACTGCGTTATAAAAACCTTTCCTATGTCTGGCTGTTTTGGTGCTCATTTCTCTGTAGCACTGACCAGACGTCAGTGTCCTGGGTGTGAGGCTCCGGAGGGATTTTGCGAGTTCTTTTACTCACACTGGATGAGTACAGTTCTTGGAGAGTGGGGAGGTTTGTGCTAGTGATTCGCTCAGCAGTCCGGACTATCCGTTAGTCTTATACCCCTCTGTATGTCTGTTTTTGCAGCTGATCCAAACCAGACAGTTATGGTAGTGGGGATTCAATGACAGCTTTAGGAGAACTGTTAGAGCAGCTCCTGTGGCAGGTTGAACTTCCTCAGCTGGTGACATTGACAAAAAAGTCAATGTGAATGTCCCACTTCAGGTCCTGTGAGATGGTGGTGTCCAGGAGCCTGAATGATTCTACTGTGGCCAATGAGCTGTTCATGATGGTGAGTGGGGGGAATGCCGGGGGTTTCTCCTAAATTCCACTATCATCTCCACTGTTTTGAGAGTGTTCAGCTCCACGTTGTTACGACTGTACCTGACAGCCAGCTGCGCAACCTCACTTCTGCAAGCAGTCTCGTCACCGTCCTGGATAAGGCCAATAACTGTAGTCTCCACTACAAACTTCAGGAGCTTGACAGAGGAATCAGTAGAGGTGGAGTAGTTGGTGTACAGGAAGAAGAGCAGTTGGGAGAGCACACGTCCCTGGGGGGCACCAGTGCTGAAGGTAAGGCTGTTGGATGTGAATTGACCAATTCTAACTAGCTGTTACCTGTCAGAGGGCTGGGTTAGTTTGGTCTGGAGGAGTGTTGGGATGATGGTGTTGAAGGCTGGACTGAAGTCCACAAACAGGATCCTTGCATGATTCCCTGGTCTGTCCAAATGTTGTAGGGTATAATACAGTCTCATGTTGACTTCATCATACAGAGACCTGGTTGCAAACTGGAGGAGGTCCAGTAAAGGTCCCGAAAGCAACTGTAACTCCTGTGACCCCTACAACATCAATGAATGTCTTGAAGATTTAAACACAGAAATGAAACTTTTATTTCAGTCACCCAGAAATTTCCTTTTTTATAATATTTTTTACAATATACAGCTGGTTGGTTAAAGTGAGTATTAAAATGTTATTAAAACAATTCCGCAGAACACAAATCCTAAAGTTACTAAAACAGGCTTCAGTGTTATGTTTATGTACACAAAATGCAATCTCTTATGTCCTACTTTTAATTTTGGGTTGAAAAACGACCTGGATTATAATGAGATATACTCTATTGCTCCTTTCATATATTCTCATTTGTAATGCCAGATTTTATTGTTGATTCTATTATTATCTCATTAGTAGTTTATTGGTCTTCTCTTATCTTTCATTATCTAATATATCTCCTCCAGTTTATCCCTCTCTCTCCCGTTCTTCTCTCTCTAGGTAAGACTAAACCATTTATAAAAGGGGGTGTATAGTCTTACTGCAACAGCATGACAATAGTCCAGGATTTGCTACTATTTATAAATAAACACGTAAGTGTGCTCAATCTACACCATTGTCAACCCTCTGTAATAGTTTCTTCTGGTTTATCTTCATATATAACATGGTCATATCTTCTGCACCACCCCTCTCTATTTTTCCCCTGATTGGTCGGTTTGGATGAAGGTATGAACAAAGACGAGAGCGAGCAAGTGAGAGAGAGAGTGGTGCTGATGTGAGTGAAGGAACACGCTCTCTCTCAGTGATGCTGTCGCCCGGACAACAACATACATTAGAGAAATAAAAGATTGATAGATGCTGTGAAAAAGAGAAACAAAAAGCAAGGCAACCAGAATATCACGCAGCGGTGAAAGATAAGGATTCATATTATTTTATACAGTAATACGATTTTGTTGAGAAGTTTGTGGTGTTGGCATTAAGAAACAAAGAGAGGGATTTCACCGCATCTTTGACTGAGGAAGCTCTTTTTGACTCAGGTAAGACATTGTTTAAGTTCACTTCTGTATCGTTCATCTCTTTCTCAGTCGTGAAGTAAATTGTCTTTTACTCTTTATCTGGTTACAGTTTAAATGTTGAATTTCACTGAAAAGATTAAAAACAGGATGAAGAGCAGAATAAAACCAAAAGTTTATTTCATCTCACTCCTGGATTAGCAGGGGGACGTTTTCATATCAATCTTTTAGCATCTCCAAAGCTGCTTTTCATGAGAACAGACAAGAAACAAACACACACAATCTTGGTGGGGACTTCACATTAACTTCTGTTGGTTTAACATTTCCTAACCCACGAATGTTTTACTATTTTCTCCAAGACTGAAAGATTTTTCTTGTGGGGACTATAAACTGTGACAATTTAGGTGATTTCAGGATTTACTTCTGGGAGTCTCTTCTCTCCCCTACACCCATAACACAAATATATCCAGAAACTCCACAGAACCTCAGCATCTGTAAAAAAAAAACTCGCACACCAGAATTGTTCATCCCGTGAGACCTATGAGCACTCAATCTAATAGACACAGCTTCCTTGTGGACATATCTGTAAGCACGGTCTGGCACTCCCATCCGTTTAGCTCTTTCATACTCCTCTCTACACATGCACACATTTATTCACACTGCATTTAGTTACATTTATTAAACCTCTAGGAGAAATATTTCTTTATGTCTGAGACCCAGAGCAGCCATGCCACCTGAAAACCCATGACGTCTCTGCTTTCATGTCTCTCAGCCAGACAGCATATTTATACTTGTGAACTTTCCTGATTTGGAGTGAGAATACAGTGAATAAGAATGTTGTTCATGTTGTCTAAGCTTATTTAAAACAACAATTCCACTGTTAAGATGCTTTTTAACTGGTGCCGCATACTTAAAACCAAACCAAGTGTTTATGGAAAAAGGAAGATGGTGATGATAATGTGGAAAAAGTTGAGCAGAGGCAGGTGAAGAGAGGGAGGGGGTCTATTTTTAGCTGCGATCTGATGAGAAGGTTATATAGTCTGCCACATAGTCAGGCACATATAAAGATAATGCCCTGGAAATGTTTTGTTTGGGAAAGAAAATTGCAAATGAGATTTTTTCAATATTGCTTTCTCCTAGACAGCAATGAGATTAAACGGAGAGAGAATTTTCAGTTTCTCAGATATTCCCCTGATGAATACTTTTAAACACCTTTATATTAACTTTCTTCTACTGGATCTCAAAAATGATCTTTCATATAGAATATATATTAGACAAAGCCCTTATAGGAAATGTTCACCTTCAGAAGGAAAATTCTGTAGCTATTTGCACGTCCTATTGATACTTCAAACCTGCATGACTCTCTTTCTTCTGCAGAACACACAAGAAGATATTTCGAAAAATAACCGTCGGCCCTCATTGACTTGCCTTGGTTTTTTGTCCGTACAATAGATGTCAATAGGGACAAAATATCTTCTTTTGTGTTCTGCAGAAGAAAGAAGATCACACAGGTTTTAAATTACAACAGGGTGAGTGATAGATGACAGAATTTACATTTTAAAGATAAACTATTCCTTTAAATGAAATATATTGTATATATGTAATCTCCATACGCCATAAAAGAGAAATCGCTGATCAATAGCCTACAGCAATTGTCTTATCAGGATGGTGACAATTTGATTGACATTTTTTAATATTTCAAACAAAACATTGTTTGTTATACTGTATATCTTATTACATTGATATTGATCTCTGAAGCAGCTTTACCGAGTTTTCTTTATAAAGGGATTTTACAAAAGTCAATGTTTAAAACACCTCACCATCAATGGATATACCATTGTGCAATATATTCAAGTAGTTTTGTACATTGATTTTCATTCCACAGACTAAATTAAACTTGATTGGTTATGAGGCAATAAGAATGAGGGTCATTTCTAATATCTATACAATACATTTCACAGTTGGATGGGTTGACCCTGTGTAATTTCCTCTCTCTCCTGACATTACCCCTCCAGGAAATAAAATGCTTCCATTTTAAATCAGTTTGCAAGTGTATTCCTCTAAAGAACAGTTCAAACGAAAACTCATTTTTGAAGACAATTCGTCGATTTAAATATTGACTCTTCCCTTGAATGTTTCTGAATGCATTCTGCAATATAGAGATTTAGATTAAATGATAAAACGATTATGCTAATACACATGTTTTACATTTCAAGTAACAGCTTTCAACACGCTGTCCTAACAGCAACCATTAGTAAGTAATCCCACCTCTGTTTGTGAAATGTCAACAAAGTCCCTGGTTAATATTCCAACATTTTTTGCAGAGTATAACAGTTTCCTATAATCGAAATAATGTCTGTTCGTGATTGCAATTCATACGAGGGCTCAAACTGCGTTCTTGGCTTTCAACTTTGATAGCAAATTAAAGTAAAATGATCCTGATTCAGACTCGGTCTGCCCGGTTATTGACAAGCATCCTACGAGAAATTAGAGACAAACTGATAAATAATGGATGGAGTTTTCAGGTTTGTTAAAGACAGCACAAAAACAATTATTTTTGAAATTGCACTCAAATACTCTTACTTGATCTGAAGTAGACTACATACTGTAGTATGATACAGTATACCCATTTTAGTAAGCCAAATATAGACATTCAGAGCAGTCATCAAAATGCATATTGCATGAGTATTGCATCCCACAATGCATCAAAATCATCCTTTCATTTCAAGTGTGAAGAATAAGGCAGAAGTAATATCAGATACAATGTTTCATATTTCTTATTTACTCATTATTTCTTGTTCAAACTGCCACATGCAAAGACATTTTTACAGTAGACTAAATTAAATTAAATGATAACAAAGCTTTTTTCAGTGCCAGGATGATAAATGCACACCACTTTCTGTATTAAAGGAGTAGCTCACTTTCAAAATATGTTTTCATGATAATTTACACACCCTCATGTCACCCAAGATGTTTATTTATTTTTTTCTTTTGTCGAAAAGAAATTAAGGTTTTTGATGAAAACATTCCAGGATTTTTTTCCATATAGTGGACTTCAATAGATTCCAAACGGTTGAAGGTCAAAATTACAGTTTCAGTGCAGCTTCAAAGTGCTTTAAACGATACCAGACGATTTCTTATCTAGTGAAACGATTTTCTAAAAAAATACAAATGTATATGCTTTACAAACACAAATGCTCGCCTTGCTCTGTTCTGCGACATGTGTACATGACTTCAAGTTATACGTAATTATATTGAAAACTTGAGCGTTAAACTTGAAACACTGACTAGGTACTTCCGCCTAAGTCAAGCGTGACCTTTTCAACGTAATAACATATTACGTGAAGTCATGAATGTCTGATATCGTTTAAAGCCCTTTGAAGCTACACTGAAACTGTAAATTTAACTTCAACCCTTTGCAGTCCACTATATGGAGAAATATCCTGGTATGTTTTAATCAAAAACCTTAATTTCTTTTTCACTAAAGCAACAAATACAAAAACAATATAGATGACATGGGGGTGAGTAAATTATCAAGAAAATGTAGCACGTAACTTATCAAAATACATTACATTTTTGCAGCAGTTCAGCAGATCCTCATTTGACATTGATCATACGTAGACATTCTAGCGTGTCTGGTTCAGAAAACATATTATCTTGGCCTTGTTTGAATTATTTAAAGCAGCTCTGCACTGAACAGTGAATGCCCAGATAACATGAGATATCTCAGAGCCTTTTATCGTATTGGAAAATGACTCTTCAAAAGAAGAAGTTCTGTGATACAAAAGAAAAGTATGCTCTGTCTGTCAGTGTGAAGTTCTCTGCAGGGCCACAACCCTGACAGAGATTTGATTCCTCACCATCCATCAGTTTGCATGGCCTGAGGTTTCCCTCTAATGCTGAAAGTCTAACTTGAAACCTTTTGAAGAAATGACTAAAGCCCTCAGATCAGATGCAGAGGGACACTCGAGCAAACCCTTCTCACAACAGACCGGGTTTCTGCAGATTGGAAGAAAGAAAATAGTCTTGTTTGTCACAGCTCAAGGCAGCACGCCCACAGAACGTCTAATGGATATTTTAAACAGAAATGGAAATAACTTTCTCAAAATGGCAAGCTTCAGTTTGACTGGTTGGCATTACGCCATTTCTGATAATTGGAGTACAAAGTTCTTTTAGTTTAATGTGGAAGATACTATGATGTGCACTTCCAATGGAGATCTATGCATTACTACTCAATATAACAAAAAAGAAATTTCATTTGGGCATGGCAGGGGCTGGCGGATGCCATACCCAGGCTGACTGGTCAGGTCAATTTAAAGTAATATTTTATAGTGTTTCTTGCAGGAATATCAGCATAGGAAGCGCGAAAAATGTAGGTGGTCAGTGGTGTAGTGAGATAGATTCGTGACATATAGTTGCTCCGCCGCGATACGAGAGTAACCATTCCTTGGCTTTAGGTGAAACGACAACGCCACTATTCTTGACCCAAATGCTCTGCTCTACTTAAAGAATTCAAAGCTGCTGTTGGTTTAGATTTTAGAATTTTTAGAATTTTCAGTGGCGTGAATGTCGCCTTCATTAAATTTTACGCTAGTCTCTTAAACTATGTATGACAAGAATAAAAAGGGATTTGACCTACAGTAATGAATTAATACAGACAGACAGCTAGCTGTTCTTCAAAGCTGTTGTATGAACATGATAATGAACATCATCATTCCCAACACTGGTTGTGTAAGTGTAGCCAAAATCACAATATAATACATTTTCCTTGAGCACACTTTGATGTTATAATGTAATGATTTATTTTACAATAAGTAGATAACTGGTCAAAATAAGATGCATCATGTGAGCCAGACATCAAGCTTATAGTCAAATTATTAGTCCATTAAAAACTATGCAAGAGCACAGCATTGTTAAAAAAATAGCAGCATGATTTTAATTCAATTGAGTTTAATTTTATTGAAATAGCGCTTTTCACAATTGTTGCAAAGCAGCTTACATTAATCCTAGTAAAATATTATTAATAATATAATAATATATTATATAGTCATATTAAATAAGTCTATAGAATTTACTAAATTATCTAAGTATATAGATAATAGTTAATGAATATACAACAAAAAGATTATATACACAAACTGGAAAAAGGCACAGGGATGAGCTCTCAGATATCTTTTATTATCCAGTGCCACAAAACAACACTAAAATACTGCACAACAACATTGGGATTATAACACAACAACACTGAATTACCATGCAACATTAAAATTCTACACAGCAACAACATAAACATAATACAAAAAGCTGAACTACTACATAATAAAATTGAAATACTACGCACCATTACCGAAAAGCTATACTGTACAAGAACTTCATAGTCAAAACTACCGAAACACTACACAATGCTGATCAATGCAAAAACATTCTATGCAACAACATTGAAAAGCAATGCACCAACATTAAAATAACACACAACATTTATGAAAAGCCATGCAAATTTATTAAGAAAACTACATTAAATTACTGAAAAGCAATGCAGCAATCAAAAAGACTACACAACATTACTGAAAAGCTACGAAACATTATTAAAAACAGACATAAAATTAATAAGAAGCAATGCAACAACTTTTAAAAACTACACAACATTACTGAAATGCTACGCAACTTCAAAAAAATACTACACAACACTACTGAAAAGCTATGCAACACCATTAAAATACTACACAACATTACTAAAATGCTACGCAACACCATTAAAATACTACACAACATTACTGAAATGCTACGCAACTTCATAAAAATACTACACAACATTACTGAAATGCTACGCAACACCATTAAAATACTACACAACATTACTGAAATGCTACGCAACTTCATAAAAATACTACACAACATTACTGAAATGCTACGCAACACCATTAAAATACTACACAACATTACTGAAATGCTACGCAACACCATTAAAATACCACACAACATTACTGAAATGCTACGCAACTTCATAAAAATACTACACAACATTGCTGAAAAGCTACGCAACACCATGAAAATACTACACAACATTACTGAAATGCTACGCAACTTCATAAAAATACTACACAACATTACTGAAATGCTACGCAACACCATTAAAATACTACACAACACTACTGAAATGCTACGCAACACCATTAAAATACTACACAACATTACTGAAATGCTACGCAACTTCATAAAAATACTACACAACATTACTGATATGCTACGCAACACCATTAAAATACTACACAACATTGCTGAAATGCTACGCAACACCATGAAAATACTACACAACATTGCTGAAAAGCTACGCAACACCATGAAAATACTACCCAACATTGCTGAAAAGCTACGCAACACCATGAAAATACTACACAACATTACTGAAATGCTACGCAACACCATTAAAATACTACACAACATTGCTGAAAAGCTACGCAACACCATGAAAATACTACACAACATTACTGAAAAGCTACGCAACACCATGAAAATACTACACAACATTACTGAAAAGCTACGCAACACCATGAAAATACTACACAACATTGCTGAAAAGCTACGCAACACCATGAAAATACTACACAACATTACTGAAAAGCTACGCAACACCATTTAAATACCAAACAACAAATGCAACGACAGCAACAACATTAAAATACTACTTAACAACGGTGGATAAACAGTGCAAAATGAAAGCTAAGTAGAAATTACAAACACAGCCAGTGAGCAGCTATCGTAAAATATTTCGTTTTATTATGTTACTAAACCATGACAGCATCTGAAAAATCTGCCTTGCATCCAGCTTCATCTGTCAATCATAAATGCTAACGAAGCTCTGTGACACACAGGGCATGCTGGGATTGACCAGTGTAGCGCAAAAACATGATGCCGCGAGAGACTGTACCTCACAACCTCACCACACAAAACACTGTGGTCCGGCTGATAACAGCTCAGCCGCACGCTGTCGATCAACAGCTGAATCTATTTAGATATCAGCACTCAGACAGCACCCGGGGAAAAGAAAGCAAGAAATTCTACCTCAGCTATCGTGAAGTCTTTTTATCACTATATTGAACTACAGCTGTAGGCTGCACCATAAATATTGCATTTTCAATCCATACAAGCGCTGCAACTGATTCGCTTACTTCTAGAATGGAGAGGGATATTAAAAGAGATTTTAAAGAGTTCTGGATGAATCCATGGACAGCGCAAATAATAGACCTCGTACATTCTCCTACCAAAGTGCTTTTGGTTCAATTTAGGTCAACTTAACACAACCGTGGCTCAAAAAAAGTGGATCATGACTTACGCATCAAGGCAAATAGCGTAAAATTGAACAGTGGCCTTGAATCTTTTCTCTGGTTTACTGATGACATCTCAGATCATGAAATTGAAGCAGGCAAGAGGGCTGCCTGAATGTAAATTGTGTCTTGTGGTTCTCGCTTTGCATCAGGATCCAAGATTTGAAGAGATTTCAACCTAAATTACAGGAAGACAGTAATGACACATTTGTTCAGCATTGTGACTTAAATTCCCATAGACATGTTTCTGTGCTATCATGTCTCTGAACCGGAGGACATTCACATGCAACGTGAAATTAAGATTTTAATCTTAATTTTTAAGATTTAATCCTTACGTTTACACTGTCTGGGTCATCCCCAAACTCCCATCTAGTTCATTATGCGTCATTTACTGAGTAGGATATAATAAATGTGCGACCAAGGCGCTGATGTGAAGCGCTGCTTCTGCAGCTCTTATAGTGAAGGGGGCGGGACTAAAGCAGATTTGATTGGACGAGAACTTCGACGAGAGGCTGAAGTGAAACATGATGTCATTGAATTTTTTGATTTGTTTGAGGGCACATGCAAGATTGTCATGATTGCCTCCCCTAAATGGGAATTTTGTCAGCACATAGGAGCATATAAGTTTATTGATGTCCTTTAGGCTCAATTCTTTTTAATAAAAAAAAAGAAAAGATTTCACTGGGGCTTTAAAGCTGTTTTTGATATTTACGGTGCAATTAATGATCAGACAGGTGAAAATAATGTAATTTTTGTCAGTTACTTTAGCACTGTGACGCCTAAATGAATATAATTATGGTTAAAAAATAAACTGAAAAACACCTACATTTTGCTATAGTTGTACATAGTTTGGCCCATTTCTCAGCTGCTGCTTCAGAATCCTGGTGTCTTTCACGCATGGGGACCACCGTTGACAGCACAGCTATAGCAGGAAAAAAACCCCATAATTAATGTGCTCATGATATGGCATATCTGCCGGTGTTTCAATTCTCCAAGCTTGAACACTTACGGTAAATGGATGAAGTCCCAGGTGACATTTGGCTAACCGTAAACTGTTTACCACCTGATTTAGAGAGAAGAATTAAGCCAACACTATTAACCGTTCACCATTTTGTACACAGCCATTTCATACAGATTTACCATTTTTACACAACCTGCACAAGCAGTTGAAAATGGAATTTTACGTCAACATGAAATCAATACGGACCCTATTTTAGCAAATACTCATGAATCTATTATGTACGCCTCATTATTACATAAAAAACATTAGAAATGAATTCTGAAATTCCAGTCCTTTCATTCTGGGTAATGCTTAGTTCTTGGTTCAGGTAGAAAAATCTTATTTATAAATAAGTCCAACAATAGGGTTGTGCAGAGATAAAATTAGTACTAGGCTACTTTGGATCTCTTCATGATGGGTAGCATGCGTTTGGAGCACATTGATATCTAATTTAAATATTTAGGAAAATTATAATTTATGTGTATAATAATTTGTGTTTAACAAGTGGGAGGCACATATGCAAACTGTTGTAATTCCTACACCGTTTACCGTTTGGATGTAAATACCCTCAAATTAAAGCTGACAGTCTGCAGTAAAAGCACATACTGTTCGATTCATTTGAAATCCATTGTGGTGGTGTATAGAGCCAAAAATGTATGAATTTTGTCGATGTCCCAATATTTATGGACCTGACTGTATGAAACTGTAGTGGAGTAGGCGGAGCGAGACCGTGTTTCGAGACCGGTGAGTAATTGTTAATGGGCGCCAGCTGTGCGCGAACCGGTCTCGAATCACGTAGGAGATTAGGAGCATATAAGAGAACGAGCGACCTAACCGTCGAAGAGAGAGGACCGGGCCCGAACATGTTTGTATTTATGTTTTATTCGCCGGCCGTCGTCCGTGAGGGGCAGCCAGCTGTCTTTTTACTTTGATTATTAAATGTTTAAATGATTTCCGGTTCCCGTCTCCTTCCTTCCTTTTAATGAACCTTTTCTACAGAAACGTCCTGGGAAGTCCTGCTTGCAAATGTCTCCTGGTCAATCTGCTTGTTTCATTATCCAAATCGGGTCCACGCTTCTGTTATTAGTGTTAATTAATAGAACCGGTCAGACGCCAATCAGTCGGGTGTCATTTCCCTCGCCATAGTAGGAAAAAATGTGTAATCTCTAAAAAAAATTGACGAAGATAGACATGCACTAGCAGACCTCCATTACAGTTCAATTGATCCGCATGTGTTTTACTGGTAAAGGGAAGTTTACACCATTGTTACTGTTTATTACTAAAAGACAAAGTTTATGAACAAACGTGCATTGAGAGGGGACCGACCAATCACAACAGCCTGAGAAGCAGAAGCTCTCTGATATGGTATGGGTATGGGCATCTTCACACACACGCTCTACGCAGGGACCTGGTCAGCTTTATCAATCAGAGCGTTTCGGAAGGAGGGACTTTATATAGACCAGAAGAAATCCAGTTGTTTTGTAAGAAGAGGGATAGCAGTTAACAATAGACTTGAAATATGTGAAATATAAAGCGTTTTTTTAAAACTAGAAACATGAACATCCATTGTTAAACACCCAAAAAAACATGATCAAAGCCTCTAAAACAGCAAAGACTGGGTTCTTTAAAACGTAATCTCAATCGATCTGTTTTGATGCAGCTCCAGGGATTGCTAGTTAGTTTGAGAGGCTCCATGGAGTCAACAGAGATGATGTGACTCTCTCTTAAGATACAGTACTTTGCGAGACCTGTAGAGAATCATTCAGCCACTTTGATCCACAAACACTTTTATTGTTTCATCAAATGGGAATCAATAGGGAAGCGAAAGGTTGCAAATTCGGGTTAATGCAGACTCGCAATAGTCTACCAGCACAGATAGCACCTGATTGAACTAGATTGCAGGTAGTTTGTGAATGATGTTTGAGGAATGAAAATACTGTATGGCAAGCAAAAGTGGCACTGTGTTGACTGAATTCACTCTCAAATGTGTACTCTGTTGCAAATGTGCAACGCATGTGTAATACGGTTCAATAAAAGGAAGGAGGAGGCGGGAATCGGCGAACATTCAAATAAAGTTTTTGATAAACATCAAAAACACCCGGTCCTCTCTCGTCAGCAGTCTCGTCGCTCGTCCTCTTATGCTCCCGATTTCCTCCGTGAGATATGCCATCAATCACGCCACCGGCCCCGCCTCACGGCTCTCGTCACGCCTTCCTCACCACAGCATGCATAATGTTGAGGTGTAAATAATGGGCCTCATTTCCCGAGGTGTCAAAATGACACGTCTTACATTATTTCTTAAGCTGTTTAATATCAAGCTGATACAATAGATTGCAGCTTCTCTAGTGGTATTACATATTTATGTCTATCTACTGTATCTCTCCAGGAATTGGGATTTAAAAAATTCTATACATTATATAAAGCCTGGAATACACTACACACATTTTTTTAAACTAGACATCACACACTTGATGACTTTTTGAAAGTTTGCAGAGAAAAACACACTTTCTATCTCTACCTCTATCAACCACTTTTTAGACTGAAAAAAAGTTTCACAAATCGAATTAGGAAATAATTGAAATAGAAAGTGGGATCGTTGTGGCTTTTATTTGAAGCTCTGAGATTTTTATTCTTGTTTAGAAAAGGGGCGGAATGTTTGGTTTTGGGTTTAGGTATTACACCGTTTCTGCACCAGAAAACACTTTTTTAATCCTCTATTGTAAAACCCTGTTCTGTTCATGAACATTTTAGGTATGAAAGAGAGCGATGAGCACTTTCAATAAGCAAGACGGCTGAATTTTGCGAGTCTGATTGATACTGTAAGTGCTTTCGGAACGATACCACAAAGAAAAACAACGCATTGTCGGTCAGTTATATTCTATATTTGCTTTCAATTTGCAACGTTTGACCTGTCAACTCTGTAATAACAGAGAATATGTCCAGACAACTCCAGTTTAGATGGAAAAAGGACTGATGGAGAACACAAAGGTGTTACATGCACGTGATCCGAGAGGACGAAAAGCAAACTTGCCAACATTTTTACGAATTTAATTTGTAAATACGTTTAAATAATAAAAGAACATACTGAAAAAACCCTTCTGAATGTAGTTTCACGGCCCATTTTATTCTTATTTTTAAACACATTATGATTGCATATTTGAGCCAGACCCTGTCTGTGGCATACAAAGGACAATTTGAGTTTTAACACGGTTGTCAATAATGTGAATATATATACTAGATATTCTCACTCTTTTTTTCTTCTTCCTGTCTCTTGACAGATTTGTCCTCAGCATAATGAATTTGTCCTCTGCCGAGGCAGATGTTCAGCTTTCTTCCCACGGTGAGGACAGATGTTGATTCTTAGGCTATTGAGATGGCACCAATCATACATTGGCTTCAATATAACCTCCCTGTAGAGTGTCTTAACTGAAACTAGTCCAAATGAAAACTATATTTTTAGTGTATGAGTTATTTAGCAAATATGCTTTTTAATATGTTTGTTGTACATTGCTATGTGATGTGGTGGTATTTGTGATGGACCTTTAAGGTTTTTTGTCTCTCGTACACAATTGTTTATCCTTTATTTGATAAGGGACAGTAACAGAAGTCATATGACTTAAAAAAATATTTGCCATATCAATTTAAATCTCAGATAAATATAACTTTTACATGCAGAAATTTGGTTAGTACTTTAAACTAAATTTAAGACTACATACATACATGCTTATTCGAACATAGTACAGCTACGGTGTCATTTATTCTCTAATTTGTTGCTTGATTTCTAATAAAATAAGATGTTCTTGCAGGAACCAGGTGGTGTATGATAGACACTGGCATTCAGTGAGACTCAGCAAGCAGATGGGCTACAGGTGTGGGGTTAAAGGCAGGCTGGGTTGGATCTGGGGATGTCAAGAGAAAGTAACCATTAGTATGAACAGTTTCCTAACCAAATTAAGATTTTTTCTCATTTTTGCAATACTTTTTTCCTCTACCCAGCACAATGAAACAAACAACATCCGTGATGTGTAAGTTTAATAGCAGCATGAAGTAAGAGTGTTAACACGTTCCTAGGAAACATACAACATCTAAAATAAAGTTGCTTAATAGAGGCCTTTTTGAGCCTACACATGGAAACGCATGTTGGAACTAAAAGGGTGATAACTCATGAATTCAACCTACGGTTGGTCTCGTTTGAACAAAGAAAAGTAGCTGATTATTGTTTAAAAAAAATCACACACACACAAAAAATTATTTAAAGGTAAGTCGTTATGTTTATCGTAAAAAATAAATTAAAAAAGTTTATGTTTTTCTTGGATTAAAAAATTCAAAAGGATAACAAAAAAGCAAATTCTTTATAAAAAAGTATCAATTGCTCTCCCTACCTAAATTATTTAAAAAAACACCAAAGAAATCTGTATTCTAGTGTCTTAGAGCTTTCCAATGATATATAGTTTGTCATGATTCGATTAGAAATTACATGCACAATATTGACGCAAGCTTAGGTGTCCCGTGTACGGAACGGGTGACAGTTAAAAGGCTACAAAGCATTGTATTGTTTGTTTGAGCCTCCTGACAAGCCTGACACAGAAATGTTTGACTTATATGTTGCCAATATATTTATCTGTTTGTCTGGCCAATGGCAGAAGGGCCAACAGCTATAACCAAACTAATTCACTTGATTTCATTCACTTCTTTTAAGGATGTTACTAATGTAGGGAATAATGAAACGCAAGAGCCTTTAAAAACATATTTATTAAAAAAGTATGTTTCAACAATTTTAGAGTGAATGATTTTATTAATTTTGTCGTTTTTACATGACAAAACAATGGTTTAGAGATACATGTTTGGCATGCTGTCATTTACAATTATTTTCTGTGAAAATCATTACCTGGAATATTTTATACAAAATTATCTTAAATTTATCAATATTTATTTACCCTCAAATTGTTCCACACAAGTTTTATTTTCTTCGGTCCATAAAAAATATGTCTATATTTTATCATATAGCATTTAGTCCAGGGACTATACAGATGAAAAATAGCCTTTGGCTACTTACAGGAATCTTTATTAATGTGCAATGTAAATAAATAAATAAATATAAATAAATAAAATTCAAAATTAAATGTATTAAACCAAATTCAGTATTTACTTCTTACTGTACCTCTCATACCTTATGAACGTGGCAAGGAGAGCTTTGAAGGACATATATAGTCTTTCCACTAAGAACAAGGCCATACATGACCACGTGAAAGTAAAATAAGTGAAATTGTTATGTTTTGAGTAAATCATTCCTTCATAAGCCCAGAGAGCACCAGAATTTACATGTGGGCTTAGTGAGGCTGTGTGTGCATTGAAAGGTGACTTCTAAATAGCTCCTATCTCAGAATGCTAATTACTGTCTCCACAGCTTATCAGTTTTTCACGATGGTTTATTTAACGCCTAAATCAAGCATCGATCCACCAGCGGTCATCTGATCCCAGGAGGAAATTCTCCAGGCTCTCTGTGGGACAGAGATATAGCAATGGAATATCCATACCTGTCTGCCTCTTTTCCCTTATGTTAACTCTATTGGTCTGTCTATAAGGCCCTTACTCTGCTGAAAGTCAACGACTACCTGGCCTTGTGCTTGCGTACAAGGCTCTGAGGGCAATCTTTGTCCAAAATAAAAGCTTCAAGCTTAGTTTCATGCCGCCTCTGGCTGTATACACCTGCAACATTAGGCAGGTCTTATATTGGGCTCCTGTCTCTCTCTGCCAGCAATTAGGCAGGCTTACACCAGCTGAATGATTTCATTTTCAGTGATGCTGCCAACTGGGTGTCAGCGGCTGATAGTATGTTATCTGTATCTCTTTGTCCCTGTTCTCTCTCTCTCTCTCTCTCCCCCCTCTCTCTCACTGACTCACTCTCTCTCTCTCTCTCTCTCTCTTACACTAACTGTATATGTATATCTCTCTATCTTTACACAAACTATGGAAACTGAGAATGTTTAAAACCCAAAGTTTTTTCTAGCACCTAACACTTTTTTAAAGGGGTCATATTGCCTTTGCCATGTTATAAGTTGCCCATGTATGTATTAGACACGTACTGAAAAATGTAAGTGTTGTAATAAAATTAATTATATAAAAGGGAATGCTCACCCAGACCTGCCTGAAATGCCTTGGCTAACCACACCCCCACAATTCTACGTCAGTTCGTGGTATGATTTGAGTAAGACCGCCCACATGTATACGCAAGTAAGGTGGGAGTACCTGTCAGTACAATTGTTTTGGAACCTGATGTTCCAAATATGGCAGAAGCTTTACTTTTTCGTAACACGCTTGCAGTATTTTACCAATCACAGCGAACTGGTTAATTGGCCAATCACAGCAAACCTCGCTTTTCATAGCGTTTCAGAGAGGCGGGGCATAGAGGAGATACAAACACGTACGGTATGTGGAAAATACAGCATTTTTGAACCTTAAATCGTGTATACAGATTACATTACATCTAAAACAAATGATAATATTCATTTTAGCCGTGTCATATGACCCCTTTAAAATAAAGGTGATACAGTAGGACATATTTTGGCTTCTTAAAACATTTCAGTCAAAGAAAAATGTATTTCTTATGTTTTAATAGTCTGAACAGCCCATTTCTCTACAAATAACCTTTTGTGAAACAGAAATAGTTTTTCAAATGTTAAAGATTTTTATGATACCAAATATCCGATAATGGTTCTTCCATGGCATTGTGTGGGACTTTTATAATTTTTAAACATGTTTCTTGTTCCCTATACCTATATGAAAAGTAATTAAAAGTGTAGAAACAATGTCCCAAACGAAATATAATCGCGACTCATCACATCCAGAATAAAGGTTTTTGTTTATATGTCTGCTTACTGTGCATATTCATTTTGTATTTATACTTTATATACATACACATGCATGTATACATGAATGTTTATTATTTTCATGTTTTTTCTTAAATTCATGGATGCATGTGTATGTTTTTAAATACAAATTAATATGCACAGTACACAGACATATATTAAGTAAACAGAAACTTTTATTCTGAATGGATTTTATTATTCACGATCAATCGTTTGACAGGTCCAGTGTGTTTTTGGAAGGGTTGTTTGGTTGTATCTTTTTGATATAAAACAATAGATAAATAATGTTTTTGTAAAGTTGCATTATAAAAGTAATTACTTCATAAATATACTAAACAACTTAAAAAGCATGCTTTTAGCATTTCAAATTAATATTATTTTAATTTATTTTATTTTAATTTATTATTATTTATATTTATTCGTTTTTATTTTTATCTTTTATTTTTATATCATTAATAATTACGTTTCATGTCAAGCTAACTGAACACTGGCTGAGGCATTTAAGTGCTTTTTTATCATTCAAATCATATAAAAAAATGCAAAATTAATAAAACTGTAAGTGTATTAAGGTCTTAACTGGCTGTATGTTTTATATTTTCTTTAAAAAAAACTATTTAGTAATAAAGAAGCACTGGCCATTTCTTGACAATTTAAATAGGTGCTTATAAATCTCTCCTGAAATCTGCCCCGAGCTCAGTCAGATGAATATATTATCACACACCCACACAAACTTGCTCTGGGTTCAGAGTCTTATACCAGAGGCCAAACCATCTGCCAGGCTGATGGCTGCCCTTTGAGACTCCGTTCACTGTTTTCTTCATTTCCTTTCACCACTCACTACCCAGAGGCCAAAACCTTCCACTATTACACTTACAAAAAGACAGAGTTAACGGCTGTGTCCTTGTCTCTGCAGTGCCGCTCTGAGAATAACCTGCCACTTTTCTGCAGATGCTTCCTAAATCAACTGTGCTTTATCTCAGTATTCACATATCGAGGCACAAACGAGAAAGCCCACAAGGCCGTAAGGCTATAATTTACTGTAAGTGTTTTGTGTCTTTGTCACAGTCCCTGCCATGGACTCGGAAGACGAACCATTGTTGCTCCAAGGTACTTGGAATGTAAACGAGTTTGAGGAAGAAGAGGATGGAGAGGTGGGACAGGCCAGTGGAGAAGAGCAGGTCTGTAGAGGGGTGTGGTGGGCTTTAGGCTGGGTCTACACACAGCCCTGGGCAAGCGGGCTAGTTCTGGTGGTAGGATTTCTGGTGCCCTTTGCCCTCTCGACTTATATGTTCCTTAAGTGTGAACCTTTAGATATAGACCTTTCCTACAGCGCCTTTGAGGTTAGGAGTCATTCCTCGGCAGAACGTTTTGATGCTCTCACCATTGCACTGAAAAATCAGTTAGGGTCTTGGGACAGGCACAGGCGGGATGCTGACGGATTTGACCTTGAAGCCAATGCTCTGAGAGACCTTTTGTTACTCATGGTAAACAGACAGGAAGGGAAAGATGTATCGAAAATAGCTAATGTTACAAGCCCTGCAGGAATCTTAGATACAGAACCGACCGATACAGGGTTAGGCCACGAAAACGATAATGAGAAAAGTAGCAAGAAGAAAATGCAAGAGACAAACTCCACAAGCCCTCAAATAGCGGCAAGCGTCAACTCCCGTGCCGAAGATCACAGAAAACCCCACTCAGCCTTGATCAGGAAGCGAAGATTTGCGAGCTACTCCTACTTCCAGACTCAGGCCCTGTGGAGGATAGAACTAGTTTTTGTTGCTCAGGGTGACGAAGATAACAACATTTTTACCCCAGAACGGCTATACACCATCCATAAAGTGGAGAGACTTCTAATGCAGCATGCGCAGTTTCAGCAGTTCTGCTGGAAGCCACTGGAGGCGTTACGAGACTTACCCCTGGGACCCTCCTTTTGCTCTCCTCCAAGCTCCCTCCTGTCCTATCTCTTCCCCAGTGAGCGCGCAGGCAAGATCTACTATGACGGCATGGGACCTGATCTAGCAGATGTTCATGGTAGGTTGTCTGGGGCCACACTATTCCACCTTTCTCTTCCACATTGTAAAAAGACGTGATTTTACAGAATATTTCTGTAATTTTTGATAGATTTTCCACTTATAATGTTAAAACAGTTTTTGCGGAATCGTACTTGTCTTTTACAAACTTTTCAAGTCATTTTTAAAATGTGGTCAAAAATGTCAAATTTACAAGAAAGCGGGGAAAACACGTAATTTTACAGGGACTGTTATTTTACAGATTATTTCCGGCAGACATCTTTTTACTGGATTTTTCTTCAATGCACATTAAATTTTATGAACATATTAATTCCAATCTTGTGATTTGGTAAAACTGATAATTTCCTAGTGCAAGAGACAATATTTGTTTTATGATGATAAATCTAACAAAAATGAACTTTAAATGGTATCTGGGTAAAGGTAATCTTTGATTTATCCGATTAGAACCTGACCTTGGCTAGTTTAAAAGTCCCGTCTTAGCTGGTTGACCACTATGAACCAGCAACAAACCAGCTAAAAACCCCTCTAAACTCTTTTAAAGCACTGAGCATCTTAAACTCAATTTTTTTTGTTAAACTCTATGTTTCTTTATCCTCAGGTGCCCTGAGCTTGGCAATTTCCCATCCTCAGTTTTACTGGTATGTGGATGAAAAGCTCACACCAGACAGGCTTCAGTCCTCTCTCCTTCGCAGTGAGATCCATTTCGGTGCTCCTCTTCCCTCATTCTACTCTCTCCAAGACAGACCTTTAGAACAAAGACGTCAATTCAGAGACTTTGTGGTGCGATATGCAGACATCCTGTCACAGCAATCCACCAGGTGGGTTTTAGGTTTCCATTGGTGTTGGCAGAACACAAGAGGGTTTCCTGAGGACAAATGACTATTCACTGCACTGTGTTTTATTGGTAAATAGAAAAGGTATTTCATATGAGCAAGATTGAAGGTTCACTGGAAAATATAAAGCAGAACAATATATTAAATATCCTTAAATTGAAACCTAGTGCAATACACTATTCTAATATATGAATATTGCATCGTTCGTATATATACAGTATATCTATATCAAACATTATATTTACAGCATATTAAATCATTTATATACATATATTTAATTATTCAATATTTAAAAATGTATAAGATTTAATTTTCTGTTAAGGGAAACATATTTTCAAGATGGCCAACTGTGCAAAATGTTCTGTGCAAAACATATAAATATTGACAATATAATAAAAGAACAAGTAAAGTATAGATACAACTATAATTTAAAACTAAATTATCATTTAAAACTGAAACATACAACATACTATATAAAATATACAGCATTTATTGCAAACAAAAGAATAAAAATGCAAACTCAAAATATTTAAAGGGGTCATATGGCACGAATGCGAGTTTTTCTGTGTCTTTGGTGTGTTATAAGTTGTCCATGCATGTATTAGACACATACAATTGCAAAAGTTAAAATGTCGAAACAAAATATGCATTTATCTAAAAGTGAATTCTCACCCAGACCTGCCTGAAAAGCCTCGTGTAAACACGCCTCTGCGAATGTAAGTCACTTCTTAACATGACATGACTAAGACCTCCAAAATGTAAATGCATGTAAAGTGTGCGTGCTTGTAAATATCATTGTATCCTCACCGCCACAGCCGCGTCGCGGAGATGCTGTGTGTCTCGTTGCGAAAATAAAACTCTTTGTTTGCCCTGCCTAAAAATGAGACAACTAAAAACGAATGGTTACATTTTATTTACAACACTGTAAGTGTATACAAACCGAATGTTCAAGTTTGTGCAGCGCATTTCACCGAAGATCGTGGCGTGACATTGGTTACATGTTACTATATTATTTAATGAGCTTGTTTCTTTCTCTCACAAACTCTATATGATGTATATGGTAGTTTGTTTATAGTCTTTATAACGTCGTATATAAAAGGTAAAACAGTAAGCTATAGTTTTTCTCTATTTAACATAATATTTTTTAAATAAAACCTTACCAATCCTTTACATCCTGCTCAAGTCACGCTGGCAAAGTTGATGTATTGGGTTGATTATCTTCATTTTTTTAGTATCAGATTCGGGCTCGAATTGATATAAGGAAGTATCGATGACATTTTATCACCTATCAATACAATTGCTTTGGAACCTGATGTTCTGAATATGGTAAGAGACGTTACATTTCTGTCACACGCTTGCAGTATTCCACCAATCACTACGCACTGGTTAACTGGCCAATCATAGCACACCTCGCTTTACAGAGCAATGAGCTTTGTAAAAATCAGCGCGTTTCAGAGAGGCGTGGCAAAGAGGAGATACAAACGTGCACGGGTTGTGGAAAATACAGAGTTTTTTTACCTTAATACGTGTATACACATGACATTACAAAACAAACAATAGTATTCGTTTTAGCCGTGAGATTTGACCCCTTTAATTACATACACAAAGTAATAATTAATAATACCAATGAGCAATGTTGGATTTTAACAGTAAAATATTTTCGCTTTAAAGAATGAAAGAAGGATGGAACATAAAAGACATCGGTACAACTCTACCTGTGGTCTTATTGCTATCAAGTCAATTAATGCAAATGACAAATCATTAGAGATGACAATTGTGGAAGGCTGAAATTAGCAAATGGCCAAACATGGACTAGACAATCTCATTGCAATACTTATATTCTAATAACTTCTTCAAAAGCCCACAGATATAATTAAGATAATCTTTTCCCATCTGGTAATATGCAGCTCTCTATCTTCTTTGTCTTATCTCTCTGTATGTACTTCTTGTTATATATCCTCTGATTTCTAACAAGCTGTTCATTCTTATATCTTGTTGTCTTTCTCTAAAGTAAAGTGAAGGTGCTGTATGGAGGCACCGAGCTATTCGATGATGAGGTGCGGAAGACCTTCCATAGTGATATGCTGCTGGCTTTGTTCAGTGGTGGCTGCATTGCTGTTCTTGTGTATGTTTTAACTTCCTTTTCCGGTAAGATGTTTAGTCATTTTACAATAATAAATAAATCCATTAAAGGCTGTGTATTACAGTAAAATTGCTACGGTTAAAATATGGTGCCGTAAAGAACAAACATTTTTTAAATGCCAGATAAATACAATACACAATTGTTACACGTATAAAGCTCACTTGTAGATAATTTCGCATAACAGACAATGGTAGTTCTTATGATAACTTATGTTCAATTAAGTTATAGGTATATTGGCTACACATAAGGCTAAAAGGTGTTTGTTGCTAGCTATCTTTCTCTACCGTATCTTATTGGTAACATTTATTTTGTAATCAATTTATCAAACTTGCTTATTAAGACATTACCAGGGTCGTCAGCCAGAGCAACAAATGCAAAATTCTTTCCCATCCGTCCGTTCGTGATCGCCTCCCCTCTGTCCACCCCGATCGAGAGGTGGTCAATCTGGATATAGGCCAATAATCCCCCCGGGCTTGTATTCACCTGTATACCCAGACGCTATACACCATTGGATATAACCACATGAATCACATTTTAGGTTACCCGACGAAATAGTGTTTTAAACTGAAAATACAGCTTCTGGATTTTAGTTTGTGTGTTTGCTTTGATAATTGTGTGTTAGCATTGAGGTCAGGTAGGCAGGAGGTCAGGCACTTTTTGAAAGATCCACTTTCTTTTTGGGGAATTTAGATTTAAACTACATTACGGATTATTCGTACACCTACTCATTTTCTCCTGTAAAAATTACAAACATTTTTTTCAATTTGTCTGTTAAGACATAAAAATCGTAGTCATGACTAAAGGGATTTCATGTTTCCAACAGCATGTGCCAAACAATATTATTATGATCTGTTATCTCTCTGATTCACAAACGGAAAAATAGTGTGCCAAATGTGTAAATCTAATGCAAGTGATTTTGAGATGAATCTGATTTCTTGAATTTGCACATGCAGATGTTGCTTAGGGGCCATTCACACAGAACACGTCTTTGCATCTAAAAGACCTCTCCGCCATATTGCCATCCCAACTTGGTACAGTAAACAGAAGGTCGCAACGCTTGCCCCGCCTCCAAATTCTTCTGATTGGTCCACTGCTTTGACATTGTAACAGAGGGCTTATGCTGAATATGAATTTGACACATCATCTTTAAACACGCCGCTCATGTGTGAGCAAGCGTAACGGTCATAAATGAAGGTCAAATGCATGTTTACATAGAAAAACAATGGAAAAGTACCGCATTGGAATGGAAAAACACGTTCTGTGTGAATAACCCTGAGGTGGTTCTTTGTGCAGTATGACTGCATCAGACACAGCTGTAAGCCTGTTCTTTTACTGATTCTATTTAAAACACAAGAGAATCTATTGGGCATGTCAGTAAATTCACAGCCTTGGATGTTCAGCCCAAAATGAAAATTCCCGTCATGTCAATTTGAGCCTGTATGACTTTCTTTATTCTGCAAAAAACAAAGAAGATATTTTGAAAATGTTGGTAAAAGAAAACAGTTGGTGCCCATTTTGTAGGGTCCCCAATTGCAAGTCAATGAGGACCAATGTTTACTTTTACCAACATTTAACAAAATATCAAATTTTCTGTTCTGCAAAAGAGAGAAACCAATAAAGGTTTGAAATGTCAGGAGGATGAGCAAATTATTATAGAATTTTCGTTTTGGGTTGAACTTTAAAACAGTACCAACTGTGGCTTTGATTTTATGCAATTCGTCTAGTAAATCGGATCAATTTGTTTTTCTCATCATGACTCCACACTTGATTTTCTAACTAAATTTAGGTAATTTTATTATTTCTCAGGACAGATTTGACACAAGTCTTACTTTCTCACAGCTGCGCTGGTAACACACTGGATCACAATAATGGAACATGACTGTACTTTTACATTTTATAATTTTTTTATTTTGACGCTTTTTCATTTTATATAATGTGACCTGCTCCAATGTGTTCTTCTCCCGTATATCATCCAACCTTTCCACAAGTGTAAGTTTTCGATTGTTCGTCATTCGCACAACACTCACCTTTTCCAATGCTTTGCTTTGTTCGAGACAATAGAGAGCTCTCGAAAACAGTGGGTCCACTCAGCTTGTAGTCCAATTTGTAACTGTTTGTTCCAAAACCTTTAGTGCTCTCTCGGCTACAGTACATTCTGTTTATTCAGGGATGAAAACATAAATCTATGGAGAATATCTACGAATGCTCTGAAACTCTGCTGTTGCAAAGTAGGCAAAAAATACCAAGAATACCAAATCTAAATACTTTGATTGTGAAATGGGGAATGATACAGCACCTTTAACTAAAATGACAAAAGGAGGAACTAGACTTAAAGTGATAATTCACCCGAAAATGAAAATTCTGTCATCATTTACTCGCCGTCTTGTCTGCAAGAACAAAGAAGAAATGTCTGGAAGAAATGTATGACTTATTTCTTCCACAGAACACAAAAGAATATTTTGAAGAAAGTTGGTAACCAACCAGCATTGGCCTACATTCAAATCGAAGTGAATGTGGGCCAGTTAACAACATTCTTCAAAATATCTTCTTTTGTGTCCTGCGGAAGAAAGAAAATCATACGGCTTTGAAATGATAAGAGGGTGAGTAAATAATGACAGAATTTTCATTTTTAGGTGAACTTTCACTTTAACATTTTATAATGTGACAAATGCAAAGGATTTTTTGTAATTCTTTTTTCACCTTAATTCGGAATTTTCAATTTTTAGATTTTTATCTATTAGTCTCCCAGTAACAAGTACTCTGATCGCAAGTACTATATTTATAAAGAACTGATGGCGAATTCATATTAATTGGTATGATCTCATTCATTTGGAAAAAAAAATGAATGAGATCGTCATTGTTACCGTTGTTACCGTTGTCCCGGTAAACAACAGTTTGCAGTTTTCTCTGAAAGATTTTCCTATGATCTAATTTGTTTCTTTTCAGTATTTTTGACATTCTTCGGCTTGGCTAGCATCGGCCTGAGCTGTCTTGTTGCACTCTTCTTATACCATGTGGTGTTCGGAGTGCAATATCTCGGCATTCTCAATGGAGTGGCAGCCTTCGTCATAATCGGAATTGGTGAATTTTAAATGAAAATACAATTACATTTGCAGATTTTGGGGGTTTTCCCATCTGAATTGACAGATTCTTTCCTTTTTCTCTCTTTCCATAGGTGTGGATGATGTGTTTGTGTTCATAAGTACCTTCAGACAGGCAGCCCACCTGACTTGTTCAATACAGCGTATGATTTACACAGTAAAGACAGCAGGCAGAGCCACGTTCCTCACGTCCTTCACAACCGCAGCAGCATATGCTGCCAACACTTTCTCACAGGTGCACTCAACAGAGCGAAACAAACATGACTAGACAATTGGTTTTCCAAAAAGAAGCAAAAAATTCAGTTTAAAGAATGCATGAGAAGTCTTTCTGGGTAAAAAGGTTTGCTTTCTGAGCACTATATTTTCTTCCTGACGTCTACATGAAACATTTTTACTCAACAATTCTTGTACCGAATATAAGGATTTAAACTCTGAATAGGTATCAATTTGTATGCGCAACCGTCATGTTTTTAATTGCTGTAGCATTGCGAACCAATTTATCAACACAATCATTTGCAGTTTGGCTTTTATGAAGCAACATAATAATAAAATAAAGCAGAAAAATGATAGAGAGACGATCTCTCCCATTGTCTGGAAAAACATCTGTCGGGCTTGATGCAAGTTCCATACGCAATGACAGACACACAAACAGCACTTTCTGTTCAGTAAATCTAAATAGATTCCAGACAACTAAGTAATTTAGCTACAGTTTGGTGTTGAATCAGTTCTGCGGGGACTAATTATTATTTAGAAGTACAATAAATCTATTGTAACAATTCTCAATCATCCAGACTCCATAACAATTTCAAAACATTTGTCGCTATTAAAGAAAACAATTAATGTGGAAATTAGTTTTCTGTCTAGATTTGATTCAATTCAATTCAATTTTTTTTATATATAACGCTTTTCACAATGTGGATTATTCCAAAGCAGCAATACAGGAGAAAACCTGAAAAATACACAAAATATGTAAAACACAGCACAGTGCATTGTGTTTATAGAACAAGCAAGATCATTCTAGTAAATAATATCTAATAAATGCAGTCTCAAGGTGAGCAAGCCAGCCAACAATGCCCTGTGGCGAGGAACCCAAACTCCAATGATAAATAAATGGAGAGAAAACTCAGGAGAAACCAGTCTCAGACGGGGGACCAGATCTCCTCTGACGTGTTACAGCTGCACTCTGTTACTTTGATTCAAAGTTACTGAGTAAATGTTTATGAAGAACAGGAAGAGCTATTAGTTGTGATTTATGACCTTTCATTTGTTGAAACTGTTTGGCTCTATTTTATTTTACTTTTTATTGCTGTCAGTCAAAAGTGGAAAGTTATAAGCAGGGAAAATAGAAACGGCATAATGTAACTGAGTGCAGTTATAACTTCAAACTGCTGTCTTGTGATGTAAGTTTAGCATTTAATACTAATCATTGTAAATTTAGCATTAATGTGATATGTATGGAGCCAATATAGGGTCCTATATATTTGCAACAGAAAAAAAGAATTTGCAAACAAAACATAAGTTTTGCAAAATAAAATAGGTATTAAGCAAAAAATTAAATCTTCGCAAGTAAAACTTAAGAATCTGATAAAGAAAAGTAAAGCACAGAGAGAAAAAATCAAGTTTAGCAAAGTAAAAATTCAGCAGCAATAATTTTGCAACACATCTTCTCCTTTGCATCGCTCCTTTAAATCCGCGTTTCAGCCAATCGCTCCTTTGCGACACTGTTTTCACTTTGCTCGTCACTTTTCTTTGCGCCTCGCATTGTGTTCCTGATTTGACATGGGGGAGGAGACAAGAGATTGGGGCGTATACAAGCGACCTGAACCTGCCTCCCCTTACATTCAAGTAGACTGTAGCGCGGTGACGTCATGCATGTATAAGTGCGCATGCCCAACGTGACGTCCTGCATGCATTTTATTTTCTTCCGTATACACGAACATGTTCTAACAACACGGGGATGGATTCAATTTCAAAAGTGATTGAGCATATTTATTTTTATAACAGTGCTGTCTTTGTCATAGTCACAGAGCATGTCATTAAAAAACGTTAGTTTGTGATACGGGTTTACATTTGAAATGGCACGGTTTCTTTTTAATATTTTTATAAAAGAGCTCTTAAACAAATTAAGGCTTGAAAATATCAGAGCTAAACGTTTTTATAATCAGTATTCTTTAGCTGTGCGTTCACAACCTGAGTACTGCTGGTTTACATCAACTGCACTTCTATTTCTAATTCATTTTTATATTGTTCTTCTCTTTTTCTCACATTTTTATTCAATTTATTTGCAGTTTTATTCTTTCTTTAAATCTAATTTGTGATCTTAAATAATTGGCATTTAAAGATACGTCTTATTTCTCTTTGTCAATCATTTTATGTAAAGTACTTTGAATTGCCCTTGTGTATGAAATGTGCTACATAAATAAACTTGCCTTGCCTAAGACGCACTTACTCTATTAACGAATTGTTCAAGACAACTCGGATTTCGGGAATTCCCAGCCTCAAACCCAGAAGTAAATGTTTTACATCACTAAATGACATGAATAAAGTATCTTTGTCAACTTTTTTAATACATTAAAATCAAATTGTTTTGGCTATCTTTAATATGCCCAGACGCCGCGTGATTGACAGGAATGCATTGATCTCGGACATAATATCCAAGATCTGAGTTAACACATTCATGAGATAAAATACGTGAAAAATCACCTCGTAAGGTAAACAGGACACACCTACGCAGTAACGATTGGTTGACCACTTATCGTTAAGGCGCACGGGCACAAAAGCATGCATGACGTCAACATACATGACTTCACCGCGCTACAGTCTGCAGCGGGGACTACTTGAATGTAAGGGGAGGCAGGTTCAGGTCGCTTGTATACGCCCCAATCTCTTGTCTCCTCCCCCACGTCAAATCAGGGACACAATGTGAGGCGCAAAGAAAAGTGACGAGCAAAGAGAAAAACAGTGTCGCAATGGAGCGATTGGCTGAAACGCAGATTTAAAGGAGCGATGCAAAGGAAAAGATGAGTTGCAAAATTATTGCTGCTGAATTTTTACTTTGCTAAACTTGATTTTTTCTCTCTGTGCTTTACTTTTCTTTATCAGATTCTTAAGTTTTACTTGCGAAGATCTAATTTTTTGCTTAATACCTATTTTATTTTGCAAAAGTTGTTTTGTTTGCAATTGTTTTTTCTGTTGCAAATATATAGGATCCGATGTTGGCTCCATAGATATGTAGTCCGTCTTTGCTCTTGGTTGCGGATGAAATTGACCTTAAAGTTGGTTTTAAAGTTGTAAATGGCAAAGCTCACAGAAAATGAATAAAAAACATTACCTAAATCTCCTTAGGTTGGTAAAATTTTCAGTAGGTGGAGTGCCTTGAATAAAACAAATATTTTAATAAATGATTTCTGATTTTATTTTGTATCCTTAGAATCCATGTGACTGGTCATGGTACAGTTGTTACTGTGTTTATTGTTTGGTTGATCTTAGATCCAAAGTTTCAAATGATGAAACAAGCTGCAAGAATGTAATACAGACAGTCAAACAATTCTGTATCTTTAAAGAGTGATCCTTGCTTTTGAAGCAGTTGGATTATCTGTCATTCTGATTATTCTTTCACCAACTCATGTTTATTCAGTATTTCATAATGAAAGTCATATTTAATCTCTTTTAAAACAAAGAAGTTTTTTGCCACTCCTGACCTTTCACTCTTGTACATGCATCATTAGATTCCAGCCGTTCATGACTTCGGTCTGTTCATGTCCCTCATTGTGAGCTGCTGCTGGCTATGGGTGTCCATTCTAATCCCTGCAGCCCTTTGCATCTGGACACAATGTGGAAGTGTCCGCTGCAATGCCTTTCCAAAATGGTAGGTTTCCTATACGTATTCAATCCAATTTTAAATAGTTTAAAAGAGTTTAAATACTTTGTAGTAATTTTAGTTAAATTACTTCTTTCTTTCTTGACAAAAATGCACCGCACGTCTTCCTGCCCTGTATGCAATATTCCTAGTTATGTGATAACATTATGGGGTAATCATATGTGAGTCACTAAGTAAGTTGAACTTGTCAACCAGATCACTGAAAAATCATTCAGGAGGTTATGTTGTGCCTCACTTAGAGGTTGTGTGGTTTTTGAAGCACAGGTCATACAAACACAATTTCACGACAAATACGTAGCTATTTTTACGATGTGGCTAATTTTGGCTAAATCGTATGAATTCATACAATTTAGCCACCTCATAAATAAACTACGAATTCGTCTAAGATCAGGTTGGTCATATGGACCAGGTTTAATCAGGAGCGGACTGACCGTTAGGACATTCTGTCAAAGACTAGAACGGCCGTCCCACCTATGACCTACGGCCGTGACCAGTGGCGGCCTGGCCATCTGGAGCACTGGAACTTTTCAATTGGGTTGGACAGACAGACATATTATAAACGCGAATGCACGCAACGCGAAGGCATTAGCGAGTCAGACAAGTATGCATTTAATGCAATGACACATTACATACGACACCCCCCCCGTCAACAGAGATGGTGGAGGGCCGATGCCATCAAACACCAGACCCCCACCAGAATCCAACCCCCGTCGATGGAAATAGTGGAGGGTCGATGTGGGCCTGAATAATCCAGGGCTGATTTTGCTTTCAAGTCCGCCCCTGGGTTTAATATTTATATTAAATTATTGATTTAGACAAAAAAAAATTTCAACTGTGATATTCTTCGGAAATGCAAAATAAAGCAAAGATGCATTCTTTTACTAGATTGTATAAAGGTGTCTTCTTGTGATAAGTTTTGAAAAAGAACTTTATTTCTATTGTACAACTCAACTTTGTTATTAACACAGATCATTTTAACCTCAACAGGTGGAATACTGTAACTAAACTCTCAGCCAGCCCAAGCCCTCTCTCAGATGATGATGATGTAGCTCTGTTAACTGTAGAAATGGACCCAGGTAAAATAGACACATCATTGGTCATTCACAATGGGCCAAGCAATCACACTAAGTGAAAAGTGTGCCTGGAATTACCATAAAAGCCAGTCAATCTCTTATGGATTGACTGACCTGTAAGAAGTGATCTTGTGGTTGAAGCGGATAGGTTGAAAATTGAATAAAAAAGCAATTAAAAATTTCAATTGCAATAAACATGTGTATAAATGTGAATATTAAGGAAGAGAACACCTTAATACTGTCAACTTTGGTTTGATGCTAACTTTGAAAGAAACAACACACAGTTAGTGTACACAAATTATTCAACATCGTTTTTCTATCTTCTGTTATGGTACAGGTGTGTATGACTCAGATTCAGATGTCGCCCTGCTGTCTCTCTCTGTAGAAGCCCCCTTGACTCTGTCCACCGACGGAAGTGTTGGGGATCATCAGTGCCCACCTTCAGAGGATACTAAGACACTGGGTGGCTGAGCCTGTAGTGAAGAAACGGAAAACAATAATAGGTGAGAATGTTTCTTTGGTGATAAACATATGGAGGATTTACAGAGTATGTCAATAAACATGGCATGGTTTCATAATCATTTACATTTATTCATTTGGCAGACGCTTTTATCCAAAGCGACTTAGTAGGGTGCAGTGGGCGGCTATCACTGCAGAGCAAACAGGGGTAAGGTGCCTTGCTCAAGGGCACTTCAGTCATGGAGGAGAATTGAACCAGCGACCTTCTGGCTACAAGTCCAACTCTCTAACCACTAGATCACAAATGACCCCTACATTAATTAATCATCTTTAATGATAAAGTCTCAGCCAGTACGCCCTCAGAGCACAGGGCATTCACTAACCGTATGATGCACATTTCAAACACTAAACTGCTAAAGCATGGCTGAAATCTTGGCATCTAGGAAACTTCCTGACATCAGAGAGCACAAGCTTCAACCAGTCTTTTTTAAATGAAAATACGTACAATACATGTATCTGGACGGGGCTTGACCAGAATGAGCTGCAGTGAAAATCACATGGATCATGTACGGTGTTTTGCTGCTTTCACCACACACTCTCTCAAAGAGGACGTGTTACACAATCACACATTTTTGGGGCATATGGAATTTCAATACATTGTGTTGTTAACACATAATGAGTCATGTTGGGACAACACTTGTTTTATTAAAGGGGTGCTGCAACATTCTGACTTCTTTACAATGTTAAACATGCTGTCTTCTCATGCTGAACATGGTCAACTTTTCAAAAAACTGAGTTAGGCGTATTCTGTAGTATTTCTGTGCTCGATACACTTCCCCAGCGATCGTACAGGTTTCTGAAAGTTTTTTTCGAACATTTAAAACTGTTTTGTAACAATTTTTCTTAGTCCCTTATTGGTCAATTCTCCCGGAAAAGCACGCGGCATGCCCACGCAGCAGCAAGGAGAGCCGTGTAGGAGTAAAGCAGAAGTCACTTTCACTTGTATGCAGGAGAGAGAGAGAGCATACGTTCGGGAATTTCAGGTGTTTGTTTGTTCACTGCATTTGGTGATGAATGTTATATAAACTGTGGATATAAGGCTGGATTTGGAGATCATTTGAAACGGATGTATGGAGCCGTCCCAGCGCTAAAAGATGCCGGACATGAACCGCATGAGGTGAGCGAAACTGATGTTTGCGTTTTAGTTCAGCCTACCCCATTTTGGAAAAAATCGTATAGCTGTGTATATATTTTTTAAATGTGTTCAAACTAAAATCTCTTCGCAGATACGAAGTATGCAATACTACTCTATATGTACTCAAGATTAATATGTGATTGGCAGAAACCGAGTGTGTTAGAGCCGATCTCATATTAATCTTGAGTACCTATACAGTAGTATTGCGCACGTCGTATATTCTAAAAGTATTTAGTTTGGTCAAATTTATAAAAGTGAGATGCAGCCGTACGATTATTTCTGGAAAACACGAGCTGCCAGAGGTGGGACTAGTGGGGAGAGTGGGATGGAACTAAAGCACGAGCAGGAAACACATTGTCACATTAATCCCTTAGTGTTTTGTACATTATGCATGCCGATTGACAACAAAAAACAGACGTATGACTTAGTTTGACCGTGTACAGTTCATAATCAGGATCTTTTGCCACCAGGATCGCACCATCTATCAGTTTCAAATGATCTCCAAATCCGGTGTCATATCCGTTAATATAACATCCATCACTGAAAAGCCGTGAACAAACAGACACACCTAAACTTCATTATCGCTAGAGTAACGAGCAGCAGCTTAGCCCATCTTGACAGCAGCCCAGATGATCTTAATGGTAAGCAGGTCTAGCTTGTCGGTTGGCTCGTGGGCGGGCTCTTTTTTTCGCCTTGCCTTATATTGGCTATTTCGAATTGCCAATAGAATGAATATTTCGGAAAGTTTTTAATAATAGCGGATCCCTGTGTAGTCACAGGGACAAAGATTTCTGCAATTATAAAGACAAAATGTATTCATTACAAAGCTACAAAGTGCTGATGTATGTTTACACAAAAAAGAACAAAGGCGTATAATGATTTTTCCAATAATACACACAGTACACAATTTGTGCACGAGTAAGATGAAAATGTCCTTGCTGTTTTGTTTTAGCAAGGCATTAATCTGTTTCTTAGTCTCAAGGTCAGCTTGTTCACAGTTCAAACAAAAGAGCCATGAACGTCATCCCTTATGTGCTTATTAGGATGGCAAAGCTTACCAAGACATTTCAGCAAATTTCTATTGTTTAAATGCATAGTAATAGCAGCACATGCATGTCAATAAGCTAACTTAGAGACACATTTTCCCAGGTCACATCGGCTTTCTTCTTCTATGCGGTGATCAGCCTGAGCGATGTTGATACAAAAGCTGTGTAATTATAGACAAAGAAACAGTTACAACGGGGACTCATGCATTATGTAGAATGCATTTTAATCCCAGCATCAGCTTTTTAAAATCAACATCGTCCACATCAGCAATGTCTGTACAGGTTGTGATGCTGCCTCATACACATGCATATTTAATGATGCTATGAAACGGTTGAATCATATAGACACTTAACTGGTTTAACAGTTAGTAATGTAAATAGTAATGTTTCTTCATACTTCATTTTCTTTTTTCCCTGTTCCTATCGTTTGTGTAGAAAAAATCAATTCTCTGTAACGCTGCTTTGCCACAATGCAAAACTGTGTAAAGGGCAATAGAAAAAGAAGACAACATTTTGCTCTCTCTTGTTTTGAAGGTGTGTATGTGTTGATTCTGTTGGGATCCGTCTGGTGCTGTTGTCTCCTGCGGCCCGCCAGTCACTCCCCTGTGCTGTTTCACCGAGACACAAACCTGCAGCGACTCCTGGATCTCCGCAGCAACCTGAGCGCCCAAGGGATCTCCTGCCATATGTGCTCGGGTAGGGCTTTTAATCAGTAAAGAATTGATTTCTTGAATATACTCCAGTGAATCATGGAAAACAAATGCCTTGACTCATTAATGCCGCTTTATTTCATTAGATAACAGATCCTCGTAGTTGCTCGCTTGGCAAGATGCACTTCAAGTAGATTAAAGGGCCAGGCAACAAGCCGAGACATTTAGTTTTGAGAAATGACGTTATTTGAGTGCTTGGATTACTTTGTAATCATTTCATTAAAATGTTATTCACCAACGTTCAGTAAAGCTTAACCGATCAGTTGTCCATGTAGTAGAATCAAATATTAATATACAGATGAGTCCAAACTCAGAGACCACTAGTCTTCTATTTGTGTTGCAACAGTTTTGGAAAAGCTTTTTTTGTGTTCTGAAATGACTGTATTCCTGTGTACAAGCCAATAACGGTTGAGCCAAAATAGGTCTGAGCTTTATGCAGACCAGTCAAGTTCTTTCACTAGACTGAATCAAAAATTTGTTTTTGAATCTTGCTTTGTGCACAGGGCATTGGAATAGAAAAGGGCCCATTCCAAACTGTAACTATAATATTAGAAACACACAACTGTCTTGGAAATCATTATATGCTGTAGCATTAAAGGATCAGTACACCCATAAATAAAAGATTTGTTATCATTTACAGGCACAAGTTGTGAATCTGTGTATATTTGGAGGAATGCTTATAGCCAAACAGATCTTGGACCCCATTGATTACTATACACTCAAAAAAACTATTCATTGGTTGAACTCAATTTAATTGAGGGCAGGATTTCCATCCAATAAATACGTGTTGGTCAAACTAATAAAAAAAGAATCGTTCAATAAAATTGAATTGAGCTGGTCTAACTCAATTTTAATAAATACAGTTTCGATAAAACTTGCAGACTTATACAATAAAATGTTATTGGGTTGACCCAACTTGATTTGGTCAAATATAATTAAGATGAAATGTATGTTTCCTACTATAGTAGGAAAAATTACTTTTTGTTGAGTTCTGTTGAACCCAAAATATATTTTAAAGAATGTAGGACAGCTAATAGTTCTGTGACACTTTTGACTACCATTGTCATTTTTCCTACTATGGTAGTCAATGGGATCCAAGAGATGTTTGGAACAAGCATTCGTCCAAATATCTTTCTCCGTGTTTATCCAAATACATTTATACAGGTTTGGAACAACTGGAGAGTGAGTAGTTCATGATCATTTTTTTATTTTTGGGTGAACTATCCCTTTAAGATTTGTGCTTAATGGAAATGATTAAGTCAGTTCTGTTTGTTAGAAGGGAACGTTCCAATACACACAACCTCTCCATACACAGCATGCAAACAAAATTTGTGTAAAACATGATGATTTACTGTATGTTACCTCAATATGACTTGAAAATGTCTTGTGCCTGTGCTTTATAAAAAACAAATCTATACTGTAAAAAAAACAATGAAAAAAGTTCTATTCATTTCACTTTAAAATGTAAAATAAAGCAGAATTTTAATTTTATTTAGAGATTGTTCATTTGTTTTTAAAATAAATAAAAACAGTCAAAAAACGTAAAATTACAGAAGAAGACTGCAAATTTCTAAGAAAATGGGGGAATCGTCATTTTACAGTTACAAGATTTCCGTTTTTTTTAAAGATTTATTCTTTACACTTTATTTTCTTAAATACAGTCAAAAACTGTAAAGTTACAGAAAAAGATAAAAAAATTACAAAAAAAGGGGTAAACAATTTAATATATCCTGTAATCCGGATTCTACAGATTACAGATTACAGAAAATGTCAGTTGTTTTTACAATGCAGTTAGCACTAATATTATGTTTAATTGCCAGAGGAGACTCCCCCCTTTTGAACCCCCCCCATCTTCCATGGAGATTGTCTACAGAATTACAACTCTTGGAGTTTTATTTTCTTGCTACAGTCGCCACAGGCATGCTTACTGGGAGACTATTGATGATTAAAACAAAACAAATATTTTCTTAATATTATAAATAGTAGGATATACTTAATAGCATGTCATAATAACTGGCTGTCATTTTCACAGTTTGATATGTAAAGTGAAAAATTCATTTTTTTACACGTTATTTTAACAACACTGATGAGCCAAAACATAATGACCACCTGCCTGATATGCTGCTAGTCTTTGGCATTCTGCCAAACCAGTGCCATCCACCGGGGCATCCTTCAGGTCCTGTAGGTTGTAAGGCCACCTCAGTTGTTGTTCCAGCACATTATGCAGATGCTCACTTAGATTGAGATAGAGGCCAGGGCAACACTATGACCTTTAAATTTATGCAGTTTGACAGATGCTTTAATCCAAAGAATTTAAGATATATATTCGGTTCGTACTTGATTGTGTTTTTGCGAACACACAGCCTTTCGCACCATTAAGGGTTTAGTTTTAAGCTCAAATAAATGTAATATAAATGGAATATTTGCTTTGCTTTCTTTGTTTTATGTAGTTTTTTTACCTGTTTAAATAAAAAACTTCCATATTTCAATTGTCTTAGAATTTAAAACCACAATGTTTATTACATGTATGAATCAAACCTACGGTTCTTTTTACTACTTTCAGCACATGCACTCTTAAACATGACCCGAGTCACTTACGGTTGTGTATCATTTGTATTTTATCAATTGCGATTTTGATTCCACTTATCGATCCTGCTTCTTGTCTATTCCCAGTTTCAATTTCAAACTAGTAAGCTAGTTACTACATGGTATAAAACTATGGTAAATTTAACCTACATAAAATAGTTAAACTATGCCTACTATAGTTCAAATATGGGCTTTTAATGAGATATAAGCAGATCACAAGTTCTGTCCAAAATGTGCACAGGATTTTACAAGAGGAATTTAAACGGTAATTTTATATCAAGTATTTCGATTTCTAACCTTAATAATCTGATTCCAGAATTGTATTTTGAATCCTCAATCCTAGTTTTGACGCTAGTTATTGTGAAATTTAACTTCCTAATTTTTAAAGTTGAGTCTTGGTCATGCATTAGCACAAACATACTGTATTCTGTGTGATACCGTGCCACAGTGATGCTACATTCTAATAAACACATGAAACTGGATGCTACATATGGGACAGATCATGAATTGAATTGACTGACCTGTTTTACTGTCTCACAGGTGTTTTTATGGAGCGACCTCATAATCTGCACAGCACTGCTGTCTCCACAAGCTCTACCTCAGGAAAACATGCCACAATTCCAGACCAGACCAAACCAGTATCCACCAACGCAGCACAGACACTCACAGGTTTCATTCTCTGCACTATGACTGTATGATGAATGGCTGAAAAATACCCACACCTGTTTAAAGTTTGTTTTAGAAACATCTTCTCCTGGAAAAACTAGGTCAGATACCAGATTAAAGTGATCAGGATGCTAAGTGACTTCAAGTAGATTCTACAACTTTGTCATAGATGCCACATTTAACAGTGTTTCTTTCTTAAAATTTTATTTTTCAGGTGGTCTTTTCAGTGTTTATGTCTTTAAACTGGATTTGGGTTCCCCTGTCCCTGTATATCGCTATTCACTGACTGGCAATGTATCTGCACCTTGGCAAGCATCATCAAGTGGCCATGGGGATGTGCCATTCTTTCAGGTCTGTAAGCATACACAAAAACAGCTATAATCATGTTGTCATTTGAACATTTTCTAATAAGCAAAGCAAAAAAATATTTGTTCACACAGCTGTAAATAGCCATTTTCTTTGAAAATGTATTTTATACACCGCTTAATACCTTTACGCATTACAAAAAATATTATCTGCTAATGCCTCACTGAAAAAAACAAAAATGCTTTCAATGTACGCAATCTATTCCTCACCCTCCAAATTCCATCATCCTCCGAAAAATTGACACAACATTATGTCTAAAGTGTGTGTTCATATCACCTCAGCATGCTTCAATTGCCCTTATAGCCCCATTCCATCTGAGCTGACAAACAGTGATCAATGTGTTGTCACGGTAACAGGCCTACAGAAGTCCCCATAGCAACTTCAGCACGCGGATAACTGTGTGTGTTTCTCACGCGTATCACCCCCGCCCGAGATGGATGCTTACTCTGCGGTCATGTGACGGCACCCGGCGCTGGATGTCGGAGTTTGAGTTTTATGTGGCTTTGGATGAGCAGCAGAACAGTAGGTGGGGGACACGTGACTTTCTGAGGCATGGAAAATGGAAATCATGTTTTATGTGCATGGCAGGGTGGAAAACAGTGACAGATTCTATAATTATTCCACAGACAATATCAAAATATTTATAAATATTAACTGCAATGATTGGTTGTTGAATCAGACGAGTCACATTTTATCCTTAAATAAAGGATTTTTTTTACTTTACAAAAAGACAAAAAAAACGTTATTTGACATTTTTCATTATTTTTATTTATAAAACAATTAAAGGGACAGTTCATTTACTCACCCTCGAGTTGTTCCAAATCTGAATAATATTTTTTTGTTCGGATGAACAGAGAAAGATATTTGGAAAAATGCTGACAAGTAACAAGTTCTCGGCCACCATGTGAGGGTGTATTTATTTTTTTACCTAATGAAATTTTCAAATCCATATTTCGGATTCAATACTCTGGAAGTCAATGGTTTGGTTACAAACATTTTTCCAAATATCTTTCTAAGTGTTCTTCAGAACAAAGACATTTACACAGATTTGGAACAGCTTGAGGCCGAATTAAAGATGACAAAATTTTGGGGTGAACTGTCTCCATTACAGGTCATTTACCTTTTAAATAAAAAAAATTACATTACAGGAAAACACATTTTAATGATCGCATACATTGTATCACGATGCAAAATACAAATAATTTGAAATACATTTTCATTAACATGTTTATTTGAAGAGTTTGGTCCCAAAATGAGAAGGCTGTTTTTCAAATTTTTAAAAAAACATGTTGATCATTATGTTATTGTAACGATACAGGTGAGACACAAGGACAGAGGACACAAGCGCAGACAGCGGGTAGGGGGTTAACACAAGACTAAAATAGTAAAAGACAAAACAAAACCCACGAGGGGAAAAACAAGAACAAGGATAGAACCATGACATACAACCAGGAACATAAACTAACTAAACTAGACAGGACTAAAGATAAACATTGACATTAGGTACAATTAACTGGACCAAACTACACTGAACTCAAACAGGAACTCACCACATGAAACGAAATGAACCAGCACAAGACAGCGAACACAGGGACATTAAGTAAGGGATCAAATCAAGAGGTAACAGGTGTAGGGCATGAAATCAATAACAAGCAGTGATGAGGAAACGAGGGGCGGGGACAAAGACTGGAGAGTATGGAAGGCAATAAGGGCCAAAATTGCCTCTCTCCACATAAAACATGACGATCTGCTATGACATGAACTGCTCTGACAGTTATCATGTTTTTATTGTGTTCGTAGCTATTTTATTTTAGTTAGTATGGATTAAATCAAATCAAGTCAACTGCAGTTTGAATGATGTTTTATTAACAAAATTCGGGAGGAACCTAAGCATATAATAGGCCCGCTGGTCTATCATCAGCAATCAAATATAGCTCGGGCATGTGACCTCATCACAATCTTTTCGGCTGGAACAACATCAGCAATCACAGCATTTACCCTATCAGCTCAAGTACGCTCCATCATAAATAGACAAGCAGTCTTACCTGATGCTTCTCGCAAGTTTAACATCCCTCCTCCACCCCAGCTCCTCTCATTTTCCTCTCAGTCCCGCAGGACCCCCGGAGGGGGTGTTCTGTGCTCAAGCCGGTTCCGAGCCCGGTGCACTTACCCTAACCAGGCTGGAGTGCTTCGGGTTTGGATACACCCAGTGAGCTCGGAGCCCACTCCTAGCACAGCATGGATAGCTGCTTTCCTGAGAGGGTGAACTCGTCAATTGATATTAATTGGAAATCACAATTGAAAAACATGATTTGGAAAATTTGAAAACATCTCATTTTGAAACCAAACTCTTCATTTGCATACATGACTCAAACAAATTCTTTACATGTTTTATCTAATTCAGTTTTACACAGACAGCTTTGTCTTTATTGTAGAAATGCATTTCTCTTTTGACAGGAAGCTCTATTTTGCCCAGCATACAATCAGTCCGTACCCCAGCCGTGTGTGTGCGGAGCCACCAGGCTGTGTGTTCAGCTCAGGGCCCGATGGACCCACTCAGGGCCGTTTCTATGCACCACTGCCTCCAGGTTATATCTTACGATTGACACGTGCAAACATTATGGTCTTAAATGTGTTTGGAACTGTGTGTTTAATCTTAAGCAATAGCATGTTAAAAAGTAAATATATACTTTTCGTCAGAGTAGTTAAGTTTCCAGGCGTTCCTCTTGCTCCATTGGTAAAGCATTGCATTAACAAGTGCAAAAGTCATTGGTTTGAATCCCTACTGCAAACATATACTGAATTTTTTTTAAATTTGCTTTCAAGTTTCTAACAACAATGTCCAATAGGTTTTTTATTCAACATGTATTTATGGTTTAAGGGATATTGTGCCCCAAATGTATAATACTTTGAGGAATGCAATTGAAGTCATTAGAATATTTATTGATTTTCACTATGTGGAATATTAAAGTGTTCCTAATATTTTTGTATGGAAGAACAAGTCATATGAGTTTGGAATGGAATAAGGGTAAATATTGACCAAATTCACATTTTTAGTTCAACTTCAAATGGATGCATATAACTATAATGTTTACTGTATCTCTGTGCTGTTTGACTTTTAATTCAAGTTTTTGCTTCACTTGTTCATATTATGTATAGTCTGTGTTACCAAGTACAACTTAATATAGTCAATTAATATGGGGGCATCAAGCCAACATGGATAGTAATAATCCAGAATTTTAAAAAAAGTTGCCGTGGTATAAAGCATCAAACATCACACTGCTGTACAAAATGATGATCATTCCAAAATACCCTCAAGCAATGTTCCTTGTATACGTTCTTATTTAGCAACATTATGTTTTCTTGGTTCTTGTCTTTCAACACTCTTTCATTACAATGTAATACATCAAATTGATCTCATCAGTCACTACTCAGGTAAAGGTCTCCAGGACATCGGGATTTAACCCTTGCAGTGGAGGTGGTTGTGGGAAACCAGCAGTGCGTCCTCTAGTGGACACTGGAGCCATGGTGTTTGTGGTTTTCGGAATACTGGGGGTCAACCGCACTCAACACTCGGACAACCATGTAATTGGAGATCTGGTGAGACAGAATTAAACTTTAGCAACTGGGTGCAGAATTAATACACACTATACAGGTGTTTACTGTAAACTAACCACAATGATTCCATCCTAATTTATATACTATGAGAATGATGGCATTCTAAAACATACACACTTATATACCAAAGACAACAGAATAGTATAGGTTACTATTTGCAATGGATTTCTGAAGTCTGTTCATATTTTTGGGGTGTTCACTGCTCCTTGGAGGAGGAATATGGAGAGTTGCAGATCTCTTATACAATTTATGTTAAAAAGATATCCATATTTTCCTACTGAACATTTGGTCAAGGACGAACAGTGCAGAATCAACATATTTCTTGGTCTAATGTCGTGACTTTTCTTTATTTTCCAGTTTTCTAAATCATTGAACTTTCTATTTGTTTCCAGGTTTAAGCTAAAAAATATCCCAGACTTTTGGATCTCACTGTATATTGATAGATTTCTTTGAAGCTGAAGATGATTTATGAATTATTAATTTTCTGATTATAGACTTTGCTTTTCCTCTAAGGGCAACGTGATCTATGATCCAGACTTTGATCTCTTTAATGAGATCGGGCACTTGTGCCAGCTGTGCAAAGCCATCAGTGCCAATACCAAGCTGGTGAAACCTGGCGGAGCTCAGTGTTTACCATCAGGTGAGAGAGAAACGTCCAACAGAATCCTGTTAATCCAATCGTGGTGGTCTTGCTTTTACGAAGCTTTTATCTCCCGCAGGCAACAGCCTCACTTCCATTCTGCCCCTACTCCACCCTGACTGTCTCTCTCTTCCTGAACCCAACCTCTTGCCGGGTCAGTTATCTCATGGTGCAGTGGGTATGCAGGGCGGTCGGGTGCACTGGATATCTATGGCATTTGAATCAGTGAGTCCACTCACTCATATGATGAATTGAAGGGATAGAATGTACTTACTGTATGTAGTTTCAGATCTGTTTAAAATTCTTTCTTTTATCTGTGAAAAACAAAATAAGAACGGTATCATAGACTCCCCAAGCTTTACCAGCTACTAAAAATAGAAAAGTGAAAAATTCTAACAAAATGTGTTTGACTTAGAGGTGACAAATTGATGAATCATGATTATAAAACTTTAAACAAGTTTTACATTAAAGTGCTTATATAATATACTGTTTGTGTGTGCGTGTATATTTAAATGTATAGTATATCAATACACAAACACATTTTATAAATTTAAGAAATATCAGTCATAAATACAGTATTTACTGTTTATTAATACTTCATATAAATTATATTAAAATATTTATATAAATACTATATATATACTGTGTCCGTGTGTGTGTATATATATTATATATGAAGAGTTTGATATCAAAATTAGATTTTTTCAAAAATCTTGTTTTCTATTACGTTATCATGTTTTTATTGTGTAAATTAGCTGTATTTTTTGTTATTATGGCTTAAATCAAAACAAACAGCTACAGTTTCATTGCTATTAAAGCAGTAGTTCACTTTCAAAATACATTTTTATAATAATTTACTCACCCCCTTGTCATCGAAGATGTTTCTGCTTTTTTTCTTTAGTCGAAAAGAAATGAAGGTTTTTTCTCCATATAGTGGACTTCAGTGGACTCCAAATGGCTGAAGGTCAAATGACAGTTTCAGTGCAGCTTCAAAGGGCTTTTTAACGATACCAGACGATGAATTAGGGTCTTATCTAGCGAAATGATGAGTCATAAAAAATAAGTAAATGCTTTAACACAAATGCTCGCCTTGCTCTGTTCTGAGATGCGCGTTCATGTACAAAATACGTAATAACGTTGAAATGGTCACGCTTGACATAGGCGGAAGTACTTTAAAAGTGTTTACAAGTTGAACGTGCAAGTCTTTAATGTAATTATGTATTACGTGAAGTTATGAACGCGCATCGCAAAACAGAGCAAGGCGTGCATTTATGTTTATAAAGCATATACATTTTTATTATTTTTCAGAAATTACCGATTGTTTTACTTGATTATACCTTTATTCATCGTCTGGTATCGTTTAAAGCCCTTTGAAGCTGCAGTGAAACTGAAATATTGACCTTCAAACATTTGGAATCCATTGAAGTCCACTGTATGGAGAAAAATCGTGGAATATTTTCATCAAAAATCTTAATTTCTTTTCGATTTATGAACATAAACATCTTGTATGACATAAATAAATCATAAGTAAATTATCATGAAAATTTAATTTGAATGTGAACCACTCCTTTAATATGAATGCACACTAAAAAACAGGATTCTTGAAAAGTTGTCTCATTTTCGAGATTGTTTATCTCATATGTATCTACATATATATTTGTTACATACTGTATACACATATATTTGTGGGCATTTAAAAATACATATAAAAGTTTGTGTTTATATTTTTTTTTAGAATCGATTAATTGTGATTTATCAATCTGACACCTCTAGACTTGATAACCCTTGGCCACATTCTTTTTAATCTTATGGAAAATACATCAAAAGAGTTCATCAGTAAAAGAGTACCTCTAATAAAAAAATCTGGAATGGGGTGAAACATTTTAATCAGATGAGACCAATATGAGGGTGACGTAATAATGCGAAAGTTGTATTTCCGGGTGAACTACCTTAAAGACTACAAATTGCAATAATTTATAAAGTGGTTAAGCACTCTCCGTTCTTTGTTTTCATTGTTTCCGCACTTCAGACCACCTTCAAAGGAAAGTCTTCGTTTCAGACTCACTCTGATTTCCTCCAATGGGAGAGCTTCCTGCAGAAACAGCTTGCATCAATCCCAGCTTCATCTGCATTGAGGCGAGGGTTCCAGACCTGCCAGCACTGGAAACAGATCTTCATGGAAATCATAGGCAAGAGAGCAAAAATAGCAAGTGGCAGAGAGTGAAAAGAGCTTTGATTAACATGACCAATTTGAGAGAAATTAGTCTAGGGCGCAGACATCATTAACATGAGTATCTATTGACCTGAGACTCAAGAAATGACAAGGAGAGCGAGACCGCATTCATGTGCTCTATTTATAATGCATTGAACAACATTTAATCTCCCCCTGATGGCCTCTAGGTGTGGAGAGCGCCCTCTACAGTCTGCTGCTGTCTCTTGCCATTTGCATAGCATCAGTAGCTGTGTTTACTGCTCATCCTCTTCTGTTGCTGCCCATCCTGCTGAGCATTCTGGGTAACTAATGTCTTTATTGAATCCTGTTTCAATAGCTTTCCTGAAACATTGTATGCTGCAAATTTTACATTATTTTTTGTTCATACTTTATTCTTTATTAAGTCTCTTTACTTTACATAGTTTGAATTAAACATGCATCCTTTTTCTTAAATTTGTTTATTTTTTGGCAAAGGCCTTAGTGTTTATTACAGCTCTGACAAAATAGTATTGTCAAAAATAATTTCAGTTTTATCAACTTATTTTTATTCATAGACACGAATAATTATCATAACATATTTGTATATTTTGTACATTAAACCATTACATTAACAACATTTAATGGAATTATCATACAGGTCATAATCAACAATTAAAATATGTTATGAAACATGTCCAGGAAATATTCTAGGCCACAATCATTGGAGGTTGTTTGTTTAACTTTATCAATATAGTTTGACTTAACATACTTGTATGCGTTTCTTGTTGTGTAATATTGACATAAATAGGTGACTCTTTGACTTAACTTATTCCATTTGTGTTAGGACAACATCAATCATTTTCATTGACTAATTGAAACTACACAGTGGACTGAGTTCCCAGCATGCATTATGCTTATGACTGGATTTAGATAGTACATTTTAAAATTAAATGTTTTTTTTTAAGAAAAATGTGCGGCCGCACCGCATGCACGTCATGATTGCCTCTCAGAAAAGACATGAAATGTGAATCTGTTTTACTTAGGTTGGGGACGAGCACATTTATGCCATTTCTGCATGTTTTCAGCCTCACACAGTTAGTCAATACTCTGCAAATGGCCATGTAGTATACTATCTGGTTCTTCCTGCTAGGACCATACATTACATCTTGCTTACATCACTGTAGCATTCAAATTTAATTGGCTTAACATAAATGAATAATATTCAGCTGAAATGAAATAAAATACGTTGATGAACCTAAACTGGGTGAATTCTGCGGACAAGTAAATCTTAAACTCTAATAAATCAATTCAATTATGTGTATATGGATGTCATAATGAAATTAAGTTAATTCAACAACAAAATGTTTTGAGTGTACAGAAGTCACATCTGGACGCATCACAGAAAAATCTCAAGGGTTAATTATATAGTCCTTATTTATCTAAAATATAAACTCATTTCTTTTTGCCCTTTTGTTTTGCTGTGGAATGGAACCTAAACATTTTTCATATAGATTCTCTCTTTAATTTTCTACAACTGGGTCTTAAAGGGCTTGAAGTGTGGTTTAAGTAGATCCCTTTAGATTAGTGATGCAGTCTCTGTGTTTGAATAGTGACATCAGCCTGTTTCTGTCCTTCTGTTCGATTTAATTGACTCAAGTAATACGTACAGGTTGTGAAAACCAACGCCTTTGAATTGTGCAGCTCTATTCCCAATCTCATTTATATGGTAATACAATATACCAAACATGGCCGTAATTTAACTTACTTTCAGCAGGGAAATATCATCACTACAAGTGATTACTCAGACTGAACGAATACACAAATTATTCCAAATGAAAGGAGACTCTGAAAATCAGCACACTCCTAAGGGCTGAACAAAACAAGGAAATATTCAAAAATGGTGCATTGATCAGTGAATTGAACAGGGCCTATTTCTGACTCAACGACAAGCCATTTTTCCCATAATGCATTCCTTGACATTTTTAAAGACAACATTCCTTTTGAAATATGGCATTCACATCACAAATGCTTGAGCTATAAAAATCACTTCTTGAGCCATGAAAATTGTAATTATTTGGCAGTAGAGACAAAACTGTCAGTTAGTACTACAGTCCCAAATGATGTATCCAAGGACTTTATAAAAATGTGTATATTGTTGGCAGGTATGGTTTGCCTGGTGGTGGCTGTGATGTATTGGCTTGGCTGGGAGATGGGTGCAGTTGAAGCTATCTCTCTCTCCATATTGGTGGGCTCTTCAGTGGACTATTGCTTACATCTGGCGGAAGGATATCTACTGGCTGGAGACATCGTGACATCAGGACTGACGGATCATGGTTCGGTAAGATTACCATTTATACGTTTCATTGCGTTGCTGAGTGGTGGTATACGGTTGTTGCATAGTGGTTAAAGCTCTGAGCACGTAACATGAGAGATTCCAGGCTGGATCCCAGGTAGGGGCAGTACTTGAACTGTTAAGCCACTGGGATTTCCTATCACCATTGTGCCCTTGAGCAATACGCCAAACCTGAGGGCGCTGCAGGGAAGTCATTTCTTTCAGTGCACTATAAGCCGCCCTGAATAAAATAGGATCTTCGAAATAAGATCTCACCAGTTCGTGTAGCAATTTTATTTTCATCATAACTCTGTTCGACAACCTTTTTTATCAATTAAAGGAACAGTCCACCCAAAAATCGAAATTCTGTCATCATTTACTCACCCAGAAGTGTTTTTAAACCTATAAACATGTTGTTGTTGTGCTGAACACAAAGAAAAATATTTGGAAGAATGTTTGGACAGTTCTGGGACACTTTCGACTAGGAGAAAGAAAAACTATGGTGGACAATGGTGGCCCAGATTTGATGGTTCTCCACATTCTTCATTTATATTGCTTTCGAACACCTTCAGTGTTAGTAAATGATTACAGAACTTTTGTTTATGTAATGTAATTTTATGTTCATAATGGATTAATGATACATTCATACTGCATTATATATTCCCATAGTGTTAACGTGTTGTGCAAATGTGCATGTTTGCTTCTCTTAAATTTCAATCAAAATTCCTCTCCTCAGGCTTTATATGTAACTGCTGTAAAGAACTGCTGCTTTGAAAAGATGCCTTGCTAAAAGGAAGATGAATGCAAATTGAATTGCTGACAGATCAGCCCTCACCATAAGGTTAAACACCATTTCAGACTTCTTTAATTTGAAAGAGAGTAGGCCTAAAAGACAAGAAATTGAAATCGCAACCATAGAACAATTTAAGATGCTGTGACAATGATCTCCATGCATGTATGTACTTTACAGCTTTGACATGTATGCAGATAAGATATAGTGTATGTATAGACAGTTTCCAAGGAATAATATAAACAAAAGTGACAGGGTATGTGCCCGTTGGTCGGAGCGCCCTTAACTTCCCATTCACATTCGCAAAAAATAGAGTATCTGAAGATTATTTCTGATATCAAGAAAAAGAAACAGAGAATAACCGCTACTTGGCTAAACTTGCCACACCGCTAGATGTCAATGTCCCATATTGTCTCTTTAAACGCGACTACAGTACCCATTCAACAAATTGTTTATTTAATACAATTTTTAAACAATAAAATGATAGAAATTAATATTAACATAAATTAAATAGAAAGAGTTATATTATCAGACACTAGCCAGACGGATAAACAAACATAGACTGGTAGTTAGAAGTAGTGCACTACCAAATTTTGACCCCCATTGAATTTCCATAGTTGGAATTAGAATTACTAGGGAAAGTGAATGGGGGCAAATTTTGAAATGAACTACTCCTTTAACTGCAGTCCAGGTGCGCACGTTCGATAAAACAGTATTTACATTATTTATATATAAATTATATTCTTTTTGATAATATAAACATGTATTTTATTTTGGCAGTTGGCCAACAAGTCAACCAGAAAAGTCCCATAGCTCCGCATCCCTTCTTAAATTGAACACGTTTTCACAACTTGACACATTATCTTTCATTTACAGGACTCATCCATCAAGCGACAGCTACGGACCCTGGAAGCAGCCAATCACGTGGGGGTTGCAATAGTGTCTAGTGCCGTCACCACGGTGATATCAACCATTCCGCTCTTTTTCTGTGTCATTGTGCCTTTTGCAAAGTTTGGTCAGATTGTGGCCATCAACACAGCTATTTCCATCGCGTACACACTATCGGTCACTACCGCTCTGCTGGCGACAATGGGACCGACCGACTTCACTCGACCCCCTGGAGCCGTGCTCAAAGCCGCTGGGGTCGTCCTCATACTGGCTGTCTGTGGAGGTCTCTTATGGTGGACTGGATCACAATTTGCACCTGGCGGACTGATGTAAAGGTGGTGTCAACAAATCACCCAACACATTCCTGCTGTTGTGATTTCAAAACCAAGAAAATGATTTTTAGGTTTTACGTGATTTATGTGTGATGTGACTACTATGAACATAAGCCTGTAAGAAGTTTTACTGGAGCTTGGGAACAATACGGTATTAAGTTTTATGTGGCACAGTTTCAGAAGGTAGCAAGTATTAGGAGTAGATTAATAATGTCGGAGACATCTGAAAAACCCTCTCTGAATTTATTTTCAGCTACTGTATAAGAACCGTGCAAGAGAACTCTGTCCGGGTTGTACATTTAGTGTTAATGTATGACTAAAAAGAAATGATTATTTCTCACTGCTTTGTTTCCCATTCATCACTTAAACTGAAGTGACTCAGAGGTCACATGAGGATGTGTTTTACTTTGGTTCTTACGAGAAGTGTGATGAGGCCCACGGGTCTATAAAGAAGGAAAGAATATGAATTCTGTGAATTCTTGAATTGGGAAAACAAAAGCGACTTTAGCACGTTCTGTCCTTGTGAAAAGTTGTGACAGGGTTGGAGTTTAAAGTTTAGTTAGACCCAAGACAGTGGCCTCGTGTAACAATACAATCCTTCTTGGAACAAATTACGTTCGAACGACTGAATATTTAAATTCATACGTGTTCCCATAAACATGTCGTGCAAGTTTGTACCATGGGAAATTGCTCGGACAATATCTTTCTTCATTAAAAATTCCAAGCAAACACATAACTGCAGTAATATAATAGACATCCCTATCTATAAAAGTTTACAGAGAAAATGTATTCCACAACGTAGCCATAAATCAGTGTTCATATTTTCTTAATTTTCTTTACATCTATGACTAGCCAAGCGTAAGAAAAACGTCTTAGCACACTGTTTTTTCTACCCTTTTTATATTATATTTGATGTCTAAGAGTTATTGAAGACAATATATGTTGCCAAACTCATATTGACATTATATAAGTAAGTACAAAAAAACTCATAATGTTCTCATAACAGTTCTGACAATTGGGGATGTGTCAACATTTGTTTATATGTAACAAATAAGACTTTGAGTATGATATTGTTTTGTAGTAGTCTTGACTGTTTATATAAACCAAGCCTGGTTACAGTTTACAGTAACAATTTTACAACTGTATGCAGAGACACTTGTGTGTATCTCCATGTAGACCATGGAAAAAGCTTTCTTTGTTTTCCTGTGAAAAGTTTAGGGGCATTGTCTGGACTTTTGTATGATGAAAGTGTAATGTCATGGTAAATTTCATGCTGCCTTTTAAAATTCTTGTGAAAGAAATATCGAGTTCTACAGAGTATTGTTGTGCTTGAAATATGGTTTGATTAAAAGCTCTCGGGGAAACCTTTGTTTGTTTGTGTATCTGTGTGCTGAACGAATCCACTTAAAGTTCACCCAAAATCAAAATTTGGTCATCATTTTCTCATGTCACTTTAACCTGTATATTATCTTCCGCAGAACACGAAGGAAGATATTTTGAATAATGTTGTTAATTGTCCCCCTTCACTTGCCTCTGTTAAGTGTTCCTACAGTAGAAGCGAATGAGTGCCGCTGCTGTTTGGTAACCAACTTAATATCTTATTTTGTGTTCTGCGGAACAAAGAAACTAAGAGATTTGAAATGACAAGGAGCGGAATTTTTATTTTTGGGTGAACTATCACTTTAATCCATTCTGTTTTGATTGTTGCCGTTTATCTTACCAGCAATGTAAAGAGCTGACCTTCAATTGCCTTGGTCCTTTAACCAGCAGTCTGGAATTAAACACCACTTCAGCATCAATCCACTTGTAACCAAAGACACTCAATGTCCTTATAATAGCTCGATACTTTATAACCTCTTGCAGAGAGAGTTCACCTACACTAAAACGGGTTACGACTATACATGCTCACCTAAGGTGGTTCTTCTGGCCATTCAAATTCAGTACAGTATACTTCATATACAGAATTGATTATTGATCGTACAGCATTAATGGAATAACAGATGTTTTAAAATATGTTAGAGAAAAGTAAAAAGGTGTTGCATTACATTTGAAAACAATGAGACAATAAAAAACATTAAAATAATGTTACAATGCAAACCTATCTAGTTCTAAATTATTTGAAATTGTTTTAATATATGCTTCATTTTTATGCAAACCATTATTTTTTACATTTTCAATAAAGTACCACTATATGACCTATAGATGGTGTTAATCTGACAAAATAGCACGTCTGCAGTATTTATAAAATGTTAAAAGGTATCAATCAAATAAAAAAACCCACTAGACTCTGTGATGTGCACAATCGTATTAGTCACCGACTTTAAATTTGACTTTATTTACTTTCTCCCATCAATTCTGATTAATTTTTAATGCTGGAAACGGTAGATAGGCATTAATAATGCACTGTTGTGACCATTCATAATTGATGATCTGTTATATAGCCAATGCGATGCTGATATGTGGTTCATTTGAAAATCCACACAGTCATCGAGATGCACAGAGATACCAAACTCCATCCTCCTTCGGACACCGTATATGCATTTTCAGCTCAGACCTTAAAACTATTCGTAAAAGAATGCAATTCCAATTGTGAGCACTGCGGGTATCTCCACATCTTCACATACAAATAAATCCTTAAAAGCATTCAAATGACATGACTTAGCCAAGTGTGTCATGTTCATTGTCAGACATATTTTCTTCCGTCATAAACTTACTTTTCTTACATTTGCTAACTAATAGAAGTGGTATGTTCAGGCTTTCATTCATCTAATGCATTTCCTGAGTCTACAAGACAAAAGTGACATGAAACATTTCAAAATGAAAATAACATTTTATGAAATAGATGCACTTGTTAACACTATGTGCAATACATAGGTGAAAATTAGCTATACAATATAAATAAATTGCATCTTTTGTCTGCAATTACACATAGCCTTAATTCTCATCGAGTTATCTATGGTTTAGTGTACTTTGAATACATTAATACATATTTACATACATACATATGATAAAATGCATAAACATGTACCAAGTCTTGTGGGAATGGCGATCAAAGTGAATTGCTGAGGTATAACATTTCAGATTTGTGGTAAAACATTTGACGCTTGCCTTTCCCACCTTTTCCTTAAAACAAACACCCTATTTCGAACAAGAAATAACAAGGGGATTTCAAACATTAGTAACGCTAAAGAAAATGTGCTTTGATTAGCAAAATGTTCAAGTGCTCCGCTACTCTAAAGCCCTATGCTAGTATGCATATTCAGATACATTTGAAGAACTAGATTACAAGTTAGTTGATCATTTGCGCAAACGGCGGTACGTTCGTGTTCTCTTCCAGAAATGTATACGGAGCAACTTGTCTGGACAAGAGCACAGCACACGTGGCTTGAGGTGAAGTAAATCAGTGCTCAGGTCAAAGGCGTTGCAGATGAGTCACATAAACCTTACTTTTAAAAACATCCTTTAAAAACCTAAATCCTAAACAATTGAAATCTAGTGTCTTTAAAATTATTCAGCGGGTAAGAACAAGTCGGAACCTGAGATTTAAAAGAGCTTTAGATAAATCCATAAAGGCAAACAGGTGTGAAACGGTCTCATGAGTGGAAAAGGGTGCCTGAAATGAAAAGGACAAAGTCAACAGCCAGTTCTGCAAGAGACAGAGGTAGGAGAGCCGTGATGTCGACTCCAGACTTCGCTAAATTATCTAACAGAGTAACACCTCGGATCAAATAATGGAACCCCTGTGGATGTTCCCTAGCACTCACTATTCAACACTTTTCTGTTTTAAGATGTAACCGTTTTAAAAACAACTCCGGTAGGTAAACTCTAGCCAAACTTGAACCGTCTGAACTGACATTAGACATCATTAGTAAAAGAGTTATTTCAAGAGACTGACCTCATGCACGTGTGGCATAGGGCTCATTTGCAATAGCACCGTCCAACCACTCCACCACACGCTGAGGTACAGTTTCGATAGAAAAGACTCTTTTACATCTGATCAGTTTTGCCTCAGCTGGAGCGACGTCCCATCTGAAGATGTGAGACCGGCTAAAACTAAAATCCTTTTAACATTCGCCGTGAACATTTCCTACACCACACTGGTCAGAAAGCTGTGACATTAACAAGATATACCTAAAGAACGTGGATCTTTTGTCAGGGTAGATGGCATGTTTAATGGAATGAAATGCAAACGGACGAACTATTGTCCGTTCGAAGACTTTTAATGTTCTTTTTAAAAATCATTATGTTGAACAAATTAGTTTTTAGGAAAACTAGTAATGATCTTGGTTCTGTGATCCAATACAACACATCATAACGATTGTATAGGTGGCATCTACCCTGACTACAGATCTCCAGATTTCATTTATGACATGTTGGTTACAGAAATCACCAAGAAGTATAACATTTTAGCGTCGGACTGCAACCAATAAGTAAAAAGAATCCAAAAGGGAAGTTTATACAACAAGTCATAGGAAAGCAAGTCTGCTAAAACAAATGATAATTGTGTAACAATAACTCCTTTCTTCTTTTTAGCTAGAGTAATTAACAGCAAGAAGACATGGGCCACGTTTTGTTTATTAGTCTTTTTTAGCATAATAATTGTGTCTGGAAAATATCCTAATGTATGATAATACCGGGCAGAGGAACTTTCGGATTACTGGCCTGGAAATAACTGGTGCCATCACGTTCACAATTTCTTGTCCGTGTCTACGTCCTGCTAACTGTACTACATGCATCTCTTTGACATACAGTGACATGAGCTCAACAACAAACAGGTAACCAGACCAACAAGGCTCTTTATGAACAAATAATGCCTGATTATCATAAGCGAAGAGGGACGTTCCCCCACACTGCAGCGGTAATCTTGTTTCAAGGTTGATAAATCTGTGAGGAATGCCCTACTCCACTTTTCAACTCAATCCCACTCTTGAATAGTCAACTGGCTTGATGAAGGTCTGACTGTTAGGTTGTCCTGCAGGAGGTCCTCAGTGTATCTGCGTTTGTCGATCTCGGCTCATGAAAGAAAAAAAGGGGAGGGGATCCATGGGGTGATCAACATACGCCCACCCAACCCACCCTCACGTATCATGATTCCCTTTTTTGCCCGCGTTCCCTAAAGTATCCATCAAACTGAATACGTTCCCCCCTCCACGTGTTGCCCCAAACGTAACAATTAAAAAAGAAAAGGTAAAAACAAGGTCTACTGCGGAATGGCTTTACTCCTCACAGTCAGTAGGGGTTGCCAGAGCCCCTGTGATCTACTGAGGTGCGGTTGGCGTTCTTGCGGCTGGTCCGTCGAGTCTGGGTGTTCTTGGTGGCCGGGGGGTTCCGAGCGATGGGCGAGATCCTCCCCCTGGGGCCTCTTCGCTTCCCCCTAGGCCCTGCACGGCCCCTCCCGGCCACTAGGGGTCACTTCTTACGGGAGTGAAGTGTGTCCTGAAACTTGGTGCTCGTGTAACGCACATGGAAGCCCTTCTTGTTGATAGTGTCGTCCGAGCGGAATTTGATGACAATCGAGTCACCAGCTGAATAAATCTCCTCCGGAGGCTGGAAACGCAAAAGACGACAAAGTCAAATGTGAACAGGCACATCGGTGTAATGGAAGCTACTTAGTAACAATGTAAATAAAAAGTACAGTTTCAAAGTTAAGTTGCTAAAGGGACGATATTTAAAAATACGTCCTTATATTGAGGAAAAAATATGATTTGTATGACACACAGAAATTAAAAGTACACACTCACATGCGATGAAGACTTTATCAATAACCTCAACATCTAACTTGTTATATTACACAAAGCATGTCAAATCACGAAGGCCAACATGATAAACGACCATCTGCATACTACACTATATTTCAGTAATGCCACTGTTATTGGAAACCTTTGCAGTCTAAATAATCGTGCCTGACTGTGAATTAGGGTTGTCACGGTACCATAATCTTACGATACTATACCAGCTGAAGTATCGCGGTACCAAGACGTATCACGGTGCTGTGTAGCGTTCGTAATTGAAATCTACGAAATAAATAAAATTTCCTAAATAAACAGATTTAAATTAAACATTTAGTATTTACTAAAGTGAACTGCATTATGCTGTACACTACAATGTTTTGTATTAGTAACTATAGAAATGAGATAAGTTGTAGCAGATACTAAAGTATATTTTACTATGGTAATACTAAAAACACTAGTGTCTAGGAATTTTACTAAATTTAACTATAGTACATACTGAAGTACACTAGAACATTTTTAACATTGGAACTAATACAAATGTGCGTAAATTTAATTTATACAGCGTTGTTTGTAAAGGGATAAATTAAAAAATGTGTGACTTTGTCTGACTCACTCATTATTTCGCCCGATTCTTTCAAAACACGGATTCATTTAGGAGAGAGACATAAAAAAGTGAGATGTAAGTGTTCATAAGAACGTTAATAGGCATGTTAAACTTCCTTTCGGTACTACGATGCTACCGCTTAAAATAAGCGGTATTGCGGGTATTTTGAAGCTTTAGCATCAAGATGCTACGGTAGCACCGGTACACTGTGCAACACTACTGTGAATAGCACATTTACACAATGGCATCAGTATGTAAACCATCCAAATCAAACAATTTACTAAAATTAATCGATACAGAAATTGACCCTCTAGATAACTCAGTTACAAACCTGGGTGAGTAATACAAAACAGATATGGAGAATTTTAGCACGCCACACCACTACAGTAGTTGTTAAGCCACGGCCACGATTGATTTTTGTTACATTGACTTCCAGTCAGACGAATGCTAATGCATCAGACCGGAAATGCAAGGCCATCCGAAGATATTTCGCATTTGCTGCATAGCAAAGTTTAAGTTTGGTGAACTCTGACTTGCAAATTCGCTTCACAAGTGAGTTTGTGTTACCAATTGAAGATCAAAACGTCACAGCATGACTTCTCAGAACAGAAAGGTAAAAAAATTGAAATCGCTCCAGGCCATTTTCGCAGAAATGTTGCTATAACAATATCATCACTTAGCATTTATAATTATTTAGGTTGCAAGCATAGCATACTGTGTATTATTGTCATTTTAGCCCACTTCAGCGTATTTGTTTTTGTTCTATCAGGCTTCTGACTTGTTCAAGAATGTCTCAGCCATTGTATTACCTGGGTGAGCAATTCTTTTAAATCAACAGTATTTAAGTCAAAATTTGCAATCCTTTATGAACGTTAAGCAACTCTCGGCTTTGGCTGTCTGTGGTGTTGGTTATGTTCTGATTGTTGGATTAGATTCAATTTACACACATCAGGAGAATGTTGCCTCCAGGAACAATAAATTAAAGAGTTTGTAAAAGTCTCTAACTAATAAAAAATCCAGACAGCTGCACCTGGCACAAAGGTTGTTTCAGAAAGTATAATTTATTACTTCTTTATTAATTTAGCTGAATAATAAAAATCGTATTTCTGCAGACATTTCAGACACGCATGCATCCCAGAATGCACTGCACCAAACACTGAAAACTGAAATGTCAATGTAAAGCTGCAATCCACCTCAATACCGTCATCTCTGTTTTTAACATAAAATAGCGGACGTCAAACTGACATCCCCTGAAAAAAGTTATGTATTGCGACTTATTTAAATATAATTCAGAAACATTGAATAACATCCATCTAAAGCAATTTAGTTCAATACATGAACATTTTATTGTGCTAATTACAATCGTTAGATTAGCAACATGCTAACAACATTTCAGTGAATTTTTGCGCGTTAGTCAAACCAAAGCCAGTTTACTGCCATGTTTGCAACGCCTCCAGCTATTTCAGCTGTAGTAAGACAACAGTCCTATCTTCTTGAATCGGGGAAAGCAGATCTTACTAAAAATGCTGGCAAATAAAAGTATTAATTAGCAAATTTGTAATTAAACCTGACATCAACTGTACCATAAATTTGGTTCCAATGCATAAATTCCATTAAAAATCACCTTTTCAAGAAGGTCTTGCCTTACAAGACTCTTTGTAGAGCCCTTTTTGTATTTTTTCTTTTTTTTAACTGTTTAGGGGCGGATTCCAATGTGCATTGAACAGCGCTGAAGAAGATTGTAATTTAATTTTGACAGAATGTGTAACTCTTCTCCGACCAAACTAAATGGGTTATTCTGGGCTGTGACAGCCTAATGGCACAGTACGTTAAAGCCAATGTTGCTCCAGGGAGACATTCCCTGTTGTTAGTGAATGGTGAAATGCTTTGGATTAAAAGCATTCTCTAAATGGCCCGTAACCAAAACATGATTGAGACAAATGTATAGTGTCTGACGTCTCTGTTTACATTAAACACATCTTTAGGTCAATAAACAGATTTCACCTGACAGAAGAACAAATAGCAGACATCAACATCTGATCTGAGGTCTCATCTGAAGTCAGCATAGGCTTCTTCTTATGTAACCGAAGTAAATGAAAACATACTCTCTGGAGCTCATATGCAGCCCAAATGATCCTCTCACTTGAAACTAGATTTTTTCATTTGCCCCATGCAAATTCTCTAGCTTGTGGTTGACTGCCAAGGTATTGCGCTGTGGTTGCTTAGGTGTACGCTCTGGTTTTTTTTCGAACACTTCTAGTTTTGGGTGATTTTTTAACAGGCTGGATTCAAGAGAGCCGATTTGCAAGATATTACGCTCCCTAACTGGCTCAGATTCCACTTTTGCGCATCATTCATCTCAATATTGGGTGATTGCCATAAAACAACAGCACATATCAATAATGTGATTACATTTTTTGATTCAAGGTATCTTTTACAGTATGAGAGGAGCACACAATAATAATTATTGCAAAGGGGTGAGTTACGGGTTTGTTTGACGGATGGGGGGGGGCTGGGAGGTTTGCTTGATGGGTGGGGGGGCTGGGGTGGTTCGCAATCACATATTGGGGTTTGGCAGATATTTAATCATAGTTCACGGCATAAATAATTTGTACATTTTCTTGTGATTAAATTGACAGATTATCAGATTATTTAATAGATAGTATAAATAAGTATTTATTAAGTATTTCATAATAAGTATTTATTTTTCAATTATTTTAAGTGTCAGCTGGAAAATTTTTGGAGGGGCGCAAGAAAAATCTGGGGGGCAAAGGAAGCCCCTCCTAGACCTGGCCCTGGTTGACACTTTAACACACGGCAGCTCATAAAAATGTAATATTCTAAAGTCCCTTAATAAGTCCCTTAATAAAATGCTAGTTTCGTAGAGCTAGTTGCTAGGAATTTTTTTTTTTTTAATAATTGAAATATTGAACAATTATACATTTTCTTATGAACATTTGTGTGTGGTAAAACAATGTATCCATACAAACAAGATCATTCAAGTAAAGTGGAAATAAGCTGTTGTTGCTAATGTATCCACGGTTCATTAAACTTAATTGTTAGGACCATAAATGTGCACTACACAATATAATGCCTACAACATGCAAGTCTTTTGAAACCATGTTAAAAAAAAAAAAAACTTTGAACTTAAATCTCATGCATGTTGCCCACTTTGGCATCATGATGCTGAACACCATTGGTTCTCAAGAGCAAATGAGATAGTAGGTGAAATTAACAAAATATATAGAATTTTATGTTTATCCACCAAAGTACTTCCGCCAAAAAGTCACTTGCTTAGAAAGTAACCTGTTCGTGTTTTGAACAATATGGGCGAGTAATGGTGTAATATAGCAAATAGCAAAATCTATAAAACAGTGAATGTGTAAAGCCTCACCCCTGATCCACAGTAGCGTCCCAGTCTGGGAGACTTGACATCGGCCCCGTCAAACAGCTCCATGTAATCATAGCCACAATCAGCCTCTTCTTCAATTTCAAAGGTCTGGAAGATGAGCTCCACTCCATAGCCCTTCTCTGCGGAGATCATCCACTGGCAGTCTGACGCTCCAGGGTAGTTATTATCGCCAAACTGGGCGTGGGAGTAAAGGTCTTTAGTTTTGACCTCTGCTTTCAAACGGCCTCCACACTCTGGAAAAGAGAGGAAATGACATGTTGGGGGGTAATTCACTTCTTAAAATACCACTGCACATTAATGATATACTCCTACACAGCTGCTGCTGCTGGGGTGTTTGCTGTTACACACTGTCCTTTATTATAGTACATGTAATATAATATGTAATTTACAGTATATTGTTTTTAGGTACATGGAATGGTACAACCGTTGATAAGTATTTGCTCTCCAGAAGTGTTGTTCAAGAAAGACGTATGGTGTTCTGTTAAGTGATGACATTCATACATTTTTAAGTGCAAACTTTTTGGGGCCAACGTTCACAGTCCTCATTTGAGTTATATATCTGTTTTACATATTGTATATTCTTTAGAAATGTTCATATAACAATTCCAACAATCCTGACTCAATAGTAAAGATGGTATGTTTTTTTACTGACTTGCTTGTAAACAGTCAACAGTAAATGAACTATATTGGTTAGGAAAACGATTGTTTTATTGTTTTTGTTTTTATATGTTTTTGTTTTATTAACGACTGTTAATAATAATTAGTAAAAGTATGTGTTGCACATTCATGCATTTCATCATATTGCTGTTGATAGTGTTGATAAAATGTATTCGATTTGATGATCATTAAACATTAAAGAACCACATGTAAGTACGAATGTGTCATCGCAGAAAGAAGTAATTCATGACTTTGACTATTGCTAATGTACTTCCAATAAAAATTTCAGTTCAACAAGTAAATATACAGTTAGGTCTATAAATATTGGGACATTGACACAATTCTTACATTTTTGGCTCTATACGCCACAACAATGAATTCCAAATGAAACAAACAAGATGTGCTTTTACTGCAGACTGTCAGCTTTAATTTGAGGCTATTTACATCCAAATCAGGTGAATGGTGCAGGAATTACAACAGTTTGCATATGTGCCTCCCACTTGTTAAGGGACCAAAAGTAATGGGACAGAATAATAAATCAATAAATCATAAATCAAACTTTCACTTTTTAATACTTGGTTGCAAATCCTTTGCAGTCAATTACAGTCTGAAGTCTGGAACGCATAGACATCCCCAGACGCTGGGTTTCATCCCTGGTGATGCTCTGCCAGGCCTCTACTGCAATCGTCTTCAGTTCCTGCTTGTTTTTGGGGCATTTTCCCTTCAGTTTTGTCTTCAGCAAGTGAAATGCATGCTCAATCAGATTCAGGTCAGGTGATTGAGTTGCCCATTATATAACAGTCCACTTCTTTCCCTTCAAAAACTTTTTGGTAACTTTTGCAGTATGCTTTGGGTCATTGTCCATCAGCACTGTGAAGCGCCGTCCAATGAGTTCTGAAGCGTTTGGCTAAATATGAGCAGGTAATATTGCCCGAAACACTTCAGAATTCATCCTGCTGCTTTTTTCAGAAGAGAACCAGTTCCGGCAACCAGTTCTGGCAGCCATACATGCCCACGCCATGACACTACTACCACCATGCTTCACTGATGAGGTGGTATGCTTAGGATCATGAGCAGTTCCATTCCTTCTCCATACTCTTCTATTCCTATCACTCTGGTACAAGTTGATCTTGGTCTCATCTGTCCATATGATGTTGTTCCAGAACTGGGAAGGCTTTTTAGAAGTCGTTTGCCAAACTCTAATCTGGCCTTTCTGTTTTTGAGGCTCACCAATGCTTTACATCTTGTGTTGAACCCTCTGTATTCACTCTGGAGAAGTCTTCTCTTGATTGTTGACTTTGACACACATACACCTACCTCCTGGAGAGTGTTCTTGATCTGGCCAACTGTTGTGAAGGGTGTTTTCTTCACCAGGGAAAGAATTCTTCGGTCATCCACCACAATTGTTTTCTGTGGTCTTCCTGGTCTTTTGGTGTTGCTGAGCTCACCGGTGCGTTCCTTCTTTTTAAGAATGTTCCAAACAGTTGTTTTGGCCACGCCTAATGTTTTTGCTATCTCTCTGGGAAAACATGGGTTTGTATTGTTTTTTCAGTCTAATGATGGCTTGCTTCACTGATAGCGACAGCTCTTTGGATCTCATCTTGACAGTTGACAGCAACAGATTCCATATGCAAATAGCACACTTGAAATGAACTCTGGACCTTTTATCTGCTCATTGTAATTGGGATAGTGACGGAATAACACACACCTGGCCATGGAACAGCTGAGAAGCCAATTGTCCCATTACTTTTGGTCCCTTAACAAGTGGGAAGTACATATGCAAACTGTTGTAATTCCTACACCGTTCACCTGATTTGGATGTAAATACCCTCAAATTAAAGCTGACAGTCTGCAGTTAAAGCACATCCTGTTCTTTTCATTTGAAATCCATTGTGGTGGTGTAAGAGCCAAAAATTTTAGAATTGTGTCGATGTCCCAATATTTATGGACCTGACTGTATTTAAGACGTGACTGCTCACCTGCAGTATGGGAGGCCTCGAATCCTTTCTTCTGCACCGAGTTATCAGAGAAGAACCGTATGAACATCTTGTTGCTGGTGGACAAGATCGGTGGAGGTTTCTTTGTGCCGCAGTAGCGGCCCAGACTGGTCGCCTTCCCATCCCGACCGTCGTAAATCTCAATGTGGTCATAAGCGCATTCTGAATGAGGCTCCATGTCGATTTCATTGAATGCCTGAAAAACAAGTCCAAGATTGAACCGCACACAAAATATCACGTAATTCAGCAGACACCTATTATATTCACAACCTCCTGTGACGATAAATAAACAGGTCAATGACTTTGATGTTAACTTAAATCGTCACAAATTTGAAAATTTTGTTTTTTTAATTCCAGTTTTTATTAATGAAATGCGCAATGGTCCCCGTAAACCTTACTCACAATACAAATCGATTTGAGATAAACTAAATTAAATGTATTTTCTTTTTGTCACACTTTCTAGATCTTCATTCAAGTTTAAAAAGCCTAGTCCTGCAAAGCAAGACGTTTTCTCATAAGAGACTTGCAATTCAACCTTTTACACGCAACACACAAATAGCTTTGAGTGAGATGTTTAGTTAACACCTAGAGTTTGTTGTCGTCGTTTTCTCAACCAAAAATGGTCCGAAGCCCAAAAATACATTTTAATTGGCATTTGAAATGCTTCGATATAATAAACACACATTTCAATATTGAATTAAACGCGTGTATATTTATACTTTGCTTTTCTCTGGAATGATAACTCAAGCCACTCAATCTCATCCCAGTGTACTTTGTGATTTTCATATCCTCAAATATGTACTGTATATCTAATGCTGCCTTATTATTTGAAGAAAACATCTTTTTAGCTCCATACCGTCTAAAACGGCTTTGATGATGAAAGCATAATATGCCATCAAATGTGGGCAGTTCTCGTTAGGTTTACATTTTGTAAGAATTTTAGGACTTGCCTAGATATGATTTTTGTATTACAGTGAATATGGACAGATAGAGATGGTTGAGTGAATAGTACATACTATCTTAATCCGATGTCCTGGAGTAGTCGAGAGGGCCCAGGTGCAGGCCTTCTTACTGGGGTATTTATCTGGCCAGTTGGGGCTGGTGATGGTCCCACTCACGCTGTTCACAACGTGATCACACCCGGCTGCAAGAGACACCTCTGACAGTCAATAACACGTGACATCCAGAGCTCTCAAACAGCACTCTCATCATATGAGCAATGTACTCTAAACGCTGAAAATCACTTCGACACAGTCCCCCGCATTTCCAAACCCTTTCATGCACTCATTCTCTCTCATTTCATCTTGCTCTTTTCTCTCTACCGCTGCCTCGATCTTTCCATTTCTGCCCACGACGGGAAGACGATCTCTAAAAATATCCAGACGCTAGTTAGTGTCAGCGAGCTGAAATCGATGGCGAAGCTTTCGGAGCTGTCTTGAGCTAAAAGGTTAAATTAAACAAGCGGACTGCTGATGCATAGGCTACTCAGACAGCACCACAAAGCAGAGACCCTTCAGACATGAAGTAATTCTGCAGGATTTTGTGAAGAAAACAAAACCAAATTTCTAAAGGATTAAGTCACCTTCTGGATTTTCGACACGTTTCCCATTCCAATATTTGGCTACTATGCCGAGCATGTGTGGTTTTGTCCTCATTTTAAATCCGCTCGTATCAGAACTGAAATCTGATGGGAAGGGCAATTCTAGCTTTTCTTTGAGAGTTGGACTCTATAATATAACATAATATATAATGTCTGTAGAGGTTTGAGCAGCAACAACATAAATAAACGTTATGTGGCCCAAACTTAACTCCCAATAGAGCTTTGCGAAAGAATCTTTAACTGTTAAGTAGTTTTAATGTAATTTAATACAATTCATATACAATCAAATATTAATATAAATGAAATATAAAAAAATGGTTGCATTATAACCAAACAGACCGGAAGTTAACTTAAGCCTGGGCACGTGATTCTGATTAAACCGTCTATATGCGTGTACAAATTTTTATGTTTTATATATTTTATATTACTTAATATAGTCATATCTTTCTTTATTCTATGTGTTAAAGGTGTTTTTTTTATCTTGATTTGTTGCAATGCAGTCTGTAAAAGGCGCTTTAAAAATAAATCTGACAATGTATTTTATCTGTGAACACACACTTAGGCCGTGTCCACACTTGACTTTTTTGACTAGAAAAGTGGTAATAAAAGACACTCGCAGCTTTTTAGTTACAAATAGTAGCTGGCAATGTTCAAAGATAGCATTTGTGCACAAAGGCAGCTTAGAGAACGAGGCTTCATAGGCAGCGTCATGTAAGTCTATTTGTTTTATAACAGAGAGCGTCTTATTAAACCAATCACATATTTAAAAGCTACAATACTCATTTCTCGCTGGAAATGCAATCAGAAGTTATTGAAAGTAAAAATTAAACTTAATACAAAACTATGCTCCAACAGGCGTTTTGGCTGACATTTTATTTTTTCAAGCTTGAGTCCTCTCAACCAATTAAGTTCCTCGCATTTTGTTATGGAAACGACAGGTCTCTGTCATTGGCTAGCTGTGAAAAAGATTCATGACATAGGGCACTTTTTTTTCAGAAAAGTTGATAATTTTTAAACCTCAAAAGACGCTCTGAGCTGTAGAAAAAAACACTTGCGCTTAAAAAACTCAAAAAAAACCCAGCGTCTAGAAAGAAGTCAAGTGTGAACACAGCCTTTGACACCCTCATGTTAACCAATCCCATATGGTGATTTTTGTGGAATACGAAAGCAGTTTTGAAAACATTTCGTTCTTTTCCATTAAATTTTATAATAGTATGACATAGTAATAACAAAATGTAAATTCACATTTAGGTATTTAGCAGACCCTTTTATTCCAAGCAACTTTAAAGCGATATAGTGAAGTAATAATATGAGAAGTGCCATACCGAGAAGTACCACTATACCTATGTCTATACCATAGTATGTTCCCAAGTGACTAGTACTCATTTATTGTGCATCTTTAAAGCATCATAATAAGTAGTCTATATACCTCCTATGTAAATGTTCTGAAGCTTTGTGTAAGTAATATTTCAGCCATTCTATGTGATAACAATGGCCAGGTTGAGTTTCCCTTCTTCCACAGCTCGTAAATCTCATTTGTGCTCACGTTCGATTTATATATGATTTTTAGCGAATGAGAAATTCAATTCCAGTCCTCTCACACAAACCTATTATTTGACTCCAGCAGTTATGGATTTTGATATCCATGGTCACTTTCAGCTGCTATTTTTTGTTTAATCATTTAGAAAGACAAGATGGTGAGTAAAGCCCGAAATTCATGTTTGGGGCGACAACTAGAGTTAAGAAAAGTGTATTTCTCACCTTCCTTGCAGTCATGTTTATTCTCATGCAGTACGAAGCCACTTCGGCACTGACAACTGTAGCTGCCAAAAGTATTGACACATTCGTGCTGACAACCGCCGTTCTCCTTTGAGCACTCGTCTTTATCTGAGAGGGAGCGGCAGATTTGGGTAAAAACACACATCACCACATCATGTCCCTAAATCCAATAACACATGCACACGCAGCCACTCACCTGAGAAGAACTGGGCCTTGAAGCCCTTCTTGGAGACAGTGTTGTCAGATTTAAACTCAATGCGCATGTTGTTGTATTGAGAGGTGATGGCCTCCGGTTTCTCGGCTCCGCAGAACTTCCCATGCAGCCTGGCGTCAGCTGACAAGCCGCTTCTCACCTCGACAAAATCATACTTGCACACCTACAAGGAGAAGAGTAAACTTGAGTCAGTATGTACAACTCGATGGTAAAGTTCAGTCGACATGAACCTACTCTTTACTGCTTTTAATACACTTTCCTGGTCATGATAAGGAAACTGACATTTCTAGGACATTATTAACTACCGTAATAGGAAACATGTAGAGTATTATTTTTTTGTTCTGTTGAACACAGAATGAGATATTTTGAAGTATTTGGAAAAGCAAACAGTTCTAGGGCTCCTTTGACTACCATTTAAATTTTTCCAACTATAGTATATAGGCTGACATGAATCCCGCGGAATGGGAAACAAAATCACTATTAGTCACAAGACTGGGACGGGACAAGAAAAAAATGTCTGCAGGAGTGGGAGGGAAGGGGAATCGTAACAACAATATGATACCCCGCATTGTCCTCTAAAATACCATTTATAGAAATAAACTAAATTTATCTACATATATTTTTTAATTTGAACTCAGCTCTAGTTCTAGTTGAACTCAGTAAACTAGTTGTCTCTCTTTATGCTCTCCTTTTTTTCTCTCCTCGGCTTCGTTCTATCCGCACAGCGAGCCATTTCATTTTGTTTAAACTGAGCAGCGCGTCCACATAGCAGAGCATTACACATCACATGTACTCAGGGACATTTATGTGGATGATCTTGCAACCATATCCTCTAATATGTTTATTTAGCGCCAAACGTGCTTCATTTGAACCCTTTCTGCTCCGCGAGCGCTGCTTCTCCAACCAAATTGGTGTCGCATTAAGACCTGCATCATTAAGAGCAGGTAAATAACGTTAAATAAGCATAGGAGTGGGAGTGAATGAGAGTCATTCTTCAAGTATTGGGACAGGATATCTTCCCAGGTTTGAAAATCCACTCCCGTGTCACCCTCTACTATGGACTCAATGATGTCCTAGAAATGTCAGTTGCTAACATCTGAAATATTTTTCTGTCTTTGTGATCAACACAACAAAGGAATGTATAGAGGTTTGGATAGAGTTTTGGGTAGAGCATCCCTTTAATTTTGAAAATAAAACGGCAGTTTTGAGCACAACATAACACTCAACAAAATGTTCTAATGACGATCCCAGTTTTTCAGTATAAATACATACGTCGCCTGTTTTTTGTCTATCCAACCCAAACAAGAACTTGGCAATACTTTTATCATGTTTGGTATGCCAGTTGTAGTTCCCTGGAATGAAATTTGGCAATGCACAACTAAACGCAGCTGAACACAGCTAAAGGCTATGTGTTAATTGACAGGCAATTTATTTAGCAAGCAATTTTATATCAAGCTGGTAATTCAGAACACAATCTCTTAACCACTTATTAAAGCTTATTAAAACACTATTTTTAGTACGTTCTCCAATTCGACAGACTAATGGACTTTTTTAAAGTCCAGGCAAAGACAATTTGCTGAACTACTCATAATTAGTGCATTTTATTCATACTCTGCCCAAATGTGATGATGCCGCTGATATATAATGACTCAATATATAATCATTTCTGTTTTAATGAAAGAAACACGCCTGAAATGTATTTGAATGGCAGGACAGTATTGTGTGCCTTTGTTGAGACCTGTGCTAAGAAAAATAAGGATTTGTTTTGATGCTATGCGTCATCTCAATAGACGGGGGAAGAAAACACTGTTTTTCACTGTTCATTACATGACCGTACAAAAGTGATGCAAACCATCAGCAATTAGCGATTGAGAAAGAAACGAATGCGATTTGCCGGCTGCCAAAACCCTGTGGTGATTAACACCAATGGAACAGAAATGGACCAGACAAACCCACCCCACTCGGAGGCAAAAACCTAGTGCTCACATCGTTCCCCTCGGTCTCAAATACGTCGAACAGGAGGGTGATACGGTACTGCGTGGGCGCCACTAGCTGCCAGATACAGTTCTTGTTGGGTGGATACTCCTTGGGCCAGCCTGGGCTTGTGATGGATCCATTCAGCTTTGTGATAAAACCGCCACAGGCAGCTAGAAAACAGAAAAACAGGAAAACTAATTAGATTTATGGTGAAAAGTATTTGTAAGGGTTGGTGAGCTATGGCAGCTGAAAGGAACGTGATGGGATTAATACAAGCTCAATCAACTGCATGCTGTCAATAACCCCTGAAAATAATATTATTGGTACATTGGTAAGATCTGCTTTTGCGCAAGTTACGGTTAGGTTTGGGTATTGCTATTTACAAAAAGTCTGACATTTGATCAATTCAAACCCGTCAAAATCCCTTGCGATCATGCTGATCGCACCTTAAAAAAACCCTAATTTTCAAACAGGATAATCTGTGGGCCTTAAAGGTACCGTGCGTAATATTTAGAAGAATCTTATGACAGAAATGCAATATAATATACATGACTAGGACTTCAGAAAGACCTTACATAATGGACTGTTATGTTTTTATTACCTTGGAATGAGCCATTTCTATCTACATACACTGCGGGTCCCCATAAAAGAAAATTTCGCCATGTTGTTTCTAAATGGACATGTTTTGTAAATACGTTATCTCCTCTGGCAAAGAAGTGAAAACGTGACCACTTCTTTGTCCTGTGAGAGCCACCGAAGTGCTACGAAAGGGAGTGGTGGAATGAGCCATTGGTTGCAATTCGCACCTTCACCACCAGATGCCGCTAAAATCTAAACATTGCTCCTCCACCATGCCAGTTAAACGCCTTTGGAAAACCGGCGCCTTGAAGTTTTAGCTTTGTGCACATTTAAGCTCCATCTTTCTCTGTTCCCACAGGATTGTCGCCCTATGATTCCTTTCTACACAGTCTGCTCTGAGACAAAGAAAGAAACGTCTATTATCATAATGGTGGATTTTCTGCTCATCCGAGTCACCCAGAAGCCATGTTTGGCCAATTTTTCGTTTTATCTAACGAAGAATCATTTTCCAATCTGTCTGTCACGATCATAGCCGTTGAGTCATTCGGAGTGCACGCCTGAACACAGACAGATTTTTTGCTCAATATAGCTGCAGGGTACGTGCTGTCCTCGCAACTGATTCACGGATCTAGAAACAAGCCCACACTATAGTAAGAGACGTCGGATGTTAGACAACACTCACCATGCTTTGACCCAATACTTGTGTTGTGCGTGCATGTGCTATGTTGCGGAAGAATACTTGTATAAACAGACCCAAACTTCCTGAGAGTTTCTGACAACAGAGCGAGGCGCTGTAATTGGTGTGCAGAGGATGGCAAACCTGATGTCAATGCGAGGAAGGTGCTCATAACGCGCTGGGAGCCTCAAGGCAATAGTACAAAACAGATGCTGGCACAATGTCAACAGAGCGAGCAGTTTTAATAAAGATGGAGGCACTAGAGGCAGAAGGCTGCTTAAAATAACAGCCTTATCTTCAAACATGAAGAGTGTCATGCTTAATGTCGTGGATATTGAAATATTTCTTAATATGCAAAGCAAGAACAATTAATACGTTTTTTAAAGTTCATCCAAAACTATTATTCTTCATTTTTTAATCTTCCTATCCTATTTGGCTAACTTTCTTCTGAGGAACTCACTAATGTACATTTTGAAGAACGTTGGTGATCCCCACAACCCCTATCGATGTTCACTTTATGGAAATAAAACCACTGAGACATTTCTCAAAATATCTTCATTTGTGTTACACCTTAGTCATATACAGGGCGAATTTGAAATTCGTTCCTGTTTTTGCATGCAGTGTCAGTGTCATAAACGTTTCGCGTACTGTTTCGCCCCCCCGGCTAGTAAAATGTTCAAATACTGACCCTCGCAGCTTCGTTTGTCTGCAGCCAGCTCGTAACCAGGGTCGCAGGCGCACTTGTAACTGCCGAGCGTGTTGACACAACGCTGCTCACAGCGACCATTGTCAGGTCTGGAGCACTCATCCATTTCTGCAACAAGAGACAAAAGAATCAGTCTAGAATGCGGCATACTTAACAGAGCAGCACTTGGAACGCACTGTATATGAGAAACTACTGTATATGAATTATAAAGCAGATTATTATTTGGTCTGGATTGTCCCATAATGAATAACGGGGATTTTTTGCATAAATGATCCTAATGAAGACAACACTATACAGCAAATTTCTCACCTTTGAAGAAATTGGCAGCAAACCCAGCCTTGTTTACAGAACCGTCAGACACAAATTTCATCCAGAGTTGGTTGGAGCTGGATTTAATATCATCAGGTTTGTCATAACCACAAAATCTGCCCAGCAGGGGGCTGCTTTCAGAGTTCCCATCCCGAACTTCCAGGTAGTCGTACGCGCAGTTGTCGTGCCTCTCGATCTGTGATCGGAATAAGAGAGGATAAAAATGTCTGTATTTCTTGCATAACATAATGTTAAAATGACCCTGAAGGTTACTATGACAGGGATTTCGTAAGACGAGTCTTTATTGATCGGGGAGGATAATTCTAACTCGAGCTGTGTAAAGGTCTTTCTTGTTTACCTGCAAATATTTCAATGAAACATTTTAAATATGAAAAAAGACTTAAACACCTGAGTAAAGATGCTAATGAGTTTGACATCAATTATTTTTAATAAATGATTTCAAAAAATTTAAATTATTCAAGACAAAAATTAAGAATTAAGAATGACGTTTAATTAAAAAATCACCAGCAAAATCAGTTTATAGTAAACATCAAATGTTATCGCAAAGCATTCATTAATAAAAATGCATTCAAATACTAAACGTCATTTCACGGTGTTCCCTTTTCATTTACAAAAAAAAGCAAGCTTTGTGTTTATTTACAACAGCTGGTAAGAGACATGAGCAGATTTAAACCAAACTCAAAGCCAGTTCAAGACACACGGGCATCAGGCAGACAAATACTAAACTAAGCTTTGAAGTCTCCACGATAAATTTCTTCAGTCATAAACTATTTATTTTTGGCTTTATACCACCTTCTCTCAAGGTTTATAAGCCATTAATTAGATTAGATTAGATTCAACTTTATTGTCATTACACATATACAAGTACAGTGTAACGAAATGTAGTTTAGGTCTAACCAGAAGTGCAATTAGCAAGTGCAGGATATACAGTGTGAATAAATACAGAATACAATATTAGGGAAATACTATACAAATGTTCTATGACAAAATGACAGTCGGTATGTACTATGAACAATATATACAGAAGGATATATACTGTGAACATTAAATTGTTATCTGTTCACAACCACCTGTACATTAGACTATACAATAGTGCAAGTGACTTAAGTGTGCATAATTATAATTATTATAGTTATTATAATTACACTTATAATAACATAATAAGTAATATAATAACAGTAATTAGTAATAATGAGCTAACTCATTTACCTCAAAAGACTGGAAGGTGAGGCCTACGTGGTAGCCCTGAGCCACGGTTAGTTTCCACACGCACACTTTGTTGGGTCTGTAGTCATCTGGATAATTTGGAGACTGAATTTGACCGTTGTCTTTTTTCACCTCCCCGCCGCAAATAGCTGCAAGAAAAAATGATCATCATCATCAAAATCAAAATCAGGAGAAAAAAACATGTTTCTGTAATACAGTAGAAAAATATACGACAGAAGGATACTGAGCAAGAGCAAAGTGATGACGTAGGGGCATAAAAATCATACTTCCATTACCACAGACATAACTGGAAAGAGAGGTGTTGACCTAATGGAAACCCTCCGTGAATCATATGTCTGGATGTAGGTTTGTAGAACAAAAACTCTCAAAACGAACGCATTTGACATGGTTTCTGTTGTTTTTCCAACGCTCTGCATTCACTCATCCCTGACCAGTGACCCCAAAATGTGCAGTTTGGTACATTTCCCACTGGATGTGTGCCAATATATATTGTGTGTTTGTGTTTAACAGCATTGTAGGATGCTCTAATACTAGTGTAATGCCTTATTATAATACATGCTAACAAGTATGTACTTCGCCATCCCCAGCCCGCCAAGCATCAGTAAGAGCCTTTGTTTTAAGTATTGAGCTAATACTACTGACACAAGGACAGAAAAGAGTACAAAACAGCACTAAATTCCTTCCATAATACTTTCTTTAAATGTCATTTAAATGATCAAAAAGTGCATTTATTTCAGATTTGGATGAATGATTCTTACAGTACCTTCATAAACGGCAGAGAAGCCCTTGCCCACCCAGTTACTACTACTGCGAAACTCAATCCACAGCCGACTGTCTGTCGAAATGATCGGCTCGGGTAATTTATCCCCGCAGAATCGACCTGCACATACAGTCACAAAAAAACGATTCATTAACAAGCTATATTTTCCACATCGTTCATCCTTTTGAAAATGTCAGAAGTTCATTTCAAACCTTTCAATGGTGCCTTTCTCCAATATCCATCTCTGATCTCCACGTGATCATACCAGCACAAATGACTCCGATATAAATCCATAGAGGTGAAATTAAGAATGATCTTAAAAAGTGAACAACATGATTACATGTATGTGTGTAAAACCATGGGTAAATCAGTGTATGCCGTTTTGAATCCCACTTCCTCTGTAAATGTAACGCCAACATCAATTTGTAATAAGTGAGTTTCACCTTTTCTCCGGGTGTGACGGAGATTCTCCAGATGCAATGCATGTATGCTGAATAGCCATTGGGAAAACCAGGAGAGGATAAGTTCCCACTGCTCTCCTGTAAACTGTCTCCACATCCTAAGAAGAAAAGAAAAGAAAAAGAAATCATTAATATGAATCAACATTTTTGTATTAGTACTGTATGCTTGTAATGCTTTGGGTCAAAGAGGACAATGACAAGGACAAGCTCAATTTCACAGTTTACGCCTTGATCACGTTTATGTCATAAACCACATCTGCGTCTAATTATACGCACCTGCCTATTATTAAAAATGAAAAGCGCGAGAATACATTTTTTATTTAAAATGTAATATAAATGCAAACTTATTTAGAGGTTGATGAGTTCAATAGGAAAGAAACAATGGGTAGCATACTGGAATAAATGTGCTGACTATTAAAGGCTCTGCACAATTATGATCAAAATGTTCAAATATTCAATGAAGATGCATTAATCCGCAGGTAATGCAACAAGGTATTAGCTGGAAAAAGGATTTTACCCCACAATATGTTACAGTGTCTTCCTCTAAAATTGATCATATATTTGTCTGCTAGAAAATCTCTTACTACTTGACATTATCAACCAGTCAGTGTACCTGCTTGATCGCATGTAAAATTGGAGTATAGCAACACCAGAGACTCTTAACGGCAAGTGTGGAGTTGGTTCAGTGTTTGAAACCGTTAACAAGCGGCTTGGCAAAGCACAGCAAGAGACAGATGCCACCAGGAACGCTGTGCAAATATCTGCGACACTTCCACCTTTTTTTCCACCATGTGATTTTGTGCATTTTACGCTGTGCAGCCGAATGCTGTCCTACATTCTTCAAAATGTGTTCTTATGTGTTCAACAGAACATAAAAAATTAAAAATAATTTTTACGTTGGGTGTTGAGATCTGTTTGGTTATAAAGCATTATTCCAAATATCTTTCTCTGTATTAGTCAGAATCAGAACACAAATTTATACACATTTAAAACAACTTGAAGGGGAGTCAATGAATTTTCATTTTTGGGTGAAGTATCTCTTTAAGTCATGCTCAAGACAAATATCAAATAATTCAGTCATATGAACGATGCTCGTACTGTCCGCTTAAAAGGCTTTAGGGTCAACATGAAATGGTTTTTGCCACTCATTTTTATATTATAATTATATAAAGCCGTGAAAAAAAATAAGAGACCATTTCGAGATTACTTTCAATTTTTCTGAATCGATTATTTATAGCTATGTGTTTAGGTAAAATTATCATTTTTGCTTCATTCTGTAAACAACTTATAATATTTCTCCCAAATTTCTAATAAAATGTTTCTATTTGCATTTATTTGCATAAAATGAAACCTGGAGAAACAGGTCAAAATAACAGAAAAGATGCTCTCTATTTTTTTAGACCTTAAATACGGCAAAGAAAACAAGTCCATATTCACTTTCAAGCAATAATAATATTTGTACTCATTGTATTTAGGAAAAGTTGAAAAACGATAACCTGGATTTGTATCACAGTTTGCTTGCGTTTTGTCATGCTGTCAGTCTTTCACATTGCTGGTGGATGAGGTTTGATTTTGTTGAAATTCTATATAGACTGTCGACTGGAATGGACACAATACATCTAGAAAAATCTGCAATGGTCTCTTAATTCTTTCTATATTATATACCATTTTATATAATTATTGTATTCCCCGAAAGAAAGACATTTATAGCAGTTGACCAATTTATTACATTTTGAAGATAATGTAGTATTTGATTGAAATAACATGCAACTAATAAATGACAGAAATGTCATTTATAAACTTTTAATCATCTATATAATCGCGTAATCCTTTTTCTAATAATTTAAAATGACCAGTCTATAAAATGTCCATATGGAAAAACAAGTGTGACTAAATGTATATATTTTATCTCAAATGTGCTCATAAACAAACGAAAACACTGTCTAAGACAGGACATGTCATTTGGCGCATGCAAGAAACTATAATATGCACTCCTTATGTGCAATAGACACAGTTTTATAACAAAGCAAGTACGGCCAAAGTGTGACTTCTTTTGTAGTTTCACAACATATATTTTTATTAAACTCATAACTTGTGATTAATTTTTCCAGAATCAAAATGAAATTATTCAACTGGCTGCAATTTGACCACCTTTTTTATTTAAATGCATATTTTGGGGGTAATTTACATGCATCTAATCTCCCAAAATTATAAAAGACGCCCCCAAGAAGATGCACTGACTAGAAAAATATTGCCAGTTTCACGCGGACTTTAATTTTTCTCATTCCTTTAACAGTGCTATGATGTGTTTGCACATTGCTGTAAGGTTTACACACATTCACTGTGTGGTGGTATGTGTTTGAAGTTCACTTGGTAAATGTCTTGACCCCCTTGTACTCCATTCACTTGCTGTGTCATAGAAAGCAACTCCCTTTTTATCTGGAAAAGAAGACAAATGGCAAACTTCCTGTGCTTGGCCAGTGTTTACTGTGTCTTTCCTCAGCCTGGGAGTCACGGAGACCGTCGCCAAGATACCGTACCACATCAATCGTGGATGCTTTGCTATTTCCAGACAAGGCAAACTACATTTGAGAACGTCTTGATTTTTTCCACCAAAGTACATTGCAATGTAGGGAAACCTTGCTACGGGTCACCAAAATGAGGGTTGCACTATAAGCTCTTCCAACATGAATCACTATACTTTTGGAGAAGTTTGCATGATGGTGCAGCCCAGACCTAATCGCTCGTGAAGTTTGTGTAATGCAGAGAGCGTGCGAATCCTTTTCACATCTTCTATTCTTTTGAAACTGACAGGAGCTCTTCCTTTAAAGTTTGCATGAAAAGACCTGAAGTGACATTTTTGAAAAGTGTAAAATGTTGTACTTCCGTGCATTTGTTACGTTACAGTAACTTACTTAAGATTGTTTGGTTATCTTACTTGGACACTTGTAAAGTTTGCGTGCCTGTGTGATGTCTCCTTTGCTTAATCTGGTCCTTTGACCGATTGGTGGCCGAACTCCATTCACATCATATCGTGGCAAAATGGTATCCAAAAATATCCCTCTGTAACACAAGGCGGATAAAAAAGATATAGTTAGAAACCATTGATACAGAATAATTAAAATATAGCGTAACCCAGTAATTTGACTAGATTCATATTTTTCCATAAAATCCCATGGGGCACATAAGACCCGTGACAAAACCCATGCCCTGCTTTTCGCTGTCATTTTGAGGGTCCCTGGGTGGTTCTGAAGATTTTTGAGGAGAACAAATGTTGGCTATATTGAGAAAGCTTTGCTAAGGTTTCAATATAAATGAACATTGCACAAAACTAGAAAGATTATGTGTCTCATTTCATATTTGCTAACGCATTACTAAAATATTACTTCAAAACTGTTCAATCTGTCATCAATTATTCACCCTTGTAAGTGACACAAAAGAAAAACACGAAACAAGACATGTGGAGAAATTTGGAGGATTTTTGTCCATACTAAAGATGTCAATGGGGGGAAATTCTTCAAAATATCTTCTTTTTGTGTTTTGCAGAAGAAAGTTATAGGGATCGTTCACACAGAACACATCTTTCTCCTAAAAACGCAGGACATTGCGTTAAGGAATGTTTTTAATAAGCAAAGAAAACAGAAATTGCCACATCAACTTGCGACTGTAAACAAAAGCTATCAATGTGTGCCTAGCGCGCGTTAACAAAGAAAAAATATGAACCGGTCTATACAGGTTTGGAATGACATGAGGAAGAGCAAATGATGAAAGATTTGTCCTTTATGGGTGAACTATTTCCAAATAGGTCCAAATGTCCGAAGCAAGTAGGTGGTCCTTGAATGTTATTATGAATGCAGGAGTGACTCAGTAGTGTTTCCTCTACAAATACGACATGGTCACAAATATCCTTGAGCACCCGAGTGATCGATCGGTTCACCAAACTTTTCCACTGTTTACACTTGTATTTACAACTTTTAATTTTGACCAGACCACCTAAGATGAATATTACTAACAGGTGTTTACAGGGACTGATTGTCACAAGGAGACGGTACAGAACAAAGACTGTGTATCACAGAAATGTTGGAATGATCAGTATTGATAGATCTGGATAGAAACATACACTTGTTTCTTGTTTTATTTCATTTTATTATTCCATTTCATTTATTACAATATTTATCGTATATTTATCGATTATTCACTTTTATTCGTATTATTTGTTCCTTACTTTCCTGTTGTTTAACCTTGTTTGGAGTTGTATTGTGACTTATGCTGATATGAGTATCTATTGGTCTCCATCTCAAGGTTCATAATAATGTCATGAGATAATGTTTCGATACTGTAATCTTGAATGGTTTGAAAGACATATTGAATCAGTTTCTAGACAGACGAAGTTTAACAGATCTTGACTGAGCATTAACGCACAACTGAGATTATTCAATAAATCCTTTATCTGTTTTGTTGAACATCACTTTATCTCCTGCCTGCTGTTCTTCCCTTCAGCTCTATATCTCCCTGTTGGTTGGGTTAAGGGATTGACACACAACGGAGTTGATATTTCCAGATTTAATAAGTTCCTGACGGAGAGAGATCTAGTGAAACTGGACTCAAAGTTCAGATCTATAAGATCTACATGGCATCTTTTGTAGTTGGATCTATCTGTATATTACAGTAATATATGCATACAGTATGTGACCAAGGATGACAAATTCAATCATAAGGGTATAAGGGCTTTACATTTGATATATGGTTTATCAGGATAGGACAATATTTGGCAGAGAGGAAATCTGAGGGTGCCCCCCCAAAAAGTTGTCAAACAGAGGTGCTGAACAGTCACTTACCTTTTCTCAAAACCAAATTCGATTGTTTTATTCAATCGGGATGCACAGGTTTTTAGTCCACTAAGAATCAAATGTTAGTGACACTAACTTAAATTTAGTGTCACTAACTTAAGTAGGGATGTCATTTTTCATAGGAAGTTTTTAATGCTCAGAAGTTGTAGCTCATGAGATTTGATGGATTTCACGGTGATTAAGTCTGTTAAATTTAGTCACTTAGTTGATACTTAGATAAAGCACCAACTTAGTCTCACAGAGACAATTGATCAAATAAGTGAAAATTGAATGTAAGTGATGGGGAAAATATCGTTATATGTGTTAATTTGATGAGAAATGTTGGAGTTCAAATTGAAATCTTTAGTATTATTAACTTTTGATTGCAGACTTGGCAAATCTGAGCTCAGTCTGAGACATTCATGAGCTCTCCTCTAAAAAAATTGGAGATATATTTCTGGGTCTTTTTCTCAGGTGAAATACGTGAGATACTAGTTTCCATTTGCTCTCCTTTGATGTCTAGCAGAAATAATTAAAATCTTAACGATGATTTAACTTTTTTTTTTGGCTCGGATCTGTTCACTGGTCAACTCACTTTTGTGTCAATGTCCTAAAAACATATGGCTACCCCAAAATATTTATAAGCAAAAAGTCACAAAACAAAACTCTTTCCTAGGACCTTGAATTCAACATCTACACAACGTGGATTGTACACTTGGTCTACCGGTCCAGACCTACAGCATCCTTGAAACTCAACTGTGACATCATGAGAATATGTGGTTCAATCCATTACTAAAAACGAAAGAAAAGTTGTGCAAATATGGAATGAATTTGGCCTCAGTTGCCTGAGCATTGCAACACTTCTCATTCTCTAGTTCTACCGACTAAGACCGAGAAAAAACAAACGTTTACATAGTGCCACAAAGAATGATTCAGTATCAAAAACCTGTCTCTTTTCTCACCCTTCTTTTCATACTTTGACACTTTTTGCTAGTTTATCGTCTTGCTTTTCTCTCCGTGGTGCCCAGTGAGGGTCTGCTCATTTGTTTGTTCCCATGGGAACCTTCCAGTCAACAGCAGGCATGTTCAAATAGGGAAGGATGGCCTTTTCAGCTTAACTACAAGCTTTATGTGAAAGAAATCTCTAACGTTTTATTTTTGGAATAATAATAATGTAGGAAAAAAAATGTATACGGTATTGCAGTAATGAGAATCACCATAGAGAGCAATTACTAAAAAAAACCCGCATCACCTTATTGAAATGTCTCAACAATTTACAGAGACAAAGAGTTTAAGCAAGAAAAAATGTTAATTGATGAATACATATTGTATTATCCTTAAATGAATTGCAATTTTATTTGGAGGAGAAATATACCAGTGTTTTCATAAGATATACTCTTGTTGTCAATCTGTGTGTATAGAGGCGAACAGTCGCTGTGTGGGTGAGCGCTAGCACTCGGCTTGGTGTCATCTCACACTAAAGACATACTGCTAGCTCTTTATTTGCTTTTGGCTTGAATCGCCAGTACCATCAAGAAGAAAAACCTCCTTGACTAGGGTGGGTAGAATGGGGCTCAGGATACAAAAGAGAGGGGTCGGAAAACATGCTCCAGACAAAAAGGCAGGAGAACCCACTCGCTTCTAAGAGAGAAAAGTTTCGAAAAAAACTTGAAGGAAGGCCATTACAACCTCCCAATACAAGTGCAATCACATAGCCCTTCTTCCCACGGAGATTTACAGTACGAGCCCTTTCCAAACACAGCGGGCATGATGGGAAATAAAACAACCGGACAGTTGTGCAAATACAGCAGCCAATAACAATACAGGGACATTTATGAGCCCATCCTTATCCTTTGGTTTTGGCATAACAGAAGAAAAATTGGAATTTGCAGGGGAGGAATTTATGATAAACTCCCGTAACCCAGAGGTCTTGATCATACAGTCTCTAGTTATCATTTAAGAATTATGGGTGGTTTTGAAATGATGTTCGAGGAAGCCCTGGATGACTTCTCAGTGTGCTCATCTGTTCTGTGCTATACTTAGCTCCGGGGGATGAGTTTTCCTGCACACTCCCAAAAGTGTCTTTTTTAAGAAACCAGTCCCAGAAATGACCTTACATAAAAACAGAACCATCAACCCTCACGCAAATACTTTACACAGAATAGCAACTGAGGTCAGGCAGTAATGCTAAAGCTGCACGCAATCCGTAACTTTTGCCTCTATATCGACGTCTCTGTTTAAAACACATTTGCAGGTTCCTTTACGAACGTTTCTTTACGCCTGTTGAAGTCATATGAAGTCAAACTGGCATTTCCCACAAAAACTGATCCGACAGGTCAAATAAAAAATAAATGATAAACAATAACTATCATTTAAAAAGCATATATCTTTTGGTTCACAGCTGATTTTTGTTTATTTCAACCAAAAAGCTAGCAATTGCAGCTTTAAAAGAAATATAAGCCAATGTCTAGAACTATACATCATAATAGTTATAAACAACATGTATAAAATACTAGAGATACACTGATACAAAATTTTTCAGCCGACGCCGATTATTCTGTATTTATATTTATAACTATGTTAACTATAATGTTATATAAATGTAATATTTGTAGTTATATACCTATGGAGATGGTGGTCTAGTGGGTTAAACCACTGAACTGGTAAATCAAAAGGATGCTGGTTCGATCCCAGCAGCCACCACCAGTGTGTCCTTGAGCAAGACACTTTACTCCATGTTGCTCCAGGGGGATTGTCCCTGTAATAAGTGCACTGTAAGTCGCTTTGGATAAAAGCGTCTGCCAAATGACTAAATGTAAATGTAAATAACTAAAAATACAAATAAAAATGCTATGTGAAGATATTCTTAGGTGATAACTGTAACATATAAAAAGTTTTGATGAGGGCTGTGAATAAAACAAATAGAATAATAAAATAGAAAATGAATGCTTAAATTGCTATTTTATCAGGCAGTGATGATATCATTATATCACTGTCTTAACAGCATCGTCATGTTTGTCCCCAAGTTTATAAATCAAAAGCCTATACTGAGAAAAAACTCACTAGAAAGATTAAAATATAAACAATTCTGGAGACTATCAATAGCAAAAAAAACAGATAAACAGTTTGGATTTTTCTGGGGGACCCCTTGCAACCTTCTGGAGGACTCCCCGGACCCCAGTTTGAAAACTCACTTTATAGTCTATGTGGTGGACTTCTGAAATAAGGTATAATCCAGACATTCTCTCTCTTCCTAGAATCCTACAGCCATTAACAAATAGTAATTTGTTTGACAAAAAAATAGTTAGATACAGAGCCCAGAGGAGAACTGAAGGAGAACAAAAGCTCAGGAAACAGATGGTTCTCATATTCGCAGTGCAGAGCTGAATTCGCTTGTGTTTCGACTCATGTAACCTTCACTCTGGGCGAATGTTGGCGGTAGGCTGTCAAAACTGTTCTGGATAATATTCAATAAACACGTGAAATAAGGAAACCATTCTTATACCCCATCAGCAGAAAGTCCCATAAGCTTACTTCACTTAGCTAAGGAATATTTAAGACTTCCTCTTCCTCTCCGACTAAAGCTACATCTTAAATCACAAGCTACACACATACACAGTTATTTTAAAACAGTATCTCAAAGATGTCAAATATCTGTTTTAAGTGTACATCAGGCTTGCAGACCGATGCCTTGTGCAACAGAAGTACCTGTTTGCGATGGTACTTTAACATTTTAAAACGAAATACTTAAGCGTAGTTACACTGGACCCGAATATATATTGGGTCACCAAAGCCACACCTAAAAATAAATAAATGCTATTACATTATACAGTACTGTGATCTTCACGCAAATTCTTCTAGAGCTGATCCTATATTGTTTGACTACCACAATATATGTTTTTAATACATTCAATTTATTTGTTTTTGTGTAATGTTTTTCTTGAAAAGTGTATTTTATCTGAACAGATGTCACTTGTTGGTTCACTGGCCAACATGACATGCTCAGAGTACGTTTTGCTAAATGACAGGAAATGTCCGTGTGGTTTACAGATGTCATAAACGGAAACAAACTGTTTTCATGTGTGGACGGGACAAAAGGTCAGTTGGTCGATTTGGAAACATTGACACAGGTACAAAGATAAAAACATCAGCCGCGCTTAAACCAAATGAAAAACATGACTTGCATTTTATGTAAAAGTCATTACCATATATTACTGCATCAAAGCTGGTCTGTGTCATATACAAAGCGAAGTGTTCAATGTCACGTCATACATAACAGTGACTGAATCTGAATTGTAACTGAATGCAAATTTTATACGGAATAAATATGAACTGGATTTCAGTGCTAAATGCGTGTTTCTTCTCTCTAAATGACACGTACTACCACACTAGGGAATTAAAAGGGAGAGTAAAATGTCCTTAAGAACTTAAGTTCTGCATGTGCTGTGCTGACTCTTTGTAATACCGCAAGTAAAAAAATGTAGGATTTTACCACTTTAACATTAACAGCATTACTGCAATAACAATTGACAAGATTGTTGGAGCCGATAGCCTCGTGGGCAGTGCTCCGACATGTGGTAAGGTTGCGGATCAGGCGACCCGTGTTCGATTTCCGTGTCGCGGTCCTTTCCCAATCCCAGCCCCTTCTCTCTGCCACTTCGCTCCCCTTCCTCTCTCTCACAAAAACTGTACGAATAAAGGCAAAAATGCCACAAATATATCTTAATAAAAAACTCTTTGGCTACGTTTACAATTAGTCGTCAAGCAGACGCTTTTATCCTAAGCGACTTACAAAGATATCACGTAGCAATAAGCAATATGTCATAAAGGAGCAATAATACAATACGTGCGAATACAAAGTTAATAGGCTACATGCTAACAATATGTTTGCTTGGGTGACATCAGCTAAAAAACAGCCTGATTGTGAAGACAACAAAGAACATAAGGAAAACAGGGTCAAAATTATGTTAAGTCCCAGTGGAATTAAAAGTTAAAATGCATCTTTCTTCCTGAATTATTGCTGTGTTTATAGTAAACAGTTTATCAATGAGGGTCATTTTCTTTTAAAAATGTGTGCGCACTAATAATCTTTAAATGAAAATCTGAAAATGCACTTCATTTCCATAATGACAATCCATCTTAAATGATGTATGTTAGACGGCTTGGGCGGAGCAACTGTTGACTCCTGCCCTTCAACGGACAGTCTGTTGCCAGTTCTATTTCAAAATGCAATGGCTATTTTCCAATCTAATCGCAGAGAAAGACGAAAGCCATTCCCATTATTTTTCTCATTAGAAATTAAATTTCCGTAAATAAATAGCGGGATCAGTGGTGTACATTGTAGTGCTTCCTGTTAAGTTACTTTTTGCTCTTATGGTTCACGATTCTTCACTGCATGTTATTACCAAAAAGAAAACGTTTGGCTTCATTATTTTATTAAAATGTGTTGTGGAATGTGTCTGGGCAGATACCACGAATGAAAGGACGTTCCTCTACCTAGAAGCAGGAAATATAGTGAAGGTAAATCTGGTAGCAGCTGTTCAAAGCTGAATAAAGCTTAATCCCTAAACTCATGCCAGGACATATTGGCCCTGGTATTGCCACAGAAACCACGAGGAGAAACATGAAGTCGAGTATAAATTCAGCTTACAAAGAGATGAGATCATGTGACGGATCTTTCTGACTCTTTCTCTGACTCGCTCAGATAGCTGAAGTACCGATCTGCGTGTGAGAAGCACAAAAGCTGTCTTGTGAAAGCTCAGCAGAAAGAGAGATGCTCAGATAACCATGCACATCTCACAAGTGCTGATGCCACAGTAAAGGGTCACCCTGACACAACGGAAAAAGCCACGGAGAGTGCGTGCCAGAGAGATTTGACTGTTACAGAATTATACAAGATCAAAGTTATTTCATGTTGCACAAAAAAACAATGAAGACATATTTCTTGTTACCAAACAACAATGAATGCGTTTACTGTTTTGTGTAAAGCAACAGCCTAGCAAGTGAGACCATCCTTAATCTCAATGTATTTAAATGGTCCAATGCCATTTCTACCTGTTCATCACTCACAAAATATTCACTTAGGAAAGTAATAAATAGTAAATGTGTATAATTAGTGGAAACGATGCATAAAAATGAGATATAGAGACCTGTTGGAGGGCGGTTCTTACCTGGAAAACGTGTTTCTTGCATAGTGCATGATACTGTCAAAGTCATAGACCTCCCCGAGTGAGTCCACCTCACCAGGCTCCATCTTCAAAAAGTTGTACTCTTGTCCTGTGGGTGGATGCCAAGAACGCTTGTGAAAATAAGTGATGTCTGTGTCTCATTTTCTACTGTTTTGGCTTTTCTTACACAGTTTGCTTAGATATTATAATATTACATACAGATTATTCTGTACATTCAATACATTTAGAGCAGCACATATGCACTCTGGGAACGTTCCCAAGTATTGATGGGGGGTAAAAATAGCATACAAGTACTGAAGCGTATATCCTGTTAGTTGGCAATTATTCTGAAAGCAGCTAAAAGTACTGTGCATAAACAAGTCACACAAAATACATTTGACAAATCTATAATATTTCTTCACTGCATTTTAACCCACTGACATTTTAAAGCTAAAGAAGAAAAATGCCCTCATTTGGTACAAAGATGTATGTGGTGCCACATAATAAGGATGTAATAACAACGCTTCTTCCATAGATATTGTCAGTCCTTATTTCATATTGTACATTTGTCTTAGTTCATGGGTGCGCTGCAAAAATATTTGATGAATTTTCAGCTTCACAGACAGATCTGTACATGTGCGGCTGGTTGGTTGCCAAAATGACCTGTGGGGGTTTTTTTTGGGTGTACAGTGGCACTTAAAATAACTTTAACCCTTCAGGCACATCTACATATATAAGAATTTTATTGAGTTGAATAACAAAATTTGAAAATCCACAGATAATGCTAGACCTTGTCACACATCCAACTATTATCCAACTACTCAATCATTTTAAATTACTTTAAGGGGTCATATGACACGGCTGAAACAAATATTATAATTTGATGTTATACAAGATGTTATACAAGATGTTATACAAGATGTTATACAATGTTTATACACGATTTAAGGTTTAAAACGCTGTATTTTCCACAAACGGTGCATGTTTGTATCTCCTCTTTGTCCCGCTCTGAAACATGTGGATTTTTTACAAAGCTCATCGCTCTGAAAAGTGAGGTGTGCTATGATTGGCCAGTTAACCAGTGCGTGGTGATTGGTCGAATGCTGCAAGCGTGTGACGGAAATGTAACGACTCTTACCATATTTGGAACATCAGGTTACAAAGCAATTGTTTTGACAGGTACACCCACCTTACTTGCGGTCTTAGTCAAATCCACAAATTGATGTAGATTTGTGGGGGTGCGGTTACACGAGGCGTTTCAGGCAGGTCTGGGTGAGCATTCGCTTTTAGATAGAAAGCCTGTTTCCGACACTTTTGCAATTTTCGTATCGAATACATGCATGGGCAACTTATAACACACCAAAGACAAAGTCCCATATGACCCCTTTAATGACGGCTGGTGATTTTCAAGGAGCTTTGTAATGTCTAAATAGACTTTTGTCTTCAGTCATAAGAGTAAACTGTTTTTAAATGCTTGCGAACGTGTTGTGGAATGTTACAAAATAAGGTCTACTTATAATACTGGTCTAACAAAATATCGAACCAAATATCATATATACAGTGTTGAACTGTTATAACTGTTTAACTGTTGTGGCAACTGTAATTTGTCAAATTTGTAAATATTGTGTAACAGAAGTTTGACATCAAATATTCTGGACAGCATTCTTGAAGAGAAATGGATCTGCAGGTGGGATTTGTGCTGAGCTCAGCAACCAAGAATGTGTTTTACAAAATGGGCCACGTTGTTCCAAGCATGTGGTGTAACTGCTGATTATGTTCTCTGAATATTGGCACAAAACGATGTTTTGTGCTTTTTGCCTGAGCTGGCCTCACTTAACGTATCTGTTCAATCTTGCATATTACACTAAACAATTTCAGTTGTACAACAATATATAAAGATTCGTCACGCACCATTTGTACGTGAATATAATCAACTTGTACTATTAAAGGAATAAGCCCCAAGAAGTAGTTGCCTAAAACACCTAAGCTGTTATAAAATGCACTTGTAACCCCCCGCTTCGCAGGGCTTATTGCTTTAATAAAACGGTTAATCCGTATGCGCAGCAAGGTTTCATAAAATAAAGCAAATTAAGTGATACTTAGGCAACGTATTGCGGTCAGAAGATATAAATCGGGCTATTTTATAAAGGCTTAGAACTCGGCTCAACCAATCAGGATTAAGGATCAGACGTGACCGTTTCATAATGATGATTTTAAAATAAACTTGTCCTACCTGGCTGAATGTTATCTCGTATTATACTGACGTGATCGTCTCTGTCGGGCCGCGTGTGCTCGTGCCAGAATCCGATCACGTGACCAAGCTCATGCACCACAATTCCAAACTTGTCACAGTTTTTCCCGATGGATATAGCCTGAGGACCTCCTCCCCTCCGTCCAACATACGAACAGCACCTGTGAAAGTTAGGGACCATTGTTAATAATATACACCATTTTATTGCATTCTTTGTTTCATTGTATTGATGACAAAGGCATAAAAAGAATACATACATGTGTTTGTATGGTGAGTGTGGTGAGGAATATGAATATATGCACTGACAGTCATTTCCCCAATTTCTTTTTTACAAAATGTGAGACCCTGTGCTGCATTTAAAGTTCTTCTATATGTATTTTATAACTATTTATTCGCTTCACTTGTTTGTTTCTTTTCGGTTTCTTCACATTTCCTATTAAAAGAGTAGAGCAGGACATATGGAAAGGCTTCTTTTATTTTATAAACAGCCAGTAGCTTTGAGTTTACTTCACAGCAACAAACCATGATTTGCTACTTCCTACCTGGCAGGTGGTTTTAGGTAAAGGAATACATGAAGAGCTCTTTTCCATAACGCTATAAATCCATTTTAATAGTTTTCATGAAAATTACATTTTTTTACCTAGACCCATACAATTTGTTAAAATTGAATTTATCCTGTTAAAATGGTCTGTTGGCTCAGTCTCAACATGTTAAACAATGATTGTTAAATGAAATAACAATATTGTCGGTTATAAATTCAAAAAAAAAAAATCAAAACGCTACAATCCATCCTTTTTTTCAAACAAATTTCCTTTTTTTTCTTTTTAAAAACAAACAAACAAGAGAACATGAAACGTATGACATCAGGGACTCATGCTATAAATTAATATAAATCAAATAAATGCAAATGGATGAAATAAATAACAGCCAAATAAAATAAATAGTGACAAACTAAATAGTAAAATAAAATAAATATTTTAAATTTCACGTTTCAATATTTTCCACCACATACAACAAATTATTTATAAATAACACATACAAATACCACTAACGTGCGAATTCTGATAGGTCGAGAGAACATATCGCATTTAGGCTAAAAACAGGTTTGGCACTTTTTATAGCGTTTTGGAAAGAAACTGAATCTTGCAGTACATTTTAAACAAGGAAATATAGCGATTTGGCATGAAACATTGATGGAGCCGTGAATAGGTTTAGTACACAGCAAAATGGCATGACAAACTCATTTTTTTTAAATGCGTTTTGGAAAAGAGCTCTTCATATTTACTATCGAGAGAATTTGACGAAAAACGGTATATCTCAGTAAGACTTCAGCATTTTGGTCTCTTTTCCCAGAAGAGAAAGACAGTTGAAGCATATCTGCTTAACGTTTATGTTGGAACACGTTAGCATATAGGCATCTCAAAACTAACAGACAACTAAAAACCTACAAACTCAAAGCCACAATCTCCTATTTTGATTTTAAGGGGTTTTTAATACAACACAAGCACAAAAACACACAAAACGCAATATAACAATCTCTTTCTGAAAGGTCATGTTATTTTCTGAGAGAAAGACCGCTGAGAGCCGGCTAACACACATCCACGGCACACACAGAGCACAAACACACAAACCTACACGCAAAGACTGTGTGGGTGCAAAAAAACACTCTTTAATTACTGTGCACCCAGCAGAAATTCTACCTTGAACTTTGCACAGCGTGGACAGGCATCGCCTGAACACACACACAGACACACACAGAGGCTCATCAGACCATGGCTCCCCCCGTTGGCAACTACCGCTGGCTGCAAAGGGCAAAAAAGCGTAACGTATCATCACCTCGCTAGCCCCAGCTCCACACACACACACACAGCGTTTGCTTGTCCATCATGGCCTGCAGTGAGACATAAAACATAAAAAGGCGGCCTAGGATGAAATCGGTCATTTTCCTTGACTGCTCGACCGCAAAGTCTACTTAAACAAATAGAAAGCAGACTGTCTATGCAACATTAATCTGTCAATGTTACTTTTTCCTTGAAGGGATAGCTCACCCAAAAATTAATAAAAAATGTCATTTTGGGTGAACTATCACTTTAAAGGCTCCATGAAAATGTCTCTTTAAAGGCGCAGTTTTTGATTTACAGCGGCCGCTAGTGTTGTATTATAGATTTGCAACAAATCGCTCCGTCCAAACACGACGGTGGCCACCATAGTAATAAAAAGTTGTCTTTCTCATCTTGACGTAGGAAAGAGATCATGCGGGCATTAGAAAGACTGTAGAAAGAGCGATGTCTTATTTATTACATCAAATAAAAGGTCTGTGGATTTTAAGTGTAAAAAGAAGGATAAAAGTCAGGCAGGAGCGAGGACCTGCGTCAATATTATAAAGACTTTCCGGCAGAGACGCGTTAGGACCCGGGGTACAAAGGTTTTTAGCAGAGATGCTCATAGATACCACAGAGATACTTACCAGCAGAGAGACGTTGGAGAAAAAGATCGTCTTAAAATCACCCCAGACGAGTTGGCTTGATTCGGATAAGTATGTGAGTAACGTTGGTTTTTCTGTTTGTTAGAACCAAGATATGTTGTTGTTTTTGTTGTAATATTAGCTGTGTGATGTAGTAGTTTTGAGTGTATTTGTTTATCTGGAATCGCTTTAATATTACACTTGTCCAGATACTGGAGAGAGCGCGTTAGCACTAAAACTGTAGAGAGAGTGCGTTTTACTCTCTTACCCAAAGATGATCACATTTAACCCACGGGTCAGATATGCGTTCCGAACCGTAGAGTACGATCCGTACAGATCATGGATCATCCGCGATCAATTTCACCACTATACCGCAGGACAGAGGGAGAGGAAACGCTTGTGTAGTGTTGTTTGTCCGTTTAGGGCTGCTGTACAAAACATGGCGGCGAATTCAATGCATGTAGACCCGCTCTGTATGCAGATATAAACAGCTTATTCTAAGGTATTAGAAACATAACAGTTCATTACGCAAAGTCTTTATACACCTCTGAAGAAATATTTTTGTATATTATATTGCATTTCTGTCAATAGAATTTTCTTAAAACCCTATATTCTACCTTTAAGGTCTAAATTGTCTCATCATTTACCTTCATGCCATCCCACATGTCCAAATGACTCCACTGAGTTATTCAATATTTTATGAGGAGAAATCCTAGGCTTGTGATTGACAGCTATTCATATGTTGAGCTTATTTAGCACAATTAAAATGTAAACAAACAGATCCAAGCCCGATAACTTCGAAACTCTTGCATGTCTCATTACAAACTAACACAAGAAACAACCCTGCAGGAAGATAACATGACAGCAATTTAAAATGAAATGATTCACTTGTGTTCAGCTAAAGATAGGATGTCAGACATCTAGGATGGCATGATGGTAAAATTATGAGCTTATTATTTTGGGTATTAAATCCAATCGATGTCTAATAAAATCACAACTAGAAGGAGAATGTCATCTACCCCTTTAAGTACAAACGTTCTGTTATATTTATCTAATCTGCGGCTAGCTTCACAGGTAAAGTTCACACGAAATATGACAAATCTGTCTTTTCCCAGAGCTGTTTCATTATTGAACTCTGCTCCCCACTGATTCCACTAACCCTCATAACTTTAACTTTAATGCTGCTACTACATTGTTTACATTGCATAACAGGGCTGCATCCATGACTGAACTGTACACACCAGTACTTCATGTTATCTGCTCTACCGGACTGTTTACACACACATAGCATCATTTGCACTCTATACTGCTCACTTGCACACCAGGAATATTACACTGAATGCTCATTTGCACTAATAAACTACTTTCATAACTGCATTAACTCATCTACTGCACTGTAACTCATCTATTGCATCTATTGCATAACTAACTGCATCCACTCATCTATTGCACTGTAACTTCAATAACTGCATTAACTCATCTACTGCACTGTAACCTTAATAACCGCATTAACGCATCTACTGCACTGTAACTTCAATAACTGCACTAACTCATCTAATACACTGTAACTGTATTATCTGCATCTACTCATGTATTGCACTATAACTTCAACAACTGCATTAACTCATGTACTGCACTGTACCTTTAATAACCGCATTAACTCATCTACTGCACTGTAACTTTAATAGCTAATGTCTGTAATTAATGCACACTCAAGTCACTTGCACTATTGTATAGTCTAAATTGTTATCTGTTCATAACCACCTGCACATTAATGTTCACAGTATATATCCTTCTGTATATATTGTCCATAGTAAATACTGACTGTCATATTGTCATACAACATTTGTATAGTATTTCCCTAAAATTGTATTCTGTATTTATTCACACTGTATATCTGCACTTGCTAATTGCACTTCTGGTTAGACCTAAACTACATTTCGTTACACTGTACTTGTATATGTGTAATGACAATAAAGTTGAATCTAATCTAATCTCTAACTCATTCTCAAGTTGTTTTAAACCTCTATAAATGTCTTTGAAGAAGATATTTTCAAGAAAGTACAGCGTTCTGGGGCACCATTGACTACCCGAGTAGATTTATTTCTACTATGGTAGTCAATGGTGTCCCAGAACTGTTCGATTACAAAGATTCTTCCAAATATATTTTTTGCGTTTGGCAGATCAACAAGATTTATACAGGTTTAAAACAACTTGAGAGTAAGTAAGGGATGACAGGATTTTCATTTTTGGGTTAACTGTTCTTTAAAGTGCAGTAATGAATTCTGGGTGAATGGCAAACAAACTCCTTTGACTGCCTTTACCTCTAAATATCTGTGTAATTCACATGTAAATGTGCTTATGGATGCAATATCATAACATCATGATTTGCGAATGACATGAAGGTTTTACTGCTTAGCTTTAATACTTTTTTTGGTGGACTGACAATGAAGCTTTGTGTGAACAAGTTCAAGTAGGCTACACAGTACATGAAACTCTGTGTTCACTATAAAAAACTCCTATTTCAATAGATCAAAAACCCTATTTCTGCAGGGGGAAACAGCTATATGGTGCCAACATTGATTCCAGGGCTCCCATTTGTCAAACAAGCTGGTCTGAACTTCTGACACCCCATGAAAGCATCTACAGGGAGCCTTTGTGGGAGAATAAAACCCATACTTTCAGGTGACAAGTCCCGTGGTGAACACTGTGACAAAGTTGCCTGGTATTTCCTCAGTGAAGAATAGAGCAATCGCTAGGTCAAGACACGAGGGCCCACACACACACGCAAAGCCTTTTATTGGCACACAACAAAGATAACCCGGAGCGGTGAAACAGGACGGATGAAGAGAACAGAAAAACATTTAGGCGATAAATCAGGATGAGCTTGAAAAAAAAGGCTGAGTAAGATAAAGAAGAAAAGCACATGCTCCACATGAGCAGGAGAGACAGACGTGATTTCTTCCTGAAGGAGTCAAAAACATCCACCTGCTGTGGAATCATTTAAACATACCACAGACAGACACACAAACTCTGTTATGAGACTCACACACACACTTACCCACACGGCCGGTAGGTGAAGACAATGTAGCTCTCCTCTGTTGTTCTATCAATGAAAGTCACGCATGTGTTTTTTTCCCAGTGTCTCATAGCCTGTCTGAATATGGCTCTCTGGCTACCTGTACAACACACCCAAACACACACGCAATCCAGTTTATTAACTGTACAGGTGAGTAAAAGGCATTAAATGATAGGAATATAAAAAAGAAGTCAAAATCTTGTAGGCCTATTTTAAGTGAATTGCAATACTCATAGAAAAAAATCACAGCAAATCCGAAAATCGCAGCCAAAATCGAATGTTTCAGTATCTACATATTTCATAATTTTTATTTTTGTCAAAGGCATTAATTGATAGGACAGTAAAAAAATCTGTCAAAATCTGGTAGGCCTGTTTAAGCGTATTGCCAAATTTGTTAGCAAAATCACAGCAAATCCGAAAGTCACAGCCAAAATCGAATGTTTCAATATCTCCATATTTTGTCGTTTTTATTTTTTGTCATAAATCATTTTCATTAGTCACCGTTTATGTTTGTCACTGGGTTTTGCAAATATCTAACCAATTTAAAGTATTAAAAAAGGGCTTGTCAACTTTGACAACACAGTGTGTAATCGTATAAAAAAGTACAGTGTTCTTTTTCCATCTCTTGAAAAACAGCCAATTTGGACACTACAAGGTTGCAGAAGGACAGCGATGATATTCAGCTTTGTGAAGAAGATTTTGGACCAATGAGATTTCTTGTAGGCGGGGCTACCCACTGCAAACAAAATCGACCAGCCTCATTAACTGCATATCTTAATTTAAAAATATTTTAATTTAAGTGAATATTCTATGACAAAAATAATTAAAACTATAGTTTGTACTTTTTGTTAATTATTCTTTATTTGCTCACTTTATTTGTACATCATATTTTATTAAAATTATATGAAATGCCAACATAATTTACATTTACGCCTTTGTCAGACGCTTTTATCTAAAGCGACTTACATTGCATTGTACTATACATTTCTAAATAAGTGCAATCCCCTGGGATGGAACCCATGATCTTGGTGTTGCCAGCGCCGTGCTCTAACCACTGAGCCACAGGAAAGCTTTAATGGCAGAATATGTCATAATTGCCGTTAGACGTCGCAGAATATAACAAAGGCGTAGCTTGATAACAAAAGGCTTTCTGAGCAGCGCCACATGAGGTCGAACACATCTATGATTTCTAAAAGCCGGTATAACACAGATGTTTACAGGCAACCAGGGGAATACAATTTTGAATTTCTCCGGATTCAAACATTGTTAAAAACATCTGAGACAATAAAGCACAAATGTGAATATAATAAATAGCGCTGCTTATTTGTTGTCTTTAAGGTCCTTATCGAAGGCCTGCAACCCATTTGAAGCCGTGACTATAACCACAATAAAGCAAAGCCTCTCACTTACCACTGAAGTTCCCACTGATGACATAAGGGATGACACCCTCAGGCCACACCCTCTCAGGTCTGGAGGTCGCTGCTCTCTTCCTGCGGCGGGACCCCTGAATGGATGCAGTCTTGGTTGGACTCGTCTCATTGGCTAGTGGACCTACCATTTCCAACATCAAATAAACACTGAGGTTAGAAGTTACATACGTTAGATTTACATTTAAGATTATGATTTCTTACTAAAGAACACAGAGTGGCCCAAGAAATCAGCAATATAGAAATCGATTATTACTTATTATTTTAAAATGTTTACAAAAATACATTTTCCTGGAATTAAGCTAAACAGATCGGTCTTATCTAAAGCTTGAACCCAACCCTTGTTTCCATTTATTCATCACCTGCCAATTCCACTTCCACAGTAAACTTTCTCTCCTCTCTCTGGTGAGCACATCATTAAACTAAAGAGGAATTATGGGAAGACTCATGATCGCTTTCCCCTATCTGTCTTGAGTATTAATTACGAGAAGTTGTGAAAATAGTTTTTGACAGGCTTTTCTCAGCTGGTTTATTAACTTGGGGAATAAATTTATCTCGCCGCGTTTTCGAGCTCCAATAAAGACTGAGGCAATGTTTATTATAAAACACTTCCATATGTGTGCGCACACAAAGTCACACACACACACACACACACACACACACCTGGACTTACCGGTCTCCGTGTTATTAAGAATTGTGACCGTTCTCGTGGCTAGATTTATAATGCGGTCCACTGTAAACATGCGCATGTCTTCTTCATCAAGTGCAATGTCTCCTAGAAAGGCAACTGTAAACAACACAAAAAAGTACAGTTTTAATTTCAAGACAACAATCGTTCATGTAAAGCATAAAGAAGGCGTGTCAAACAACAAAAAACCCACAGCCATCCTTGACACTACATACATACCAAAAGGTGCTTCAAAAGGTTCCTCTAAGCCATAGAAGAACCTTTTGGCACCATTAAAAAGCTTTAACATATGAAGATTATGAAAAAGTGAGAAAGAGATGGATCTTTAAAGAACCTGTGACTGAATGGTTCTTTGTGGAACCAAAAATGGTTCAACTATGGCATCGCTGTGAAGGACCTTCATTTATAAGAGTGTATTTAACTAATACAAGTCAGTCTATCCACCATTAACTCTTGAAAAACGCTTAATTGCGAATTTGTTTTCGTGGGTAAATTCGCAATGTTTGTAGCAGATGCATACATTTCTTCAAACGGTTATTGAAGAACATCCCCAATGAAGCTCACAGGGTCTAGCTAGACGCCTCATGTTTTTTTAATGATTATCTGCGATGCCATTTATAGATGGGGTCATCACTCGGCCCGTGATAAATAAATCATGCATCAGGAGAAAAAGCGAGAGAGAAAAAGCTGATTAGTATCACAAATTTAGGTGTGCATCGACAATGAGTAAGGAGCTCCTTACAATCTACACAAGATGTTGACCTTGATGGAAACACATGCAAATCACAAAGTTTAATGAGCTCTTTAGGATTCTTTGTGTCTTTGGAAACTTTGATTGAAGTGAGTTAGTCAAATGAATTGTTAAATGCAATGTGTAAGTGTGCAACGACAGACTAAAGAAATTAGGACTGTCTGGAACACAACGGATTAAGAGGGACCATATTTGGCACATCTCTAGCATTTCCCCCCACTTTCAATTCAAGGTACTTGAATAGCCATTGGTGATGCCATAGAGAACTATTTTTTGGTTCCACAAAGAACCATTCAGTCAAAGATTCTTTAAAGAACCACTTCTTTCATACCTGAAGAACCTTTTTTCGCAAACAGATAGGTTCTTCTGATGTTCTCCAGTTAGACAAAAAAAGTTATTCTATGGCATTGTTAAGCACCTTTATTTTTAAGGCAAGGCGAGGCAATTTTATTTATTATTTGGTTTATTTATAAAGCACATTTCATACACAATGGTTCAAAGTGCTCTACATAAAAATAATAAAAATAATAATCTAAATAATCTCAACAATAAAACAAGGAATTTAAAAACCGTTAAAATTATATAAAGTTAATTAAAACAGTTAAGAATCAACTGATTATACATTAAATATAGTGCTCGATCAGTTAATGCATAGCTACATGAGTTTTGAGTCTGCATTTAAATGTTGATAATGTTTTAGCACATCGGATCTGTTTTAACAGGGCAGGCATACAGAACTCCAATATTCAGATTATTTTAGACAAGATTTGAGAAATTCTTCCTGGATGTGACCCATCATCATGTACAAATCACGTATCAGGGGCAATACAACAACTACTATATTTATATATCTGAACCTGGACGACAAAACAATTTTTCAAAATTTAGGTTTTTACATCATCTGAAAGCTGAAGAAATAAGCTTTCTATTGATATATGGCTTGTTGGGCGGAACAACAACTGTTTACAAAGCTGGAATTTGAGGGTGCAGAACTCAAAATATTGAGAAAATCGCCTCTGAAGTTGTTAATCTGAGGCACTGTAGAAGGTTTTTATACATTTACGGTAGGGTCTTTATAAAATATTTACATGTTTTACTTGTATTCAATGTGTCTCATGTACAGCTGCTTTGTAACAATGAAAATTGTAAAAAGCGCTATATAAATAAAGTTGAGTTGAGTTGAGATGAGATGATCTTTACTTAATATCCTAATGTTTTTTGGCCAAAAGAAAAATATGTAATTTTTACCCTACAATGTATTTTTGGCCATTTCTAAAAATGTTAGCGTGCTACTTAAGACTGGCTTTGTTGTCCAGGGTCACATATCACTATTTCAAAGATTCTTCTGGTGCATGTCCAAAAAACAAGATATTTCAATAAAAAGTGCCCGTTTTTGTTATTATCTGCAACTTTTTCAGACCTTAACACAATTTCACACTTTAATTATAATGGAATGAGCTTTTGGTAATGGGCATCAAAATACCTCTGTGTACCGTTTTGTTTTGCCAAGAAAATGCCAAACATTGTAAAGTCAGCGAGCAGCTGGAAAGTAGAGCACATTCTTTCTCCTAATGAGGGTTGAAAAGGAGAAATTACGAAACACAGAGACGTTTTACGAGACTCGTAACGCTGCTTATTTGCTCCTTTACGAAAATGTCCCAGTATGTGTGTGTTTTGTCATGATGTGTGATAAAGTGAGACAGGAACAGATCAAAAAGACCTATAGCCCACTAATAACCAAGCCTGATGCCGTAGGGCAGTGGAGCAGTGACCTGTAGCTTCCTGTAAAGGACAATAAAGCTGATTATTCCTCCACCAACTAGTCTTCAGCTTCTAAGATGAATATTTCAATACTATATGCATTGTTTAGAGATCCACAACACTACACAAAACATCATGTTTTAACTTCCGAAGAACTTCATTTGTTCTTTCACATTTGTAAAATAGAAAGCTGTCTGACCCAAAACAAACACAGCCCATCATAACTCAGTTTATGTTTATTATACAGCTAATACGAGTGACATTTTGTGGCAAGTGAACGCATAAAGTGTCCAGTGTTTATTAATAACTATTTATACTTTAAAAGATATAGTTCTCCCCAAAACAATCATACTGTCATCTTTTACTCACCCCCAAGCCGTTTCAAACCTGTATAAATTTGGTTGTTCTGCTGATCACAAAAAAAGGTATTTAGAAGAATGTTTACAATCAGACAGTTCTGGGGCACCATTGACTGGGAATTAATGGTGCCCAATAACTGTGTAGTTTCCTTTATTCTTTAAATATCGTCTTTTGTGTTCAATACAGGTTTGAAACAACTTGAGTAATTCATGACAGAATTTTCATTTTTGGGTAAACAATTCCTTCAGTCTATTATAAAATCGCTGTATCTAAAGCTATAAACAATGCAATTCCCTTTCTTCAAATATCATTTTTGTTTTTAGAAGAAGATAGTCATACATGTTTAAAATGACATAAGGGTGAACAACAATGCCAGAATCTTCTTTTTTGGGTCAACTATCCCTTGTGTAAAATCCATACTTTTGCAAATATAATGAAAAAATAATTTTGTTTTCAAAACAGGTATCCTCAGCTAGTTCTACACATTAGACCACTACCTGAGAATAAAATAAAATATCTTGTAGGGGAACAAAATAAACAGTTACTGTCACTATTTATATAAAAGTAAAAGGAAATTGTGCAACTTTTTAATTACTATAATTATCTCTTTACGCCATTATGACACTCACTGTTGAATATCCGGTCTGCTCTCGTATGTCTACAGACAAATTTCACTGAACTCTAAAAACAGGCTGAACTAAAAACGGTTGACAGCACTGAAATAACAGGGTTTTACTTCTCAAAGTACATCCACACAGACAACCACAATCCATGAGAGAAACCATCCTAACATGAAGCTCCAAAAGAAACACCTATAAGAATAGAGTTTCATCTCACTGGACTTTTCATTCCAGTATATGAACTTAAAGGGATAGCTCGCCTTCGAAATTAAAATACTGTCATTATTTACACGCCATCTCGTCATTTCAACCCTGTATGACTTTCTTTCCTCTGCAGAACACAAAAGTAGATATTTTGAAGAATGTTAGATAAAGAAAACCATTGGTCCCCCTTGACAGTGGTCTTATGTCCTATAGAAGTCAATGGGTACCAACGGTTTTTGGTTAGCAACCTTTTTCAAAATATCTCATAGAAAATCACACAGGTTTAAAATGACTGGGTGAGTAAATGATGGTTTCTTATGAAGGTGAACTATTCCTTTAAATCTATGGGATTTACTTCATTAAAACAACAGGCAATAAATCAGTTTAACCTTAAAAATGATGTATGGTATGGTATTTATGAAAAATAATGTTAGTCTCTCTGTCTTTGTTATACATGAGTCACGAAACAGAGGAATTTAAGTTAATGACTTTATATGAGGCTGCAGACTAAAACTGACCAAAACAAAGGTATAAATTCTCTACTAAAGCTACAAGATCAAACAAGAAAAGAGATCTGATAAAAACTTGCCAAGACGTAACGTTTCTCTTGCTAAACTAACATCTCTCCCAAACTCAGACACAGATAAAAGGGGAAGACACAACAAGTATAATGATGCCATACAGCATGTTTTTAATAAATCTGGAAAACCTGTCCAGAGGTGTTCTCATAAGAACCAGTTACCAGATGTCAGCAGTTATATGAGAAACTCCAGTGATAATGAATGCAGACAGACACGTTTTACTCTTTCCTAAAAAGTAATACAATATAAAAATGCTTCATAGGCACCAAGAAACACTTTAAGACAAAGTTACGCTGCCTTCAGGTCATGTTGGAATTATTGTAATTACAAGATTTAGCAACAGTGAAACATAAACGCCACCTCAATTACCCGTGGTAAAACTTTGGATTTTCTTCAAGCCTTTTAAAATCATGATAAATAAAGAATCATGGTAAAAACCTATTTGTTTAAATCATCAAGTTAAATTATTAAGCTATTTTTAATTTCCAAAGAACAAACGTTACGGCACAAAGGTTTAATGCCAGCGTTTAAAGATCAGGTAACATGCTATTTCATGCATTCTGACTTCCTTACACTGTTAAACATGGGCCTGCAGCTGCAGCTCTTTACTCTTGTGATAGTGACCGAAGTTTTGTGTTTGTAAGTTCGTTCACGGCATTTCAGTGATGGATGTTATATAAACGGTGGATATAACGCTGTATTTGCAGATAGTTTGAAACTGAAAGATGGCGCGGCCCCAGTGCTAAAAGTTGCCGGACATGAACTGCACATGGTAAGTCAAACTAAGTCATACGTCTGTGTTTTGTTGGCAATCAGCGTGTACTTACAAACGGAAAAAAAACACGATGGGATTATTGCGAAGTGTGCTCGTATTGTAGTTCCGTCCCCCCTCACTCGTAAAGCTGTATCTCTCTTTTATAAATTTGATCAAATTAATACTCTTCGAAGATACGACATGCAATAGCACTGTATATGTTCTCAAAATAATATGAGATTGGCAGAAACTGCGTGTGCAACCTGATCTTTAAGGGTTTGTCCTAACACCGCAAAACATAAACAACTGAAACGAAAAATCACTCTCCAAACAAATATATAAAGAATGCTATATTTTGCTTTCTGAACAATGCTAAAAGGTTTCAGAGTATACAAGTGCATTAGGGCGTACACAGGAACTCCAAACAATCGTACGAAAGAAAGCCCCCATCTAAGCTACGACTGAAACCCAAACAAACAGTTGCTAGGCCACAAACCTATGATCTCACAAACCTGGACTTCCAAGGTCTCAAGGGAGAATGCCAGCGACACATGGCACACACAGACCTAGCCAGACGGAAAATGTATCGTCTGTGCAGCTAGAGACTCTAAATTTCACCCTCCAAAGAAAAAGACACAATCTTCTGTATCTCCCCAAGCTTCTCATCCTAGCGTGCAATGTGCGCCATCAGAAGCCAAGGCGAGTGAGGACAAGTACACTATAGCAGCTCAGCCTCCCTTGTTTGATATCTTCGTCCAGAGATGGTGGCGACACATTTTATCATTGGGTCCCCGAGGGATTCCCCTTTCAATCCCTCTGTCTCACTAGCTCGAATTCTTAATCGGGAAATTCCCAATCCTTATGCTTTCTATAAACCGAAATGAGAAAAGCTCATCAGGGCGTAGGGCTTGAGATAAAAGAATGGCAGAATCTCCTCACACATGGCCTTAAGGAATCAAAGACATTGTCAGAACATAAGAGCCGTGAACTGATGAACTTCAGCGATCTATAAATGATGACAGGAAACGAGAGGTGGTGATTTTTATGAAGTGGAATAAAGGAGCCCGGTGGCAGATTGAGGTTTGGCGTTCATCATAAAGACATATAACAGCTGCAAAATAACCTCAGCAGCACCCATGCATGCTCTGGATTTGATGTTTAAAACAAAGAAATCCTATTGGGAGGAATTTGTGGGTGTGACTGTCAGTCAGTAAGGTTTTCTAGCGAGAAACTAACTATAATTGGAACCAAAAACATCAACAATATGATCTATAGGTTGGCAACAAAATGGCTGAGAAAAATCTTAAATTCGATTTACCTGATCAATATGTTTATCTCGTTAAAATGACGATCTCTCGAAAATCAAGTTTTAAAGGGAGAAGCAAACCAAGAACATACATCGCAGAAACGTTCACATTCTCCACGCGTCTCTCATTGAGTAAAAACATGTATGGAAAAATTGTTTTTACATTAAAAAAGTTGTAAATGTTAAACTTTGTAGGAACATCTGCTTAATGTCAAACTGACAATCCTCAACATCAAATAGAAGATGAGTGGCATACTAGCTATCAAATTTAGTATTTTTACGATATTACCCAGACAATGATGAAATCTTTAAAAGTGTTAAGTGATAAAGTACGGTATTATAACGAAACACCAATGAAAATCTTAAAAAGCACAAATTAAACAATTTCAAGATGGCAAAAACATCTGCTGAATGTCAATATACAATTCAGCATGTATTCAAATGAGCAATGATCTTTTCAGACATCTATTTGTCTGTCTTTGTAATATTGGTAATAACTCTGTCTTTCGAGGTAATAGACTAAACAACCAAGAGTCAAGAAGTTTACCTTCTCATCTATGTCTACAAGGCATTATAATAATACACCGTCCCACATAAACACAAACTGATAATAAATTGGTATTCACCTATGCAATTATTCCTGTCAATCAAAGCATCCAAACAGATTTTTGCTGTGAAGCTGGAATGAAAATACCGTAAAAACAGGACAACGGTAGCTCTGCTGTAGATTGATTAGGTTTGAAGGCTTAGCGTTGATACTTTTAAGAGGATCTTTAATGGCATCACAGCACCAGGTCGGCAGGGTAAGCTTTTTTCTTTACTTTCATGCCATTTTCCATTGCCTGGCCCGTCTCGACAATCCCCTCCAAATACAACAGCAATTTCATTAACAAAAGCCAGTTTGGCACCTATTTCACCAAAACTGGTTTCTATTCAAAGCCCTGAGGCTATAACATGTGAGGTCTAGACAGGTCTTCAAGTTACCACCCACCAAATGAGAGATTTCTCCCCCTTCAGCGTCTTTGAGGTAAACAGCGGGAAGGCACGGCCTAGGGGTCTTAATGCAGACGCACATTAGACTACAAGCCCGCTGCGCATGATAATACCAGTCACGGCCACTACAGCGGCGCCTACTTAAATGCAAACGCTCAATTCACATTCATGAAGAGACTGTCTATTAGACGCTAAAGGCTGGACTGGAGTTTATCTTACCAGGTGATGCAAAATCAACGAGCCAATAACAATTCACTCACAGTGGGACTTGATGATTTGGGGTGAATAATGTTACTTAAACCTATAAAGTGGGGCTTATTACTGTTTTTAAGAGGATTGATGGAATACTATAAAGAAGACGCATGGGTTGTACTATTATCCAGAATTAAAGCGATACAAGAAATGTAATTCACCTCAAAGGAACAGTTGATCCAACAATGGAAATTCTGTCTTTATTTACTCCCCCCCAAAAATTGTTCCAAATCTGTATAAATGTCTTAGTTCTGTTGAACAGAAAAGAAGACATTTTGAGGAATGTAGGAAAGCAAACAGTTCCGAGGCACTTTGATAACCATTGCAATTTTTGGTATGTTAGTCAATAGGGGCCAAGAAGTGTTTGGTTACAACCATTCTTCCAAATATCTTTCTCTGTTTTTATCAGAACAAAACAATTTATACAGATTTGGATTATCTCTCGAGGGTGATTAATGATGACAGAATTTTCTTTTTTGGGTGTACTGTACCTTTGAGGAAAAGTACAGCAATTTAAAGAACATCAATTCCCCATTCATACAATAGAATAGAATCACTATTAAGAAGTAAAAGTTTAACTCTGAAGTAAACGTGCAGTTTACTGTAAATTAAATGTGCTTGGAAAATGCACAATTGTCATGAACATGTTCTTATAGTCCAAATATTTGAAGAGATTAAATAAGATTGTAAAAATGAGTGGTGAAAAGATAGAAGAATTAGTATAATGGGAAGTCTATATTACTTAAATGCAAAATATCAGCTTTCATCAAAATGTGATCCATATTCCTATATCCTATAGTCTACAGTATATACATTTTCTATATCAAATAAAAAATAAAAAATGTGCAAACATAATTTGTGACTTGACTTCCTTCGCCTTATGTGGTGAAATAAGACATTTACATTTTTTCACGAGACTCAGTCAGACAATCAAAGGTCTAGACTAGAGGATGTTGGTGTCCAAAGGCTGAGGATTTAGAGCAGGGGTTTTAAGTCCTGAAAGTAGATCAAACCGTAATCAAATACACCCGAAGAGGCAAAACAAGCGGTGGATCATTCTGGTAAGAGTTATTCCCTTGATTGAGAGTATCAAGGGAATTGAATACAAGTAAATACAAATCCAGTAACAACTGGACATTTCCCTCGAGGAAATGGCATGTCTTTTCTTGAAACACAAACCATTTTTTTTCTCTGGATAGACTCATGGTGGTACTGTTTGCGTTAGGATCACGAGGATAGGGGGTTCTCATAAACACCAGAGCCCCTTTACTGTTCTCTCCTGTAAAAACACTTCCAGCTGTTGCTTCTTAACAAATGCTTACCTTGATATTTCCTGACTCTGCAATTTGAACCTCAGCCCAAAGAGCTACTTTTTTTCAAAGAGTTAATCATAGATTGTGTTCTAGACCAGACTACAGACTAAAAACCCATGGTGAAGCGGGTTTATTCCCTACGAAGCTGTGATGCCTTCAGGGATTGTCAAAGGGGGGGCCAGGGATGCAGAAAGTGTAATGAAAGTGTAGGGGGGCTGGGGGGATGTGTCTTCAAATGTCTGGACACAGAGACAGCCGCAGGGAATGAGACTTCAGAAGGCACGCGGCCAAAAAGGTGCCTGACATTGGGAAAGCAAACAGGTCGTTTATCATGCGCCCTAATCAGCACGTTCAGTCACAAAGCACTCGCCATATAGTCGCTGACTCTGATTATTTGGGAATATTCCCATTAGAGAGACCTGTTTAGTGTCCGTTTGGTTTGGCAAATACTCCATAGCATTGCTTTAAGAGTTTAAAGGTCTAGCGTATGAAATTTAGTGGCATCTAGCGTTGAGGTTGCGAATTGCAACCAACGACTCATTCAACCCCTCCCATTCGAAGCACTACATAGGCTGACAAAGGACTACACTGCAAAAAATGACACTCTTACTAAGCAGTTTAGTCTTGTTCTTAGTGAAATATCTAGAAATTCCGAAATCAATATAAAAAACTTGATAAGAAAAGTGCCCTAAGATATTTAGTCTTGTTGTATGAAAAAGAATGTAAGAATTAAGTAATCCATGGGGAGAGAAAAATAAACTTTAAGAAGTTTATTTTTCTAACCCATAGACAGATTTTTTTGCTTGTTTTTACCATAAACTAACTTTGGTCTTGTTTTATGAAAAATAATAAAAGAATAAATATCTTAGGTCACTTTTCTTGTCAAGCAATTGCATTTTGATTTAAGAATCTTTCGCTTCTTTGCTGAAGGAGCTTACGCACTTACGAAACTCACTCCATATAGCAGTTTGTCCATTTAGGGCTACCGTAGAAACAACATGGCGAATTCCATGCAATGGGACTGTAGATTAGCTCGTTCTAAGGTAATAAAAACATAAAGCTTCATCATGTAAGGTCTTTATACACATCTGAAGACATAGCTATATTGCATTTCTGTCGGGAGGTCCGGCGAAAATGACATTAGTATTTAAAAGGGTGCTTAGCATTATTAGCCTATATTATTATAGTATTTCGCATTTAACTGTAGAAATGTACATAAATTTGAGCTGCAAAGTGTTGGAATAAAAGATACGGAGTTATATAAAAATAAGTCAGGATAAGAATGCCGTTATCAAGAGGCATTTATTACTAAGATTAAACCCACAGAAAAGCCGTATGACCGTGTATATTTAAAGAATGTTTTGTAAATATATTCACCAGCTATCACTACATGTTCCCTATTAAACCCAACTAAGCACACACACAAACACGTGCATGTCTATGTTAAATGAAAACAGTTGCTATAAGGGTAGCAGGGGGTCAGAACAGTGGCTGCGGTCAGGCTGTCTATAACAAACCAATAACAAAGAGTCTACAAAGAGCTATTGATCCAACCGGCAACTAAACACCTTTAACACATCTATGAATAACACCCGGTGAATGGAAACACTGGTAATATGACCAATTTTATGTCCAAATGTCTTTTTAGTATTCGTAAAACAGCCTGTGCGAGCCGATCTTTGGTGTTGTCTGTTTGATCCAAGACTAAATGATCAAGAAACGATTCTTCTTAAGGCAGCAACCGTGAGCACTTAACCACTCATCACATTTGCATTTTTAAACCTAGTAGCCTAAGTACTTTGCACTGAACCTCAAACGGTTATATGCATGGAACAAACAACATGCATTGAGTTTAAATACATGTGAAAGGTCACGAAACATTTGTTTGCACCTGAAGTCACGAACAAAGCGATAGAGTGGAATTATTCAGAACTACGTAAACGTGGGAAAGGTGTCGCTAACTCGGTGAGCGTATGAACACCCGCTTTTTATGGTCAGTTTGCGCTCTCATTATAGCGACTAATTAGGTGTGAAAAAGATGATTACAGCGTGTTCTCCCCAGGTTTTTTAGTAATTGTTTCACACCAGCAACAAAACACATTGTTCTCTCTAATGCGTCACACAGTGCTCCTCTTTATTTAGAAGACAATGTGCAAAGACTTATGAAGCTAATTAGCTGCAAACTTCAGAGAATGTAGTCATCCAGACTTGGGGGACAAGTCTTCAAAACTAGCTATACAAGGCGCATAGCCACGTTACTCGAGCTCATTTGTAAAGACACCATTTGAAGGTACAAGCTGCTAATAAATGTAAGTAGTCAAGCTGTGCATTTGATAAAGTAACTAGGTCTAGGTACATGAAGTTACAATCAGAATGTAGCTAGTAAAGCAGTCACGCTTTGACATTTTAGCTGTTTGTTTTTATGATCACTTTAATAACAATAGATCAACTTATTAGGGTTGTACAATATAGAAAAAATGGGAATTTGTTAATATTCCAAGAACAACCGTGGCTAAGGAGGTGGCTATTTGTAAGATGTGAATTGTACAAACATTTACTATTAGAAAAAAATACATAGAAGCAAATTGCAACAAAGCGTACAAATGAATTGCATGAATTAATATGAATTAGCTATCTCCTAAAATAGTATAAATTGTCGGAATGGTGTAAAATTGTGTTGAAAAAATACATTTTTAAGTTTGCATGATTTATATGATAAAAAAGATATTATTTATATATATATATATATATATTAGTGGTGGGCCGTTAACGGCGTTAACGCAGTGAGACTCTTATCGCGCGATAAAAAAAATGTCGCCGTTAATCTATTCTCAAAGTCGGGTTGGGAGCTGGGTCTATACTACACAAGCTATGATGACTTTCACTTTGATATTTTAGCGCGGATGTATACATAGATTAATGTCACTGTAGGGGAAGAGAACGAGATTTTTCAACTCGCGTCATTCGCGTCATTCTCGCCACCTCATCATCTCATAACCAGGGCTTCATTCGCGCGATTCGCGCAGCAAGTAGGTCTATCGCCTCTTTGCATTGACTTAACATGTAAATCACTCGTGTTTGGTCTGAACACAACATAACGTTACTGTGAAAAGACCACATCAAACGTGACGTGCTAACATGGATGCAGGCTATGAAGCCGCCGGGTTTGCTTCAGGGAAAATTTATTTTTAAGACGCTTCCCAATGGAAACCTCGACAAGACTAAGGTTGTTTGCACCTTGTGCAATGTGGAATTGGTTTACTGTACGAAATTGGTTTACATACAGTTGGTTTTAAAAAAAAAACTTTCTCTCAACAGGTAGTGGTCTAGCTTTAGTTGAAACCAATAACTTTGTATTGGCACCTAATGTATTATGGCTCCTGTATGACATATCGATTGTTGCTCCCTAACTCTTTGTAAGTCGCTTTGGATAAAAGCGTCTGCTAAATGACTGAATTTAAATGTAAATGTACTGTAGGAGCTCTTCCAGTCTCAAGTACCACCTAAACACAAAGCATCCCTTAGCTAATGCGGAAGTAAACCCAAGTACATCTTATTGAACATAATTTAATTTTCATCACAAATTATCATAGTATAACAGCTTTCTCAAGTAGTTTGTGATGCATTTTGGAAACAGGAGATGAGCCCCTTCTCTAATGCGCCACCTGGCTTGAGAAACCCCTTCTCAAAGACTTACTTTTAGTCATTATTTGGGTAACACACATATTCTGAATGCCTTCGGCAGAATTCAAATGAGCCATTTTAATCTAGATTAATCTAGATTAATTCCAAGATTAATCTAGATTAATCTAGATTAAAAAAATTAATCTATGCCCACCACTAATATATATATATATATACAAACATACTTTATTTCTTTTCAGTAAATAACCTTAATAATATATGAAGAGTTTGGTTAGAGAATGAGATACTAATCAAAAATCATGTTTTTATTATGTTATTGTGATTTAATTGTGTTGTATTGTGTTAGTTAGCTGTATTTTTTTATGATTAATGATTTAAGGCAAGGCAAGATTATTTATGCAGCACATTTCATATACAATGGTAATCCATTAGCTTCTGGAGTTTGAATCTTATTATTTGTAATGCATAATAAAAAAACATGATTATTGAAAATGTCTCATTTTGGAACCAAACTCTCCATATATACATGATGTTAATAGAAATTAAATGTTGGATATTTGATCAATTTTTTATATGCCCAAGAAAAAAAAATCAATTACATTTTAAAAGACTTAGATTTTAAAAGATTTATAGTGAATATAGTGTATTAGTATATAAATTTCAGTAATATTTAGAACCCATTATCATTTTACATTTGGTCCAGACTGGATGCGGCGCAAGGCTACACAACAAACCTATTAAGAACAGGCCGTTGTAGACACGGCCTCGATTCTACCAATCCTCGATTCTGATTGGTCGATAGCTGTGCTTAATTAGAAATAAAACACAGCTATGACCGCATCACCTTATGATTCTGTGTATCACTACGCACCCTTTCCAACCACCCATAGCATTGTAAATGGAACATTCTCTTGCTGTTCAGGGTCAATCCGGGTCCGACTATTTTTGTCAAGCGGAAGGAAAGCTTTAAGTGATTTTACTTCATGAAAGTTGCATTGATACATATTTTTCAGCTTCAATATTTGTACTTTGATTTGCGTTGTGCCTTACAACATCCTTAAGCAGTGATTTATTCACAATAACACACAACTTCAAGTATCTTATCGCTTAAAAACACAGATACTATGTTTTTAAGCGATGAGAGCTGAAGTAAAGCGTTTGAAAGTTGCATTACATAAAAACAAACAAATATGATATCGCAAATCTCTGCGATATGCACATTTGTGACATTTCACTCATTTTTTATATTACGCAGTCCTACAAATAATGTAACAAAGACATTGTAAGTCATATAAGAGGAAATACAAAAGGGCGGACTCAACTGTGTATCGTACATATGTACTCTGAAAAATTGACTCTGACTGTGTAAAAGCAACCCACTGTTTGTGAACTTTTTTGCAAGAACACTTCTCTAAAATGAGCAGAGCTACCTTTGACAAATGAAGGCACTTTAAATTTAGTAGTACGGATGCTAACTTTATCAATTTCACACTTTTTATATAGGTCCCTTTAGTCTACAAACTCCTGTAGTAATGTTGAGATTGTGAGAGGGAACATTACATTGATAGCCTACTGTAATTTATGCACATAGACATGTGGGAACATACTGTATCTGCAAGAAAACTGTTCTCTAGGGTAAAGTGCTGGCTGAGACTGTGCTAAAACAGAAATAAAGGTTAACCTGCGACCCCAAGAGCAGGCCAAAACGAGAGCCGCTCGCTGCACACGGAAACACCTACAGGATGGAAACACTCTCCAGCCAGCTGAAACATTTCCCAAAGGAAGCAATGCCATGTTCTTCAGATCACTTCATTACTCACTGCCGCTCACACCTCCACGGCCTACAAACCTCTCCTCGCACATATATAAACATATAAACCTCTCCTCTCACATACAGTATATAAACATCCGTACGCTCTCGCTCTCTATACACACATGCTGAAGACATCTAGAGGACTCGTGTTGTTTTTTTGGATCCTACTGTGTCATCACGTGAACAAATGGGCTGTAATGCCGGAGGTGATGAACAGGCTTGTACCAGTGAATTATGCGACTGAATCTTCCCTCTCTGGTATTCAACACTTGTTTGCTTCAGAAGAGCAAGATGGTCTGCTCATCCAAAGCGACTACAGAAATAAGCAAAACAACAGAGCGATTCATTCTACGAGGAATGATAAGTGGCTGTACTTTATTGAAACACAAGTATATTTGATCTGCAGGTCAGTGACATGGTACAATGTGCACTTGGCTGAGGAACTCGGTACATTTAGAAGCTGATGTAAGTATTGTTGACTATGAGGACATACACATCGAGGTTCAAAAGTCTGAGATAACAAAAATCTGACTTTATACCCATAATGATATTGAAAAGGTTGTAATATTAAAACAGAAAAGCTATAATGTATTTGCATTTCTGCATTCTTTATATCACCCCAAAATGAAAGTTCTGTCATCATTTACCCACCCACAGATCTCATCCCGCATTGACTCCCAGAGTTTTTATAGTTTTTTTACTATGGTAGTAAAGGGGGTATGAGATCTATTTGGTTACTGACATTCTTCCAAATATCATCCTTTGTGTTCTTCAGAAAAAAAGAAATGTATACAGGTTTTTAACAATCTGAGGGGGAAAATAATGATAACAGAATTTTCATTTTTTGTTGAACTATCCCTTTAAATCTCATACAGGTCAAAATTCGCTACTTCTGTTCAAGCATACATGCATTTTGGAACGTTCTCAAATCATGCTGGGATAACATGAATCATCAGGTTTGCACAAACTTGTTAAGTCCACACCAGTTGCAGTGCATGCTGCCATTGAGGAAAAAAAGGGACATATAATACATATAATACAAATAAAAAATTAACTTTTGGATTGCACTCGGTTTTTTAGACAATTTTTGGGTGGCAGGCAGTGGTATACACGAAGTACATCACACAATATATCACACATTGACAACAGAGAAACAGGAAGTTCTTTCAAGGCCAAAGAGGCAAAATCAAAACCTATAGGTTCTTAGAATGGCAGATGTATCAAAGACAGATGTGTTGTTTTTCCATGCTCCTCTTACCTCCTCTGACCTTCTCTTATCCGAGTCAAACAAACTCCAGCTGTGTGCTAACAGTAAGCAGACAGGCTCAGTCAGCTGTTTTAAACATTATTAAAAGCATAGCTGCAGATTTGAGTTGTCACTATCTAAAAGCAACAATACTCTCAACTGTATTTCAACTTCACTTTTTAGAAGTGTTACAGAAGCTAAAGGCGTGTAATATTTAGAAAGTTCTATTGACAGAAATGGAATATAATATACATAGCTACCTCTTCAGAAAGACCTTACATAAGCGTTATTTGTTATTACCTTAGAATGAGCTATTTCTATCTAAACACACTGCTTGTCACCTGGCATGGAATTAGCCACGTTGTTTCTACAATAGCTCTAAACGGACAAATACATTATCTCCTTCTGCAAAGAAGAGAAAACGTGACGAAATCTTAGACCTCTGTCAGCCACCGTAGTGCTTCGAAAGGGACGGGTGGAGTGAGCCGTTGGTTGCAATTCGCAATCCCACCGCTAGGTGCCGCTAAATTTGACCTTCAAGCCAAGACAGCAATGGTTAACTGGAGTATTTATCACTTTCTCATTTCTCATCAACTTAATAGTAAGCTAAGCTGCAATTTACTATGTAGTAGGGACGACTGTAAGTAAGTCATTAGTATAAAAACATTGATTTCGTCATCATACGCATCACACAATAACATTGGCTCAACCAATGGCATGAGTTGGGGCAGGGCTCTTTATTCAACAAATGGCAGAATAAATCTCGATTGAGAACAGAAATGACACACTCGATCTTTTCAAAGCAATTTCCATCACATAGCAGGGAGTGAAAGTTCCATCTTAACCTCGATGATTTACAAAAGCAGTGGCAGAGAAGAGCTCAGACGTGGTTTAGGATGATGTACGAGTGACGGCTGAGCTGCCAGATGGGTCTGAATGAGAAGCAGTCACATCAGCTGGCGGACAGACACAAACGGCTGCAGGACTGGCCCATGCTGGCATGCGCTGAATGACCTACAGTCTAGGAGGCACGCTAAAGTCTGGAGGCACGCTAAAGTCCTCCCGCTCTGCTATTTCAATCTATCTCTCGGTTTTTGTGATCTTTACCCAGAGGGCAAGAGGGGAGGGAATTGAGGGGAAATGTTTGGGCTGGTTACAGTCATAAATGTCTGTTTGCGATAAGCCAGCCTTTGAGGGTTTAGGTGAACCCTAAAGCTTAGAAAAACATGGTCCTGGAAATTAAACTTTTTCATTTGTTGTTCTGAGGCTGGATTATGGAAATAATGTTGACAGACCAATGTTGCGCAACATCGCTCTCTAATCCCTTTAGGTGAAAGAACCTCGCTGTCTGAGAGGCGTGCAGTAATTGTGCGTGACTGGCACTCATTCATTTTTCATTTTACAAAAGGAAGAATTTATCTAGATGGATGCTCAGAAACGTGGAACGGGAGGCTTTCCAGGTTGCATATTTAAAAAAACTCCACTTTCATAACATGTTTTCGCTTTGCTATAAAAGAACCGAAGATTCCTGAAATTTGTGAGATGTTTTTCTTAAAACGTTCCAAGTCGTTTTGTCATGGATTGAATCATTTAGCTGACACCCAAATCATGTGCCAAAAAAGAATTGCACTAGCATCACCAAACGGAAATACTAACATTTAACATCAAGTTTCCATCTGCCATTGGCAGGACAAACAGAACCAAACGTATTGCTTTAGTCAGTGCTTTGCTGGTTAGGTTGCTGAACCAAACCGAGCTGCAATGTTTACACATTTCAGGGGAATCAACCTAAAAATGGTTTACTTATTAAATGACATCACCTTTCCGACAAAATTAGATGTAATCACATATAATTAAAAAAAAACATGTCTTTATGTTTAATCAGTCACACTATAGTCCTTCAGTTTCAAATCAAAATAACCAATCCGCCCCAAGGTAAAATGTTTCTAGGAGATGCGGGAGGCCGTGATGTCACCAGCCGTGCACGCATGACACAGTCCTTGTGCTCGGCTGGCAGCTCTAGCTGAACTGCACTTGTGGTTGCCGAGCTTTGAGACGGACTCAGAAGAGGAAAAGAGAAAGAATTCAAGCACCACCACATTTCTGGATGAGCGGTGCAACAGGGAATCAGGTCAAAGAGTGCTTTATTAAAACCAACGCTGGGGAAAAAACTGTTGCCATGTGAGTGCTACAGACGGCTAAAAGTGCAGAGAGCTTGTGGTTTGCCTGTATATTTGTTGTCTGGTGGATTTCGAGTGTATGAATTACGAACTTGTGTAAGACAGATGAGAGCAAATGTGCAAACAGTGAATTTGCTTTCAAGTTCTGATTTTCCAAATCTAGTCAAAATTGTATTAAGGATAATGTGCAACTAATCATATTAAATTATTGTAATTTAATCATATTTTATTAAAGAAAAAAAATCATCAAAATGTAACGATTTTGTCTGCCTTTAAAACGGTTTTCTTTTCATAAACTAGACCACGCGGGTTTAATAAAATCTCAAAGGGATAGTCCACCCAAAAAATTTAATTCTGTCATGAATTACTCACCATCTGGTTGTTCCAAATCTGTATAAATGTCTTTGTTCTGTTGAACACAAAGAAAGACATCTGGAAGAATGTAAGAAAACTCCGAGATTTCTGGGGCATCATTGACTTCTATGGTAGAACATTTTTAATGGTAGTCAAAGGTGCCCATAATTGTTTCTTTACCTATATTCTTCAAACCAACAGAACAAAAAAAATCTAAAATATATATATATACTATGGAAGTCAGTTGTGCCCCAGAAATCTCAGTTGCTAACATTGTGTTCAACCGAAGAAAGAAATGTATACTGTGGTTTGAAACAACTTAAGGATGAGTAATTCACGACCATAATTGAATCATCTCTTTAAAAAAGAATAAAATACCTATTTAGATATCATTTTATTGAGGATATTCATTGTCTGGATCCACTTTTCACAATCCAACAAATTCCTGAACGATACAATCTCGGCCCTTCCTATATATGCAAATGCTCTTCGTGATTAAAAAAATCTGGTTAATATTGGGTATGCGGTTCAACAATTCAATTCAATTCAAGTTTATTTATATAGCGAAATATTGGTTCAAAGCAGCTTTACAGGGCAAACAGGAAAAACAGAAAAGGTAAAACACAGCACAGTGCATTGTATTTATACAACGATCATACTATGATCATACTAATAAATAATATATAATTTCTAAATAAATAAATAAATGCAGTCTCCCGGTGAACAGGCCAACACTGCCCTGCTGTGGCCAGGAACCCAAACTCCAATGATTGATTAATGGAGAAAAAAACCTCGGGAGAAACCAGGCTCAACCGGGAGGGCCAGATCCCCTCTGACGTGTCATAGCTGCACTCAAACTGCTGACATGTGATTTAAGTTTAGCATTTAATACCAAATATTGTAACTTCAGCATTAATGAGACAAATAGTCCGTCTTTGCTCTTGGTTGGTGGTGGTTCAACAGTGCAGCCTAAAATGAAAACAATGAAAATATTCATCAAATTTAGGCCAAAACAACAGTATTAAACAGATTAAGACCCAACTAGTTGGTTTGACAAAAATAGGAGAGTGTGAATGTTCCACTACAGGTAAGTGTAAACAGGAAGCACTACATCTGTGTTCCTACTCATCCCTTGTACATACAGGCCACACTACTCATATAATACAAGCTACAGCTGGGCCATTTGGGCCCCATCCAGAACCAATCCCAAACCACGTTCCCCTTCCACCACTCAGAGCTGACAGGATGGAAGAGGTTGCTCAAAAAAGCAAGCTTTCTATAGAGCCATTGAGACGTTTTATCAAATCAACAGGGTCAGAGAGCAAAACACATAACTGATTTACAAATTTTGGGTTATAAAAGATTGGGCAACAGCATTCCTCAAGAACTGCGAATCTAATTTCCCCGCATCCTAAATCAAGCGCATCACATCCTCAGCGGTGTCACTTTACGAAAACAGTATGTCCTCACACTTTCATTACATCAGAAGCTAAAAAGTTCAACAGTGATGTGCTACATAACCCTGTTTGTTTACATTAATTGAAGGAGATGAACTTGGGAGGACATCTGTGAACGATGGGATACATTCTGTGCCCCGTGTCTTACCGGCTGATAAACTCTGACTTGTGTTAATATCTCACTTCCTTCTGACGAAAAGAAAACATACCAAAAAAAAGAACAAGAATATCTAGAAATTGCGACAAAGGCAGTTGCCAAACTAACTTGAATGACGCATGAAATTCGACAGCAAGGATTCGCATACAAAAACAGAATTGCTGAGGCTTAACGTCACTCGAGAGCATGAATCAGGAAGTTAATCCTCATATGAGATTTTCGCCCCCCGAGTCTTTGCGGGTCAACCAGCCTAATCTGCCTGGAATACCAATTTCAGCTGGTGTGCTGTGTTATTGTCCTTTAGCCACTTGTTAAGAGAAAAGTCTGTGTCTCAGAGGGGTGAAAATGTAAAAGTGAACAGCCAAGGGCCTTATTCAGCTGCAAATGAGGACAAGGAAAAAAGCACGACCTGAAAGAGTGAAAAAGACTAAGATGAAAGAAAGGGGAGTTAGACAGGAGGAGGAGCGGTGCACCAGACGAGTTAATAGAGACCAAGATCCCTGAGATTTGACACGTCTCCTAAGTGACCCCAGAGAGAGACTGAATTGAGCTTGGAACAACTTGGTTTCACTTCAATCCATCCGCTTAACAGTGCTCATGTTAAACCCAATGGAGCCATTAAATCACATCGATACAGGTGGCAAAACAATGGAAACCAATTGCATGTCACTAGAAACTGAAGATTACATTTAACTTACTCTTTGAAAGTTTGAAATGTTACTATATAAAGGTAAATTATAGTTCTCACGATTTCACAATCTCCTCCTGTAGGGAGACTGTAGGACAGACTAAAGAGACTTAAGCCCATTGGACATTGAGCCCGAAATTTGAGTCCGAAATTTCCGCACGTTAGAAAATAAATACGACCTCACTTTGTGTCAATCACATTCACAAACCTCCGATATTTTCGTCCATCATAAAAAAAATCGGACCGGGTTCGTTTTTCTGCGTTTTTCGCATACGTCAAGCATTTTGAGTGGCCATTTAAAATGTTTCAGACTATGTGCATTGTTGTAAAGCAGCTTCACAAAAAACATATCAGCACACTCCCTTTGTCAGTCTTGGATGGTTAAAAAGGTATTCCCACACTTAAACTCACACCATTGGCTAGGATTTTGATGACATTTCATGCCAGTCATGATGCTCAAACAAGCAAGACCCACAGTGTCTCTCTCTACTTTTGGGGGGAATCGGTCAACGACTGGCTTAAAGCTAAAATGCACTACAAGACTTTTGCTCATAGTTTGTCCAGATTTTCAGTCTGGACTTGTTGCAGAAAGTCTGTGCCAGTCGTTAGATTTGATCAGTTCGTCTTTTTCTATCTGAAACTTTCAAAAAGTCTGCAAGTGTGTGATGTCTAGTTTAAAAAAAACTTGTAGTGTATTCCGGCCATTAGTTGTCTCGGTCTGTTAAAGCCTTCAATGTTTGGTTGTGCCATTTGTCAGTCTATATCTTCTTAGTAAACAGCTGTGAATCTCAATTAACTACAAAATAAGGGCACCTGCCCTGACACCATGAAATGAGCTTGAAGCGTCTGAAGCGTCTAAGCTTCTCTTGAGACGTAAAGAATGAATTACTTCCCTCGAGCTACAAGCCATAATTATAAAATACATAATTGGTTGAATTCAGTTCAAGTAGCCAACCGTTATCCTGTGTACAAGTCTGGTCTAGCCGGTAGATTGGGGACATTAAACAAAGTATTTTATTTTGGCAAAAAACACAGGCTTCATTTAGTAGACCATGCTTCCATATCGCTATATTCGTGCATTTTGTATGCAGGGAATACCCGAACGGACAAAAAAAATGCTGAAATGAGTGGATTTTTCATGAGGTGAAAACGGGACACCGCTTGTTGACTTAACTGTTTGTGTAATGAGATAACGTGACAAAAACATCGCGTTGTGTAAAGTTAACATACTATTTACCCAAAATAGCATGCAGCAGTTAAAGTATATGGCATACTATACAGTAAACAGTACGCTAGTACAACGTTTTGGGGGAAAAATGCTCTCTTATGTCACTGTGCTCTACGTCATGAGGAAACAAATGACGTCATTCACTTGCTGCATGTCATAATGTACCGCAAGCAGGAAAGTCACTACGTCATTTAAGACAGTGACATGGCAACGAGGGGTGTCCATCACCATCACCATCACCACCCAACACACATACACACACGAAAACCACGATATATCGAAAAACAAACTTTGCTATAGCAACACAGTCCCCAACTTTCCTGAAACAGTTTCCCAATCACGACGAAAAGTTTTGTAAATACTTTTTTACGGCGCTCCACCTCATATAAACGCGTGTCAAGCGGCGGAGAGCGCACAACATTATGTTTAGTATCCGCGCGTGGATCAAAACTGTTCGCGTGGAAAACAAAAAAAACGAAGAAAAACTTTCCGGCTGGGATGTGACAAAAGAAAACAGCACCTGGCAAATATTTTCGCGTCGGGTGTCAAAAGACCGCGGAATCTCGGAGACACCGTTGTGTCAACAACATCTGCACTTTCCGCAAAGTATATTCTTGTTGTTAATCGCGTGTTTGTTTTGCGCGTCTCCGCTGTCATCTCGTCGCACAGTTAAGAGTTCGCACCGTGATCGCGGCAGTTTTACGTGGCTTGCGCGAATGCTCGCATCAATAAAAGCAGGCAAAAGAAATGTCTCTAGTGCTCACCAGCTTTGCAGGGATCTTTATAGTCGATCACGTCTGAGGAGCTGCTGGTCTCCACATAGTAGCCGGGATCAATCGCGTCCAAATCGAGCGCTGCAAGCACGGCGAAGCTGGAGAGCAGGAACGCGCACCTCGCTGCGAGGTCCATGGTCGGGATAGTGGAGCTGGAACAGAGGCACAGACGGAGAGAGATGATCGGGGGAGGGAGGAGAATGGGAGGTTTTAGGGGAAATGAGATCCCTCTCGAGGGCGGGTTTAAAGGCACGGCTCTGCCTCCGCGAATTCCCGTAGCGGTGCAGAGAGATGGGTCGACGGGCTCAATGCCAGAATCATAGGTAACAAACTTTGCGAGGAGGAAAGTGTTTGCGCTCGCAGGGCTTTGTGAAATACCTCTGCGCCGACTGTGTGCATCCTCTGTCTATTTTAATACTCCTTAAAAGCTCAGGTTTAGCTTTGTCCTCAGCACGTTTTTGGAGAAAATGTCTCAAACGAACGGGTTTAAAGCAACAACATGTGGTAATGTGTTGTCATTAGCACGTGTTGTTTTTAACACGTTTTGAGTGGACGTTCCGCGCGTAGACCTTCCGTGCAGTAGCACAACGCTTTCTTGGCCTGACAAAAGCCAAACTGTTACAATTGAAATATTGTCTGTATGTGTCCATTCATTATTAAAACCAGTATCAAGGTAAAAATGGATACAAATAGATGCACTTTAATACTGAGAAATTAAATTGTATTACGTCTATTTGGTTACTGGTCACTTTTTACCAGCTCCCCTTTGTCATCGCAAAATACTTCATTATTAAATCATATTATTATTTATGTGCATGTATAATGATCATAAAATAAAGATTAGCAAAGTTATTTATAGAATTTTGCATAAAGTAGAAAGATAACAACATGCTTAGTGGTGCCTCAGTTGTAAGAAGTGTCAGCAGAAATATTTGATGTCAGCTTAACAAATATATCACAATGATTAATGTTATTGTTGGCGTCTCATTGCACAAACAACACTCTGTCATTTGTCACGAAACCAACAGAAAGTATGTTGTATTTTTTTGTGAGATGTTGGTGTTTATCCAGTGGGAGAGTGCAAGCGTGTAATTTGTTTCAGCTGAATGTTGCCATTATGGTCATCAATAACTTTTCTGTCTTCTGTACAATAGTTTGCTAAAACGCATTGCAAACATTGGTCATTTGAGCTTTGATTTAAAAATGACTGGAACATACAACCATCTGTCCATGGTTGAACCTTTTAGTAACCAGTTGGAGGAGAAATGGGTTTGGGGAATGGACAGACGGATCACACAGACACAAGTGGACAGATATATTTAGCATTAATAATAATAAGTCAGTGCCAGCTTTAAGGGAGCATTGCCCCTCCAGATTTATCTTGGACCCAGCAAACAATTAAAATAATTAAAAATTAAATATGTATTGTTTAACACTTACTAAATACTTATTTGTACTATTTAAAATACGATCCCTCAATTTAATCACAGAATAAGTGATTCGAGCCAGTTTAGTACCGGGCCTGATCCAACTCCTGTTCATCAGATTTTACAAAAGCTTTTGCACTACCAGTCAAAAATGTGGCAAAGCACAGTATTCCTTAAGATCTTTAAAAGCCAATATAATGTAGATATAAGGCAGGATAGTGAATCCTCCTCTCACTATGGTTTAAAGCTCATCTGAGTCTTTTGTGAAATATGCTATTCTTCAATAAGTGTCTCTTTTTCTTTCTTTTAAGGGGGAATTACATATGTTTTTAAGCTCTGAGCCCATATAACACTCATCTGGAGTGGAATTCCCCTTACATGCATCTGGTGGGATACAAGTCATGTTGTTTCACTATTGTGCATATAATGATGTGAAGCTTACCGGAATGTTTGTGTATATCCCAGAATCAATATGCCAAAACACTTTTTGATGAAATGAAAAAATGAATCACTTCTTAAGTCATTTCCTGACTGAAGCCAACTAACATCATAATGATTCTCAAAGGACTATCACCACTGCATTTGACTTCATAGCAACATTAGAATGAATGTCAATTGTATCTTAATGTTAACTTGATTTCCTTTGGTTCCTTTTTTCTGTTTTTGTCTTTTTTTACATAAATGTCGACATTCTCACAATGCTATGGTCAAAAGTTTTAAACGCATGGGATGTGCATTTTTGTGATACACACTATAAAAAAATCTTGTAAAAGTAAATTACTGGCATCAGGGATGTTAGGCAGTTACTGTAAATTTTACAGACAAAACACTGTAATTTAATTTACAGGCATTTACTGTAGTAGGAAAAAACTTTACTTTTTACAGCAAATTGCTTGATTTGAATTTACTGTATTTAGAAGGAATACATAAATTACTGTATATCCAGTATGTTTTGGATATTAATACTTTTAGCTGAAATTTAAATTGTGTTGTATAATGCATTTAACTTGAGCTTTAACTTCAAAAAATACTTTAAAATAATGTATCTTAAAAAATGGCTAATATCTATACAACTTTAAAAATACATTACAGACAAATTTTGTACCTTGTTGTACATGAAATATACATTTAGGCATATTTAGATAAACTTATAAACACAACTGATGTATTAAATTACGTTTTTGGTTAGTCATTGTGTTAAAAAAATCTGTTAATGTATGTAGGTGTAAATAAGTAAATGAAAAAATTTAATTTTATTGATCAAGATTATTGAATCTATTAATGAAATACATTTTTGTAGTTTTATTACAGTAACTAAATTACACATTGTGGAATAACTATTATTTTAAATTTCATTAAAGCTGCAACTTTTGGTTTTTCTGTTATTTTATTTTTAAATCATACAAACACAATTCAATCTTTTATATGTTTAACATTTTAATATGGTTGTACATGTTCTTTTGGTTGTATTTTGTTCAAAAGTTTGTGAAGTGTTAAAAACTGAAACAGGAAGTTCTTCTGGACCAGCGTTGAACCAGCATTTCTTACGTCATCTGAAGTAGTCACTAATGTTTGTCATTGCTACATTGCTTAAGCTTTGGGTAATAATACTGGGAAAACAGATTCGGAGAAACAGTTTGGAAAAAAATATTGGTCACAATTGAACACAGCATTTTACAAACATCATGATCTGAGTATGTGTCATAGTTATATCAAAGGCTTTAGGGATCAAGAAAGACTCGCTAATTCTAAACAATTTGTGCTTGCGGTGATATCAAATGCTGATAAGTCAACGTTTGGACAATAAACCTTAGTATTAACTTTTATCTCTTCTTGATAACTATAGCAAAGTACGTATATCCTGTTTGATATAAGTAAAGCAGAGAGTGATGCAACAGATTTTTTTCTGTTCAGGAAATATCGACTTCTGACTATTTACATTTGTGAGAATATCATACAATCCTAATATTGGACAGCCAAAGGAGAAGAAAGTGTGTAACAATTTTAGAGTGTAAATCCATCTTTGGGTCATACCATTATAAAAAATGATTTTACTCAGACCATGACTGTTTTCTTTTAAACGTATCATGAATTGAAATATGCAAAACCATGCAAAACAATCTTAAACAAATTACTCATTCATGTCAAGCTTTGGATTCATTATCCTTTGAAGAGAAATATTGTACCTTTCTGTGGGCTGTCCTGCTTTAAGAATGAAAGATTGCCCCCCTGACACCGTTAGACATAATGTATAGAGACACTGAATATGAGATAATGGCCCTATTATATCAAATCATTTTAATTTAGCCCATAAGAGAGATGACTGAAACCAGGACATGGTTTTAATAGCAACTTCCCCAGGGGAATATATGGCGCCAAAGACCCATAAAGAAGAATATGTTTCCTAAAGACACACACATTCATCAGAACCTCTCTTTCAGTTTAAGAGACATCTTGTGACCTATCTTGACATTTGAATGGAATTGCTCAAATGCATTCCCAGGGAATGATACCCGAGATACAGGAAAGCCTGTAAGATGTCATCTGAATTGTTTTCTCTAAATATGAAACGGGGACATCATTTTTTTTTCTACACATTCGAAACTCTATGCTTCATTATAAATGTATTTCTAATATTTCAACAATTGAATGAGCTGTTCTATAAGGCACATAGCAGCTGTGAGAAAAAAGCCATGGCTCTGCTTGGGTCAGTTGTGATATACATATTTATTGACAAATTGTCTTCATCCAGTCAAATATAAATTTATGTGCAAAATAACTGTTTGAACTAGATGAAGTTCAAATTATCAAAAATAAGGAACAACGTTTTTGCTTGAAATTTTGCAATGCAACATGGCTCAACATATAGGGAAAACTTTCAGATGCAATTAAATAAAGATCAAATATTATAACACTTCTTTTGGGGAAAGAAATATCCATGATGCATGCAGCTCCTGCCGGTGTTAAGGCATATCAGCAACACTTCATGTGTATCATTCTAAGTTTGTCTATCTGAGTCTTCGGCTTCTCATGAGCCGATGATCATTTTAGCTTTTCAAAATGCTGCTCAAAAAGTTCTGATCACTGCAAGACAAAAGATACACAACAGTTTGTTAGTATAAGTGTTAATTCAAATGAAATTGACATCTTGTAAAACTGTTGTATGAGAGCAGGATTCCATATTATGGTCAGATATTGTCTAAAAAAACATCTCACATTTAGCTGAAAGAAAATGAAACCTACTTTTGGCGCATATAAAAACATAGCAGATTGACACATCTCACTTATGAGAATGTTTGAGGAAAATATGTAAATGTAGAGCGAGACAATTAAATGACACTAAAAATGAATTTTTCTTTTGATGTTGGCGAGAGATTTTCCTATTCAGTACACCGCCACTCTATTCCTATGAAATGGTGAAATTTAAACTTTACGACTCAAAGGCAATGGTCAGAAAACCTAAACTGTAATTATAATAAAAAAATCATATGTTGTAAATGTATTAGAAATGTTCTTAAATCAGGCAAACCCATTATGTATAGCTAATTGATCCAAAGCAAAAGTGACAAGCGTATAATTATGCTCTTCAGGGTGATTAAGCAAATAATTACACCTCATCTCTCTGCATGGTCAATGAGACGGTTACCACAGCAACCGCTCAGATGAGACTTATTCTCACTAGGAACACTGCGGAGCATTAAAGCAGTGGGACACGGGGAATAAACAACATTTGACAGAATAAAGTTGGACCGATAGACTATTCAATGTTTATGGAAATCTGAAATTACTTTGATGAGCTCTTTTAATCGTTACTGAACACATGAAAGAGACTCGCAAAACCACTGGATTGCATCTGTTGTGATTGGTGCTGGTACAAAGCAATAATGTGAAAAAACAGACAACATGGTTTGTGAAGACATCAGACTGCAGGCGTCACACACCTGATTTTCAGGTGCGCTGTGAAAAGGTCCTGTCGCTCCCATGTGGCTGAGAGCGGGAATTCTGCTTGGCTGTCCTCGCAGTGTCACTGTGATAGTGGTGGGAGCTTTGAGCCCTGCCGACGCACACACACATGCCAAGAAATATGCAGAAGTGCAAGTCAGACTTTTGACATTTCTGGCGCTCAATGATCCCGCTTAATTTCCTTTTGATTACATGTGAGATCAGCATGAAGATTCTTCAAAACTTATTTTGTGTTCAACTACACAAAGTCAGAATGGTTTGAAAGACACACAGGTGAGTGAATGTAATGACAGGATACAATCTCATCTAAATAAGAGTCCAAGCTCATGCGTGTTGAGAGAAGGAAGAATAAAACTGAAAGAAAATGAGACGCCGAATGTTGTTGGGCATTTAATGCATGTCTTTATGGGAAGAGCAAGCCATATTGTGAATTACATACACTTCTCATCAAACAAATGAAAACAGTAACAGTAAACAAAACTAACAAATGAATAAGAAAAACACAAATAACGGAACATAAAACTTAAAGCACACTGAATGATAATGTAGGAATTTGTTAACAGAGCTGAAATGATCCAAATGTGGAATTTTAACGTTGGTACATTGGGAAAAACAGCAGTTACAACGTGCATTAATGAACAAGGTACATTAGTATGCGAGAAGCAAAATATCAGGTGACTAAGTCAGCCTAATTGTTGTAGACAATCACCCACTATGCCAAATTTACATTACAAAAACTAAAATCTAAACAAATATTTGCGTTTATGGTACATATATACATGCTTTTGTCTCTTTCAGAAAACTGACTTCTGTCCAATCTTTTGTCTATCTGCATTTATCACGCTTTCTCCATTTCAGATATTTACCGCAACTGTGCTACAATTTAAATGTTGACCTGATTGGTACACTAGGGTCCCATTCATCGAGGACGTCGCTGTTTGGAGCGCTGTGTCATCTGTGCCAAAGAGGACGTACCCGTGTTCGGACTAGACACGTGGGCCAGTCTGCTGTTGCTGAGGAGTTGGTGGATTGCTGTGGTATTGGTCATCCCGGAGCCAGTAGACACTACCGGTACCGTCCGCGATAGAGCGCCACTCCCCGGGCTGAGAGAGCTCAACACCTGTCCCTGACAGTGGGCCTTCCCTACTGACACCTTAACAACAACACACAGTGTTAAGAGTCTCGTTGCTATAATAAATGCAACAGAACAAACTTATTTTACAGTAACAAAAGATCTAATTAAGTAATAAAATATGTGACTGTGATTTAAGCGTAATTTTTGTAAGGGTGGGACCTGTGTGGAGGACGGCACGCCTGGTGATTTTGTGTTGATCTCCTGCAGACTGAGGCTGAGACCCTGCAGCAAACTACTGGCTGACGGAGCTGAACACACACAGATGAAAAAACAGATTGATGGATGTAAACAAGAGGCCTCACAGATGACTACTGGCAGAATTGGAAGTCAGCTGTACCTTGGGTGGTGACGGGGACCTGAGCCTGGACAGGAGAGGAGGAACCTGAAATAATGCTTCCTTGTAAGTTGTGAAACGACCCCTCGCTAGACCCCAATGCTCCAGTCATGTCTGCCAGACCCCCTGACCTAAAAGTACACAACATTTGCTCAAAATGTTACAGCCAGAATGGCTACAATCATCACATTTTGATGCATGCAAGTATATTTATGTGCATATGCCACTCAAGAGAATGAGAAAAAAAGTCTATGGTTATAGCACCACTTGGTGGTCAAAAGTAGCAAACACATGCTGCGGTGACTAAATACTTGTTCTGAATTAGTATCATCCCTTACATAGGTCAAGGGCTGTGTCCCAAATCGCCCACTGTACCCTCACTCACTATTCCCTACATTAGTTCACTAATATAGTCCACTTTAAGTAGCGGGTAAAAAAACGAGTGACTGGGAATGCTGCGTGCGCCATCTTCTGCCGAGATGGGGAATACATTCAGCGCGAGCATCGGTTGTAAACTCTTTATTATGATGCATCATGGGATTGATTGAGTGCACTGTGTCCACTATGATTTCGGACACCACTAAAAATTGATGACCCCTCAAATAGTGCACTATATTAGAGTATAGGGGACTATTTCGGAAACAGCCAAGGTTTCTTGCACCCAAACAGTTGCACTCAGACCCAGAAAACAGGCACTGTTGCTACCATAACAATCTGAACCTATAACAATACTTCTTTTATGACTGACTGGCTACCTATGACTTAAAATGATCAAGACTATAGGGGGCAGTAATAATGTTGTTCACTTCTGTACAATCTGACTTGTGTAAAGATCAAAGAAAATACCTTTGTGCACTGAGAAGCTCAGATAATTCTTTGGCCCCTGACACCGTATGGCCCAGAGTGACTCCGAGGGGCTTTCCTGATAAACCCACAGCATAGAAAACAAGATGTAACCACAGGTACACGGCGACAAGTTTGTCATTGAAATAAAGTAACCGTAAAAATGACCACAGAATATCTTCTTATGATTTTATAAGTGACTTGGTGAGGTAATTTTCATTACCTTCCTGAGCCGTGCCCCCCGATGTATCTCCATGGGAGACGATGGTGACTTTGATCTTGGCTCGTTTGGAGGCTTTGGCGGCTGTGGGGCTTGGTGTCTGTCTCCTCTTAAGGTGGAGCCTGAGGTCGTCTCTGTCTAAACCATCCAGCTGGTCACTGGGTACAGGCACTGAAACACACAAAGCTAAATGGTCAGGGACCAGATGTCTCCCGACAGTCTGACACTAAACACCTAAAGCCGTTTTTCCAAGAAATCTTTGCTGCTAATACTCACTGATATCACAAACATGCAGCGGTTCTGAACCCTCTCCCAATTTAAGGTGCCATCTAACAGAAAGTGTGTTACTACGCGACAGGGATCTTAGGAAGCATTTCAAGTATTCGCTTGAGCGAACGCGAGCCAGCGAAACGTTTACAGAGACATTAACCCAGACAAAATGACAGACATTTTCTTTAACAGACAAGGACAGAGAGACGAGAAGGGTAAGAACAGACGCAGATAGAAGAACAAAGAGAAAGGAAGATACTTACCAAAGAGACATGAAGGGCTGCCAGGAGGAATGCTTTTCCTCACCAGCATATTATGTTTCATAAAAGCAGCAAACTGAGCTGTATCAAACGGAAGACAAAGATGGAGAGAGAGAAGAAGGAAAGGAAAGAAAGGAATCACACACAACATTACTGCTGGATGGGGTCCGTAAGGAGGATGTGACTGCACATTACAAAGTGCTTCATGTCGGTTGAATGGATAACAACTTTACTTTCATTTCAAGACAAATCCTAAGTGAAAAGTGACTACGGCTTTAACAGTCCGCCTTGTATTCCACAAAGAACGGATGTCATACACTGAACAGATGTGAAATATTATGAGGCCTTTAGGGTGAAATATTTCATTTAACATGTACAGAAACCAGGACAACAGTTCAGTATTATTACTTGAGGCTAATATCAGGCAGAGTCCTGCACGGGTTCGGGTACCCGACGGGTGACCCGCAAATTTGGCCGAAACGGGTGAAAAATATATAACTGTGTTGGATACGGGTGCGGGTCGGTTCGGACACGGGGGAAACACGGGTTCAAAACAGTCACATGCAAATGTAAAAATGAATGCATATTTTTAGGAACACTTCTACCGAACTATGCCTGTATTTCAAGTTGGTAAAATTTTTTTTTTGTTTATTTGAGCCCGCGCCCTCCCAGGAGTCTCGAGGCGACTCCGCTCCGTGGCCTGATTATATTGCCTGCTATATTTACTTCTTATTTATTAAATCCAGGCAATTGGTTGATAAAACATTGATTAAAATTAAGATACAATTAATACAAAACGAAATTCACTTTAAAGAAAGGCTTTATACAATAAGAAACTTAATGAAGTGGTCAAAATAATGTCTGTCCACTCTGTCTCCCAACATATTGAGCAACTTATGATCTTACTCTTTTCACTTCTCATATAATCAACATAGATGAAAATATATATATATAAACTGATTTGATTTCGGGTACGGGTCGGGTGTCGGTTCTATTTTAAGCGGGTCGGGTGCGGATTTTAATTAGTACTGCTGTCGGAAAACGGGTCGGATGCGGTTTTAAGCACTGCTGGTACGGGCGGGTGCGGATTTACAAAATTGGACCCGTGCAGCTCTTTGATATCAGGCTCAAATGTCAGGGGAACAACAAAAATGGTTGCTTTCAAAAGTATATTGGAATTGGTTATACGAAGTGACAGAGAAATTCCTCTTCAAGGTCTTTCGGCTTAAAATATGTTATCAACTTTTACACCACACTAACAGCCTTCTTGGAACCAACAAATGCACCGGCTGCTACCCTAAACATCCTTTGCGTTGTGCTGAGATGACAAAGATGAATCCTGATGAAGCAACCATGAATGTTTCTCTAATGGCAAGCTCACACTATGTGATTTTTGGCTGGATTTAGCTGAAAATCAGATTCTAAGGTCTTGAGATATCTCAGACGCTACGATATTTTCAAACCTTTTTGATGTTATCGCGACATGATCTTGTTGTGTATGACGCTGTGGAACTAATCCAGCCAATCACAGCGCACGTTTGCATTCAGTTATTGTACGGAGCAATTTAAAAACTGCCGGCATGTATTCATTAACATTACAGAGTGTGTTAAATGGCTAGAATAAACGCACTAAAGCTATTTTAAACTATCCTTAAGCAACAAGTCTGTATAAGAAAACACTTTGAAAACACTTCAATGTTTCACGCTCCATTCCAGCGTGAAAGTGTCCATTCAAACTAGAAGTGTTCATGATGTGAGAGGTGTTTCTTTCCACTGTTGGTCCTTGAGTTCAAATTCTTTTTGTTAGCGCACTTTGTCTGTGTAGTGCTGCTATAGCAAGAAGATAAAGGATGACAAGAAACCTTGTTGTATAGCAGTTCAAGAAGTCTCACAGTCCCGTAGTGTCAGTTTGGGTACTGTGTTCTGGATGGTGGTCTAAAACAGGGGTTTTCAATCTTTATGATGCCAAGGACTCCCAAATATAATTAACCTTTTGTGAGGGACCCCCTTTTCTAAAATATATACATCACATCAATCTATATAATTTTTTGTGTAATTAAAAAAATGTGTTGGTATAAAAGTAAATAGAATATTATAAAGACAACACTAAACCTAAAAAGTCTGCAACAACTTAGCAAACTTCCAAAAAAGAAACTATAGTGAGAAAAAAGAATCAAATATACAATCCTTATCTATCCATAGCAAAAAAAGCAGATAAACACGGTGGACATTTTTTGCTTAATCTTTTTCCTAGAAAATGTCCAGGGGACCCCTTGCATCCTTCTTGAAAACCCCTGGTCCAAAACACCACTACTAAGTTTCCTTTTTAGTAACATCCTTTATATCAGAGGTTTTGCAACAATCCCGAACCTCAGAATGAGCAACCACCCAAGCAACACTCCTAATAGCACGCAAGATTAGTCATATGCGTACGCCCACTTATGTTTCTGGGAAAAGTAAACCGAAAAGGATACCCACCTTGTGCTTGTTTGTGTGTTAGCACAGTACCCGAGCGCTGCATGTGCGTCTTCAGCAGCTGTGTGGCAGTAATAAGACTGGACTTCTGAGCTGGAGACAGCCCGACGGTCTTAGGTTTGGGAGTGGCTGTGGGACTGCTGCACACACTGGACATATCCTTGACAAGACACCTTGTTTAAAAACACGACTGAAACTAAAGACATAATCTAGATGTGCGAATGAACAATCAGAAGAGAATAGTTTGAGAGTCCAGGGGTCAAAAACATCACAACATTTCAATTGATATGGATTTGTAAATTGAACAGGGCTGTACATACTACAAAATAACTATGCATTCAGTGCAATAAATCAATTAATCACATTGCTTGACATGAACGTTTCTTTTTTCTGTGCTGCTCACGCTCAATTTAAGTGATCATTTCTAAAAATTACCAACTTTTCACCTAAGAGATTTTAATAGACCTTATATAGTTTACTGTGCTACTTAAATTTTTATATCTGCAACAACAGTGCTATGTTCACATAACGTTACTGTAAAGCCCAGTTTGAGTTCATTTCAAGATCTGTTATATGGCCCGTGTCCCTCAAAATATTCTTACTTCTGATCCACAAGGGGAGATAGTTACCCTCACGGCAGGTGAAGAGGGCCGTGACCTTTCGAGGTCAAAGGGGAGTTCTCGTCGCGTTTTTTTCTTCTTCTCTGCGTCCAAGTCGCGCGTTTCGCCCGAGCCATGACCGTGGCTCTCAGTACGGGTCAAAACTCCTGTCAGAAAATCCACAATCTCGTCCTGTAAACAAGCAGAAAATATTAGACCAACAATATCACGCAAGACTCAATACAATTAACAGAATATCATATAAGTACTAATCGTTTTTACAATTTGCCTTTCCTGGCTACCTCTTCATCACAACTTTAACGAACTGACTATGAAAAAATCTTCAAATATATACTGACCTGAATGCAGCGATCCACCATGGTCTGGGTCAGACCCTCTGTCTTCATCTTAGTAGAGTTGATCCTATAAGCAAAACACACATGATATGAACACAACAGACTCTGCAGCCTTCACGTACCTAAAACATGAAGGCACACAAACCTCAGGTTGTCATCGGCCCCTCCGACAACTACCATGCTGTTGTCTCCCCGAATCTTTTCCCTAAACTCCTCCATGTTTTCAGGACTACACTGCAGCGAGTTCTGACCGACCACAAACAGCACCGGAGTCTTCATGTCCAACAGTGGATCATCAACATCCTGCAAAACACAATAACAAAACGTTAATGTTAACATAGCAGGGCTATTGCATAACCTAGTTTTCCCAATGCTGAAAAAATACACAGGAGACTGTCCAAGCACAACACAACAGCTCTCAATGAGATACCAGCCGTATTCCCCAAAATGTGAAAAATGCAAATCAATGCATAGAGTGAGTTTAGGTTGTGGGTTTGACCCTGGACCCTGTAAGCTCTTACCCCTCGTGGCCCACTGACGCTCTGAAGCGGAAAACCCAAACACACAACAGCTGTCATGTATTCCATTAGAGAAACCTGAATGCAAAAACATATGTGTGAGTTCATTGGTTTCCAGCACATCACAATTCCATCAGATTTTAATACATTTACAGAGACTTACATGACAAGCGATCAATGCCCCCACATTCCAGCCCACCAGGATGATCGGTTTGTGAGGAAAGTGACTGTGAACCTAGATCAAACGAACCACACCAATGAGTGCATGAAGACATCAATTGTTGCTACACTATTAAATAAAACATGCATTATTGACAAAATGCTAAACGCCCTCTTATTTCTAAGTCACTTTCGATACAAGCATCTGCTAGATAAATAAATGAATGAGTTTTAGAATGCTTGGATTAGACACAGATACACGTTATATTTTTATGATATTATTGCTGTAAAGTGTAGATGCTACTATTATTAGTTGAAGTACTGAGTGTTGTACCTCTATAACCTTTCCTCTAACTGTGCCGATCATATGCTCTATACACTGCGTGATGCTTATGTTGGCACCACTGCCCACATGAACGTTAATGGGAATGACCTGAATCACAAACAAAACAACAGAAACAGATCAGAACAGGAGAATCGGAATAGAAACATATCTGCGAAATATTTACTTTAGCACAACAGTTATGGTGCACTCATTCATGTTATGCTCTAAAGAATTAAAGCCTATATTGGAAATAATGTGGAAGAACTGCATTTGACCTATGAGATGCATATGAACTGCATACCTTCCCGAGACAGGACAGCTGAGATTGCCAGAATCTCATTCGTCGAGAGGAAGAGAAGGCAGGGTTGGTCGGACCTGATGGAGCTATCAGGATCAGAGGGGAACCAGGAAGTTTACTCTGAAAATATAAACAAGCCCATACAGATTACAAGATACTAAAGTGCTGCTGGAATAAATACATGAAAACGTAATTTTTTACAGTTCTTTTCTTGTCAGTTTATTGTGCAGCATGATTGTTCTTAAAGGGATAGTTCACCCAAAAATGAATTTACTCACCCTCAGATTGTTACAAACCTGTATAAATTCCTTTGTTCTGCTGCCCACAATGGAAGATATTTGTATTTTGATTACTGACATTCTTACAAATATCTTCCTTTGTGTTCAGCAAAACGGAGAAATGTTTACAGGTCTGGAACAACTTGAGGGTGAGTAAATTGTGACAGAATTCTCACTTTTGGGTGAACTCTCCCTAAAGTGAAAAACAAAAGTTCTGCCACCACTTACTCATTTACATTACATTTACGTATGCTGCAGACGCTTAAAGCGACCTACATTGCATTAGCCTTTACATTTATACTTAGGTATCTGCAATCCCTGGGATTGAACCCACTACCTTGCGTTATTAACGCAATCCTCTTACCACTGAGCTACAGGAAAGCTCACCCTTAAATGGATCCAAAACTGTATACAATTCTTTATTCTGTTAAACACTAGAGAAGATATATGGGAAATAAACTAATATTTGAAATAATTGTTTTGGGTCACCATTGACAACCATAGTAGTTTTTTGCCTACTATGGAAGTCTATAGTGCCCAGAAGTGTAATACAAACATTCTTTTTAATTCAATTTTATTTAAATAGCGCTATTTGCATTGTAAGTTTCAACGCAGCTTTAAAGGAAGACAAAACAAAATTGAATACTAGTATTAGTGTTGAAATAACAAGATACCAAAATTCTCCAAAATACTTTTATTTGTTTTTCGCAGAATAATGAAATTTTCGCAGGTTTGGGGATGAGTAAATGACAGAATTTTCATTTTTGGGTGAACTCTTCCTTTAAAACAAGACTGATACTAAAAACTGACTGTGCATCTATAAGTTCTCCAAAAAAGCATTAAGCCTCAAATCAATTAAGCCTTTCCTCCAAAACTGATTGTCATAAATATCCCAACTATCCATAGCACATTCAAAGTCATGCTAAAATGCAAAAAAGTTGACAGTAATATACATACAGGTTTGTTGTGTGACAGTACACCCACTGCAGGGTCCCAGGGACGCTTGAGGAGCAGAGAAAGAGCCTCAGCCCCCGCCGCTCCTGTTTTCACTGAAGACGACAGCAACATCCTGTCAATCAGCGAGGGCACCTACGAGAGAATGTCAATATGAGAAGAATTATAACGTTTTCTTTGAATAGTGTTCCTGCTGAATTGTGTATTGAGATGTTTATTGTTATTTCATGTTTCTTTGTAATACGTTAATTCATCCTCAAAATGTGTAAAATGTACAAGTAAAATATGCTGTTTTAAATTACATAACAGTGTCATGCAACAGTTATACCAACTCAAATTTAATACAAGGGTTTGTGAAAGTCCAGGAAAGTCTTGGTACAGGAGAGGTTTGACAGGATGAGTTTACATTCACTCACCTTGCTCTTGAGTGTCTGCAGCACATCCAGGTAAGCAGCCAGCATGGAAAGACTCAGAGATTCCACCATTGTGTTATGAAGCCAGTGAGTGAGTTTAATGTCCCAGTTGACGCTAGCCAGAGCGTGCCGTACCTTCCGAGCACATTTATCCACAGATGTCCTGCGTAAGACAGGCTCATTACAAGCCTGGGGAGAGAGATGACCACCGAGCTTGAATGACTTTCCTCTTGATAGACCTTATTCGGCCTGCAAGCCTAGAAACAAGCACTTAAAAACCAGTGTTTAAACCCATTTACTCACAGCATCATTGGCCATTCGACTGAGTCTCTCTGCCTGTAGAGCCTTCAATACTTTGTTGAAGAGCTTGTTCTGAGCCAAAGACCAGCCGACCCTAAAACAGATTTAAGAACAGTGGTATCACCAATTATAGCGACATGTGAAAACGAAACATTCCTTTAAAGGGATACTTTATTAACAAATAAACTCCCCATATTTTAATTGCGCTCCAGATTTCATTACTGAATTAGTTTTTCTTGCAGAATTATGGAGTCGGAGTTAATACCACGTATCATTTTACTTCCAAGCTGTAGAATGGGAGTGAATGAGTGTCGACTTTTTGAAGGTCCAAAAAGCACATCCATCGATCATAGAACTGCTCGACACGGCTCCATGGTCTTAAAGGTCCTCTGAAGCGAATCGATACTTTTGTTTAAATGGGTCGTATGGCACGAACATGTGTTTTTATGTGTATTTGGTGTGTGATAAGTTGCCCATGCATGTATTAGACACGTAAAATTGAAGTATTAAATTAAAGTTATTAAATTAAACTATCTAAAAGCGAATGAAACGCCTGAAACGTCTCGTGTAACCACACCCCCACAAATCTACGTCAGTTTGTGGTATGATTTGACTGAGAACGCCCAAATGTATACACAAGAGAGGTGGGCGTACCTGTCAGTACAATTGCTTTGGAACCTGATATTCCAAATATGGTGAGAAGCGTTACATTTCAGTCACATCCTTTCTAGTATTCGACCAATCATTATGCACTGGTTAACTGGGCAATCATAGCAGAGCGATGAGCTTTGTAAAAAATTCAAGCATTCAGAAAGGCTGGGCAAGAGGAGATACAAACATGCACGTATGTGGAAAATACACCGTTTTTGAACCTTAAATCGTGTATCAACAATAATTTTCGTTTAAGCCGTGTCATATGACTCAAAGAGAAATTTCCATATCGACACCGCTACTGACGTTGATGTCTCTCGAATGCGCATGAACTAACCTTTCTTATAGGGATAGTTCATCCAAAAATTAATAATCTGTTATAATTTATACACCCTCAGGTTGTTTCAAACCTGTATGAATGAATTTGTTCGAATGAACAAAGAGAAAGATATTTCGAAGAATGTTAGCAATTTTTCTGTTCTGGGACATCATCCACTTCTATAGTAGGAAAAAAATATTGTACTATTTGTGCTGTTGAATAAATAATAAGATACTTTGAAGAATTTAGGAAAACAATGAATTCTCGGCCACCTTTGACTACCATTAAATTCTTCCTATTATGGAAGTCAATGATGTCCCCGGAACTGAAAATGACTAACATTCCTCCTAATATCTTTCTTTTTGTTCATCTGAATAAAGTAGCTTATACAAGTATGAAATTACATGAGGATGAGTAAATGATTATATAATTTTCATTTTTGGATGAACAATCCCTTTAAGAATATGGAGCCGTGTCGAGCAGTTCTTTGATCGATGCGCTTTTTGGAGCTTCAAAAAGTCAACACTCCCATTCTACCACTTGGAAGTACAATGATATGTGATATTATAACTCCGCCTGCAGTATCCTTCAAGAAGAAAATCATATTCAGTTAGGATGCCTTGAGGGTGATTAAAGCATGGGGAAATTTTTATTCGGTAGTAAAGTATCCCTTTAAAGACCTTGTTAACCTTGTGCATGGTAACACAAACATGTCAAGCCACTTAAATACAAAATTCGACCTAATGCTACAGACAAAGAAACTAAAACTGTCAATAAATTAAGCTGCACATTCTCACTCAAACATCTGTAGTCTTGTACCTAACAACAGCAGGGTTTTCTTACTTGTTGATATGGTCCTCCCAGTCGTCGGGAGGAAGTGGTCCATCAGCCACTGTTCGGGCGAACAGAACGTGCCGCTCACACTCGTTCATCACACTTCGAGCTTTCTGATCATCGTACAGAGGCATTGGAGTGGGTGTGACCGTCTCCACATCGATAGAAATGTCTGAATCACTGTAGAGGGTGAAGATCCAACAATATTCACAAATGACAAGCTGTATCTAGTATGAGATAGTATCAGATAAAGTAGATCTTATATGCAAGAACTGTTGAAACTAGGATAAAAAAGAGGTTAGGACATAACACTGACTGCATTACAGAACGCATCACTCACGCTGAGGGCTCAGGCTGTCGTCGAGGGGTGACAAACAGCATGCGGGTGGGCCGCGCGCTGCTGGCGTCTGGGTGGGCATTCCAGGGCTTGGCATAGCTGTGGTCGAGGAACACGAGATCCAATTCTCTCTCATGAACCGACAGCTGGAACAGCAGGGACGTTCCCATCCTTCTAGCCGACGTCTGGTAATCCCGATCTCCACCGGTACGGAGCATGATCCCCTAGGCCCACACAGGAGCAGCAGAGTTCCCAGAAACAGTGGACGCTTGTACCGCCAACATGAAACCTGAAATTCAACAACAATGCTTGAGTGTTAAGATTGTTACTAAATACTTTTCTGTTTACGTAACCAGAGTTACAAACTAAAATAAAAGTAAGAAAGCGACAGAATAAAAAAGAAACAGTGACTATGACTCTGCATTTGGTACATGACAGGCAAATCTGATCAAATGATCAGTCAATATTTTGCCAAGGTAGGCAGATAACTGGGTTTAGAGAGTCCTGGACAAATTGTATTACTAAAACATGGAGAAGTGTGGTGTCGGTGTGGCACTCTTTATCTTAACACAGTGAATCGTTTTGTTTTACAGGACACTTTTATGAGCGAGATGTGACTCGCGCTGACCTGGGGAGTGGCAGGTCAGTTTAAGGACCTGCACCGCATACGCTGTTTTTAAGCCAGTGTGCCATCTACCCTTAAACTTTAAGTCACAATCGTGTATTTAAAACTCACACATATCCTGCGAAGCTCGACAAACCAAATAGCAGCAATAATGGAAGAAGGGGAGTCGTTAACGTTACCTAGCAGGCTCCTAGCTACGAGGCTAACTCGTTCCACAATACTCACTATCAAGCGCCTTTCGTGATATTTCTGTCCATAGAAAAATCTTCTGAATATTAATAAACAAAGATTGAAGAATCCAGGTCCACCCAAAAGGTTAAAATGTACTTAGGATAGACTATCGTCACTATTACACATATTCTTATGCTGTAGCCGACTGTCGCATTGTTTTCCTGCCGCGCCACGGACAGCGGACAAAAGGAAAACCAGAACTGGATCTGAATGGGCGCTTTGCAGCAAGCTACAATTGTGCAGAGAGAAACTCGGACTGGAGTTTCATGTGGGGTCACAGCGGATAAATAGAAGACCTGGACTGGATCTGTATGTCAAGTCCTGCCACGAGCAAAGAACAAGCAGCACAACACAAAACAACACTGACAGGACAACACAAACTGACACTATCACCCTCATTGAGAACTTTAATTAAAGCTCTTTTTCTGTTTATATTGAGATGTTTATATATATATTTTTACTTATAGACTTTTAATTTTATTCCATCTTATTTTTTATCTTAATCTGTATTTGTGCATGTTTATAATTAATCTTGTGCTTTGGCAATGTAAATTTTCTTTTATCATGCCAATAAAGCTCCTTTGAATCTTGAATCTGTATGTGCGCCTTTGCAGCAGAGAACTACTGGTCCTGAAAGAATCACGGAATGGAGTTTGGTGTCGCGCCACAGCGGAAAAACGGAAAACCTGGACTGGATCTGTATGGGTGAGAAACGTATGTCCACGGATGGGGCGTTCCAGATGGATGCAAACGAGGTGGAATCTCCAAAAACAAGACGCTTTCTTTTATTGACAGAGAATAAGCAACTGGACTGCGTCTATTATGTATTATTTTACTTACTGCATTAAACATGTGATTAGTAACATGATCTAAGTGTCACAATATAACACTCATGTAGTGTGATAACATTTGGACGACTTCCCAGACACATATGTAAATAAAGTCAAGAGAAAAGCAACAATGCTTATAAGACACAAGAGAAATACAGCAGGTTTGATCATGTAGGGACCTAGAAGTCGAAGACGATGTTTATTCTCAATTCATTGTGTATGATGCTTTTCACAATGCAGCTTTGTAAAACAACAACAGCACATTAGATATATCGATTAAGTCAACAGTTGAAGAGGAGACTGCCGGGAAGGCTCACCTCTTTTGAACCGTACAAAGGGCTGTGACCGGTCGAAGATATCGGTAAACAAACAACTGGAACGCTTTAAAGGACATGTGCAAACATGACTCATAACTGCTGTTCTGCTTCTCTTCTTGAAAACATTGTAGCTCAGCATCTGTATGCTTGCAAGAATGGTAAGTTAAATTATTTAATGTTCAGTATCCTGGTGGAAGATTATTTGGATCAAGCACAACAAGCTTGTTTTGCAGTATTAGCTGGCTGACTAATTTTTCTCTTTTCCGTCTTTGACCACTGGATGCTTGACCAATTGAGATTAAGTATTTGCAGAGATTATAATGGAAATAAATTGTATGCGGTCGAGACGACACTTATTATACCACTTAGAACATAAAAGCACGTTATTCAGAAGCTTAAGACCACAGAGAAACAGAACGCTGCTAGATATCCTGAATGAGTGGCCAGAGTTGCTATGTACTTCAGTCATCAGTATTTAGACATTTTCGACTGCCGGGATGTCCCACATGTATATCACATTTGGTTGTAATAAGCATTATTGACTTATTTATACATTCATTTTCCTTTTACAGGCATTACTGGCTCTGTGTTTGGTCTTTAGTGTACTCGTGTCTGTCAGTCATTCAGCATGCTATTATGCTTTTCCAAAACCAGGTAATGAGAAAACAAACACAAATGGTCAAAAATCTAGCAATTCATTTATTTATATGAATCTTTTAAATCCATTAGTTCATTTATTTTCTGTAATGTCAACATGAATATTGACACTGCTCTCGGAAAGTCCACCAAAAAATGAACATTTTGTCATGATTTACTCATTCTCAAGCTGTTTCAAAACTTTATCAGTTTCTTTGTTTGGTTGACAACAAAGGAAGATATTTGGAAAAATGCTAGCAACAGAGATTCCTGGGATACCATTGACTACCATAGTAGATTTTTTGTTTTGATGGACACAAAAAAAATTATTTTGAATTTAGGAAACCTTTGACTACCATTTTTAGACTGCCCCAGAAATCTCAGTTGCTCACATTCTTCAGAATATTGTTATCATTGTTCAATAGATCAAAGAAATGTGTACAGGTTCGGAACAACCAAAGGGTGATTTACTAGTGACAGAATTTTCATTTCGGGGTGGCCTATCCCTTTAAATATGTCTTGGGGGTGAAATGGGTTGTGAATACTGTTTTGTTTTCTTAGAAAGAATTCTAATGCAAGATCATAAAGCGTATAGCAGTCAAATTAGTTCAAAAGATGTGGACAAATTAATTAATTATTTTTATTTCCATTAAACCAGGGGGAAAATATTGTGTTGATGAGGCGGATAATTCCAAGCATGCACTGGGAACCACTTGGACGAATAAAAAATGTGTGAAATGTACATGCTCCATTACAGGAATGGAATGCTGTGACACGTAAGACATTTGAATACGTATTGCACTGGTTCTCGACTTCTAGAAATAAATGATAAACAAATGTGACCCTGGATCACAAAACCAGTCTTAAGTAGCACAGGAACACTTAGTAAAAGACAAAAATAAATTGTATGGGTCAAAATTATTCAGTTGTCTATTATGCCAGGCATTATTAGGATATTAAGTAAAGATCATGTTCCATGAAGATATTTTGGAAATACCCTACCTTAAATATATAAAAACTTTATTTTTGTGACTGGATGGCCTGCTACAGGGGCTCTGAATAACAACTTCAAACCCAATTTTCTCAATTTTTGGATTTTTCTGCACTCTCAGATTCCAGGGTATTGAGAGGTTGAATCTCAGCCGTGTCCTATTCTAACAACGCATACATCAATAGAAATCTTATTTATTCGGCTTTCAGATTATAAACATCTAAATTTCAAAAAATTGACCCATAAGACTGGTTTTGTTGTCCAGGGTCACAAATGTACGTGTAAGTAAGTATGTAGGCTAAAGCAATGTTTACACACTGAGAAAATAGCAGCACGCACAAACATGACCACAATCAAAGGTTCATTAACCCGGCAAAGTCAGCGAGGATTGCAAATAAATCCATTTAATGCCACCGGTGCTGTAACTAGAGTTTATGCAGCTATCACTAAAACGCAAAAATAAACATCAAATGGATTATTTGTAACTAGTGTTATGTAATTACGTTGTTGCATACGAATTTACTTTTGTTTCTAAAGCAGTGTTTGCTTTTTGTCATAGGTTGTTTACTGTGCATGTCGAAACCAAAGGCTGCATTGTGGTGTACGATTGGGACAAATGTACATCTAAGGTGTTTCATCCAAAGGACCGCACTATTCATTGTCAGCAATCTGCTGTTGGGAAGTAATTTCCACTGAGCAAAAAAATATTAGTAGTAGGCATTACTTAAATCAAACAATCATTATGTACTGAACTATCTGCCTCGTGTACTTGTTCAGCATTGCATTCTTTTCATTATTGTTGATTGGCTGTGCCATTACTTTACATTGTCCAGCAGTGCCGGCCTGAGCCTCTTGGGGGCCCTAAGTAGAATTTGATTTGGGGGCCCCCCTCCCAGCACGCGGAGTCACCTGTCCTTGAAGATTATTGACACATATGTCACGCTATAATGATACATTATAAATGAATACAGTGAGGTTATGTATTAATACTAAATAAATAAATAAAAATACTCAATACGATACTTAAATAAAAGACTTCACCCTTAAACTTCTGAAAACAAACTGTCACAAAACAAGAAATAAATAATTTGCAAATGTGCAAATGCAAATGTAAATTAAATGTGCAATCTTTTAAATAAAACCAAAATAGACAAACACTCATATAATCAAAAATAGAATGTTACAAAAAAATAGATACTTAATATTTTAACATTCACTTCAACACACACAGCAATGCTAGCGGGCAGCCCTTTAACTCAGAAGGTTAAATTCCCCTTCGGCTGTTTTCTCCAACTTAAACTGATATCTATAATCAATATGTGAAATACACGTAGAAAAATGTATATTAATAATGCGAGACATTTCACTGTTGATGGCGGGGATTTAACGTTAGCTCTGGTGATGGCGTATATAAGATCACGAGTCATGACTAGCCGCTACCTCAAGTGACGTGAGCACAATTCGTCACTAATCCTGCAAACATACCTTTATCTTGCTCTTTTTTCTCCTCCTCTGTCCTTTTCTTCTTTCTCTTTTCGGCACCAGAGGGATACATCCTTTTTTGTGACATGGCTTGTCATTTATTAATTACAGTGACACGCACTTGCGCGCAGGCGCGAATTATTCATTTAATGTATTCATTCATATTAATTAATTATAATAAATTAATTTATATAACTTGTTTTAAGTTATTTAATTGTAAAAAACGATTGGGGGCCCCCCTAGCAGCCGCTTAGAATGCTTATGCCTCGGGCCGGCCCTGTCTAGTGTGAACTATGCATTGTAAAAAAAACATTTACTATTGCCTGGTTTCCATAGTTTCTTCTTTACGCTACTTATGCTGTGGATCATCAAAGCACCCTTACGAAAATTTACCAGGGTTACTACAGTTAAAATTGATAAAGAAACACGCTTACTCTGGTAAAACCATTTTTCCCCCTTAAGTAATCAATGCACCAAAAAAACATGGTTACTACGTGTAATTTTTCTATCCTTCTATTCATATTGAATCGATAAGCTGAATCGGAATTGCTCAAATTAAAACGCCAACAGGGTCAATGGGTCAAAGTCAATGGGGTCCACCTGTCTAAGAGTTCCTAAAGCACATCATTCCAAAAAGCGGCTCCTTGCTACATGTTGACGTTTCATGAAGCGAATCGTTTGATATTTTCATAGAGCTGAACGTCATTATTAATAATTTTGGCCAGAATGTGCAGCCACTGACTGCACACAATCGCAATCTTCTTCTTGTAGTATTTTGTGGCGGATGGCATACAAGCGTCTGGTACGTTTAGCGCCACCTGCAGAAAGGGAGTGTTGAGGCTGTACAGTATGGCTAATATTATAAAAAATGACGTTCAAATTTATAAAAATATCGAGCAAGTCACTTCACGAAACCTCAACATGTCGCCAGGAGCCGCTTTTTAGAATGATGTGCTTTAGGAACTCTTAGAACGGCGGATCCTCTCCTGTTATATGAAGCAGAGAGGGCTGCGGATTTACCAAACAATCTTCTATCTGGTTCTACTCAAGAAAAAATGTCAAGAGAGTGAGTAAATAAACGGCAAATTGAAGTTTTTGGCTGAACTATTCCTTTAACTGAGAGCATCTTCTGGGATCTCTTTTCTAACAACAATTCCTACAGACAAGAAAAATGTTTTGGAAACTATCAGCTGTATAATGGCAAACTGCTGTCAATGGAAGAGAAAATATTAAAGATACTTTTAATTATTTTAAATAAGTTGATTTAAAATCTGATTATGTTAAGGCTATTTTGAGCCTGTTCTACGTTGTTCAAGTAAGTCTATCTATTACCACCCGAAAACCTGCTGACTCAAATAATTACTAATCCAGATTTAACCAAAATTGATTATTTGAAAATAATCCATTCTTTTAATCTGATAATTAAACCAAGCCAAACAGTGCATATTATAAAATAACAGATAAAAGAGATATTTTGACTTTATTGTGCACATAGCTTTAGTTACCATTTTCATGTTCATTCATTGCAAAGCATGCTGATGACAGCAGAAGGGTTAAAATTACTTAGTTTTACAGTCTAGTGTGTTTAGTGGTATCAGAGTGTAGCATCCTTCTAATATTAACCGTATTTTTTCATTGATGTATGAAACTGCTAAACAAGGTAATTATGGAGAAATTATAGCCTTTGTAGTGCATATTGTAAATGTTTAGTTGCAAAGCTAAACAATTTCAGTTTAAAGTTTTTTTTATACAGCCATAACAGTATTCACCCTTCCAATAATGAATCTGTGAGTATTGTTTGTGATGACAATTTGTAGGTGAATCTGCCATACAGTATGTGTAAAACTTCTCACCCTTGGCATTTATGCACACATTTCCTGAGCCCAACATTTTGCAGTCTACTTGGCACTAAGATCCACCACTAAATGCTGGTAGGCCATGGTTTTTCCCTTAAAACTGGCTGCAAGCAGTATATCCTTATTGTCGACCGTTACCAGGCTAAACCCTCGAGGTGCAAGCATGTTCAATTCCTGGAAAGGCTGGAACCTCTGAGTGAGATCATCCCACAGATAGATCCGAGAGAAGGAATAATCGCTCCCCAGCAAAAGGTACAGCCTCACTCCAACACTGAACGGATACACGGCCATGGACCCCCGTGACGGCAGGGTTTGAATCTCCACAAAGCGTTGGCTGTCCCACCGCAGGATCTTTGAGTCTCCTATGAAGCGCGTGAGGCAGATATACAGTACTTTTCGCACCCAGAAGTGCTTGACCATCTGCACATCGCCGGAATCGGTGATCTGGGTCTGGTAGACAAATTGCCGTTGGCTGCGGTTCCACTGGTACACCACCGGGGGCTGAGAGGCGCTAGAGAGTATGAGACGAGGTTTGCCGTCCATTTCTAGAAAGTCAATATGAGTGTCTCGGTGCCAGGGATGGAGAGACTGGTGTGAGTAAAAGCCGTTACTGTTCCAGCGGTACAGGCTGGTGGAACCTGCTTTGGAGCTATCCACCACAGCAAAATACCAGTCTCCTTCAATCTGGAACGTCTCAATGAAGTTGGGTTTACGGACACGGGTGGTGTCAATGTCCTGGATTTTGACGAATCGTAATGGGCCCTCCTCCCATCTGATGACGACATCAACATCAGTGATCAAAATACCACTTATAATTTATCAATCCAAGCACATTAAATCTATAGAACTACAACTCCACAAGGTTACAGTTTACTAGTAATTACTCAAAATTGCTATATTATTTCATGTGGGCCAAATTATGACAAAAAACAATATTTTTTTTTTAAATGTCCACAGTAATCAGCAATAAAAACAAATAGACATACTTGTAGATATGGGATCCTCCAAAAAGCTGGGCTACAACCATGTAGAGAGTGTTATTGATAACCACAGGTTTGCAGTAGACAGCAGAACGAGCTAGAACACACACACACATACAATAGAGTTTGATATTTCGGTGCTGTCCTTCTGAAAACCTCTTATCTCCATATTTCGTGATTTTAATTTTCTAATTACTTTGGAAATCTCTAACCAATAAAAAGTATTAAAAAGTGCTTGTCAACTGTGACAACACAATATTTCATCATTTAAAAAGTACAGTGTTCTCATCATTTCCAGAAGACAAGGGAATTTGGATTTACAGCTTTTGTGAAAAACTAATTTCCACTTAGACACAAAAGTGTGACCACTTTCAATTTACTACCAATAAGCTCCATCAATATTGTTTCTATAGCGTTGTTGTCTAATGCAATGCATCCAGCATTTTGAATAAAGCTAATGGTCCAGGAATTTAGGCAAACAAGCTTTGTTTTCCTGGGTCTATTAAAACAATGGGGTATATGCACACGGAGCGATGACGTGTGTCTGCTAAAATCTCAGCCAGCTCTGTTACATCGGGCGCACGTGACATTTGACTCGGTCTCTTAAAGATGCACTTTGGATAACGGTCAAGGACATGAGTCTTGTTATCCAAACACTACATCATACATCGACAACCAAAAAGGGCTTCAGGCAATCCGTTTCCAGCTACATTCACAACTATGAAAAAATGGGAAGTAAACTTTTGCACTAACTGGATTCATGATCACAAAGTAAATGATCAGCCTTAGTGTTTTCGGTTTACATAAATTTAAACGTTTTCTTCCTAAACACATAGTCATCACTTGAGGAAAAATTACCTCAGCGCAATGAGATCGTAAGTGATTAAGCTGGCTGCGATGTTAGGGGAAGTACGCCATCGCTCCATATGCATATACCCCATTAGGTTACGAAACATAAAAGGAGAACTCTCTAGTTTTTGACTTACATGTGATGTTGTAATGTGTCTTGAAAAGCATATTCACGTGATCCCAAATGAACACGGTGCAGATTCCTGTGTTGGGCTGAGCGAAGACCACATACTGGTCATCCCTGAACTCGTATGACTCCACAGATAGAGACTGGAAGGAGAATGTCTCATATCCTGCAAAATCTTGATGAGCAGAAGATTTGGTTTCAAATCAGTTACTGCAATGATTTACAAGTATAGTGATTGTATGTTTATGAATCCCTTGCAGAATCAGTAACATATTTTGAAAGAAACATTTTTTTTGCATGACCTCGATGAAGCTTCATTACAACATATTAAAGAACAAGTCAGAGAAATTTAGCAACATCTAGTGGTGGGTTGCGAGAATTGCAACCAATGGCTGACTCCACCCCTCCCTTTCAAAGCACTATGCTGGCTGACAGAGGACTGAGATGTCGTTTTTGCTTCTTTGCTGAAGTAGATAACGTATTAACGAAACGCATTCTGCTGAGCAGTTTGTGGGTTTAGGGTTATTGTAGAGACAACATGGCGAATTCCATGTAAGATGACCCGCAGTGTATGTAGATTTAAATAGCTCATTCTAATAATAAAAACATAATGCTTTATTAGATGAGGACTTTAAACACCTCGGAAGACATTATGTGTATTTTATTGCATTTCTGTCAATGGAACCTCCTTGATCTTACACACTGGTTCTTTAAAAAATATAAACAATTGTTATGATGTGAGTTTACCTGCACTGATACAGTTGAAGTCACGTGGAGTGAGGTCATGAATGCGTCGGCCCTGGAACTCAAAAGGGCTGGTACAGTATATTGCTGGAACTGATGTGTTGCTCTTCTCCATCCAGTCAACTAACCATTTAATCTTACAGTCACAACGAAAAGAGTTTCCTCGCAGATCTCTGCATAGAGTGAGGCGAGAAATGCCATGAACAGATGTATTCTTTAGCGAACCCTGATTTGTGAGGTATTGTTTAGTACATACAGGTCGGTGAGGATGTCCAGGTGTTTGAACAGATCTCTGGGCAAAACCTCAAGGTTGTTGTTGGAAAGAGATCTGACAGAAAGAGGCAATCAGAGAGGCATATCATTACCATCTTTTATTAGAGTTTATACCCACCACCCTTTCCTTTCATCTAGAATATACAATGGATGACACATTTGCTACATCATAGACCGGTACTGTATGGAAGGGGTTGATATGTCTGCCCAAGGATGTTACTAAATATTCAAAATTCAATGACACTAAAAGTAAATGTTAAAGAACTGCTTATTCAAAACTGCCTGATTTTCCCGCTTCAGGTAAAAGGACATCAAAACACAAAGAACGTTTCAGCATAATTTAAAAAAGATTTGTGACCACTCCATAAACAAATGATGCTCTCAATAAGACATAATTTTCTCCATAATTTGATTTATTCAAAGATGTCACCAATTTCATTGCATTCAAGTTATGTGAAATGCAATACAATTTTTAATGGCAGTATAATATAATTTACATTCAAGTGACTTTTGGTAGATTTGATTTAAGAAAATGTGATTTGCAGCTATTAAAATGAAGTTTTCAAGTTGAATCTTAAATAGTGAATGAATCATCTATTTTATTACAATTAATAAAGTTTATTCAAAGCACATACAGCCGTGGAAAAATGAAGAGACCTAAATATTCATTTATTCAACATTAGATGTATTGTGGCCATTCCGGTCCAGTGTCTTTTTTTTTCAACAAAATCAAACCTCAGGACTGATATAAAGTCACGTAACAGCAATGTAAAAGACTGAAAGTGTGACAAGACACATGAAACCTGTGAGTAAAAATCCAGGTTATCAAGTCTAATGTATTTGGAACTTTTCCTAAATATGTATTACTTTTGTATTGCTTAAAGGTAAATATTAACCTGTTTTCATTTCAGTATTTGATCTTAGATTTTGAGTATGTGTTATCTGTTTCTCCAGTATTCATTTTCTGCAAATCAATTCAAATATTGTTAGTTCACATAGTGAACCAAGAATGATCAATTTTACCTAAACACATATATCTAATAAAATCAGAAAAATGTAAAATAATTTTGAAATGGTCTCTTGATTTTTTCCCCGGCTTTATTTGCCTTCGAATGTGCATTCTCGGTCTGAAATGCATGAAAACATCACCTCAAAAACAGGTCCTTAAATTTCATTAGCGCGCTGTTCTAGGGGGGTTAAAAACAAGTAAGATTGAACAAATTGTAAGGGAGGAAGGGGGTGGCATTTGTTTTGTGTTACATTATTTAAATCAGGAGACTCGAAAAATACATACAGATGTGTTAGGGATTTCAGTCCTCTGAACGTGTGTTTGGACAGTGCCCGGATGTCATTATTTTCAATAAATCTGCAAGAAATGTGGGCGAGAAAGAAATAGAAAGAGTAATGTGGGAATTCAGTAAATAATTGAAGGGACAAAAACAAGTTTAACCAACAGCCCATTTATCAGATGACCACATAATGGATATTTGTACATAGGACTGTCGGGTAAAAGTCATTAAAAAGATTTAGGAGTGTACAATCTGAGAGAGATGTACAACATTAGGATGAGACATTGATCAAGTTGCGTCTTCTCTGCTTCCCTATATTTGTAATAAACAGTAGGCTAAAGACGCAGAAGAATATCTGACACTATACCTTCCAGATAGATTCATGGATCAAACCACTGAGGAAGACTATAAGGGTTTAGGTCTTCGGCACATATTTCTTATTAAAGCTTTTAGCTTAATGACATTGAGATTGCGAGTGTTTTCATTACAGCTAAAAGCCTACTGCAATAGCAAGGATATGCCCTCTCTCTCTTTTTCTCTCTCAATCTCATTCACTCTCTGCAGACATTGCTGATGGTCCTTTGGTCTGAACGCTACCTGAATCTTAAGGAGTGTTCGCAGGAAATGGCACATCCTGCATAAAGATGGGAGATACAGGCACGCACACGCATTCAGTCCTAATGACCAAAAAGTAATTAGTTACAGCATTGTGTCATTCCAATCTTCTTTTATTCTAACCAGCATGTCAGGTTGAGAAGAAATCTGTTTTACTGACCAGTTTGGAAAAATGTCTGTGGAAGTGTAGGAATGTATGATTTGTCAAGTTTTTCATTAACAGATTTCAATAGATGGTTAATTCTTGCTGAACTAATGGGAATTTGGCAACGGCAGCTTTATTGATTTATCATCACAGGAAGTGGAATCCAACCAATGTGAAATGCCAACATTTTACACATCAAAAAGAAAACCCTGACAGAAAAAGTTCTGAATCTGGAAAAAAAGAGTATTTTTGTCTTTTTGTACAGTAAAAGTATGAACATATCTCTAAATCAACCCTGCTGGAAAAAAAACCCTGCCCAAACACATTAGAACATTTTATGGATGTATTTGTTGGAACGGGAGTAGTGTTGAATTTAATGGAAACTGTAATGGTGTCTACTGGTGTGATGGATTCTATTGGTGTGATGTTAAATTCTATTGGTGACATTGATAATGCCCAACCCTGCTGAAAAAAACAATAGAACCTCAACAGAAATTCAAATTCCATTCCATTCCATTCTCTACCGCTTATCCGAACTACCTCGGGTCACGGGGAGCCTGCGCCTATCTCAGGAGTCATCGGGCATCAAGGCAGGATACACCCTGGATGGAGTGCCAACCTATCGCAGGGCACACACACTCACTCACTCATTCATTCACTCACGCACTCACACCCTACGGACAATTTTTCCAGAGATGCCAATCAACCTACCATGCATGTTTTTGGACCAGGGGAGGAAACCGGAGTACCCAGAGGAAACCCCTGAGGCACGGGGAGAACATGCAAACTCCACACACACAAGTCAGAAGCGGGAATCGAACCCCCAACCCTGGAGGTGTGAGGCGAACGTGCTAACCACTAAGCCACCGTGCCCCCCTAGAAATTCAAATGGTTTACAATATTAAAACCATTACAAAATGCCTTTTTGTAGTGTGTTTTGGGCATTATTCCAGTAGGATTTAATCTCCCATCAATATAACCCATCACATTAGATTAAAACATCTCATTAAAACCAATACAAATCATGTTCAAATCATTCAAACGTATTTAATGGTTTCTATTGTTCAGGGAAAATTGTATGAAGAAGTTATAATGGTTTTAAAGGGATTTATATTGGTTTTAATGGAAACTGTAATGGTTCTACTTTGGGAGGACAATATCGGGCCCGAACCTTCACAGCCACGGCTCTGATCGGTCGGTACGGGACGACTCCTGCCTCGTCACCAATCCGGGCCCTTGTCAGGGCCTGGCGCCCACTTACTCGCAGAGTTTTTCCATTCTCCCCGGGTGTACTTACAGCCGATCGCACACTCCACTGGACTGTGCTCGGCGAACCGACCTCACACCCTGGCGAGGTGTCACCACTCTCAAACCGACAGTGCGTGCCGTTGTCCCGCCAGGCAGGTAAAAAGGCGGAGCCAACCTTCCCCCCGGGGACCCCCCGTGACAGATGGTTAGCTCCGCCAGCCGACGAACCACCCCCTGTGGGAATGATGAAGCAGACCGTCCCCTTGGTCACCCTGTCACAGTCCCTGGGAGCTCGAGAGCTGCCCACACTGTCTCGCTGGCCTTGCGGGCGGTCCGTCTTGGTTACTCGATCCAGTTCGCCAGAGACTCTCCCAAGTTTCAGGGCATCATCTCTCCCTCTGTCAGAGGCAGGGACGCCTCCGTACTTCGGGTAGAGGTCACCACCCTTCTGGCAAACAGGCATCGAGTTCGTCCCTCAAACCAAGATGTTCAGTGGGTCACGACCCACACTTCATCATTCCCAAGAAAGACGGCGGTTGCGCCCCATCGGTCTGCGTACCCTGAACAAGCACCTTCACAAGCTGCTGTTCAGATGCTCACGCAGAGACGCATCCTGACACCTATCAGGTGAAAGGATGGGTTCGTGGCAATCGACCTGAAGGACGCTTAGTTTCATGTCTAGATCCCCTTGACACCGGCCGTTCCCACGGTTCGCGTTCGAGGGGTGGGCATATCAGTACAGAGTCCTCCCTTTCGGTCTGTCCCTGTCTCCACACGTCTTCACGAAGATAGTGGAAGCCGCCCTTTCTCCCCTTCGCGAAAAAGGTGTGCGGGTACTAAACTTTCTCAACGACTGGCTTATCCTGGCACACTCGTGAGATCTGTTGTGTACACAGAGGGACCTGGTGCTCCGGCATCTAGATCGATTGGGATTTCAGGTCAACCGAGAAAAGAGCAAACTCTCCCCAGTGCAGAGCATCCTCTTCCTCGGTATGGAACTAAACTCTGTCACCATGATGGTGCAGCTGTCCGCAGCACGCGCCCAGTCAGTGTTGAACTGCCTGGAACACTTCAGCACTGGCTACAGAGTCGAGTTCCGAGGACAGCGTGGCACACCGGCAGCAGGCGCATGGTGCTGACGGCCTTATGCCGACGCACCCTAACCCTTTGGTCTTCCATGACCTTCCTCCGGGCGGGGGTTCCCCTCGGGCAGGTTACGAGGCACGTTGTGGTGACGACGGACGCCTCGCTGCAGGGGTGGGGTGCAGTGTGCAACGGGCACGCAGTAGCGGGGCACTGGACGGGCCCCTGTCTGCGCTTGCATGCAATTGCCTAGAGTTGTGGGCTGTGCTGCTTGCGCTAGAAGGCTCTGGCCTCTAGTGCAGGGCCAGCACATGTTGGTCCTCCGGGACAGCACGACAGCCGTATCGTACATCGCCAGGGTGGCGTACGCTCATGGCAGCTAACACAACTTGCCCGACGCCTCCTCCTGTGGAGTTAGCAGGTGATCCGCTCCCTGCGGGACACACACATCCCAGGCAAACTGAACCAGACAGCGCACGCGCTCTCGCGTCAGTATACGCCTTGCGGAGAGTGGCGACTCCACCCCCAGTCCAGCTCATTTGGGTGCTGTTCGGACAGGCACAGATAGACCTCTTTGCCTCCCACGACACCACCCATTGTCTGCTTTGGTACTCCCTGACCGAGGCCCCCCTCGGCACGGATGCCCTGGCGCACAGCTGACCACGGGATGGGCGGAAGCACACCTTCCCCCCCAGGAGCCTCCTTGCACAGACACTGTGCAAGGTCAGGGAAGAGGAGCACCAAGTGTTATTGGTTACACCGCACTGGTTTAACCACACTTGGCTTCAGGGTTGATGCTCTGCACAGCGACTCCCCCTGAACCATTCCCCTGACAGAGGACCTGCTCTCTCAGGGGAAGGACACGTTCTGGCATCCCAGATCAGACCTCTGGAACACCCATGTCTGGTCTCTAGACGGGACGAGAAGATCCTGAGATGGCTACTCCCCCTATACAGCTGAGACCATCACCCAGGCTAGGGCCCCAACTACTAGGCGGTTACACGCCTTCACGAGACTGGAGACTAACATCTCCCCTCCCCACTGAAGTGTATGTATTCTCTGTGTCCCCGGATTGCCTTGAATTCGGCCCTGGTAACTCTCACGTTATCCTGAGACCCAGGCCCGGATACATGCCCTAGGTTCCCACTACTCCCCTTCCGGACCAAGTGATGAACTTGCAGGTGCTCCCCATCAGGGAGGAAGACCCAACCCCATCCGTGTTGTGTCCTGGACCGCACGCAGAGCTTCAGTAGCTCTGACCAGCTCCTTGTCTGTATTGGAGGACAGCAGAAGGGGAAGGCTGTCTCCAAGCAGAGACTGGCGCACTGGGTCGTGGATGCCGTTACGACGGCATTCCGATCTCAGAATCTTCCATGCCCATTGGCAGTGAGGGCTCACTCCACACGGAGTTTAGCCACCTCCTGGGCACTGGCAGAAGCGCCTCTCTAGCAGACATCTGTAGAGCTGCGGGTTGGGCTACGCCCAAACACCTTCGCAAGGGTTAACAGCCTTTGCGTAAACCCGGTGTCAGCCCACGTCCTGCGTGGCGACATGTAGGACTGGCATCCGGGGGGGCGTATGCCTGCGAAAGCACCTTCCCACCCTCCAAGAGGTTGGGTCAGTGTGCTATATACCCTTTTCTTCTTACCCAAACACATGGCTATGAAAATTGGTACCTCACCAACCTTCCAGACACTGGTTAAGAACAGGCATTCCATCCATCACTAAGCAAGCACCCCCTGGGGGTTGGCTGGGCAGAGCAGCCTTCCCCCTTAGGCCGGGATACCATATGACCTATCACACATAGTTCTAACCGGACCTGGGGCCATCAGACGCAGCAACACCCCCACCGTGGGCTGTTCCGTCTGCTATACCCTCATGACAATAGTTCCCACACATGGTAACCCATGAGCTTCCCCAGGTGGACCTCCACCTCGCGGTTAACTACCCAGTCCGCACGTTCCATGCGTTCTCCTCCAAGGACGAGACCATATATATCCACCATATTCCTCCCCACGGGTAGGAGGTGGCCTCTGTAGCGCTTCTCTGATTAAGAGTCGCGCTCACCCGGTGTAAACCCGAGCTGGACGGTTTCTCGCCTGTAGAGAGCTAAGGCCCCGTCCGTGAAAGGTTACCGGTCAGGGCTGTACCCATCTTTCCCAGAAAGCTCTGGAACCCCCCGACCACCACACTGGAAGGTTACAAATTTCACGAAAGCTTCGAGCTGACACCCCCAGGCCATTTACCGTCGCTTCGTTGAGATTGTGACGCGATACAGCGTTTGTGGCGTTTTCGATAGGTAACCCCATCTGTCGTTCTCGACACAACGTCGAGAGACCGACAGAAAGGGAACGTCTTGGTTACGTATGTAACCTCGGTTCCCTGATTGAGACGTTTTTCAGCAGGGGAAATACGTTAACAAAGAGAATATCTTACTTTTTCAAGGTTAAAAAACAGTGAACTTATATTTATTTGTGTACTTAAAGCTAATCACAATTTTCCACAAACACAGAAAACATACTTACAAGTATTGCAGGTGTCCAAGGCCAGCAAATGCATCATCAGAAATGAAGGAGAATGTATTTGAGTTCAAGAGCCTGAGCAGAATGAAGAGAGAGGGACATAGTTTGTGCTTTAACTTTCATTGAGCTATATGTCTGAATTGTTTACATTAAGTTGACCCAGTGTAAGATTAGGAGATAAGTACTTTGGAATGTACATAGATAACATTCACACTACTACATAATCCAGAACATCTCAGCCATGTCTGAAACAACAGAATTACGGTCATTGGTGGTCATTGTTGAAGAATGTCCACAACCTCTCCATGTGTTTTTTTAATAGTACATTGCACCTAATACCAGCTTTTACTTTACATTTAACTTTTAGTTACAGGACTCTATCATTAAGTGTAATGCTATTCGATAATGTTTTATGGCTATGCTTTTGAAAAAAGTTTCATGCTGTAATGATTCACCCCATTCAATTGTATAATTGAACTACCAAGCATTTACAAACTGCAATGTCTAATAGATGCGATTGTAAAATAAGTAACACTTCCTCATTTGTAATTTATAAAAACACAATAATAGCAGATGGCTAAACGCACATCTCAATGCTCAGCAACTGTCTCACACATCCTCAGAGTACATTTACATTTAGATTTGGGCATTTGGCAGACGCTTTTATCCAAAGCGACTTACATTGCATTATCCTATACATTTTACATAGGTATTTGCAATCCCCTGGGATTGAACCCACAACCTTAGCGCAATGCTCTTACCACTGAGCTACAGGAAAGTAGTGCATCCAGTTTCTACACAGGCTTAATAATGGCCTTTATATAGATGCAATGACTTTTACACTGTTTACTGAAAGGATTAATTGTATTGTTAATTAAAACAATTTTACTATCGATACAATATTTAATTACATAGTCTTGGACAAAAATATTGGCACCCTTGGTAAATATGAGCCAAGAATGCTGTGAAAGTACATCTGTTTTTTATCTCCTTTTGATCCTTTATAAAAAAATCTACCAAATTCACACTTTTCATCAATTTAACAACTGGAAGGGGGGGAATATCACATTATGATACAAATGTTTTTCTACAATAGATGCCACAATTATTGACACCCTTGTATTCAGTAAATGGAGAGTCCTCCATACAGAATTTCAACTGATCCTTCAAATGTTAATGTTCTCTCCCCTCCTGTTCACTCCACTCATTTTCTACAGGGTATGGATCGGGGAACTGGGATGGCTATGGCAGATCTTTATTTTGTGCTAATTGATGTATGGATTTTGAAGTTAGTTTTGTGCTGATGGAAGATCTAACAATGACCCTTATAAGATTTCTAGAGCAAGTCAGGATTAGATTTTTTTTTATCTGTTGGAATTTGATATAATACTTGATGACATGTATGAATAAGATGTCCAGGTCCTCTTGTATAAAAGTAGGTCCACAACAATAAAGATCCGGTGGTATATTTCAATGTGGACATGGGGCACTTTTTATCCCTGTGTGCACCAAACCCATGTTGTGTTATTGATGCACAATTTTGTTTTATTTATGGCCATAGAACCCTCTGGTTGAATTTCAAGTATGATACATTTATATGGTGACTTTGTTTTCATATCAAAGCAGAAGATTTCAGTTTCTTGAACATTGTCCCAAACAACTTGTAGAGGTGCAGTTTTCCTTTTTTTTTTTAATGCTTTCTGACCCCCAAATTGAACAGATTTCAGGAATTCTCCATCTGTGATCCTTTAAAAGTCTTTGGCCATGCCTTAAACTCCTCACTGTGCATTAAGACAACGTAGACGCACTTTCTCTCTCAGGCAGATTTGCAGCATCTTCAGTCGATTCAAATTTCTTGATTGTTGCCCTGATGCTGGAAATTTCATTTTTTATTATTTTAACTATTTCTTTAAAGCCGTTTATTTATGTTGTGTCTTCGAAAATCTTTTGCTGGACATCAGAACTACGTATATTCTTTGGTTGGGATTTGGGTTTCTGAATATTTATTCTCATGGGCAACAAGAAGTCACGACTGGACAACATTATGTTTCTCGTCACCTTTGGGTGCGAAGAAAACGTAAATTTCAATGGGAATTTACTTGAGAGATATTTAACACATGAGAATTTCCGAGCCTTCTTTGCTCATGTTTACCATGGGTGCCAATATTATTGTCCATGACTGTATTTCATTCTGAACAATTTGTATTTAATTTGTTGACTGATTCAGTGCGTAAAGTACTGGCATGCTGTCATTTGAAAACAAACTTGTCTCTGTTTGTCTTTCTCACACATACAGGGAGGACAGAGAAGCTGTTGTTGTGTGAGTGTGAGCAGTCTGTAAATGCAGGGTCTGTCACTGATACCCTGCTCACGCATACACACACGCACATGACAGACACCACTTTCCTGACTCTATACTTTCGCAGCTTCAAACGCACCCAAAGACCAGAATAGATTATACTCACAAAAACTGCAATAGGTGCATATGGGAAAAAGCTCCCTCAGGAATCGTTGTGAAGGCAACGTTCACCATAGTCCTGTGGTGGAAGAAATTGTTATAAGTACCACTGCCGCTGTCCTCTTCGCGTACAGAATCTTTCATACGGTTGTACATGTAAACAGATATCTATGTTGTACACTGTGAAAAAATCTTTAAAAAACAGAAATGTTCTGTCCGCTGGCTTAACAAATATTGTACCTTAAAATAATAGGTTTTCAACTTAAAAAATACAGGATATAAGGATAATAAAAATTACCCAGTTCTTTTTGTAAACTTTCTGTCTTTTTCTGTAATTTTAAAGTTTTCAAAAATGAACTGTAAAAAATAAAATCTTGTTCAATAAACACATTTTCTGGCAGCTGGAGCACAAGAAATAAACTGTTAAATAACGGTTTTACCCTTTAAAATTTCCCATTTTCTTGTAAATTTCTTGTAAATGTCTTGTAAATTTCTTGTAAAGTATTTTCCTGTAATTTTATGTTTTTTAATCACATTTTGAACATAATTAATAAATCTGTTTTGCAACATCAGTTCTGTTTTTGTTTACATTTTATGTGGAAAATCTGTAAAAAAAAATCTTTTGTAAAATAACCTTTTTTACAGTGTAATAGTAATTTCTATTATGAAAGTGTGCCACATGGACCTGCATGGCTTGTATAGTGCACATGTTAAATGGAGTACTTCATGGTGCTTTTTTTTCACTCCTTAGCTTGACAACACATTTTGTTGTCTACTTTCATTGTATGTAAAACAGTTACATTTTCTTGCATTTTATGTTCCAACATACAAAATAGTAGATTATAACTAGTCCTCTTAGGTTAACGTTCAGGTAGCTAATGTTAATAATAGAAAACTGCCTACATTGAGTCAACTGCAGCTTTTCTCACAGTAACTCTGCACACCTGGATAGATCTTTCAATCTAATGCCGGTTTTAATCATTAGACAGTAGGACTCAGAATTTTCTTGGGTTTTATATTCTCAGAAAATAAGAGCAAAGTCAAAGTGCAGAGCTCTCTAACAGTTTTATAAAAACGACATTATGTCAAACACGACGGTGTTTATCAATACTCATCTTTAGTATGCAGACAAGCAAGTAAAGCTGTTCAGAAACCTCCATGACATAAAGATAATTTGTCTGTTGGGCTGATCAATCATTTAGTAATTGAATAGTATGGCATTTAGAGAAAACTTAATGCATACTGCGTATATAAAACCACAAACAAAGATAAATCTGAAAACTACAGAATCCAGATCCTTAGACAACTGTGCTCTCAAGAATATTGAGTTTGTGGTTCGCGGTGGAGGGAGAGCCGCATATAAACTACAGATCTCATCTTTTAACAGCTCAGTAAGAGCACTTCATGCACGGACATAAGAGGAAAAGAATAAGCAGGTTTGCCACAACCTCATAATCCTAAACCTTATGTTTAGATTTAAAAGAACAGTTACCCAAAAATAAAAATTATGTTATAAATAATTTACCCTCATGTTTGTAGAACACAAAAGAAGATATATTGAGAAATGTCTATTCTCCATGTAAAGAATATAATGTTGTTTGATTACCAAGGTTCTTCAAAATACCCTCTTTTGTGCTCTGAAGAAGAAAGAAAGTCATACTTGTGTGGAATGGCATAAGGGTAAGTACAAGGTGAAAGAATTTTCATTTTGGGTGAACTATCTCTGTTAAAATCACCATGAATACCAATGTAAAGGCAACATTATACTTTATGGTAAAGGTGCTTAAAACAAGCGTGACCTCTGTAAATTCCCGCTTTGGATGATGTCACAACAAAATCTTGAATAAACAGCCAACATAATGGACGACTCAAATGACCTCAATGTTTCTTCAAGGAAGGTTAATTGTTTTGTGAGGCATGTCTTCATAATGAAATCGGTCAATAATGATCTTATGTTTTCAAAAAAAATAAAAACTGTATAAAATCACAACATACAGTATAAAGTAGATGCCCTCTCTATTAAAAATGCTCTTATTATAAGAGCACAATTCAGCTTTTATATTAAAATCTAAGTATTGTATGTAAACATTTTCCATATACATGTTATATAGGAGATCAATTCATTTTTCAATTAGTTTAAAACCTCTGTTAGAGAACTGCATCGTCCCAAAGTCTTAGTTGTATTCATGCATTTGGCAGATGCTTTAAACATTTAAATACGCTTCTATCCAAAGTGACTTATGAGAGAGCCTTTGACATGTTGTCAAACATTCAAACCAACTTAATGTACAGGTACAATCAATGTCCTATACATTTGTGCATTGTGTCATGGGTTCCCAAGGCATCAAACCCACAACCTTTACATTGTCAACTCGCCCCAGTTTCCCTTCTTTAGACTTTCCATGTCAGTTCCATAATAAACAGGCTGACTTACATCGTTCAACATGTCAGTACTCACAATGAGATGATTCCTGGTGGGAAGCTCTTGGGAATGGCTTTGGTGTCCACGCAGAAGGCACTGTCTTTAGTACAGGAGCAGGTGGCTGGACATTTGGGAATTTTGGGAGCTCTGCGGCCCACTGCGAACCCAAGCATACAGAAGAGAAGCATTAAAACAGACAATCGCCAATCTTGCCATCGCAGAGTCCGCCTGGGCCTCGCTTCCACCATCATCACCACCTTCTCTTCTCCAGTCAGGTTCTCTCAGTCAGGGAAGACGGATGGCTAGAGAGAAGGATGAGGTGCTGTTGTTTCGCAGGAGAGGTGAGGCGATGTGCTCAGAGAAGGCTGACGGAGCGAGTCGGTCACAGATCGAGTGAGGCTGGTCTTCCCCGGGTGCGTGTATGAGCGTGCACTAGCTTTTTTTCTCTCTTTGGTCTGCAGTTCTCTCTCTCTTTCTCTCAGCGCTGCAGATGTCAGGGTACAGACTGCAGGAGTGTTTGTCAGCCAGGGCTGTTGTGTGCACATGCTGCCTCAGACCAGAGACACTGAATTATTTACAGTCACATTGAATAACACTTTAGCACAAAGCTGGGTTATCACGGGCCTGGAAGAGGGTCCTCACCTGAAGTATTAAACATTGATAGCGTGCTTTTACTTTTCTTAGAGAACGGACACATGATTTATGACCGGTTCTGCATTGATAGCAGGACACGCTGCAGTACCGCCTGATGCAGAATGCAGCTATCCTGACCTCATTTTATTAAATACGTCAAATTTCAAACGACATCTTAACACACTAAATGTATGAAAAGACTCTTTTATTGCTATGTGTTTTTAAAGACATTATTCTCTTTTATCACCTTTGGTCACACCGATAGAAAATGTCCAGCTTACTCGAATAACAAAAGTAGATTTTTTAGATTTCGTAAAAAATACATGTTTAAACTATTTCAAGCTTCTATACAGTTTTCTTTGCATTTCTAAGTTGTTATCCCCTTACACCCTTGAAACTAAAGATGCTTCACGATGCCTTTTGTCTAAATGGTTCCTTAAAGAACCTTAAACATCCAAATAACTTTTATGTCAGTTATCGGTCATTTGTGACAATTTTGTTTCATAAGATTATAAAACTGTAAGAAAGAGATGGTTCTTTAAAGAATCTTTGACTGAATGTTTTTTGTGGAACTAAAAATGGTTATTCTATGGCAGTGGTTTTAAACTGGGGTGGTCCAACATGGATCTTGGATTTTGTGGCATTATATGGAATATAAACGTTTATTATAACTTTTATGTAATCAAACATTAGAAAAATAAGACCAACAACCAAAATGATTCATGTTCCAGCATTGTATATCAGATTTTTTTTGGTTAATGGTTTAATTCAAATTCTAAGTTTAAGATTATACATCTTTATATGGGGCAGAGGGGCACAAAGCGATGCTCTCTACACAAAGGGGGCCGTACAACAGAAAAGTTTGATAAGTTGGACCACTGTTCTATGGCTTTGTTGTGAAGAACCTTTTAATCACCTTTATTTAAAAGAGTGTACACTCCAGACACTTTTGACAAACATGTTAATACATTTATTTTGACAGTGTTCTAAAATGTATCCTGAAATCGTGTAACCATGGTTACTAAACATATAGGCCACGTACACACACTGTAGATGGATTCGGTTGTCACTTTTAGTGCTTAATTCTGCTCTGTACAAAACTAGTTGTTGACGTTTTTAAACTGCCATCAGAGATGTGTCTTCATCTGAATTGTGTGGTGCAACAAAGATTAGTCATTCTCATGGGCCCTTCGCTTATTTAGAATGTTGCCAGATCTTAGAAAAGACTGCAAACCGAGACAAGCCAAAAGTAAACCTTAATACCCAAATTGTTTATATTTTATTAGACCAAGAAATCTCAAATATCCGCAGTAAGTGACCATTTTTAACACCTAAAGGCCGGGACGGTTCTAAACATTTGGAGGCCCTAGGCTAAATTTATTTCGAAGGCCCCTCAAAGCACACCCATCCCCTCCACATCTTAGATACATTATGTATTTTATTATAAATAAAGTATTTTACTACACTGTAAAAATGTAACAATATTAACAAGTTAATGATATTATTTAAAAATCTGGAAATTGCTCTAAATACAATTTTAGGGCAGTCAGGATTACACTTCTTTGCTTATTTTGCAATAATTTTACAATATTCCGTCATTATTTTTTCACTCTTTTGGATGAGTTTAGCCTTCTGTATATATTTGAAATGGGAAAAAGGCACCATTTCATTGACTTTATCTGTCGGGTGTAGAAGAGTGTTTATTCTCTTTATACATTTAAAGACTGGACCAATGGACTAAGTTTAGTTTTTTTTGCTGCCTGTCTTGGATGATGGACAAGCATAAAGGGATATTGTAGGTGTGTTCCACTTCAAAAGAAGGAAAGAATGAGAGAATAATTAGGTGAAAGTAGGGGTTTACCAAATCTTATGTCACCATTTGATTTGACTATCAGGTACAGTGGGTCTATTTAACACTCCAGTATTCCATTTTAACAAAGAAACTGAATACTATAAAAATGACACATTCGTGCTCCATCTTTGCTGCATGAATTAAATAAACACATTGATTTCAAATAAAGATGCTAAACTTCTTTAATCAAGAGCAGGTCATGATTTTGTATTTTGTTGTTTCATAAGACAGTGTGATCACGACGTGAAGCAGATATATAGTGTTATAGATCCAATAGTTTGAGTTTAGTACTTTTGACATAACCTTGTATTTCAGATTCAAGATTTCAGATTTCTTGATTAAGAAATAGCTGGATGGTTTATTGCTTTGGATGGACACTTTTCTATCCCATGAGGCCATAAGGGTGACAAGCTTCCAAATTCAAAAGGTTAATAAATTAAGACAAAACAAATAAACATTGAGTTGGATGTCCATCTCAAGTGATATAGGTTCCCTGAACATTTGAAGACTTTAAAATTGACATCATGCTTTTTAATGTGCATTCCAATTATCAATCAAATTGCAGTTGGGTTGTTTCGATTAAGTATTAACAACTCCAAAAATACAGCTAACTAACACAATAAAACACCATAAAAACATGATAACACAATAAAAAATATAATTATATACCCAAATGACTTCTTCGTTTATTTTATCACTGTTAAAAAAATCTTTTTTAAAATGAATTTTACTGTTTTATTTTACCAAATTGTCATTGATGGAAGATCATGATGTGGGTTCGATCCAAGGGGGCACATTTACTGATGAAGATATGTATAGATTAAATGCACTGTGAATAAAAGTGTCTGCCAAATGCCTAAATGCACTAAAGTTCGATTTTTCTACCAGTTCAATCGCGAAGAAAAGTACAAGCACAACTCAACAAATTGCACAATTTAAGGTATGTTTTGAGTTTGTGAAACCCGAGTTTAACACTTACAGTTGATGCGATGAGAATATGAGGACCAGTTACAGGTTTCCATTATTATACAGTAGGGAGACTGTTTGCCTTTAAACATCTCATTTAGATGGTTCCAGCGGCAACAATGTGGCCCAAACTTATCTTCTGGTAGACCTCCGTAAAGAACCAATAACTGTAGAGTACTACTAAGTTAATAGTATTAATAAACCATATTGATATAAATGAATACTAATATTTATTTAATATGAAATAAACTGGTATATTATAATCAAACAGAACGGATGTTAACTCAGGGCCAGGCAGTGCCTCTGATAAAACCATCTAGTCTAGAGTCACTCTTTTTAATAAAAAAAGTGATCGGTGTGGTGTGTGCTGTGACCACAAGGGGGCAACAGAGTATCAACTAATAGCTTGAGATTCATGGGTCCTCTACAGAATGAAGAACAAGGTCTTTTTCTTTATTCTCCTGGTCACTCAGTTCTTGGCAGGGCAGCAGTGCCGTGGCAGGCACGATGTCACCGGTTGACACCACACGACTATTCAACAAGACGTTGTCGCAGGTACTTCAATCAACAGTCCCTCATTTTTCATTTCATTCTTTATTTGGCATCTTATGTGTCCCTTGAGGAGCAAGTCAGAGCCAGAACATTATGCATGCTCTCTTTTCTCACAATGCAAAGTCAGCAAAGTTTTCCCACAGGCATAGCATTACCAGCTGTGCTTCTGGAGCTGACTTCACAACTTCTGCAAACGTTCTGCTGCCAAACCTTTTCATGGTCCTTCGAACAGGACATCCATCCGTCCATCTGTCCGTCTGTCTGTCTACAGTATCTATCCATCTTGCAGGTAAACGAAATCACTAAGCATTTATGCATGCTTTGGACATTTGGATTTCATTCACTTCATGAGTCATGACTTCCGTTCTACTTCGAGGAGCTATACAAGCTTTTGGTCCCTGTGAATCAGTCATGCTCATGCACATTGATTAATCGCAGAATAACAGCAGATTAGACTTTATTGACATAATATCCCAAACCCACATCCCGAATTTATCCTAATGCCAGGTCCAGTGAAAGAGTGCCTGTGTGTGTTTTTTCTGTCTTTATAGAGTTTGCTCAGTGTGTTGGACTCAAACAGAAAACTCTATGGTTTCCATCTCTTCGAGTATAATGGTTTTGGCAGCTTTTAGAATATGCCCTTAGATGCGGTTTGGTTTGGGTACATGGCTAGATTCATTCAAATCATTCACATCTCTGTTTTAGGCAGACCAAAGTGGTGGAAAGTACAGTAATGGGCATCCAAGGGCATTTTTTTTAGAGGCAGCCCAGCATTACAGCAAAATCTCAAGTGCAATGAGGAAGAGACATTGAGAAATATAATGTTTTGTGCTTCAGGGCCCTGTGGACACTATGATTAACTCTTAATGGCGACAATAGTATCTGTGCATGGGTATCCAAGATTGGTATTTGGTGAAAATACTGTCATGGACCAATCTGAAATCAAATTTTTTATTCAAAAAACCCTGTTGTGCCCTAATTTTAATGTTAAAAAGTAATCATGCAAGTTTGAAAACACAACTTCATCTTAGTTTATTCAACGTTAACCTTCAAAAATTCAAGAATAAACATAAGCTCCTGGCACCTGAATGTTTTGATTATGCTTGGTTAAAGAATAACAACTAATGGGACATTTACATAGGTGTTTATTGAAGGTTATTGTACAGTCTTTTGAAATGTTTTGATTATATTTTATTGTAAAAAGAGTTTTATACAGTATATTGTATATTATATTATATGTATAGAAATGCAAAAATATTCACTTTAAAAACATTTTGTTATTAAGCAAAGTGCACTGCACTTTAAGCAATTTAAAATTTAAAACATAAATAAAACTTCCTAGAACATAGTAAAACTGTCCCAACTATCTATAATTATACTTTACCATGAAATAAAAAGGGTAAATCCTTCAAAAAGCATTACATTTGCTTTAAACAAAATCTTTCAATACTTTCTATTTTGTATGTTCTATGTGTCGCCGGGTTTTGTTATACAGTAAAAAAATCTGTAAAAAAAAACGAATTTCTGTAAAATTACGGAATATTTAGAGCTGAAAGTTTATTCATCGTGGTCTTCTGAAAGCCATGTTAATAATGAAAGTTAATCTTCGCATTTTCTAATTTTTTATGATATTTCAGCTATGACTGGAGAGGGTAAATCTTAACATTTAGTCCTGGTACATAAATAATTTCTTGAAATTTGTTTATATAAAAAAGAAATTGGCAAATCACTACAATTTGCTCAATGTACTCTTGTTATTAGAATGTTTGCCATTTGGCTATATTTCATGTACTGTATTCTTTAAATTTATGCAAAAAATACTCAGTAAAGATATAAAAAATGCATCCATCTTCCATTTAAAAAACATAATGTATTTTTTTTATCTTTTTTATATGTATTTTTTTTATAGAATTATTATTTTATTACAGAATAATCCACATTTTGAAAGAAAAATATGTGTGCTATTAGATCGAGTATGAAAAAAAGTTGGATTTTGACATGTTTCATTCAACAAATGGCACTTGTGTCGATCACGTTTAACACATAATATTTCAAAATCATAACTGGCACAGAGTTGGGCATGGATTCTTTCAATACTCTGTATTTTAGTAAGCGAATTAAATAAGCATAAATGCTCATTACTCTCACTTTTGATATATTTTGACAATTACTCATATTACTTATGAGTATGTCGAAGAATATACCTAAAATCTGGAAAGCTGCATATGTACCTCCTTTATTGAAAAGTGGGAATCCTTCAGAGTTGAACGATTATTGCCCTATTTCCAAGTTATCAGTTTTTAAATCTCAAGTGAAATTAAAAATTAAAACAGTTCATAGACGAAAATAATATTTTTGAGGGATTTCCAGTTATATTACTATTACTCCTGATATGATTGTGACATATGATGTTGTCAGTACTTGTCTGCATTGTGCTGCCTTGTTCGTTAATTTATTAAGGCATTTGATTCAGTGAATCATGACTTATTGCTGAACAAACTTCGGAATATTGGTCTTAGTCACGATTTGGTACCTCGTATTCAATGTGTTTTTACTGAGGAGTTTTAATCAGATTTTCTTAAGATAACTACAGGTGTCCCACAGGGCTCTATCTTGGGTCCTGTTTTATTTTCCATTTTAATAAACGATATTGGTGTGAACACACAAGCAAAAGTACACCTATATGCAGATGACACTGTCATTTACACACATGCTTCCTTAATGGCACAGGCAATGCAAAGCATCAGAGTGCATTTAGCTCACTGCAAGATACCCTGTTGAGTTTAAAATAGTTTTTGAATGCACAAAACAAGGTATATGATCTTTTCAAAGTGTCGTTAACAGAAAGTTGAAGATGTAAGTATTTTTACATCAGATGGAAAATCTATCGAGAAACGTCTTCATATAAATATTTGAGTATATAGGTGATAAGCTTTCTTTCAAATTTCATATTTCTAAATTGGTTAAGAAGCTCCAAATAAAAATAGGCTTTTATTTAATCACGTTTTACTCAAAATCTCAAGGAAAAAACTTGTGGAAGTTATTTTTTTTTGCCTCAGATTGATTATGGTGACATATTGTATATGCAGGTTCCTCCACCGTAAAGGGCCTTGATTCTGTGTATCATGCATCCTTGCTCTTTATTAAAAAAAAATCATTCACACATCATTGAATTCTTTATGATTTGGTGGGTTGGACATCAATGTCTACCCCGCAGTAAACAGTACTGGCATACATTCATTAATAACGAAAGATGTGCGACACTTCCTCTCTACCTTTTTACCTGTAAACTCTGGGAGTTATGAATTGTGCTCTTCAAAAAGGTTATTTTTTAATGTACCCAGAGTGTTAACTAACTTGGGGAAAACATAAAGGCATTTTAATGATGTCTAATTAATGTCGTCGATATATGAAATGGCACCTGTCAATGTCCACATCCAATACGAGCGGGAAGAATGACTTATATATCCCAAATCCTGCAGCCCTCAGACAAGCAATAGTGGGTCTGCTCAGACCCTGATGTGGCGCTAAGCACTATTCCACCTCAAAGACCGTTTTACAATCATAAATATTAAGTTATACTTTACGATCAAACCTGTGTGTACGGACGTTTCATAAATGTGGCCCCTGGACTCTAGATGGTTCCTAAAGTAACATGCTGTACATGGTTGGGTTGAAGTCAAGAAAATACAGGAGAGAGAGAACATTGCTGATGTGATTTATGACACATTTCATTGACAGTATGTTCAGCCCTGCAGTCTTACTGAGGAAGAATTGTGTCCCATTTTGAAGTTAAACAATAGGAGTGCTGTTGTGCAATTTAATCAAAAACCCAATTCAATTATGTAGAATACAAAGACATAAGCTTCAAGGTTCCGTGATATGATTAGAGGGATTCAGGCAGACATCAGTCTACTGAATGATTTCTTCTTATATTACACAAACCATGAAGCCTAGATTGAAGTAACCTAGGCTGCCCCTCTTTACTCTCATCTCACTCTTATGATCAAAGTAAAAGATGAAGTCGGGGGATTGCTATTTATTAATTCCAAATGTCAATATGAAGAGTTTGGTTCCAAAATGAGATAACTCAGTTTATTTAAAAAAAAAAATTGTTGTGCATTCCAATTACAGCTTTTCTCAATCAATTTGGCTAATTTCTTGAATGGGACTTTAACAGTCTCCAAACTGTGAGTCAATCGTCACAACTGTTTAGTGGGATATCGGTACCATTTCATGTCTGCAAAATGTTGCTCTACTTGCTCTACTTGCTCTACTTGATGACACTAACTTTATACTGTAATCCAAGAAAATGTTATAAAGCTTACAGTAGGTAAAGATTTACTGGGAACAATCAGGACTGTTGTACCCCCCCCCAAAAAATTCTGGGTAACATAGATAACTTTTTGTGTGTTATATGTGTTATGTAAACTGAAAACTGTGCAATTTTTGCAGTAAATGTTTTATCAATGTTACCAACATGTTCAACAAAATGACATTCATGAAAATCTCCTTTGCGTAAACGTCCCCTACAGTGAGTACTGTACCAGTAATGTCTTCAAAATCACAGATGGGCACAAATACATTGTACAAAGTACAAAATACTGCTCTGAAAAATGTGTTTGATTAATATACAAGTAACTTGTAATTTGAAAATACATTATATACAATAATGTTTTACAAGCAATCATTTATAGTGTGAGAGTAACAGTGGAGTTAGATCAGCAGTCCATCAAACACTCAGCTTTTAGCAACACGTCATTTCAATATTATCATTATTATTGATTTATCTCATTTACATTTTACATTTAGTCATTTAGCAAACGCTTTTATCCAAAGCGACTTACAAAGAGTTAGGGAGCAACAAGCGATAAGTCATACAGGAGCCATAATACATTAGGTGCCAATACACAGTTACTGGGTTTCAACTGAAGTTAGACCACTACGTGTTGAGAGCAGGGTTAGTGAGTTTTTTTTTTTTTTTTTTTTTTTCATTTGTTTGTCAGGCGGATAGATTGGAAAATCTCACCGGAAGAAGTGGACAATGGCGGAACACGATTAATGTCCTAGGACGAAGGCAATAAACGCATCTTGATGGAGGGTTGTAGGAGGTGCAAGGAGGGTCGTGAAAGTAAGCCGGGCAGATCTAGCAAATAAATTCTAGCTATTTGCGCTAATCTTTTGTCCCATGACTTTAAGCGAATAAGCGTCCGTTTATGATTGCTGGTATTTACAGGAACAATCTTACTGTGTTGTCCTTAAATGAACACAAAATGTGTTGTTTTTAAAACAACTGTTTTTAGTGTATATCATTAAAAGCAAACGGCATAGATTGTTTCATAGACAAATGACAGGTGTACATCTACATCTTCTCTTAGACGAAAATATGATTAAACTGACTTCGCTGGAAACAGGTATAGAATCACTTTAAATTGAGCAATAATCGTTTAAAACTTGCGACATCCGTGGCATTTTGCTGTGTGATATAACTGCACATTTCAGAGTGGCCTTTGGCACACCTGTGCAATAATCATCCTGTTTTATCAGCATCTTGATATGCCACACCTGTGAGGTGGATGAATTATCTCGGCAAAGGAGAAGTGCTCATAAACACAGATTTAGACAGATTTATGAACCATATTTGAAAGATATAGAACATAGTAAAAGTATTAGATCTTTGAGTTCAGCTCATGAAAAATGGGGGTAAAAACAAAAGTGTTGCGTTTATAATTTTGTTCAGTGTATATAGTAGGCGAAAATGAGTATGAGTCATGAATATTCTGTCCAAACCTCAGTATGCTAAAAACAGTAGGCGAGAAATATCCGGATGGTCTACTACTTCTGCCGAGATTCATGGATCGGATGGACACTTCTCTATCATGTGATGCGCGATGTGTGATTTTTATGCACAAAGGCAGCTTAGGGAGACAGGTTTTATAGGCAGCGTAACAGAAGTCTATTCGAGTTATAAACAGGGAAGTGTCTTAGTAATAACCAATCACATATTCAGAAGTTATTTAAACGTACATTTATAAAAAACTATGCTCCCAGGGGTTTTCGGCCGGTATTTTATTTTTTCGAGCGTGAACGTTCTCGACCAATCACGTTCCTATCATCTTGTTATATATATAAACGACAGGTCTCTGTCATTGGTTAGCTGTGAACAATGCACTTTCACACTTGCTTTTTCTGAAAAGTTAATTTTTTTCAATCTCAAAACACCCTGAGCTGCAGAAAAAGATGCTGGCGCCAAAAAAAAGCTCAGGTCTATTTTGAAAACATGGTTTACTCTATAGGATTATAATGTAAAACAGCCGCCAGAAGATTAAAAAAAAGTAGGCAAGTGTGAACATAGCCTAGTGATGCTTTTTTAAGACCTTGTCTTTTTACTGTTAGAGATGCCAAGAAAGTCTTAAAATGCACATTTTTTAGAAGAAAGTGAAAGGTTTTGGAAAATCAAAGTAATAATAAACTACATTTTTGAACATAGAACTACTTCTTAAAAGGTTTTCTTATAAGTCATCACTTTGCAGAATAATTTACAGGAATCATGAGTTGACTGAAGTTTTTAGGAATTGCATTATGAATAAACATTTTATGTTAAATTGTGAGAGCTTATAGCCCCCGCATCATGGTATTTGTCTGCATTTTTTGAATTTTTTTCTATGTAAGATTTAAAAAGTGCAAATGT